>JAWNMZ010000039.1:0-600000 GCA_035043445.1 Drosophila silvestris
ACAAATAAATTTGAACTTGAACTTAACTCGCCCTGCTCTCTCTCTCTCACTCTCTCTCTCCCTCTCTCTTTCACTCTACCTGGCTCTGTTGCTGCTACTTCTTCTTCTGTTTTGTGCTTGTGCGTGGGTGTGTGCATGTGTGTATGTGTGTGTGTGTGCGCAAGTCACCCAAAACGCCGGAAAATACACACCCATTTACATGCACACACACACACACACATATATATATACATGTGCATAGTACATGCAAGGCATTTAAATCCATATACATCTGTATATATCTATGTATGTATGTATGTACACACGTTCGTGTATATTAAATCATGCACATGAGTGAGTCGTCATCATCAACTAAATCTTTGTCTCCTGTCATGTCCATTTTCGGCTGTTCATTATTGTATAAGCACACACACACACACACAAGCATATGTAAATCGATTATAAGCGGACGTTGCCGTCTACCTGCTGGCATCCTAAAACTCTCTTTCTCTCTCTCCGTCTCTCCGCCTTTCCGTCTCTTCGCCACTCTGCTGCGTTGGAGCCTTGGGTCGCCTGCTTTGCAATGCCAGTTGAATATTAACGAATTTCACGTTGTGAATGTAATTTTTGTGCCGGTCTTCAACTTCACTTTATGCAGCTTTTCCCTTTTTAATTTCTGCTTCTTCTTCTTGAGTGCTGTGAACGTGTTTGGCCTTTTCAATGAGCCTCCATTTCCGCAGTGAGTGACTTTTCTGATCAGCACACACACATATAAATATATATATATATATATACATACATATATATTATTCATATGTACATACTTATTTATGTACAAGCTACCTGGAGATCGTAAATCGACAGCCCACTCAGAACTCCAGAGTTAACTACATACAGTGTCTCGCAGCGTATTTGGACCAGTGTCTAGCAAAAAATTTAATTGCCTGCCATAAACTAATTATCCATTATTTTTCAAAAATTCCAAAGACCGATGGCAGGTACATATATTAACCACCAAAATGAATATATGATCCCAATAAACTGGGGTTTCCCCACCTGCTAGGTCGGGTTGTGTAAAAAAGTACCTTAATTTATGGTCACCTCTTATTTGGACCAGCGGCGTTATGGACACCTGGGTGCCATAAAACCCGGATTTTGTACGTCAGGTTGATTATTTTCGGTATAAATAGACCAATCCTTCGTAGTCAGTTTAGTTATATCCTGCATCTCGGGTGCAACCAGCCAACAAGGACTATGGGCAAGCGGACTACCATTGAACAACGGAAACTGATCCTGGAACATTTCAAGATTGGATATTCATATCGCCAAATAGCTAAAATGGTAAATCTAAGTACCACAACTGTATTCAACATCATTCGGCGCTTCGTCGACGAAAATCGGATAGAGGACAAGGGCAGAAAGGCACCAAACAAGATTTTCACCGAACAGGAGGAGCGGAGGATCATCAGGAAAATAAGGGAAAATCCCAAGCTATCGGCTCCAAAACTGACTCAACAGGTGCAGGATGAAATGGGGAAAAAGTGCAGTGTGCAAACTGTGCGCCGGGTTCTGCACAACCATGACTTTAATGCCCGAGTACCACGGAAGAAGCCATTTATAAGCACAAAAAATAAAGGGACTAGGATGACGTTCGCCAAAACCCACTTGGACAAGGATTTGGAGTTCTGGAACACAATCATATTTGAAGATGAGTCCAAATTCATAATTTTTGGCTCGGACGGACGGAATTATGTGCGGCGACAGTCCAATACTGAGCTGAATCCCAAAAACCTAAAGTCAACAGTGAAGCACGGCGGAGGAAGTGTCATGGTATGGGCATCTATCTCGGCAGCCGGCGTCGGAAATTTGGTGTTCATTGAAACAACAATGGACATGAATGTGTACCTCAATATATTAAAGGAAAATTTACCCCAAAGTGCCGAGAAGCTAGGAATCCGACGTACTTTCCGGTTCTACCAGGACAACGACCAGGACAACAACCAAGCATAAGTCCGGATTAGTACAGTCCTGGCTTATCTGGAACTGCCCCCACATGATAATTCCACCGTCCCAGTCTCCAGATATAAATGTTGTTTAAAATTTGTGGGCTCTGCTGGAAAACAACATCCGGAATCACAGATCCGATCTCAAAAATGCTCTGCTGGATGTATCTACCCAAGCAAAATTCATTTTACCTTTCTCTTCAATTTACTGTTTGGCATATTTTATGCATCCCAGCAGCGAACTAGTGAATGACCACTCCGCATTACCGAATGCATTCTGTATGCACACAAAAGTAATTTATTACCAAGTAATACTAACAAAAGCTGTTAGTCAATGTCTTATTGCATCTTATTGCGCTGGCGCAGCTTTATTCTAGTTAATTCTAGTTTTAACAGACGCCTCGTAACGTATTTTTTTAGTGAAAATTAAAATATTTTTTGTATGCTTTTCACCGCCTACAAAGTATAGATTACGAATCGAATTCCTAATCCGGTCATTCGCTGCTGGAATCTGTTGAATGTGCTTTGCGAAATTGGATCGCAAACTTTTTCACTCTTAAACGCTTAACACTCTTAAATGATGGCTATGCAGCACTACCAGCTGATTATTTGTATTTGGTATTTTAACACATCGCACCTTTATTTGATTAAATAATTGCATTCCTTATAAAGTGTTTTGTTGTTCTTGTGATAATCAGTTAAATTGTTGTGCGATATGAAAACAGCTGTCTGCTAAACAACGAAAAAAATCAAAATAAAAACTTTTTGCAATATTTCATGACGCATAACAAGCTTATTTACCACTGTGTCTGTTTTTTTTATGCTTTAAATATTTTGAACATGGCACCCGTACATACAAACAGACACACATACATAAATACATGCATAAATACATGCATACATGCATACATATATACATACATATGTATGTATTTATATTGCACACCCGCATTTTGCAGCATTTGTTTCTTATTCTGCATTTGTTTTGGGTTACTCCTTTTCTTTTCTTTTCTTTTCTCTTTCTGTTTTTTTTTGGCAGCGACGGAAGCGTTTCCCACAGCCACAGCCCAGTTGAGTGTCGCGACGCCACGCCCTTTTGAACTGCGATAAATTAACACCCCGCAGCCAAAGCCCCGCATGACAGCAGCAACAGCAGCAAATGCAATTACAACAACAACAACAACAATGGCAGCAGCAGCATCGCGATTGTTCTTATGCGTCGCTGTTGAGAGCCAAGCTGAGCTGAGAAGAGCCGAGCCCGGCCGAGCCCAGCCGAGGCCAGCCGAGTCGAGCCCAGCCGAGCCTCGCTTTCGAAGTGCATTTTCTTCATTTCTTCAGTTTTTTCTTTCTTTTCTCTCTTCTTTGTTGAGGTCTGCTGGCAACGCTTGTGGCTTTATCAGCTGCAGTGGCAAAAGCTGCAGCAACTAAAAACAAGTTTGTGGAACTTGTATTAGACTCGTTCACAAATTAATTACAATTACCTTAAGTTATTTGCTGTTATATGATCTCCATAAAAATCTTGTGGATTATTTGGACGCTAATTGAACAACATGTTTTTTTTATTGCTTGAGCTAAGCTTATTAGTTGTTGTACTAAGATCTCAGCAAAAATCGAATTTAATTATAGATTTTTCTTTTTTTTTTACAATTTGTCTTATACAATTGTCCTTTGTACAGAGTATAAGCCGAAAAGAATAAAGAACAGCAGCAAAAGAAATATCTTTTAAGATGATTTTATTTTTCGTACCCTCCACACTTGATTATTATATATACATATATATATATATATATATAACTATCTATATATATGATGTGTTCTGCATTATTCATTGATGGTTTTGGCTGTGCACCACCCTGAAGGACATGCGGACAACAGCTGATTCAGTTAGCTGCTGGCAGCCACCCTCTCGCAAATTGTGGTTGTGCTGGTTGTGTGTGGTGGTTGTTCGCGACACCCACGAAAAGGAAACCCTCGTTGGTTGCCCGGTTCCCTGGTTCCCTCGTTCCCTTGTTAACCCAGGCCCGTTTCCGCTGCACGCACACAGCACACAGAACGCATTCTATTCCCATCCTTGCACTCCGCACTCAACCCTCGAAACGACACCCACCCCCCTGCCACGAAAGCGGCTCAAGGTTGCGCCTCGCATTGAGACGACCCTCAGTTTTGGGTAGTAATCGCAATCGTAGCCGTAATCGTGCCCATTACCCACAGCTACCACCCTCTGTAGCTGCGCGTGTGTGTGTGTGTGTGTGTGTGTGTGTGTGTGTGTGTGTGTGTGTGTGTGTGTGTGCGTGTGCCCACTTTCTTTTCTTGGGGGTGGTTCTGATCACCCCTATAGGATAGTATATCAGCAGCGACTGGGTGAGGCCTACAATTCTTGCCAAAAACTGGCAAAAATTACCAGAAAAAATAAATACTTTCATATATACATACATACATGCAAAGGTATACCATCTGGAATGCCCGACTAGCCGAATACCCTGGAATCCCATGTTTTTTTATATTTTCTTTTTCACTTACTGTCATATTTTTGAGAATATTCATTTCTAAAGAATAGTATTTATTTGAAATGAACAATGTATTTTAGTACAAATTGTATTAAAACATTGTTTTATTCAAACAACTGTTAGTCAATCATCCAGAAACTTATACCATATGTCATGAGATGAGATACCAAATAAATTGAGCAGCCAAAAATAAGGTAAGAAGGCGCTAGTCGAGCAAGCTCGATAAGGTGACTAACGGGACGGGATGTAGTTTGTACAGCTGATCAATCAAAAAATATATATCATCAATCAAGGAGCAGAAAGACAGAGATAGCGCTAGCGAAAGCTATACGCTGTTAATGTCCCGTTTGTTGTGCAACTCTAAATATATGTTTAACACTTGCCTCAATCTGATTTCGATTTAGTTCAGTTCTAAACACACCATTTGCCTAAATATACCCCTTTCTACACATTTTACAGGGCACAAGCGTACAGCAAAATAAAAGCGAAGGAGGCATATACATATATATATATATTTATATATATATTTATTTTTTAATTTATTTTTTTTTGACATCATGCACGTGCCACTTTCACAATGGCGTGGAAATGGGGAAAACCATCTTGCAGCCCAGACGCTTTGCTTTTCCATGAGTCATACGCATCAAAGGCGCATTGATTTTCGGTTGTTTTTTTTTTTGGTTTTTGGCAAAATATTTGGCAGCTGTTTGCCACTCATAAACAGTGCATCCGATTTTGTCTAGTCGGTCACAATGGATGCGATGCGATGCGACGGTGCAGAAAGCACTTTTCCGTTTTTCCAGCCTCAGCCCCTGAAATGGAAATGCAATGCGTCACGCTCTGTTTTCCAGCGATTCTCGAAAATTCCAAAAGAAAACATACAGCGAAAAAAAAATAAACAAAAAAAAAAGTGCCACTGCTGAAAAGAAATACCAAGTGTTAAAGACTGGGTCTAATCGGCGACCTTATATGGTTATCGGCCATGTGTTAAATTGATATATTTGTATAATCGCTCAATGATTCAATCCATTGACTGGGCCCCCAATTTTTACTATCGCTGCTATCACTTATCTATTATACATAGCAAATTGCTGACGATTCATTTTCCTGTAGTTTTCAAGTGTTCAAGACTGGGTCCAATCGGCCACCTTATATGGTTATCGGCCATGTGTTAAATATGTTTATATTCGCTCAATGATTCAATCCATTGACTGGGCCCTCAATTTTTACTATCGCTGCTATCACTTATCTATAATACATAGCAAATTGCTGACGATTCATTTAGTATTCAGTTTATTTTGCTTCGATTGTTTTGGTTCTTTGATTCAGGCTGACACAAGAATTGCAGCCGATTCATAGGAATAGAAATACGAATAAACTAAAAGAAATATATTTATATATATATTATATATACATTTAATGTTTGAGTAAAAATCAAGTCACTTCCGATAAAAGATATATACTTTTTCGAAAATAAAAATCTGTTTATTTTATTGATATTTTAAAGAAATCAAAAAAAACAACTATAAAATGCAATAGATTTAGGGTTATATCACAGCAAGTTAAAGAGGAGAGACAGAGACAGAGAGAGAGAGAGAGAGAGGGAGAGGGTGCAGCTACTTTGAATGGAAGTGGTGCAAGTTGCTGTTGTGTCTTTTATTTGGCTTAAACGGTTTCTGCTTTGAAGCCGCGTTTCTTTGTCTATGCGCATCTTTGGAGCGTATCTCGCTTCAGATACTTTTACTGCTGCAGCTGCTTTTGTATTCCAAATTCGAATTTCAATTCAGTTATCTGCTATGGGATACGCATACATTTCTTCCACTTCAATCAAAAGGCTTATTCAAGCAACAAATTTTACTTTCGCAAAAATTTGCCTAATAATTGTATTGAAATGAAATGAAAAAAAAAAAACTAAATTTTTAATGTTTCAGTTGTTGTTGGTTTTGTCGCACGTTCACTGAAATTCTGATTAGCTAGTGAAAGTCTTTCGTTTGCCGTTAAACAAAATAAATAAATAAAGTAAAGACAAAAAGTTAGTTAATTCCCATTGTGGCCATTTTTAGCTGTTTTTTGGCATTTTTTGCAAACGAGCCAAGCTGAAAGATTGAAAAGATTGCAGCTATAAATATTGTTAACGGTTTTTCAGCATAGGGAAAAGCGAATTCAAAAGAAAACCTAAACAATAAAACAAAATTAAAAATTAAAAATTCACCTGCTGTTAGCAAATTGTTAACCAGAAATAGTTAAGCCAGCAGACAAAATGCAAACGGATGTCGAAATTGCAATAAAAAAAAGGCAGAAAATATTAAAAACAAAAACATATAGACAAGCTATTGGTTCTTTCTAGATTTGTCGGCGACAACGAAAAAGGCTACGAAAATGTGTGCGGCCCAAAATGGGGCTTTTGAATTGCGGCGGCTTCCTGTGGCTCAATAATGAAACTGCTGCCGATAGTTAAACGCCGGATGCACTGCCTTTTACAGTGCGTGCGAGAGAGAGACAGAGAGAAAGAGATAGTGATAGCGATTGCAAGCCACTAGAATCTGTTGTCATCTCTAGCTTTGAAGCTTGACGATCTCGCAGCGAAAAAGTCGAAATATGGCAACGTTGTCAATTTCCGCTGTTCGAAATTCGAAGATCGTTACATTTTGAAGTCCATAAAAACACACACACACACACACAACTGTAACTGCGCCTGCGCGCCGCAATTTATTGTACAAACTTTGCAACATGTACATTTTCGGTTAAAATTCGATATAAATCAGCAAAACAGAAAAAAACAAAAAGATCAAAAACACAAACTTGACGTTGTTGCCTTATTCAAAATGGCAACGGCCAAATGTGGCTGCGTCAACAGCGACGCCAGCAGAGACAGCTCAATGTCAATGGCTTCGGTTTGCGTCTGTGTTTGTGTGTGTGTGTGTGCGAGAGTGTGCGGTTAAAAGCGCAAAAAAAAGCGAAATAAATTATGCAAAGTAAAAATTAAATTCACGAAAAACAAAATAAAACTACAAAAAGAATGCCAAAAACGTTGACTTGTTTTGCGCTCTTTCTTATTGCCGCTGCTTATTGTTGTTTCTTACTTTTCTTCTTTATTTTTAGCACACATTTGTACATAATGCATACAAACCTACCTACATACATATATAAATATATGTGTATGCATGTATGTATTTTGAAAGCTCTTCCCAAGTTTAAAGTCAACACACAACTGCACATTCGAAGCAACCAACAAGAAAACACTTCAAAATCAAAGTGTGGAAAGAAATACTTTATTGTCTTGGTAATTGTTATTTTGGCGCCAGTGTAATTTTCTTTTTTTGATCTATCTTCATCATTGCTGGATTAGAAAGTGAAAGGTGTGCAGAAAGCAAACATGAATTACTCTATTTTTAGTCTTCCTAGAATTCTTCGTGTGTGCGCATGTGTTAGTGCGAGTGTGAGTGGAAGTGGTGCAGGCGCCGCAGCTCAAGGCAGATGGATGGAATGGGAAGCTCTCATGTGAATGGGAACTGGAATAAATATGACGCAAGCTTATTAAATGTTAATTATCTTGTGCTTATTAGAGGATCACGACTTGCAGATTCAAAGTGGCCGCCGCGCACATGCATAAGAATGTATTGCAAACGCACACATACATATGTATGCCTGTATGCATGTCATGTGTGTGTGTGTGTGTTTGCTTGTGCTGGTGGCTCCCCATTTCTAGCTGCCTAAGCACCGTTTGTGAGACCATTTGAAATAACTGTGCACAACTGGGGGTATTTAAATAGTTGCGCTTCTTATGAAAGTAGGTGCACACAACAATTGAACTCGATTTTTCTATACAAAACGTAACAAATTAATGTATATCTGAAATTTAACAACTTACAAAAATTAAATTTTAAAAGGCTTATTATAATTCTATTAAAAAGTAAATCCAAATATTAAATTAAGACTGTAATCATGCTTATGTTAAGTCTATATCATTTTGATAGCATATGTGTGATTATATACAAGAAAAAAAATTCAATACACACAAAATTATATTACGAGAACGTTTCTATGCTGTGGCTCAGTACTGTAGCATTATGTATATTGTCTTCTTTTTTTTTGCAGCCAGTTTCTTCCGTTGTTTGAAAACAAGTTTAGCGTATTTTGTGCCGCTGCGACTTCTGTTTTTCTTAACATTTCAAACGTAACTGTCAACAATGGGGAGAAGACGAAGACGTTGCCATCAAATCAACGCCAACATTGCTCTTGCGTTGTTATTCTTGCTGTTGTTGTTGCTATTGCTGCTCTTGTTGTTCTGACTGTTAAGGCTACAGGTGCTCGCTCTGTTCTCATTTGATTTCTCAACTGTCGGGCAACGGGAACGCTTGCCTTCTCGCTCACTCGCTCGCTCGCTCGTTTAACATAAGCCGGGGCTTTAATGTGTTTGTGTGTTAAATATGCTCAATTATTAACATACACACATACATATGTATGTGTTTGTTTTTTTTTGGAGGAATCGCCTATTATTTTGTTTACCGTTCAACTAGTTTGAGCTGCCATTGTACAAAAAAATAAACAGCAAGCGTTTTTTTACTTCATCTCCTCTACGTCGTCATCAGTCGCTTTACATTCTGTTGTTGTTTCAGTTATCTGTTATTGTTTTCGTTATTGCCGCTTGATGATGCGGTGCTTTCCGACGTTTCATATGCAAATTGCTTAAATGAATTTCGTACTTTTCATTTCAGCCGAATGATTCATTCCAGTAACATGGAATTAAGCTGCCGCGTCATGTTTCAATGCGACCCTCAAGCTGGCCCCACTGAAGTTTCATATGTGCTGTTTGTGTGTCTGTGTGTGTAAGGCGAGCTTGTTATCCATGTCCGTGTGGGACGAACTAAGGTGACTCATTAAGCGTGAGCTGTTCCCATGGTCAATGTCTAATTCCAATGATAAGCACGATTCGCCTTTTCACTCTCTTCTCCCTCTCCCTCTCTCTGTCTCTCTCCCTCTATCTCTCTATCCTGCGCACGCCTTAAGGCACATCAGTGCACCCCAAAGGTGAATAAGGGAATACAATATAAAATGCCCACCAACGAAAAGATCGCATTACGAATTCGATTCGTAATCTACACATTAGTTTCGAATTCATACCACAACCCACATTACTTTTCCACTGCCCTGTAATGCAGATATGCAAATATGCGTTGCCGAACGCTTATTTTTTTATCCATTTTACAGGCATAAGCATAAGCATAAGCATAAGCAAAGTAGTATAGTTATAATATATATATATATATATATAAATATATATATATGAAAATTTACAATAAGTACAATTTGAAAACATATACAAAATTTAAATATAAACATAAAAATATATTTTATTTTCCACTACACAAAATGCAAGCCTAAAATAAAAAAAATACTTTACGACGCGTCTGTTAAAACTATAATTAAAAGGGATAGTAAAACAGATAAGAAACCAATACATATAAGACATATATAATAAGACATTGACGAACAGCTTTCATTGTTGACTTGGAAACTGCAGCATATAGCTATGCATACTCTAGTATTACTTGGTACTGAATTACTTTTGTGTGCATACAGAATGCATTCGGTAATGGTGAGGGGTCATCCACTAGTTCGCTGCTGGGAAGTTTTCAAGTTTGTGTCATTGCTCAATTTAAGTGTGTTTTGTTATCAGCAAATGAAATGGACATTAATTTGATATTTGTTATTTAGTCGCTGGTAAACAAAATATTTATCAGTCACTTTAGTTAATCGTTATATTTGTGTTTGGTTTTCTTCTTGTTGTTGCTGTTGCTGTGAATTCCTTTTGTGTTATTATTTATAGGCGCTTTGGCAACTGTAATAGATGTGAGTGTTTACATATTTATAGCCATGATAATAGCAACAAGGCGCCCCTAGCGCTGCTCAAGTGTTGTCATATCTTTCAGTGTGTATGTGTGTAGTACTCAAGTGGAAGTGGGCAAAACATTTGTTTTTTTGTCCTAATATGGGTTTGCTGCCCGCATAGGAGGCATAGCTCTAATCATGGGAGTTCCAGAGTTCCGTTATAGATGAGCGTCATATCCGCTGATTGGAATGCACTCAAATCTCAACTGATAAAAAAATATGATATGAATGTTTTGGTGTGTGATTAAGCCAAATTTTTGTTTAATTTTTATTTTATTTTATTTTTAGGTGTGACCATTTCGGTAACTCCTGTTGCACGCACATCAAGCCTTGATGTCACACCACACCCACACACACACACACACACTTAATCACACACACGAATCACACGCATTAAAGACACGTGCGTTTTATATATTTTTTTCAATTTGTGTAATTGCTGAGGTGCATAGAAATAAAATGGAACAAGAAATGCCAACCATTTTTTTTCTTATTTTTTTTTTGTTTTGAATTTCTTGTCTTTTTAATTGATGTTGTTCACACGCACACACACACACACACACACACACACATATAGATAGACGCACGCCCAGCTGTTTGCCGCTGAACCGTAACGGGCCAACCCAGCGAAAAGTTGCCGACCCAAAAGTCACCTGGAACGGATACAGCAGCATTACTACGAGTGGGAATGGAAATGGGAATGAGAACGCGTGTGCCAATGTGTGTGTGTGAATCTGTGTATGCGTGTGTGTCTGTGTGTGTGTCTGCTGTATGTGGGCGACGCTCTACACTTATATTTGCATGTGCCCAGTACACGCTACATAAGTATAAGAAACACACACACACACACACACATAGGCGTCACTCATTTTCATTAAAAACCACTTAAGGTTTTGTTTTTGCAACCCACATTCTTACGGCTGCGCGGCCTTCTTTAAATACGCCGTTAAAGTGAAGACTCGCTCCAAGTGGAACGCAATGAGCCGCTCAAAAAGCACTCACTCTCCAATTAGAAAAGAATGGTGGGGGAGGGGGGTTGGAATAGAGTGGCGCCATCTACAGTCGCCAGCTCTGCTTGCAAATGTAATCAATGCGATTATTTAGCTGAATGCTGAAAATGAACATTAAATGAATGACTGAATAAAAGTATATGGCGCATATAGCGAGTGTTGACTCTGTTTCAATTTATAGTAGTTCTAGTTGTCACAGTTACTTCACCATGCAAATATGTTGCTTTGGCCATATACAAATGCAACGTTAACGTCGCCTTTGAATCGTAATAAATATGTAGAAACGTGTAAATATGTGTGTGTATGTGTGTGTGTGTGTGTGTGTGTGTGTGTCTGTGTCTGTGTCTGTGTGTGGTGAGCGGAAAGGGGAATATTTCTATTACTACCGATTACAACTCATAATACGCAATAATCATAAAGCAAACCGGTTGAAGAATCTTTAATTATTTAGAAGATGTCTTGATTGAGGTTATGTTTAGATTATGTTTTTCTAAGAATTCCAAATGCCAGTTTCATTGAGCAATTAAAGTTGGATACGAGTAGAGCAATTCGTGAAAATATTTATTAATTACTTATTATTTTTAATTACTTATATATGCCTTAGTGTTCATTTTAATATTAATATTATATTTATTATTTGTATCGACTGTGGATAGTTATTTTAATTATGTTTTTTACTACTCAGATAGTCACAACATTTAATCAAGTATCGGAAGCAGGCCCCCAAGCCGACTTAACAGAGTATCTCACAGTCGGAGATGTTCGACCGCAATATTCTCACTTGCATTTCTTAATTTGTTTTGCAGTTCGCATGCGAGATTGATAGCCTCGATAGCCAATCAGATACTCAGATGCTGCCCAGGCAGACATAAAAATGGCAAACAATATACAACGGCAACTACAACAACAGCAACAACATCAACAACAAATAATGGAAATAATGGAAAATCCAGTGCAGCCACAGACGGCTCAAGGCATCGGTTTCGCTTCGCCTCGACGCTGATGCAGCGCAGTAAATAAAAGAAGAAATTAGAAATAAAAATCAAACAAAAATGTAACAAATAAAAGTGGTACTCAGACGGGTGTCTGGAGTGTCTGACGACTCCCACAGTGTAACTAGCATATATACATATATAAATATATATATATATTTATGTATATATGTACATATTTAAACAGGTATCGCGCGCAATTGCTTTAACACCTTCGGCTGCGCAGCTACTGCAGCTACCAGTTAGTCAAGCCGGGACTAGATTACCTTACCCTCCCCCTCCCCATCCCCCTGCCCCCAGACACCATTCGATACTATCTACCCTTACCATACCTCTTTACCCCAGTCACAACACAAGCTGCTGTCTGGCGAAAAAGTGACTCAATGCAATTTGTTTCTCGGCTTCGCCCAGCAAACAAATATTGTGAGCTGCCCACCAGGCTGTCATAAATACATATAAACAGTTGTATAAACAATATTTGTTTTTTTTTAACATGAATATTTAACAAATTGTTTTCCATTTTATTTAAACAGTATAAGATGTGTATTTTTTAGAAATAAACATAAGAAATTTGTTTTATAAATGTCATTTAATTGCTGGACATATTGTTTGTTGGGTTAACTTGCTCTCCCGCTATCTCTCTCACACACACTCTCTCTCTGTGTACGCGTTGCTGTTGCTGGCCACAAAACATTTTTGGAATTGGCTAACTATTTTGTTCATGTGAAATGCGCACCCACCGAAAACGAAATGGATGGACAACCGTTAATGAAAGAGACAGCAATATACATCTATAGATGGAGAGACTGTGAGTGCGAGTGTGAGAGAGGGGGATGGGGAGGCAATTGCAAGAGGCACGCACAAATATAGTCGTACATTGGCATTAAAGTGAAATTGTGAAAAATTGACGCCCCTCGCAATAAACAATAAAATATCATTTTTCACTTTTTCCCAAAAGCCGCTTTAAATTCTGTCTCTGCCTCAGCCTCTGCTTCTGCTTCTTCTCCTTCCTCCTTCTCCTCCCATTCAACACGCAATGGGCCCGTTAGCTGGCAATTAGAGATGAGACATTTTTGAATGGTCCACAAAACTTAATCGATTAAACGAGCTCAAAGTGCGTTCAAACAGAATATCTTAATCCAAATGGGTTTGATCGAGTTCAACTGGTTTTCGATCCGCTTTCTCAGCACACTCGATATTCGCCACTAATCTAAATGTTATCGATAACACATGTGCATGTGGGCTCATCTTTAGCGCCTGCCCGCTTGCATTTTAATCAGCATCAATTAGGCGAACAATTAACAAGTTTTTTGTTTTTGGAATTTGTGTACTTTGTATTAACATTTTCATGCCGGTAATTATAGCACGCAACTTAACTCTTAAGAAGGTGCCGATAACTAGCACCCCTACCCATACCCCCCACACCCCACCACTAACCATAACTACAGCCCCTCCCACTTTACATTAAATACATTGCAGTCATTCGACTCGAACCAATATCAACTTGAAAAAATCATTTAGCTTAATAAATGCACATTTTAATGAAGATCTTTTGGTATGCTCAAATTGGTAAGAAAGTGCATAAATAGTGTTGTTAAATTTATGATTATACCTGAAAAACATTCCGAAAATGTAGAAAAATTTTAATTTTTGAAATAAATGATTTCTGACTAATAGAAAAACTGTCTATATTTTAGGGAGATTTACTTAAGTTTAGGACTTTCTTTTTTTCTGAGTGTGGCAACCAGGTTCTAGGATATGGTATAAGAATCCTATTTAAACAGTTAGATAATATATATATATACACATATATATATATATATATATATATATATATATATATATATATGAAATCTAGTCCAAGTGGGACTTTTAAGCGAATCCCACTCACGAATCACAATCCAATTAAGTAAACAATTAATGAGATTTTCGGTGCTGTGATTATCATGGTCGGAACTGGTCGTACCTGAATGCGAAGTCTGTGGCCAAAAAAAACAACACACTCAAAAAAAGTTGTAGTGAAAATGTGCAAGTTTTCAGTTTCAAACCAAAAGCAGGAGGAGGGGCGGCGAGGGCGGGGCAGTGTGCATGCATGCATATTAATACCAAATACGCATACGCGCGTTAAATGCCATATTAATTGCGAAAAAAAACCGTTAAAATTTTCTCATTCAATGACCTTGACAATGGCTTTGGCTTTGGCTGCGACTTTGACTCTGAGCCACAAGTCTTGGAGACCCAGCTCAACAGCGAGCGAGCTCACACATGCACATACAGCTGCGGTCAAAATAATAGAATTGCACACATATGTTTTGCAAAAAACTTTAAAAAGTACAAAATACTTAAAATTTAGTTCAAAACTTAAGACAATTTTACTTACTATAGCTATGCCAACAGCTATAGAATTTATTAACAACAAAAAATTAAACTCCTTGAATCTAAGAATTTGCATATTTATTTTTATGAAATTTATCTTTATAATAGTAGTGGAATAATAGTGTGAGGTTTACTCAGCATGGAGATTTTGAAGAGGCGTCAATTCTATTACCATAAAATTAGTGATATTGAGAACTAGCGCTACTATTATTTTGACCCCAACTGTATGAAGTAGTGCGTGCCTAGTGCACACACACACACACACACATCTGCAGTGTGGATGTTGTTGAGCAAGTGGAACTGCGCTTGTAACTGTTGTCTTCGTCTCAGTTTACAGCTCCCCTCCCCCCACCAGTTAAAGTCTGCTCTATGAGCTTTCGTGCGTGTGTGTGTGTGTGTGTGTAGAAAACGTGACGAGCTTCGAACTTTTTGGAGAAAGGTCGTTGATCATGGCTCTTGTTGTTGCTGATTGTCTGCTTGTATTGTTGTTGTTGGTTTTTTCAAAGTCATCAGCAAAAGCAGCAGCAGTAAATGTGCCGTTTTTGGCTATTTTAATTATTTCTAGTATCGATCAAGATCCAGCTGTGTGTACACACTTGACTCCCTTGACTCCTACCGACAAGGTAATTTCACACACACATACACATACAAATATACATATCTTCAGTTTGAATGTCTCTTAAATGATTGGAAATATTTCATTTGCTTTTCCAAAATGCTTTCCAGCGTGACGAGAACTAAATGTCCAATAAACCAGTGGCTTTTATTTCAATTTTATTTAAATTTCATGCTAATTAGTTAGATTTAATTAAAATCATTGAATCGGTAAATAATTGTGTTGTGAATAAATTCACCAAATTCCCTAATATGCAAAATAAACAAAAGTAGTTTTCAATGTCAGCATTTACGCATTTTAATGAATTAAATTATTTTGAAATAGTGTGCAAAATTTAAGCTTTCATTAATTATTGTAGGTCAGAAATTAGAAATATTGTGTTCAATTAAATACAATTATTAAACATATTTTCAGAGTATATGCAATTTCTTAAATAACTAATTTACAATATTTTTCATAGTATTTTTTA
The DNA here is from genome assembly GCA_035043445.1 of Drosophila silvestris. NCBI lineage: Eukaryota > Metazoa > Arthropoda > Insecta > Diptera > Drosophilidae > Drosophila > Drosophila silvestris. The sequence continues at coordinate 15,845 of JAWNMZ010000039.1, forward strand.
CATACATATTTTATTTACGTATTTCTTTTATACTTTTTTTGAATTTAAATTTCAAATATAGATATATGTAAGTTATGACTTATTCTTTTTCAATACCTTAATCAAATGCGATAAAGCTTATCGACGAAAGCAGCACAAGAAGAAGCGAAGAAGAGAATGGAATGCGATTGCTGACGCTTGCGAATAACAGTTAATACCATGAGAATTACATTAATTTTAGCTTGGCATAAATATGAAACAAAATACAAAAAAAAGCTGAGACAAACAGCGAGTGGAAAGCTCCAATTTCCAATTGAGCGTCTGCCTTGAACAATAAGAATTCCCCGAATGGCAAGCAATCAGCTGCCCGTCTGCATTCGATTTCTTCAAAAAATACAAATGAATCAAATAAATGAAAATACATAAGCACGCTTAAAGCATACAACACATGCATATGCATATGCATTTATGTATGTATATAGTATGTAGAGATACATTGCGATCGAATAGTGTGGTGCAACGTCATTTTTGCCACTCCTTATGCCAAGCGTTTCTGTTGTTTTCTTTATATGCTGTTCGCAATGAGAGAACATGTCTCTCTCTCGTTCTCGTTCTCGTTAGCGCTGTCCTCTTCTTCTTCTTTTTTGTTTTTGACTATGCCGATGCTCGTGACTGTCATTGAGTGCGTGTGTATTTTATGCTTTATGTACACATGCATACACATATATTGCGTGCGTTGCTTTTGAAATGTTGTTAGCTATTTCTGCGTCATTTTGATTTAAAAATGGGCAATTATTTAAACAATGATTAGTCAACCGGCAATAGTAAAAATCATGATTGCCAATGGAATGCCTTCGTTTGCCATGTATGAGCAGTTGCCGTTACACACACACACACACACGCACGCACACTTCCACAGGCACTCACTTATGCATGTATATGCTGGTGCATGCTTGTTGCAACTTTCCCCTCTCTTGAGCCCGGCAACCACTGTACTGCGCTCTTTCACTTTTACACACAGCTGTGAGAGCGAAAGAGAGCGGCTTTGGCTGTTTACGATATCAAAACATCTTCTCGATAATTCACTTTAATAATAATAATCATAATAAAGAAAGAGTTGCAAATGTTTAACCATTTAGCTATAGCAAATGTTTACAAAAAATTAAAAAATAAATAAAAAAAACAAACCCTCTGCACCACTGAGCCGAGTTGAGTCAGCATCGCGCTGAGCGTAGCAAGTGAATGAGCAGTTTGTGTGCTCGTCATCTGTTGGTGTGTGTGCGTGCATGCATGTGCGAGAGAGAGAGAGTGTATGTGCCTGTGTGTATATGTATGATTGAGTGTGGCTCTATCTCTTTTGCGCAAACGCGTGGTTGACGCATCAACTGGCAGCTGTTTTAGGCTGGCGCCGTTATAGCTACAAACTGAGCTTTAAACTCAAAAATGATGCTGAACAGCGAATACCCTGCGCTCTCTGCTTACTTATGGAATATTTGTAGATAATTGGATTTTTTTAGTTTTGCTAAGATTTATGTTATTTGTTAGCGCAAGATAACTAACAGAGACAAGTTTCTTGGGTTTTATAGATATGATCCTGTAATTAAGCAATCTAACTCAATCTCTTATATGAGGCATTACATTTCACAACTCCGAAATAAAAACTTGAGAAAAGTGTTATAATTATCTGAAATATTTAGTTGAAGTTGAACATAAAATTCTTCATATGCTGTGCTAAATTCCTTAATGCCAGTTACTTTGTAAGTAAAAAGAACAGAGAAAAGGAATCATATCCAATTTGATTATGATTTGAATTGAAAATCGGAAATCACCTGATAACATATCTGAAAACAGTGCAAAGCGTACCGCAAAGTGAGTCAACCTTTGAGCAAGTCACACCCGTAATAGGGGATTATGCTGTGGAATACTCTTCGCGAGCAGCATACACACAAACACACACAACACAGATACACAGATACGGCGCAGGCAGTCACAAAAACGGGGTAAAAATTGAATTCATACCATATATGGTAAAGAGCTTGGCAGCCTGGAGAAGTGTGTAAGAGTCCGCTGTGATAAGGCGGTAAAATACGGTTTGCCGGCTGGCGGACGGATGGACGGACGCTGGCTTTATAAAACGGCAAGCGGCGACCAGTTTTCATGTCATTACAGTTTGAGTTCTTGTGCTGTGTGGATACTCCTCCCGACACAAAACCGTTAAAAGCAGCCAGCTTAAGTCGTCGTCTAACCGAAAGACACACAAACCGAAAGACTTAATTTATATTTATTTAATTACTTTTAAACAAAACAGACCAAATGTAAGTATTTTTTTTTTTTTGTTTTGTTTTTGTTTTGTACATCTACCAGCAAAACAAACAAATCAATCAATGCCAATCCAACAAAATACATCAAAAATATAAAAAGTTTCAAAAACACTCAAAAATGAAATCTGCAAACGAATCGGGAATAGCGAATATATATTTTTTTTCAAATACATTTTTTTTGTATAAAAGTGCTTGTGGAATATAGATACAGACATGCATATATATATATATAAATAAATATATTTATATATATATGTGTGATAATGTCCAAGAGTCGATCAATGACATTCTTGATATAAAAAAACCAAATCTAATCAATACCAACAACAACAAAAACGTCACGCGATGACACGCTAGTGAAATAACCAAAAAAAATGATTACAAAATAACTAATAAATGAAAATCCTCTTAAGAATTTGTGTTATCATACAATTTGTGGATCGAAAAGATATAAATTCTTTTGATAAGCGCCAGAAGTTAGAAGAAGATATAAATACACACATGCATATGTATATATGTGTGTTGTGTATGTATATACATATACATGTGTCGATCTAGTGGAGGGGCGTGCTCAATGCGGATTTCCAAATTAAGGCAAGGCCAACGAAAAAAGAAAAGGAAAAGAAATAATAGAAGAAGCAGCAGCGAAAAGAAAGAACTGGTGACAGTTTTTGTTTAGCCACTTTGCAACACACAAATTCAATTCGCAAACACTTTCTATATTTCCCACGCTTCAATTAACTTTCATGGCAAACTTCATTTGAAAAGTAACTGCCAAATTCATGCATGAACAGCTTACATACACACGCACATCACATACATGCACATACATATGTGCGTTTGCATATGTGCCAGCAGCCCTTGGTGCAAGTGACGTAGCGCGTAGTTGGCCAGAAATAGTCAAAGAATCACGTCATTAAAGTTATTCGGTATTTCTTCAATGCAAAAATGCCGGTTTTTTTTTCTTGTTTTATTTTTTTTTTAATGAGCCGCGCTAAAATGGAGAAAACCTTCAACATTTGTCAACTGTCGTCAGCGTCGTCGCTCAGCGAGTAAGAGAGAGAAAGAGCGAAAGCGGCGATGATTTTCAGCTCTCTCCATCGTCTCTCTCGACGATTGCGCTTCGAAACATGACCATATATGGTCACAAAAGTTGGCAACCCAAGCGTGCTAGTGGTGCGCTCTCTTTCGCACGCATGCGCCACCATTCGCTGTGTGCGAGCGAGCGGGCAGACAGCGCTCGCATAGATACCACAACGATGACGACGACGACGTCGTCGGCTGAAAGCAGCGCTTGAAATAGCTGTTAACTGGCATTCGCTAGTCTGTTCATTCCTCTTTCGGCAGTCAAACGGTGCGGTTGCATTTCAGTCAATCTATCGCCTCGTCGCCTCCTACCAACAATCAAGTCTGGTTTCAATTTTATTCAACTTGAATTGCAAAACATACAATTCAGTTTTTCTTAAAATAATTTTCGTCGTTTATTGTTAAATAAAACAAAAAGGTAAAATCACTAAATAAAATTCGTGTATATAAGTTGTTAAATGCAAAAGGCTGCCGGCATCAGCGTACTTTTTTTCATCATTTTTTCCGATTTTTTTTTTTCTTTGTGGCGGCCATTTTAAGAGCCTGTGTATACACACACACAGACACATGAGAGCGTTTGTGTAGTTTTTCACTTGCCTGCTTTGCACCGGCATTTTTTTTTTTGTGAAATTTGCTGCTTTTATGTGCAGGGTGTTGGCCCTCGAAGACAGAGAAAGAGAGCGAGAGAGAGTGAGACAGACAACGAGTTCAATTGTTAAACGAAGAACAAAATTTATAACTTGCGGATTTGACGATATTTAGATTCGTTGAGTTTAGTGAATTTTATCGTTCGATTGCAGTTATTATTTTGAAAGTGCGATATAATAATAAATATATATTATATATAATAATAATATTCAAGAAGGGAATTACTCATATGCAATTTTAACTGATTTTTGTTAATTTTTCACTAATATTTCCCAAATTTGTTTTACTTTGAAATTGCAGCTTACAAAATGTGTGACGAAGAAGTTGCTGCATTGGTTGTCGACAATGGCTCCGGCATGTGCAAGGCTGGCTTTGCCGGTGATGATGCGCCCCGCGCCGTCTTCCCATCGATTGTGGGCCGTCCGCGTCATCAGGGCGTGATGGTTGGCATGGGCCAAAAGGATTCGTATGTCGGCGATGAGGCACAGAGCAAACGTGGCATCCTCACTCTGAAGTATCCCATTGAGCACGGCATTGTGACCAACTGGGATGATATGGAAAAGATCTGGCATCACACCTTCTACAATGAGTTGCGTGTGGCGCCCGAAGAGCACCCCGTTCTGCTCACCGAAGCACCCCTGAACCCTAAGGCCAATCGCGAGAAGATGACACAGATCATGTTCGAGACTTTCAACACACCCGCCATGTATGTGGCCATTCAGGCTGTGCTGTCGCTGTATGCCTCTGGTCGTACCACTGGCATTGTGCTCGACTCTGGCGATGGTGTCTCGCATACGGTGCCCATCTATGAGGGATATGCCCTGCCCCATGCCATTCTGCGTCTGGATTTGGCCGGTCGCGATTTAACCGATTATCTGATGAAGATTCTGACGGAGCGTGGCTATTCGTTCACCACAACTGCTGAGCGTGAAATTGTCCGTGACATCAAGGAGAAATTGTGCTATGTTGCACTCGATTTCGAGCAGGAGATGGCCACGGCTGCATCGAGCTCCTCGCTGGAGAAATCGTATGAGTTGCCCGATGGTCAGGTCATCACCATTGGCAATGAGCGTTTCCGTTGCCCAGAGGCCCTCTTCCAGCCCTCGTTCCTGGGAATGGAGGCGTGCGGCATTCATGAGACCACATACAACTCGATCATGAAGTGCGATGTGGATATCCGTAAGGATCTGTATGCCAACACAGTGCTGTCCGGTGGCACCACCATGTACCCTGGTATTGCTGACCGCATGCAAAAGGAGATCACCGCCTTGGCCCCATCGACCATGAAGATCAAGATCATTGCACCACCCGAGCGTAAATACTCTGTATGGATCGGTGGCTCCATTCTGGCATCCCTCTCCACCTTCCAGCAGATGTGGATCTCCAAGCAGGAGTACGATGAGTCTGGACCATCCATTGTTCACCGCAAGTGCTTCTAAGCAGGAGTTGCATGGAATGGGGAGTGGCATGGAGTGGAGTGGCAACAACAACAACAATCAACAAGTGGAAGCAGAAGAAACAGATGCAAAAGAAGAGAAGAAGAGCGAGCAGATCACACACACATACACACACAATCATCATATAAAGAAAAAAAAACAACACGTCGTCGTCATATGTTGTGTTCTCTAGCATTAATTTAATTTATTTCACATGGAGATATATACATATATATATATATATATATATACGATTTATAAACATGCATAATTATTTTTTTTTTGTTTTTTTATATACCTTTTTAATAATATAACATGAAAATAATTTGAGACAAGATCATCTATCTATATTATATATATACCTATATATTCTCTTTCTGCCATTCCACTTACAAGAAATCTCAAACACACACACACATACCAACAACTTGATGAAAATATTCCAAAAAAAAAGAATGAAAAGCAAAAGACAAAACAACAACAACACAAAAATATGCAAAACAACAACAGCTGCGAGTTTTGTAGAATTTCAAACGCAACCTTATGTATTATTTTTTAATTATGATGTAATTATAAACAAAGTGAAACAAAAATATGATGGAAAAAAAACTTAACCAACTCTGTTTTCTGTTACCCTCTCTCTCTCTCTTTCTCTTTGCTGTTAACCGCCACCAGCCACCCACTTTACTGCGCTCTCTCCTCCACCACCCTCCCTCCCTCTCTTGCTCTCTCTGCGACTTTGCCTAACCTTACGCTCATTTATCTCGCTCTAACATTTTGCCGGCCGGCAAATGCAATAACACACACAACCTCACGTGTGTTTAGCTAGAGATAGAGAGAGAGAAAGTAAATGAGTAAGAGAGAGTTGAGGAAAGGAAAGAACGACAACAACATCATCATCATCAACTGCGCTCTCTTTTAAAACTTAAGTTGAACATTTTTGTATTGCGTATTTAGTATTTCTCTATTTTTTTTGTATTTGTACACACTTTTCTAATTGCATGCGTATTGAATTGACGATAAGTTTACGCCTGAAAATGTTAATTAAAATGTGAAATGCAAACAAGTATTCAAAGTATCATTTGTATTCCTATTTGCAGATTATTAGCAAAATCATTGTTGGTGTGGGGAGGTCAGCGAACTCTGAGCTTTCGCACCCCACACATACACACACACACACACACGCATACAGCTTGCTTGAGTTCCCTCTCTGTCGCACTGCTGAAGTGCAATGGCAGAGACACACACACACACACATACACATGCTAATGAACTTAAACTTATAATGTGGACCATTCCATTTCACAAAGGCAAATGAGGCAATCGCTGCGATTAAAGTGCCGTTTATTCTAACGCTATCCACAAAATTGCTCGCTTGGCATCGTTTTGAAAGAGCTTGGACGTGTTTAATAAATGGTTTATAAATTAACATTGTGCCACATTCGCTCGGCTTCCACAACTATTTTTGACACGAAATTGCTTCTTTTCCATTCTCTTGCAAATTTGACATGTAAATATTTCGTTTGTATTTCACAAAATTCGTATTTTTTTACTGCCATGTGTTGATCAATAATTTTATCAGAGTGCAGAGAAATTGGAATTTCCTAAGGAATTTCCCATGGGAACCATTCCAATAAGACGCATAAGGCGCACTTATGCACACAAGACGGAAATGCATTAATAATCCTTTCTCATCTGTAGTGCGTCAAAAACAACAACAGCATAAAATGCAACTCATGTTCTCTTTAGTTTTCTCTGCTTCGCTTCTTAATTGGCATTTTGCATTGTCCAAGATCAAGGATCGCTCTCTCGCTCTCTTTAGTTGCGCTCACCAACTTGGATTGACCTCCGTTATTTCACACACAGCAGCAGCCACTAAATAGGCAAGTATTTTTGTTCACCCAGTTGCTGTAAATCTATGCGTGCATAAATATGTATGTGTATTTACATACATACATATATGCAAATATGTTGGGCTTTTTTTTAGGGATTTCTTTTAGCTCTTGAGTTGTGCTGCGAATTGAAACTAGAACATGTGTTTTTAACAGTTGGGTACAGGGTATATCCCGAGCAGGCAGTCCCGACTGGGTCATTCTTACTTGCCTTGTCAAACTTCGAACATCCATATTTGTATTTTATTCCAAAAAAAAAGTCCCATTTAAGCCTACTCCAAAAGTCTTCCAACTATCATAAATCAATTATTAATTCGATGTTGATTTTACGATATTTGAAAAACAATTAATTTTGTAAGAGTTCCTGCTTCAAGTTATTTTCTACGATTATATTTTCCTTTCGAATGATTTTTGTTTAAATAATGAAAATCTAAGCATTTCAAACCTGTTGTAGAGTGTTGAAAATGGCGTCTCTAATATCCAAACATCTAGAATAATTGTAGCTTTAATCGTGGAGAGACTATTGCATTATGCTAAAAAAGTAAATTAAATAAATTTAAAAAAAAATGTCTTTATCTTTAAGCCAAATGCACGCAAATCGCAAAGGAAATAAATAAAACAAAGTTAAGGATCCGAGAAAAAAATACGCACTTTTCAGCAACAAAATAAAAAAAACATGTCTTTAAAAACAAAAAAATAAATAAGTAAAGAATTTGAAATTATTTGCCATTTGGCAATGGGAAAAGAGGTGGACTCTGCTGAGCTGTTTTATATAATTCATTTTGACTTCATTTTTTTTGTTGGTGTTGGTTGAATATTCATTGAAGTGACCATTGATGGGGCACATGGGGGCTAATCGAAACGGATTTCCATATTGTTTTGGCCGTTGTACCTCGGACGTTCTTCGGCATTGGCAGAGAGAAAAAAATACTGTCTTCAAGGTGGATAGATTGCATTTGGTTACCGATCCGAGCGAAACAAACATGTCAAATTCAATTTCGGCAGCATTCAAGGATCAGGAAATCTTTGTGACTGGCGGCACGGGTATGTGTTTCCTTCAATTGCCGTGTTGCATGTGCCATGTTGTACACAGAAAAATGAAAACCCCAAAATAGGTTTCGTTGGCAAGGCACTCATTGAGAAACTGTTGCGTTCGTGTCCAACGCTAGGAAGAATCTATGTGCTACTGCGGCCCAAGAAGGGTGTTGCCATTGAGACGCGGCTGGACGCGTTACTCAATTGCAAGCTATACGAAAGATTGCGACGCGAACAGCCACAGACCCTGGCCAAGGTGGTGCCAATAGGCGGAGATGTTACCAAACTGGGACTGGGCATCAGTGAGTCGGATCTGGAGCGTCTGACGAATGTGACCATCGTTTATCATTCGGCTGCCTCGGTGCGGTAAGTGTTTTGTTTCATGTTCACCGGCTGCTGAAGCCCGTGAAACCATAAGATCTTGTTCCGTTTGCCCAACAGTTTTGATGATCCGTTGCGCGATGCGATTCTGATGAATACCCGTGGCACCCATGAGCTCATCAAGCTCGCCTTGGCCTGGAAGAAGCTGCAGGCCTTCGTTCATGTTTCGACAACATATTCGAATCCCACCGAACTGGAGGTGGAGGAGCGCATTTATCCACCGTATGCTGATTGGCGCACCACCATCAAACTGGCCGAGACCTACGACGAGGAAACCCTCGATGTCTTCAATTTGAAGTGCGTTCGTTTGATGAGCAATGATTGATTGATTGATTGATGGTGCAACAAGTCCGAAATATTTGTATTTGTAGATATGGCAACTTTCAGCCGAACACGTACACATTCACCAAGAGCCTGGCCGAGCATGTGGCCAATGATTACAGGGATCAGCTGCCCATATTCATATTCAGACCTTCAATCGGTGGGTATTGCTCAATTTTAGTTGGTACTGCTTGGCTTAAGCTCGGTAGTGCCAACGTTTTTTTGCTTTTTCGATATTATTTGGTAGTCTTTGGAGCCTTATTTGCATTTTTAGCTTTGGACCAGTAAATAATGTGGAGATGAAGTGTAGAAGACCCGTATAGACGTGTCTAAATCGAGTGTTGAGCTAATCTATCCTCGGTATTGCTAAGCATTTAGTTTTCTTCGATTTTCTTCGGTACAGCTCTCGGTATTGCTAGTACATTTACCTGATTTTGGAGTCTTGTTTGCATTTTCAGCTTTTGATTAGATATATGTATAATACTCAGAAGTGTAGAAGACCCCAAATATGGGTCTATATCGAGTGTTGAGCTAATCTATCTCTATCAGCAAGGTCCTCAAACTCTCTCTCGCTCTCTCTCGCCATGTCTCCCGCAGTGATCGCAACGCTGGAGGAACCGGTGCCGGGTTGGGCGGATAATTTCAATGGACCCACGGGCATGTTGGTTGCCTGTGCCGCTGGCATTTTACGCTCCCAAAACTGTGATCCGAATATTGTGGCAGATTTTGTGCCCGCCGATGTCGTTGTTCGTGGCTTAATTTTATCTTCGTACAAATATTTGCAAGAGGCGCCCGCCGAGGGTCAACCGATCGGTGTGTTCAACTGTGCGACAGCAAATATATCACCCATAACCATGGGGCAGGTTATTGAGATTGGTAAGCGCTACATACGACAGAATCCATTCGAGAAGACCTTGTGGCTGCCAGGTGGCAGCATTACCATGTGTCCGGTATTGCATTTTGTGCGGGTGAGTTTGCGTGTAGGTGCCTCAATCGAAGTACCCCTAATTCTTCATCATCCCAATTAGTTTATAACGATGCACATTATGCTGGCCATTGTGGTGGACTTCTTGCTGCGCTTGACCAATGAGAAGCCATTGTAAGTAGTGCCGGAAGCACATCCTTAGCTCTACAATCTAGGTCTTACTTGCTTTAACTGGACAAAGCACTTGTAAAACCAAAAAAAAAACAACTTTTCCACCACAGAAAATTATAAGTTTTCCCGTTTTCTTTAAGCCACTTTGCTTATCAAATTTTTGTTTGCCTTTCCTCAGCCTTTTGAAGCTGCAACGTCGCATTTTCGCCGCATTTCAAGCGCTGCACATTTTTGCCATCACCGAATGGCATTTTCGGAATGATAACTTCAAGGCCCTACACGACTCGGTGCCCGAAAACGAAATGTAAGTTTTATCTAATCTTATCTTATGCGAAATGAAACCCAAATTGAAAATCTCGTTTTTGCAGAACGATTTTTGGTTTTATGCATAACTCGAATATCGATTATGTGAAATTCTTTCGGAATGGGATTAGGGGCGCCAAGGAGTATCTGTTGCACGAGAGTCCCGAGAGCAGCCGGGGGGCAATGTTGCGCATAAAGATCTTCTACGTCTTGGATTACTTATTCCGTGCGATCGCTTACGGATTTCTATTGCGAATCGTTTATAATCTGGCCGTGCGCATTTTCTTGTCTTAAGCATGCCCCGCCTCCCCAACCCCCACTAATACATTACTTTTTTTTATCTGTGTGTGTGTGCTAATTTTATTTTAATTTTTTTTCTTTATTACCATATGAAAGTGTTTTTGTGATTTTTTTTTGTATCTGGGCAAATAAAATTGAATTTAAATTGCTGATTTTGATTTTGAGCGTTATTTGTTTGTTGTTAACAGTGGGCGGGCGCCATCTAGCGTACATTGGCAGTAATCACATTTAACAGGCGCCACTGCTGTTAGGCTTAACATATGGTGCTATCGATAGCCAGCGATAGCAAACGATAAGAAACGATAGTACGCATATTTTGGTATAACATAATGCTACAATAACATTCGCTAGCCAAAAAAAAAACCAACTAAATTTTGCCGTGGAAAATGAGAGAAAAACTATGAAAATGAATAGCTGCAAAACGCAAAAAAAAAAACGAAAATCAAAATAAATAAATAAACATATTGAGTGTGTGTGCGTGTGCGTATTGTAAAATTGGACTGTATATGTGGTTATTTCAAGGCTTTTGCAAACCTCTTTTTCGCCAAGCCAAAAAAAAAAACTACACTGAAAACAAAACAAAACAAAGTGCACACAAATAAACAAACCAAAAAGTCATTGTTGCCTCTAATTAAATAACACAATTGCACGGATCGAAGATATATATAAATATATATATATAGATAAACAGCAGCAGCAACAGTGGCAGCAGCGCGTTTGGCGCTAACCGAAAAGGAAAACTGCAAGAAACTCTTAATTGGATTAGCCTGCCTGCAACCAACGGGGGCGGGGGGGGCCCAATACACAAACTCTGCGTGCGAGCGAGAGGGAGAGAGCGAGCGACAGTGTGTGTGTGTGTTGTGTGAGTGTGTGTATGTGATAGAGAAGGTCTTAAGCGATGGCTACAACACAACAATATTCGCTGCGTTGGAATAACTATTTGCGCCATTTGACCTACTCATTGGATAATCACCGGCTCAACGATGACTTCGTCGACGTTAGCCTCTGCGTGGATGGCCGCAAGATTAAGGCCCACAAAGTGGTGCTGTCCTCGTGCTCGTCGTATTTCAAGGAGATCTTCAAGGAGAATCCCCATCCGCATCCCGTCATCATATTTAAGTTTATCAAATTCGAGGATCTCAATTCCATTGTGGAGTTCATGTACCAGGTACAGTACTGTACAGTCCAGCTTCACTAAAGGCGAATCGAACATATTTCTCTCTCTCTATATATAGATATAGATATATATAATTTTGTTGTTCATTCTCGATTGCGCCTCGTTGACGTTTGACTGCTATAAATTTTGTATGCAACAATTTTTAAGTGTTTTGCTTTTTCTTTTAGGGCGAGGTAAATGTGCAACAAGAGGCGCTGCAATCGTTTTTGCAGACCGCCGAACTTTTGGCCGTGCAAGGCTTGACCGCCGAGGAGAAGGAGAAGCCACAGTTGCCGGTGGTGCCCATAATTAGTGAGCACAAGCTCATAAAAACGATACCCAGCACAATACGCGCCGTCAACGAGCAACAACAACAGCAGCAGCAGCAGGTGGCAATTGCGAGCATTGTGCAGAATGGAACACAACAACAACAGCAACAACAGCAGCAGCAGCAGCAACAGCAACAAACCATTGAAATACCAACGGCAACGCTGCTTCAGGCAACAGCAACGCAGATTCAAACGCAAAACGCTGTTGCCATAGCTCAGCTGCAAGTGCAGCAAAACCAACAACAGCAGCAGCAGCAACAACAGCAGCAGCAGCAACAACAGCAGCAGCAGCAGCAGCAGCAACATCATCATGTACAAAGCACTCAGATTCAGCATATTCAGGTGCAAGCGGTGCCGGTGCAACAACAGCAACAACAACAACAGCAAGTGGTGCAGCAGCAGCAGCAGCAACAACAGGTGCAGCAGCAGCAACAACAACCACAGCAGCAACAACAACAGGCAGCAGCGCAGGCGCAGCACCTGACAATCAGCAATGCGGTAACAATGCCCACAGCGAACCAGGTGAAGAAGCGCAAGATTACCTTCTCCGACGATGATGATAACATCTATACCACCGAAACGGTCGACTATGCCGTCAAGGACGAGCAGACCATTGTCAAAAGTAAGCCAAGGCATATATATATATAACCATATCTATATATATATATATATATATTTATATATATATAACAGTGTCAATTAAATTCCGATTGAATTGGATTCTAAATTCGTTTCTGGTTCGCAGTTCGAATAGCATAAAAATTCTTGTAGAAATTTAGTTAATTTATTCTTCCGACACAAGCAATATCAGGCACAAATAATATCAGTTCAACAAATTTTAAATTTGGCCACTAATTCTGATTCGGAAGGCGGTTCTAATTGCGACTTATTTGTATAGATATTATTTATAAAGCTCTTTGGAATAGTATTTATATCAAATATCAGTCGAACCAATTTAATAAATCTATTTGAAGTTCGTTTGCCAAATGTCATTATATATTGTAGATCATCTGATCACTTTTGTTCCACTATAAATACTAAAATGTACCATGATCCTTAAGAGTTTGCTACTTTTGAACTAATTATAGGCTTAGACGTTATTTATAAGGCTTTTTATCATTTTAGGCCAGTGTTGAAATCAGTTTGAAACGTTTCTTAAACGGTAATCTTTGGCTTATGATCGAGAATAACTTATTGATTTGTGTTGCAGCTGCTGAGATGACATTTCTGCGTGGCACTGTCAAAATGGATATACCCGATTATATAGTGAGCGAGGTCGATGATCGACTGTCGGACGGTGCCACGCCGCAAACGACACAGGATGCGACAACGGCGGCCGCACAAAATGTGGCACAATACTCATCCGAATACGAGATCCTAACCGAATCCGAAATGGAGGAGAAATATCAGGCAGAGAACGAGAATGCCGAAATTGCCATCGAAATGAGTGAGTAGTCGCCAAACATAACTATATATATTGTGATATTGTATTGTGATATATATCGAACTAATTGTGATTGTTTGCAAATTGAAGCACGCCTGCTGGGCACGGCGAGTGTGGCAACAACGACAGCAACCACCCAGGCGGTGCTCGAGGATGCCAATGTTGCGGTAACCGGTGGCACAACCACCGTCTCAATATCGCCAGTGAAAGCCGATATCAAATCCAGTGGCACCATCGGTAAGTGCTTGAAATCAGTCTATATATATCTTATATATCTTTAATCTTAACTCGTAAGCAAAATGTGCTGGCAGCTGCTGAGAATGGGAATGGGAATGGGAATCGGTGCAGGACCAGAAATAACATCTAGGAAACTATTTGCAAAACTGGGCATCCTTTCAACGACAATTTCTGTATTTGATTTCAAAAATACGTGTTTTCAACTTTTGATGCAGAATCAATATATATAAAAAGGGCTTCATAATGTTGGCAGAAATTCGGATGGAGATGCAAGATGGAAGTAGTAAAATTGGGAAAATATATACATTTATAACAAAATATAAGATATACAAGCCTAAACATAAAGTAACAAAAAGGGTTTTTAAATTTGTTTCAGCCTTTTCAATAAAATATTTGCCAAAATTGTTTTCACCATAAAATGTAGGCAATACAATAATGTTACGATATTTACACGATCATAATAAGATTATATGTTTATTTTTTTATTTGCAAAGTGATGAAATTATGACAAAAAAGCCTTCGACTCGAGATGATTTTATTAATCGGTTTTGAACTTGATGTTATGAACAAAGTCATAAAGAAATTTAATATTGTTAACGAAGCCATATTTAAGGAGAGTTGAACGGTTGAGAATATAATCGAGACTATATTAGAAAAGACAACTTTCCCCACTCAAAAGTTGATTAAAGATTGTATTATACAAGAATACAAATATAAATTGCTATTATTATTAGTAGCAGAGCTGAATGTCTAGTCGCTAATGCTCTTACTTGTATTGTTAATTGCAATATTATTTGTATATATGTGTATATATATATATATATATAGTAAGCAAATATTATTTAATAATTATCTTTTCTTACTTTATGATTATTGTATATGTTTTATTTAGATTTAATTGTTGGTGTTGGCAACATACTTTTAATTAAATATATCGTTTCTATGGCTTTTGATTATCATTTGTATGCATACATATATATATATATATATATATATATATATCTTATATATTGTGTTTTGGTGTCGAATATGTCTCCAAAGTGTTTGTCTAGTGCTCGTATCTGTCTTTATCTCTACACAAATGTAATTAACTGAAAATACAAAAAATAAAGCAACAAAATGGAAACAGAAATGGAACAAAAAATGTGAAAGCAATGCAAATATACTATAATATTGTTCTATTTTTCTGTATATTTTTAGATTCACCCAATAATAAATGGACAGAATGTCAGTTTTGCAAAATGGTTATTACCACGGTGAATCTTTGGAGACATATTCGCACCCAACATACCCCGCAACCACCGCGCAAATGCGATCTCTGCAATAAGAATTTCAAGAATAAATACAGCCTGCGTGAGCACATTCGAATTTCCCATGAGCAAAAGGTTGCCATTAAAACGGAAAACTGATGGACAATTTTCACCGTGCAGCATGGCTTACAATAAATAATGATGATGCTCACAAACGCGACGAAACGAGACGGCAGCACTGCACCAAAGAGACAGAGAGAGAGAGAGAAGACAGACAGACAGGGAGAGAAAGAGAGAGAGAGAGAGAGAGAGAGAGGAGAACACATAGAACATTACGTCCAATAACAAGATGCAAAAAAAAATATTTAAAAAAATACACACAATAAAAATGTTTGCTTATGAAAAACATAAGAAGATGCACCACTGCAACAAATGTGAACAGTAGAAGCCAGAAGAAGAAGAACAAACACACACACACACACAGCCACAGCCACACCCACTTTTCCAGTCATAAGCACTAACATTGCCAGTATCCAGCAGTCAAATTGTATTCCTTTTTTTTGGCCAAAAAACAAGATTAATCAGCAAAATTGAAAGAGAGCAAAAAATGAAAATGAAAATGAAATTGTACAATTTTTCCAATATTTAGATAAATGTATAAAAATATGAAATGTTTAAGCTTACAACTGATCGGTGAGCGCTATGTATGTGAACAGATATATATATATATATATATATATATATATATATATATATATATATATATATATATATATATCTGTGTGCTTTATGTGTGTCCAATTTGAATTTTTGTGGCTAATCTAATTTGTAAGCAAATCGAATTGTCGAAGTGGAGCTGGTTTTTTTTCTATATGTCTAATATTGAATTCGAAAGCAAAATATTACCAGAGAAAAGGGAAGATAAAAAAAGCAGAAACAAATACAAAAACAACATCAAACGAAATGAAATTAATTGATGTATTTTAGTGAATTAGCTAGCCAAGTGCGTTGCGTACATCACAAAACTGTATATACTAAATAGTGCATACTTTAAACTTAACTATTATAAAATACAAATACAAATATCTAGTATAATATATTATATATATCTATATATATATATGTATGTATATCATTTGTAGAAAGAGGGATAGAGAGAGAGAGAGAGAGGATAGGATAGGGATAGGGAGAGAGCTAGAGCCAAAGCCAGAGCAGGCTGACAGTTCCCAAGCCGTAGTCAACTTATGTTTTTAAATATTTATGTACTTTGCTCAACACACACACAACACACACATACCTCCACACACACACACAACTTGTACAAACTGAAGGAAAAAACAAAACAAAATCATTTCAATATTTTCTTCTTTCTTTTTTCTTTTTTTTTGTTGGTTTTTTCTCTTTTTTGCTTAAGCAAACTTTTGTAAATTATTGTTTAGTTATTTTAAGCTTAAACTAGAGAACCCCTTTCTCCAATTTCCAAAACTATTTGGCTATCGTACACTTTAGACATAATATCATATTTAATTGGCTATTTTTAAGTAAATATAAATACATGTCATAAGCTGTATACTGTACACACTCACACCCAAACACAACACACACATACTAAAGATATATATATATATATATATGTATATGTATAGTTAATTGAAAGGCTAAATGTTTATTGAACAACTCATACGTATTATTTTATATATTCAAGGAAAACTTACCAGATAAAAAACTGAAATAGCAAAAAACTGCTTTCGGCATGCCGAAGTTTGATTTACCCTTGCAGACTTGTTCTCACAAAATTGCCAGCCATATGATATACATATATAGTAACTACACATATAGATGTTCTTAACTGTAAACAAGTTTATTGTATCTTTTTATATATGGAAAAGGAAAATCAAACAAAAAAAAAGAAAGCCACAAACTAAATGTGTCAGTTGAGCAACTTGAAAGCAAAAGGGAAGCAGTCGACTATAGTGAATCGTATAAAACGACTATATTTGCTCAAGTTGATATACAGAATATCGATATTGAAGAATTCAAGAAAACAGCCCACTAAAACTCTGAAAACCTGCAAACTCTGCATGGGTAACAAAATAAAGCGAAAATCAATTTAAATATTTGTGTCTAGTATTTGTGTAATTTATTAATAAAAACGAAAAAGAAATGAAAAACAAGAATGTGAAGAGAACCAAATATGCATGTATTTATATATATATATATATATATATATACGTATATATATATATATATATATGTATATAGATGATTAAAATGTTCTGCTCTTTACTAAAAGAAAAAAGAGATAAAACTCATTGAAAATGATTGCAACATAAAATCAAATAAAAAATACACGTAATAAAAGCCAAAAAGCTATATGTATTTCCTGCTTAAACGAATCGACTTTTTACTTAAGTACGAGTACAGTATTGCTTTTGTTATTTGCACAATGATTAATTGTTATTGTTATTATTAATTTGTTTCAGCAGCTGGGTCTGGAGCCGTTGCCACCGTTGAGGAGACTGCCGCAACTGGAGTTGCGCTCATTTGCAGCTTCTGCAAGCGACGACTGCAGTCGATGAATGCATTGCGGCGACACATCGCATCCAGGCACTCGGAGATCCAGAGCAAGGAGCACGAGTGCTTCATCTGCATGAAGAACTTCAAAACGAAATGGTCGCTTTCCACGCACAATTCCCGATTTCATCGCGATGCGCGTCAGAGCAAGGAGCTAACCAAAATCGATTTTCCCGATCAGCCATTGAACTAAACTCGAATATAGCCAGGCACACACACACAATAGGAGAGAGAGAGAGAGAGAGAGAGAGAGAGAAGTGAGACATATATATAATCGATATATTGTTTTTTTTATTAGATCATTAGCTAATCAGTCGAAAGTTGTATAAATTCTATGTATATATACATATAACCCCAGTTTGTCAAATCTGTTTCGTATTCCAACTGAAAAACAGTCGAATTTCTTTCAATTTCTATAACCCAACCGAATTTGAGATCGAAATCCATACAATATTGAAAAATTTCAATTGAAAAATCGATTTTATGGATTAGGCATATTTTTGTTGGAATTAAAAAGATAAAGGCAGACTGTAGAGATGTCGCTTCGTCTATATCTTTATTGCTCGAGCAAAAAATGTGCATGTTTTCAATTTACCAACACGATTTTTTTACTAAAAATATTGTTTACTCAATTTGTGGACTTAAGTTTAAGTTGCGTTTTTAACTTCTTTTAGACATTTAGAAAGTATGCCGCTGGCAAGAAACATTTATTTAAAAAAAACATGAGAAATTGTTTTTAATTTTTAATCAACCAACTTTGAGCGTTCAATTTTCGAAAATATTATGTTATTTTCACACACCTAAAAATGTTGAAAGAACCTAAAAAGTGAATTGGATTACGGAACAGGTTCAATTAGGCTATAGGCATAGCTAATATAGGTTTCAAAAAGCACACCGATTTTGAAATACCTCTGCATAATAATTCTATTTTGTTAATTTAAAGAATAAAAACTTTTTCTTTGAATACTTCTTCGATTAAATGTGAAAAATATTTCAAAACCATTTCAGCAATAGAAAGAAAAGAAATAATAATTATCTGTATGTATAAATAAGATATTCCTACGATTTGCTTACTTATAAAGTTTACACATTATAATTAACAACAAATCGCAACATATATTTTTTTTATGGGAATGCTCATTTGCACTTTAATCAAAGATCTCTCGCAAACAAATCGATTGAATTCTCTTCTGATTTCAAACTATAAATGAAAAAATGCAGACTAATTTGATATATATTTTGTATGATATAAATCCCAAGTTTTCTATAGATAATCCAGATATATCCATCCAGGCAAGAAACAAGCTATTTAAATTTCTAAAAAAAATTCAATAAGGAGTAGTTGATGTACTGAACTTTCTATATATATAATTAAGTGACCAAGTATTATGAAAGATCTGTTATAAGAATCGAAAATATATGTATATATATATATATATATATATATATATATATATATATGAATATGCATGAGTAAGTTTTGATGTATATACTTTTTATGTATACCGAAGTTGCTTGATTGTTTCAATTTGTATTGTAGCTAACCGTTAGTTGTAGTTACGTGTGTACCTACCTATATATATATATATTCATATATGTATATAGCCATATTACAACATGGACCAGTTGAATCGAAAATAAATATCAAAAACTTAAATGAAAAATAAATACAAACGCAAATCATTTTCAATGTTTAGAAAGTTTGGTTTTTAATATCTTAACTAAAGGTTAATCATGAAATTGATATATTAATGCGGACATCACCATATATAGTCCTACTGGAGATTGGAAAATAATATTTTTGAGCAATCAAAACAAATTATATATATATATATGTATATATATATATATATATATATATATGTATATGTATATATATATATGAATGGGCTGTTGCCTTTCTTTGCAATCTATGCAATTTTTACAGGGAACCATGGCCGGGCAGTGGGAAGCCAGTGCTGAATTTGATGATGCGCTTGTGAAGATCCTGCAGCTTCTGCTTGATTTCACTATTCTCGGCCAGGGTCTTGGCGAAGTCGGCCAATTTGGTACCGCCAGTGACTTTGGTCGCCTCAACGCCAATGTTGAACGCGGCATGAATGAATTCGACCACCTGCTCGATATCTTTATCGAGGAGGCCACGTGTGGTCAACGCCGGTGTGCCCAAGCGCAGGCCCGACGGATTCAGCGCGGACTTGTCACCGGGCACCGTATTCTTGTTGCAAGCAATGCCCACCTCCTCGAGGATCAGTTCACCGCGGGCGCCACTCAAACCGGTTTTGCGTAAATCGACCAGAACGAGATGGACATCGGTGCCGCCGGTGGCCACATCATAACCCAAATTGATCAGACCCTTGCACAACGTCTGCGCATTCTTGATGACCTGCGCCTGATAGTTCCTAAACTGCACGGATTTTGCCTGCTTGAATGCGGTGGCAATGCCAGCAATTTGATGATTATGCGGACCACCCTGCAGCCCTGGGAATACGGCCTGATTGATGCGATCCTCCAGATCGTACAGGATCTTGTCACCGTTGGCCTTGGTGCTGCGCACACCCTTCCGAAAGAAGATGACACCGGCACGTGGTCCACGCAACGTTTTGTGCGTTGTCGTCGTCACAATGTCCGCGTATTGGAATGGTGAGGGTATCTGCTCGGCGGCAACGAGACCAGCAACGTGTGCCATATCGGCCATTAGATATGCGCCGACCTCGTCACAGATCTTGCGGAAACGTCCATAGTCCAGCAGACGTGAATAGCACGAGATGCCCGCAATGATGATCTGTGGACGGAATGTGCGAGCAGCCTCCGCGAGCTTATCATAGTCAATGATGCCCGTCACCGGATTAACCTTATACGGCATACTCTCAAAGAATATCGATGTGGCCGAGATTTTCTTGCTGGGCGTAAAGAAGCCGTGCGTCAAATGTCCACCATCGGGCAAATCCAAGCCCATAATGCGATCGTGTGGTCGCAACACGCCCGTATACGCAGCCAAATTCGCCGGAGAGCCCGAATACGGCTGCACATTGACGCCCCACTCGCTGCTATCCAAATTAAAGAGTTCCAGGCCACGCGACTGAGCCATTCGCTCAATCTGATCGATGTACTCATTGCCGCCATAGTAGCTGTGTCGATATTTACATATGGATTAGAAATTAGATTTGGATCTGCAGACATTTGCATAGATAGATACACAACTGGACAGTAAAATAGGTGTGAAGACAACAACTTGGCCAACGTTTCCTTTGGCATTCTTAAACAAACAAATTATGATCCGATTTCTAGCATTCATTGAATTGAACATCTGAAATAATGCAAAGTTTTTCCCCATCTTAAAGCTTGCTGTTCACTTGGATCACTTTTAGAGAATAACCATATACGATTATCTTCTTCCTATTCTTTCAATCCTTCGTGGCTTTCAATGTTTTTTCTTGATGTGGTTATGCAATTGCTAATTTATTCCTTGATCTAAGCTGTAAGAGTCTAACTTCTATGCTCAGTCCTGTAGTGGTGTCCTTGGCCCATTTACTATTACTTGATAGCTCAGTTAAGTCTGTATTATAATGAATGATATTCAAATCTTACCCTTTGCAAACAAAGTTATTAGAGAAATTAAAGTTTTCTTAATTTAATGCATCTCGCACCTATTCACTGTGCACAAACAATTCACACCTAATTCACTGTCCAGCTGCGTAGATAGATGTTGACTTACCGCTTGCCGGGATAACCCTCCGAGTATTTGTTGGTCAAGCAGGAGCCCAAACTTTCCAGCACAGCCACCGAGGTGAAATTCTCGCTGGCAATCATCTCGAGACCCTCCAGCTGACGCTGCTTCTCCTTCATGATGATCGCGGCGAGTTCCGGATCGCTCTCCTTCAGCGTTGCCTGCAACATTTTCTGGTCCTCCATTTTCTGCATTGTATTTAAATGATTATTAGTGCTGTCAATTCTTAACTAATACTCTAGATCAGATTATTAATTCTGTTTTGTGTGTCGTGATTTATAGTTGCGATCGCGACAATGATCAATATTGCAATGAATTGTAATCGATGCGATTGCGAACTGAAAACACAAATATTTGCATGTTTTTGCATAGAAACGGTTCATTAAGTTTAAATAAAAAACATCGGAAAATTTTATTGTACTGATAAGAGAATAATGCTGATCCCTCCCTATATATTGTACATACATTCTTGTTGCACGATAAGATTACGTTATTTTCTTCGTTCGCGTGTGCAGTCAAGTATTGTTTTTGTCATTTTGTCTGTCTGTATTTCTATGGGTGCAGGTACAGGTTGCCAGCTGGAAGGCAGAGTATCCCATTTTGAAAATAGACCCCCCTCGAGCTATTCTTGCTTATCACGGCTGGCAAGTGTCAAGAGTTCAAGTTAAATATAAACGATAGGCGACTTAGCTGGGGGCAACAAAATACACCATCATAATCGCTGGTCGAATCGTCTCAGAAGTCAACATCTTATCAAAAAAAATACTAATAATAATAATCAAGCTAGAACAGCCTAAAATCGTACTTTTAGATATCATTTCTGAATATATACATAATTGCAAAAAATGCACATAATTCACGCTCTAGTAAAGAACAACAGAAACTTTCCAGTATACAATAATTTTTTCACTTTGTTTACTTTATATTTTCTTTGCTTCCAAGAAAATTGCATAAAATAAAATGAAAAATAAATAATCAAATTGAAAAGAAACAAAGAAAATGCAAACGATTTTCTAAGTAAACCTATATCTATTTTTAGCTATCTTAAATTTCTGCTTCCAAAATGCACAAAACAAAACGGATCAATTCATTTAACGATATAGTGCAATTTTATATTTTACGAGTTCGATTTTCCAGTTGGAAATAAATCTATATATTTGCCTAACAAAGGATAATTTTAAAATTTCCTCAAAAAAAGGAAAAAGAAAAGCACAATCTAATTTCTGGAGTGATCACTGTACTATGATTTCTGTGGAAAAATGGGCTACGTGCATCCAAAGCAATGAAATTCTATTTAAGTGTCAGCTGCTAATGGCAAAATCAACTGGGCGTCGTCGCCTCCTCGCCCCTCCTCGTGTCTCGCCCAATGCTACACTGCTAACCAACGTTTGTTGTGAATTGAAAAAAATGTACAAATAGCAGAAAGATCAGAATATTAGTTTGCGTAGGAATTTAAATGCGTTAAGCACGAAGCGAGACTTGAAGCGAATACGGGGCGATTCAAGTAACTCTTTCAAGGTGAGCTTCAAAGCACGCGCTGTTAACCCTAAAGCGCAACAGGAACAACAGCAACAAGAAGAAAAGCAACGTGTTGTTTCTCACATAATTGATATATTCACAAATTATACCTAGTTAAAAAGAATTGCTTGTTTAGATTATCACTTACTAACTTTTAAATTTATGTGTATACGTGATGTACTTATTAGGAAAGTTTTATATTCTTTAACGTGCACACAAACTTACCGCGTCTGAACCTGAACAGTTTCTGATCGTGCCGGTTGCTTGTGCCTGCACATGAAATATCGGTGCGGCGAAGTTGACAACAGACTGTTGCTGCCGACGACGCTGACAGCTGTTGTTGTTCAATGTTAACGTTCGAGCTGCTGCATAAACTGGACAACAGAGTTTCGTGTGCAGACGGGCAGCAGCAGATCGCAAATTTTGCATGATCGATTTTTTAATATTTTTTTTTAAGTTTCTGCTCAGATCTCGCTCTCCTCTTATATGCAGCGTGCGGCGTCCAAATCTATACTAGCTGACAAATGAGGCGACCTAGGCTAGCGACCATCGGTTGCAGCTGATAAACTTTGACCTGCATTTTGGTGATATTTTTGTGATTCTGCTCTTTTCTACATCTGATAAGCGACAGAAATTATTGTTTACTTGCCCCTTTGCCGTTCAACAGCTAACAGACATCGGCTTCGCCGCTTTTCACCAGATCAGCTGTTTTGCAATTCACACAATCGATATTTAAATAATTCTGCATAACCATGTTAAGCTTATTTGAATTCTTAAATTTTAATTGAAATGAAAAGAAAAAAATACGCACATATTGGAGTAGTTTAAGTTATTCTGACGCTTATGTAGTTCAAGTTATTAAGGTTGTCATGTAATCGAATCATATTTTGTATCGATAAATGCAAAAAACAACACGGTGCGAGGGCTGGGTAGCAGCAGCAGCAGCAGCAAGGGCTGCACACTTTGTCGCTGTGGCTGCAAACACTTTCAGTTGATATTTAACTGTTAAGCCGGTCGGTTGGTGGATCGGCGCAGAGAAATAGACGTCAACGCAATACGTCAATACGTCATAAACCGTTAGCCGTTAGCTTACATGGAAAAAAGCGCGCGATGCATTTTTTTTTTGTGTGTGCCGCAAAATGTATGAATGAATTTACCAAAGAACTGCCTGCGTGGTATTTAAATAAGAAGCAGTAAATAAATTGTGCAAGAAAACCCAAAAAAAAAACATTTGAAGACCTCAACAAAACTCATAAAGGTGAGAAATCCAAAACAATATATATATATATATATATTTTTTTTTTATTATTTATTTGTTGTGCCAAAAAGCTAAGCAAAAACATAACAGTAATAACAACAACAAAAACAGGAATGTGGAAATGTTATTTTTAGCTGAAAAAGAAATAAAAGTATTGTTTGCAGTTGCTTTTTGTTTTTAAATATTAGCTGTTACTCTTTTTCCGTCTTTTTACTCAATTATTTGTTTTGTTTTTTTCGTGTTTTATTTTTTTTTTGCAAGTGCATGAGTCAAAAATAAAGTATTACGATAAAATTCCGTTGTTCTCGCTGAAAAGTTTCTTTCCGGGTTTGTTGACTTTGCCAGCTGTTGTTCTTTTTGCTTCTGTTCAAATTGGAATTAAAATTGAAATTGCGATTGGCACATATAAATATATAAATAATAATTCAAAAATATTGCTTGCTTATATTTGCCAATTTTTTTTGAACGAATGTTGCACAGTAAAACGCTTTTTAAAGTAAATTTCATAAAAAAACAGCAAAAATTAAAAACAAGAAATAAATTCGTAAAAAGCAGAACAAAAGGAAGCAGATTAAAAATGTCAGTTTTTTTTTTGTGCTTTGCTTTCTGTTCAGTTGGTAATTAATTTTTTTTGCTAGGCTTTTGGGTTTTTTTTGTATATTTGTTTTTATTGGGAGTTGTTGTTATCTTATTTTGTTGTTGTTGTTTTTTTGTTGTTTTGTGTGGCTTTGTCAATTATAAAAGAGGCAGTGCGAAAGAGACACGAGCAATTTCCGCCTTTCCCGCGCGCTAATATGAAAAAAGGCGCCCGCAAAATGAGCCAAGCAATTTGCAATTGAGTTTTTTTTTAAGTTTGTTATTGCTCCTCATTCGTTTTTTATTTTTTTTATTTTTAACTTTAATTGTGCAAATACAGTATATACAACAAAAAACAAAACACAAGCACGCAAAATTAAAATTGCAAATTGCTGCCGGTGCCGCTGCTGCTGCCAGCGTTGCTGTTGTCAGTTGGCTGTTTGTTTTTGTCCGCTGCTTTATTAGTTTTTTTTGTTTTCATAACGACATTCGTATGCGCGGCGTTCCACTGTCCGCTTTTGACGCAGCTTCAACGCAATTTCGAGTGCAAGCCTTTATCTGTGTGCGAGTGTGTGTGTGCAAGAGTTTGCTTGTTTGTATGTGTGTGTGTGTGTGTGTGGAGTGTGGCGGCTAAACGCGACTGCGACGCGACTGTGACGCGCGTTCCACTCACACACATTTCAATTACCTCGCTGTTTTGTTGGCTCTCCAAAATTTCAAGTTCATCCAAATCGCAAAATAACAACAACGACGTGGAGAGTGTGTGTGAGAGCGAGAGAGAGACACGGAGAGAGTTGAGTTAGGCAGACAATAACAACAACAACAACAAAGCCCATGGCCTTGTTATGATTATTGTCGATAAATTTTTTCTTTTATTTTTTCGCAAAAACTTATGACAAAATTTGGTTTTGCTTAACGAGGAGGCCACACAAGTGTTTCAGATCGCAATGTCTACAAAAAATATTGAATTGAATATGTGCCCCAAAACAAAAAACTGCGCTCTGTTTTGTATACTTTATGTACCATGTGAGGGGGAAAAGCTGGAGAAAAAAAAACGGATAAATTCTGTTGAAAACTGTTTTTGTATTTTATTGCGCACAATTTATGCAAAGTTTTTACGTTGGTTTTTTTTCATCTTTTGTTTGATTTTGTTTTTGTGACGAGTTTTGTGACGAGTTTTATGTAAATATTATTTGTTTATACTTTTATATACATACATATGTATCGATGTATTGTCGTTGTACATATGAATTTATGTGACTTATGTAAGTTTCGTTGACCAATCAATTTTACGATCTGCAGCCATTTGAGGAAGGCAAAAGTTTCGTCAAAACCGTACAAGAAAAAAAGAACAAATTTTTAAGTAGATTCCCCGAATTGGGTATTTTTTTTGTTTTTGCAATTTTATGGGGTTTTTGGGGCCAATTTTTTGTTGTGCGTATCAGTCATTGTATTTATATATTATTTTTTTGGTTTTCTATTCTCATATCTTGCTCTTTACGCCCCTCCTCGCTGATAGCAACGCTTCTTATAATTAAAAAAATATGTAAACAAAGACATCAAATTACAGAAAAAACGTAATAAAAATAATAATAACGGAAAAAAGAGCAAACACATGCACACAAATATCGTTGATATCTGTATACACATATAAAATGTATATAATATACACGGCTATCTTATTTATTTATATGGTCTGATTGTGTCTCTGTATACACTAGCGAAATACACAATTAAAACTATAAAGAAAGAAAAAAATAACCCAATACAAATAACCTCTGTCGAAGATGGGATCCCCTTGTCGACCGAATCAAATTGCCGACATCTAAATTTTGGCAAAAACTGAAATAAACGGATCTATTGTTCCTATTAAAATTGTGTGATATGGAACTTTGATGTTGTTGGACTTATGTCCACATTCTATGAGCTCAATAATACTGGTAAATTTTGCTGGTGAGTTTTGCTAGACTAACTTGAACACAAATTTTTACTATGGCAGCTATAAGTTATAGAAGTCCAATCTCCACGATTTGTTGATGAGTTTGTT
The DNA here is from genome assembly GCA_035043445.1 of Drosophila silvestris. Classification (NCBI taxonomy): domain Eukaryota; kingdom Metazoa; phylum Arthropoda; class Insecta; order Diptera; family Drosophilidae; genus Drosophila; species Drosophila silvestris. The sequence goes on from JAWNMZ010000039.1 coordinate 42,759, forward strand.
TCAGATATCTTGTTCAATAAGAACTTTTTTTTACAACAACTCATCTTACGATCGATTCGTTTTTAGAAAATTGGTATACAAAATCGGACAAATAGGACTAATAGGGCTATGTCGACACGCCTTGGCTAGTAATGTTGATCAAAAATTGATATACTTGTAGGGCTCAATACTTGACAAACTTCTCGACACAATTACAATACCCTCCACAAGAGAAACCGTAAGGCAAAATTTTCTGATAACTTGAAGCTAAAATAGGAAGAAAAAAAAAAACCAGCAAATATGCCGACTAGCTAATACCCTACATAAAGTTTTTGATACACAGATTTCCATACAACACAACTGGAAAGACTAAAGGGGCAAAATTCCATTTAATTTCGGTATTTTTGTAGAATATATAAACTCTTACCCAACCTACTGTCTATAGGGTATAAAAACGAGCAAAAATCTAGCAAATGCTTACAAAAATTGATGAAGAAAAAAGGAGAGAAGAAAAAGAAAAGCAGCAAGTAAAGAATGAAAGAGAATAATAGTAGAGCATAAGCTAAAAGCAAAGTCTGTGTGCCATAGATAAAAACTATTTCCGTTGAATAAAAGCAAGCCAAACAATAGGAGTACAATAAAAAGAAGAAAAAAACACAAATAAAATAAAAGAGTCAAAAAAAAAAAGGAAAAAAAAACATTTGCGATACGTTCCGGACGTCTAACCGCTGCTCCCCCTCTCCCCCTCTGCATCCTATCCAGCGCTCCCTTCACTAGCCCTACGAGCGAGGAGCGAGTTGATTAAAGACGCCCTCGAAGATGGTCAATTTATATTCCCAACGATATGACTTGGATAATATATTTATATTTACATATATATGTGTATGTATGCATGCACATATGCACATACATATATGCATATAGAAGCTTAACTGAAACATGCATGTATATTTTGAAGTTATGCATCATAAAACGATTTGTGGTCGGTTATTGTTTATAGCTTGTGCCCACAAAAATAGGGCTGGCTACCCATTGAAAGTTATAGGAATAATTTAGGATGCACTAGTCGAGACAGTTCGATTTATTGATAAACTGAACCCAACTTTTAAATAATGGTTTACTAAATATGAAAATACGTTATGGTTGACAAAATATGTGTTTCCCATCCGATCGTAATAAAAATGTATTTTTTTTTACACTTTATCAATAAAATGTGACGTTATATTATAAATCAATTGAAAGATTTAATCTTCACAATTGTATCTTTTATTATAGATATTCGCGAGACCGTGTCGGCTATCGATAAAAATCAATTAAGTTTGTTCTTGTTCTTGTTGTTTACAATTGTGTCTGGTCTCAATTTCGGAAATCGATTCTTATCGATATACGGCATGTGAGAACTTATATTCCAAATTTGAATGCTAATACGAGCTAGTATTGTCTCTGAAACCGGCTTGTTCAGACGAATCAGTTGCTCATCCTGATCAAGAATATATATACTTTATGGGATTGGAGATGCTTCTCCACATTTACATTCACACACACACACAATTTGCTGATAGGGTATTTGTTAGTCGTACACTTTGCATGCAAAGCACTAGAAATTGTTTTTAATGCCTTTACTGAAATATACATTTTTATATTCATGCGTTTTTTCCCCCATTTTTCCCATTCGTTTTTTTAATGTATTTTTTTTAATTTATCCGCGTTTGCATCGGAACGCTATGCTTTATCAGAACCCCCTCAGCCCGTGCCCCTCATTTGATCTATAGCCTCTTCATGTAGTATGTGAACTGTGGGAGTTTTTTTCACGATATTTATATATATATATATATATATATATATATGTGTGTATTTTACATTATTTGGTTCCATTTGATTTATTACTCATTCCGATTTTACATATTATTTTGGAGCAATTCATTTGCTTGTATTTTTTCTTACTTTCGTACAAATATATTACTTATATACAGATCGAGGAAACGCAGTGGTTCGAGTTTTTAATTGTGTATTTGAGTTATGTATGTTACTGCATATATATATATATATATACGATTTGTTGTAAAGAATATATATATATATATAGTAGTGATTTAGAATGAGTTTTTGCTTGGAGTTAAGATAAATATACTTTTGAAGTCTGATCTTGAAGACTGGATCATATCTAGTGCAATCTTGTTTTGAACAGGTGGTCAAAAACCAAATCGTTTTTCGGTTCGGGCTCTAAATTGGAATCGGGTCTGACGCTGTTTTCAGCTATTTGCTATTTGATTATATCTGAAACTGGTTCAAAACGTTTTTCAACTTAAATTGAATTGAATTCAAATTCTCGTTTAATTCAAAAATTAACTCACTTGTAAATATAATTTTGAATATCATATTTTAACATATATTGACGTACGTAAACGTAAACGTGCATTTGCACATATATATATATATATATATATGTATATGTATATAAATCATGGCTAGCTGGCAGTAAGTCGATGACTCTTGGCGAACAAAAAAGAAAAAAATCAAGATAAAAAAGAAAAAAAGCTATATATAGATAGAAAGAAGGTAAGGAAAATATTAAAACAAGGCAAACATCGCCAGCAAAATAAAGTCGAGCAAAAAGCATTTAATTTATTTACCCCGCCCACCAAGGAGATCCAACAGCTGCCCTCCTCTGTCCCCCATCGCCCTATTCTGTGGGGCACTGTGCTCGCTCTTAGTCCTTTGGCTCTTATACCACCCCTTGTCTCCTATTGCCCACCGCCAATACCCCCACCCCTTGCGCTAGCAACCACTCTGCGACTCAAGGCAACAAAAAATAAAAAGAAAAATATACAAAAAAAAATTACAAATACAAATAAAATAATCTCGTTTTACTGTTGCTCGGTTTTTGCCTTTTTGGCGCGGCCAGAAAACTATGAGCACAAAAAACACATCCACAAAATAAAAAACACGAAACGCAAAAAATGGAAAATCAAATAAAAGCAAAAAATGAAACTGAAACTGAACTTTACATCCAAGGCGCATGCAATGGGGAAAGACGCGGCCCAAAACAACACACAAAAAGGGAACAACAGCAAAAACTTCATTTATACTTTGCACTGAACAAAATAACAAGTGGCCAAAACCCATACAAAAACCCAGAGCCAGGCAGCTAAAAGCTACGAGCTGAGAGAGCTGTGTGCTATGCACCCACTGTCCGCCTGCTTGCCTTGTTATCAACATATCCTATGCAGTCATACAGCCAACAATGGGGTATATACGCAATGGGGCGCATCTTGTCAGGTTTTCTTCCACCTTGCTGAACATTTTTTGCTGAAGAAATTCAAATATGAAATAACAAATGAAGTGTATGAAACCATGTCTCCCAAAAGATATAGATCTATATTTATTTAAATATGGATAAATATAGATATAGATATTCATGTGCCATTTACTTTCAATAGCCAATCGTATTTCGAATCAGATTCCGGTACTCAAATTCGTTCTAACTTTTGTTTTCTGTACAAAGAGTGGCTTTGAGACAAATTTTAAATTTTGATTTATTTTCGGTTTGACATTCTGATTATAAGTTATACGCTATATGCCTTCTGTCTGAACAACTATTTCTCAATCAATTTAATCGCAACACACCAAATATCGATATGCCATATCAAAAATTCGATATTCATAAATATTGAAAACCTTTATATATTTTTAATGGATATAAAATAGTCGAAGTAGCTAAAGAAATGTTTTTTATTTTCTTTTTATTATTATATTTTTTTTTGTTGTTGTGAGATTGCGTGGGTGCGGAAGGTGCAAGTTTTCGTTCTTCATTTTATTAGATTTTTGCTCAAATTGTATATAAGTCACAAGATACACATGTAACACATAAGAAAGACAAGCGAGAGTGAGACAGAGAGAGAAAGAGGGAGACAGGCAGTTACATGCGTGCATCAGAGTTGTACATTATCAAAAGAGTAAATCACTTGAAATGCCAGACAGAATCGGTTGACAGTATAAAAAACACAACTCAAAATCGTTTCCGTCTCTTTTTTGCATGCCATAAAAAACGGGAAGCGTGGGTGGATCGGGGGAGTGTGGGTTGGAGGTCGGCAGTTTTTATATGCCTTGATAAAGCGATATCAAAGCCAAATTGAACAAATTTCCTTTGATTATTATTTTTTAACTCTCATACAAATTTGCTATAAACTATAAAGTAGTCGCAAAAACTAAAAAAAAATTAAGAAAATGAATTGTGAAACCAAACTTAATTTCAAGGAGAGATGGGTAATTGCAAAAATCTCAGCTCAAGCGCAGCTCTTGTGCCATCATCATCATCATCATCATCAACTGGCTTTTTTATTTGTGGATGTTTTTTTTTTGTGTGTGTGTGTTTTTTTTGTGGCCACACTAATTTGGTTGTGTTTTTATTTCTGTCTCTTTGATTGGATTTTCTTCATTTTTTTTTAAAAACTTATTTTTAGCTTTTTTTTGTTATTTTCATTTTGCCACGGTATATGAGAATACTTTGCCCTGTGGCAGCTTTCCAGTGTTATCGAAGTTATCGTTTCTTGTTTTTCTCATTTTCCGGAGAATCTTCAAAAATTGCCTAAAGATACACCTTTGTTCACCTCCCACTCCCACTCGAATCGACAAGTCGACTTTTGTCTGAGGTCATGGCTATACTATATACATACATACATATATATATATATATATATATTATGTATACTGCAAGTTACTTCCCCTTTGTTTTTAGCCAGTTTCTTCTTCACTTCACCATATGGACCTTAATGTGTACAAAAGCTTCAGTTAGATGCAGATGCTTAGAACAGGTTGTGCAAAAAACAACAAAAAAATGGTAAAAACATCGAAAAAAAAACCAAAGAAAAACCCAAAAGATGCGACAAACCGCAACAAATAAAAAAATGGCAAAAAAGGAAAAAGCACAATAAGAACTGGCAAAGTAACTATGCCTGTTTCACCTCTGGAGCTCTTTTTGTTTACTGAACACATAGTTTTTGCTGTTTGTGTGTTTTTATGCCCTTGCCGTGTGTATTCTATTTTTGTTGGGTAGATGGAATACACATCAATTATATATATTCTTGTTCAGCATATCTAGTCTCCAACGTTATAGTTGCCATTTTAAGCATGTTTATTGAGTGATAAGCAGGTATCAAAAAGAATAATACTTTGAATCCGGTTCCGGAATTTAAGTTGAAAAATTTATAAATCGGTTTTGCATTTTTTTCGGTATTTGGTAATGGCTATATTTACTCATAATACACATAAAATCGGGTCTGGTTACAAAAGAAAGAAACAAAAATCGGTTGATTAAGTGTTCCCTTTGAGGTTAACGAGTTGTTTGAGTTTTTTATTATTAGAAGCAAACTCTCTTCAAAAAATGATCCTCTTATATATATATATATATATATCTTAGCACTCATAAGACGAAATAGCAGCAGATAGACTTCGGTCTGTAAGGGTATACGACGTTCGGTGGGGCTAAGATATTATTATTTAATTTTTTTTTTCATTGTATTTGTTTATTTTATTTTTTTGTTTATAGATAATTCTGCGGTCGCCCTCAAGCTGGGATTGTTATGTTATTATGCTTAGATGTATACACAAAACTAATATTAAGTGTATATTATACGCAAAAATATGATAAGTGAGCAAAACAAAAAACACAACAAAAAAAACAGAGCCGAAACATTGACATAAACAAACACAAGACACAAATGACAGTATGGACAGAGATATAGAGAGAAAGACAAATAGAGAGAGAGAGACATCGAGTGAAAGAGAGACAGAGAGAGAGAGATTGAGGGAGAGAGAGAGAGCTGCGTCTTGGCACAAAATGTTAAACAAAAAAAAAAAAGTTGCAGAAAGCTCGCATATATGATTTAGAATCTGTGACCGAGGCTAACGTACTTTCAGATACAAGATACAAACAAAGACACACACACACACACACACACTTACACACACACACACGTATGGGCAACAAAAAACGATGACAGTTTTCTTGATGAATGTGCGCGTTGCTTCCCCAAGTCAGGGAGCCCACATAAAGATTTCTACTGCTGCTGCTAAGTCCCAAACAAAAACAAAAACAACAACAGCATCTGAAGCGAGTTTTCCCCATTGCGAATCTTGGCTAGCGTCTCTTTCGCTTTTCAAGCCCCAAACCAAAAAAAAACCAAAAAAAAAACGCCAGAGAGCCTACAGCTGCCACCTGCAATAGCTTACCCGCCCCTTGCCCCTCCCCTCTAATAGCCCAGCCCAGTGCTTTGATGCAGCAGCTTTTCATTTTCTTTTTGTGTTACATGTTCTTGAACCTGCTTCCAAAAAGAAAACAAACAAAGTAAATAAATAAATTGCATATGTATATGGAAAAAACGCAACTCAACTTCCAGTTGAGAACTATTGGCAGAGTAATCTCGATTTCTAATATATCATTTTAGTAGTTGTGATATACGGTTTTTTCTACTTCCTTCAACTAGAGCCAAAGATTTGTGTAAAATGTGATTTTTCGAATCGAATTCGAAGCTTATCAACATATTTTTGTATAGCAGCTTTCAGTCTTTACTTCCTAGCTGGATTGTAGATTTTTAGTAAAAATATATATTACTAATGATAATCAGAATAATATTGTAGTTTGGAGATGATCAAGGTCCGAAAACAACCAATTAAATGAGGCTGTGTGGCTCGACCTGTGGGAAGAAAGTTTTGTGGCGCTTAGATCAGCGCAAAAGAAAACCATAAATACTGCATATATATGTGCAAATACAAACAGTAGTAAAAATAATCCGATCGGCACTTTTATTTCAATCAAGCGGTAATTTTGCCACTCATACGTTAAAGACAACGCCGACTCCTCGTAAATCCTCCTCGTAATCGCGGAATGTAATCAATGTGAATGTACGAAATGTTGGGCATAGTAAAATCCGGCTATAAAATATCATTTCCAAATTTGGTTTACACCTTTTTTTTTAACGGGACTCCTCTCAATAATCCTACACATTTTTGGATCGTTATTTTTTAGTTGAGCCATACTTCTTATCTTTATATTTATGATGAGTTTCGAGAAGCATTTTGCTGGCCAGCCACTTGGAATTTTCTTGTTTTAGTAATCACTTTTGTTAATAACTTGTCATTTTAAACGTTTGAAATGGCTTTGCCAGGCAAAAGTTCCTTTCTAAGAAGCACACAGCTGCACTTTGGTGGTGTTGATTTAAAATGACACATGACAAAATCCAGCCACGGACATTAATGTGAAAAGTGCTACCAAACTGTAATATTTAAAACCAGGACCAACTTTTCTGTCTTGTAATTAATTAATAACATTTAATTGAACGCGGAAAAGTTCTGTAATGTGGCACTCATGTGACGCATAATCAGTCAGTCAAAGTCTGCTCTTAACCAAAGAGTGTTCCCACGAAATTTGTTAGCTTTATTGTCAAACGGCAGATTTTAATATTAAAATAAGTCTCACGAGTAATTTGGAAAGCTGCTGCTGCTCGAACCAAGGCTGGTCGTTCACATTAATATATTAAAAGCTAAAAAAGCTATTTTGAAAACCGGTCAAAAATTCGGAAAAATTGTGTTTAGTTTCTTCCACAAACATTGCATTTTTCAAGATGTATTTGTAAGTTAGTTGTGGCTGAATGCCGAGCCGAGCCCTAAGTAAATCTGGTTCTACAGCTAGGACTCTATTTATGGTGAGTCCTGTTTATTCTGTGTTCTCTCGCAACCCGCTTTAGCCAACTCTACCCTCCACACTGACCCGGCCCCCGCCGCCTTAGTGTTTGGAGTTGGGCTTGAGGTTCAGCCACCTTAGATTACATGAAAGCCAGCCAGAAGATACATTTGTATCTGTATCTGTATCTGCATTTCTATCTGTATCTGTGTGTGCGCGCCAAACTGGACGCTGTGCGCTTTTTGTTGTTGTTCCTGCTGTCTGAAAATTATTAGATTTTGTGTCAGCAAAACAGCAACAACAACAATGAGAATAGAACAGCAACATTTCGCTTGTGGATGCTGCAAAAGTCAAGAACTGCAGACTAGCGTTGACTAGCAACAAAAAATACAACAACAAAAAAACAGAAAGAAAAAAACAGAAATAAATAAAAAAATAAATAAAAAAATAATAATAAAAACGACAGCGCAAAAGCGGAAGGCGAATGCACTTGGACTTGCAGACAGCAGCAACAGCAACAGCAACAGCAACAACAAAAGCAAAAATAACAACAATGGCAACAACAACAACAACAGCAACAACAACAACAGCGGCGGGCAGCAGCAACAACAATAACAATAATAGTTGTAGAGCATCGTAAAGTCGCAAGTTGTTGCTCGGGCTCCAGGTTTATTCTATTTTTTTTGCCGCTTGTAGCTTGCAGTTGTTGTTGTTGTTGTTGTTTTTTGAAAACATTTTATGATGTTGCTTAAAGTTGCTGTGTGCAAAAGGTGGCATGCGTATCTGCCTCAGACTAGGCCTCAGCTTCAGCTACAGGCACAACTACAGCTTTGCAGATACCAATACACAAACAGCATTGCAGCCGTGTCTAGCAGTAGAGATGCGCCAATTTTGGAGAGAATTGCTTCAGCACTATCTGAGATCTGAATGTGGCCGGGCCGAGCACGATAATTGTAATCAATAAGAAAAGCGATATCAAAAAAAAAAGTAGCAATGCTCATCTTTTACTACTACATAATTTAAATTTAATATATAAAAAAGGTTATCAAACAATAAACTATTATTATTGTCATTAATATCATTGCAATATCGAAGGAATCTGATTTTATTTTAATTCACTTTCAATTTTGGTCTGAATCATGTGTCAAAACAGTGCCGAAATCGTTAACTGAACTTATTGAAATTCCACATTTTTTAAGCACCGGAATGCTTAAATTTTACTTTACTTACTCAAAACCTAAAACAATTACTTAGTTATTGTTGTTCTTCAAGTAGTAATGGGATAATCTAGTTGTGGGCACAACAATCACAGCTTTGTTGCTCTTTGAAGGCAAGTCTTCAATTATTATTATAACAATTTTTGGTCTGATTGTCTTTTTCTCTGCTTGCCATAAATATTAAACCATTTTGCATTTGAATACACCCTGATATATTTGTTATATTTTTTTCATGCTCTTTCACTTTAATTTAATCTAAACGTAATTATAAATTTAATTTAATTTAAAAACTGCAGACTGTTTTTAGTTCACATTAACTAAATATGTAAATATCAGCGGCAATCACGAATAGAGGCACGACCAGACCAGACCAGACCAGACCACATCGCCCATCTGCCATCTCTAATCACTAGTGAGTAAGTGTTATTGCACTTGGCCACCACTTGCAGTGGTTTTTGTTGCTGTTACTGTTGCTCGAGCTGGCCAGCTAGCCAGCTAGCCAGACTTGATCTTGGACTTCAATTTGGACTCGGTACACTTTGGCTATCTTCTTGGCCGGGCGCGCCTGCGTGCGCAGTTCCTTGGCCTACGAGAGGCAACTCCAACTGCTCTTCAAGCTCGGCTGTTGTTGTTGTTGTTCTTGTTGTTATTTTTGTAACATTCGCATTCCAAAAGTCAAAATAAGAAAATAAAAATAAAATAAAAAAACAGAAAGGGGGCCCGGAGGCAAACTGCTTTTGGAACTGCAATCTGCTGAGTTAAGGGATTTCTGATTCTGTTTTTATTTTTCTACTTCTTTTTCGACATTGGTCGCCTTCTTTCCTCGGTATTCTTTTCAAAATATGAATTGCCGCACAAAAAAAAATAAAAATAAATAAAGAATGAATTACTAATAATAATGAAAACAACAACAAGCAATTCCAATTTAACAAAGACGGCCAATTGTGTACAAACAAAAAGCAAATATAAACAGAAAGAAGAAAGGGGGACGCATGGATTTTTTCTTTGAATTGATTTCAAATGCGTTTCTTATTAGACTGTTTTTCTAGTTCTTCTTATTGCAAACGCGCTTCTACTTTTGGGCGAATAACAACAGCATCAGCTGCGAAGCTGCTTATTTATTTCTTTTGCGCTAGAGTTGCCAGGGTGTTTGTTGAGATAAGTAGTAGCAGAAGTTGACAACTTAGCACGAACACAAGTAGATGTCTTGAACCCAAATATTTACCTAACTTGAGCTTGATGACATTCTTGCAGATGATTAATATTACGTCAAGGTAAATCCATGTATAGATAATTGACAAACGGAAGAAGTTATCGATACAATTAAATAAACTCGATATCCTTATGATATACAAGAATTTATATTCAAATCAACTATCCTGATCCTGAATATGTATATATACTTCAGCCTGTTACAGACTTTGCCACAACCAAGTGGAATATTTAGTGTTGTATTATTTTTGGATCTTTTTTATGAAACGATATTACAGAAATAAATATTTTCTAAATTAATGTGAAATATTTTTAGCACTATTTGAACAACTCTTAATAGATGCATATATTTTAACTTTAAACCATTTAATATCAATCAATTGATTAAGCAAAGAAATCATAGTAAGCAGGTGCTCATTGCCTATTTTACTCTGATCACATCCTGACTATTTTGCACACAGCTTATAACCTGTTTAACCTGTGATTTAACTTGTTAAAACTAGCATTTTCCATCAACTTTTACGATTTTGCTTTGATCGAATGAGGTTTAATTTCAATTTGAAAATACATACAGTGTTTTTTGTTTTTTTTTTACAACCGATCAGCTTTGATATGAACTTCAAAGAGCATTGAAACAAACAGTAAAATACGTGTCTTATCAACTTTTTGAAAAAATTCAATTCCGCACGAGTGAAAAAAGTTTGGTTGTCAACTTTTGGTTTTTTGTTTTTGTTTTTTGTTTTGTTTTTTCCATCTTTGTTTCCTCATTCTATTAAGCTCCATCACAACTTTTCTTAAAACATAATTATAAACGTTTTTTGGAAAATATAAGAATCTATGAATTAGACTTGAGGGCATTTGTAAAGATGCTTCAATTTTTCTGCTGAAATTTCAAATTATAAAATTCTGCAGCTTTTTTTAAGGGCTCTTAAAAACCACAAAAAATAACACCTAGCCGAGCATAATACACACATACAATTTCTTTGTCAATTTGGAAAATCCCATTAGAGTACTTTTTACTTTATGTTTAAGTAAGTTTTTATCTGTATTTCTTTCATAAGTAGTATACATGTATTTATGTGTGTGTGTGTGTGTGTGTGTATCCAGATATATTGTGTAAAAAATTGTACATACTTTGTCTGTCTGTGTATGTGTGTGTGTGTGTGTGTGTGTGTGTCTGTCTTTTTTTATTTTTCACTTTTGTCATCTGTAGCGCACTGCGAAAGCTGTTCCTCCCCTCCACTTGTACCTTCCTGCCCCTGCCACGTGTCCCTTTTGCCGTTCAACGTTAGCACATAAATTTATATTACAGTTTTTGCTTCGTATGGTAAAGAAACAAAAGCAAAAACGTTACAAAAAAGAAAAAAAAATTGAAAATGTAAAAAAAATAATAATTCCAGCCAGCACACAACAAAAATAACGACAGCAGCAGCAGCAACAACAACAAAAACGACGTCAGCGACGACGTTAAAAAATTATACAAATTACAAAAGCATCTGGAAAAAGAAAGAAAATTGCTATGGCAGAGGGAAAAACGGATTTTTACATTCCATATAAGTGTGTGTGCGTACTTTTATATCATATATATATATACTTATATACGTTTGTATATAGCGAATTTTATATACTTTTTAGTATGTACTAACAAATTGCGTTCTGCTTTTAGTTTTAAGTTTATGGCTGCTTTTGTCGGTTTATAAAAGACTAGATTCGAAAAAGTAATCCTTGCAGAGTCGATCATAGATTATAAGCCACAAAAAGGTTCCATATCCTCAAAAATGATTTTTACTTACTTTTGTCATCAGCAGTCAGTCATGATGTACAAGTCTTTTGAACCAGCTTGCAATTATAGTTGAAATCTATCTGATATATTTTCCCTCATTTCCTTAACAGCCAGATTTATTTTCTACATGTTGAAGGCTCCTTTACCAAGAAGTTGTCAAAATTTTTACCAAATGCTCTATTAGCTGTATTTGAAAGTATTCAGAAATTGGTTTTCAAACCCGAATTGGAATCCTAACCGTATTTTTACCAAACGAACTCTTATTACCGGAGTCGGAATTGGAATTTGAATTCATTTCGGTTTGACAATCTGGTTATTTGTAAACTTTTGGCATAAACTGATTTCATATTTTTGAATAACTATTTGTATATAAAGATATTATAAGAGAAACAGGGTGTTAAATCGAATAATATCTCGTTTCCGGTACGCAAAGTGTTGTAAACATTCCGTTTAAGGCTATAAGTGAGTCTCAACATTTGTTTGTGTTACTGGACACCGATACTTATAATATCGGTTGTTAAATATCCATTTCCAGTTCAGGTTGACAGCCTGCAAAGAAACGATAACCCATCCGGCTGTGTGTTTATGGGGTAACTAAATGTTTTACGAGACTTTCAAAAATGTTTCAAGGAGACAAGCCAAAACTATTGCATTTAACTTATAACTATCTAGTTGATATCACACACAATGATCAGCTGTAGTCTAGTGGTGCTTTTTAACAATTGTCGCATATGGTTATTTGAGCGACTTTTTGTGAATTCTTGTTCCGCATACAAAATGCGTTTCGTTTCGTGTTTTTTTTATCTGTTAAAATGAAAGGAAATTGAAATCTGTTGTTTTCTTGTATATGTCTGACGTGCAGTTATTTGAAATGCAACAATGATGTGGAAGGGGGTGTGGTAAGTGCATACAAATTAATAGTGAAGAAGCATATACTGAGGCACACATGTGTAAATATAAATGTATATCTATATATACATATATATATAGTATATATGTACATATGTATAAGTATATATACTATCCTACATACACTTTTAAATGAAAAACTGTGTACCTTTCATTTAAGTTGACATAAAAATCGATATTTAAAAAAAAAGGATAAAATTGCAGAAAAAACCATAAAAAAAACCGTCAAGTAAAAAATTACAGCTTAAAAAACAGGCAGCAGCAGCAATAACAACAGCAACAACAAATGAGCGGAGAAAGACAGAAAATGAAAATAATAATAATAAAAAAATAACGAAACGGTCGTTATGCTTTTTCCGCTTTGCTATGTTCTCCAACGCTTTTTGTGTTTTTATTTATTTATTATTATTTTTTTTTTGTTATTGCTGCCGCTGCCGAAGTCGTCGTTGTTGTTGCTGCTGCTGCTGCTGTTGCTGTTGCTGTTGCTGTAATGTCTTTTTTCATTTTCCGCTCGCAACCTTTTTGCGTCACGGCAGCCCCCTCCCGCTCCCCATTACCCCCTTTTATACTCGTGGAGCCAACGACGTTTCTTGCCTTACTGTAAAGCAAAAAAATATATATAAAAAAATACACAAAACAAAAAAATAAATGAAAAAGCTTTCTTTGGCATGACCGAGTCTTAAATACTCTAGCAAACTTTTAACTTGATAGATGCATCGAAACTATCAAAACCAGATTGTCATATCGGATTTTATATCGGTTCCGCTGCTGAAAGTCTTCGTGAATGGTTTTCAATTAGTTATAACATTTGTTTGTTTGCTAGTCTTTTGATCTAGTGTGCAAATTTGATTAAAATCGATCTGTTTTATTTAGCGCCATTTCTTTATCCCATTGTATTTGATATGAACTAATTATTTAGGCAGCGGTAATCAGTGGTTCTTGAAAACGTTGGAGTTTTGTTTCCGACTCTAACCGAGCTTGACATGTTAAAGTGATCGTTATTTTTCGCAATTGCAATTTGCTCATATTTCTGTCAACTATAACATACCAATTATAAACTGTATGATATATCTATAACGTGTGACAAATATATTTTGAAACGTCGTTAGTTACATGTTAAGATTTTCCACGTTCTTAGATTGTGCTTTGATACTCTATGGAACAACTTGGAACTTTCGTCTCCCGTCTTAAAGTAAACCATTTTTCTGTTTTTTTCTTTTAAAAAAACAGTCTAGTTTTGGGAATATGCTAAAGCGTTTGTTAGTTGTGGATGGTAAGGCTTCTAAAGTCTCCTTTTTTTCTCTCTGGATGACTGTGAAATGCACTTTAATATATTGTTATGCAACAATTCGAAGCTGAATACTTCTGAAGTCGGCAGCTATTTACATGCTTGACAGGCTTTTTGCGTTTGACAGTTAAATGTAAGGATAGAACTCACTTGCACAACTTGTTGACAATGTGTTGAAATTGTAAGCCAATTTTTTCGTTGTGTAACCGTTTGCCAGCTTACGTAAAAAGTAAGCATTCTGTGCTGAGGAAATTGCAACGCATTTTATATGTACAGCAAACCACATAAACTTTGACTGTCACTCGACTAAATTTAAATCCAGATTCTTATACTGGAAACCTAAATATTATAACACTATTAACTGTAATGAATCGTGACAAAACAAAAAAAAAGTAATCATTATGCTTAAGCCAAGTTTATAATTGGAATGATTTGCCATAGTCTTACTATTTCTATACTGTCTACCTTTCCGTTGTCTAGCTGAGGCACACAGTGCACTTAAGCTTGTAGTTTAGTACTTTTGCAGGAATTTCAATATGAAATTTGAAAATATAGCAGATGATAGTATATACTGACTACTTTATAGACTTTCGAGTTGGTCGCACATTGTCTGGCATATTTATAGTGGTCACGTGGTAAGGGTATAAAAACAGAAAACAGAAAATAAAGCGCGCTCAAACACAACAGGAAAAAAAATGTTTATATATATATATATATATATATATACATATAAAAAAAAACGAAACGAAAAAAGCGAAATCCAAAGAAGAAAAATGTGATAAAAACTGAAAAATATTTTCCATGAGAAAATCCAAAAGAAGTGGAGAAGGCAACGTTAGCTCAGTCTCTGTCTGCGTGTGTGTGTGTATGTGTGTGTGTGTGTGTGTGTGTGTATGTGTATGTGTGTGTGTATGTGTGTTGGGGGCCTTGAGTTCAAGTTGGTTACGTTGGAGGTTGGGGTGCGTTGGGTGTTATGTGTGTGTGTGTGTGTGTGTGAAAGGTTGTGAGGGAAGGGAAGGGGGTGGGTGGGTGTGATGGCTTTGGAGGGTAGTGCTGACGTTTTGGGTCGTGTGTAACGAACGAACGAAGCGATGGCGGGAAAAATATACTACAATAAAACATGTATTTTTTATATGCCATTCTTTTTGTGTTCTCGTTGTAAATTTGTAATTTTTTTTATTTTTTTTTTTGTGTACATATATATATTTTTTTTAAGGAGCTGAAATGTGTAACGGCTCATATAAAGTATTTGAAGCGGTATATGTACTTGTGTGTGAGTGTGTGTATGTGTGTGTAGGGATCAAAAACCCTTTGCAGCAAAAACTGTGGGCAAAAATGGTTTCTTGTTACGGGTGACTCCCACTAGCTGGACATTGCTGCTCTTCTCTGCCCACTCAACTCCCCCACCCCTTTTTATCTACAAGCACACACACATGATACGTATATATATATATATATATATATATTTATGTGTGTGTGTGTGTGTGTATGTTGTCCTCTATTTACTAGAGTTTTGAGAAATTCCTTCATTTGCGCATTTTATGTGGCAGCATTCCTTTATCATCCTGATTTTCGTTTGCCATCTTCTTTCTCTGTTTCATGTCGTCAATTTCTTTTCTCAAAAAAAAAAAAAAAAAAGTAAAACGAAATTTTTTACGGTCGTTTTTAAATGTTGGCTGCTCGTCGTGACCCTCACCGTTGCCAAATTCCTAACTGGTCGTTTTTCTGATACCCTGTAAACCTTAAGTGAACTGTGATCCCAAATAAATTATTTGCGTTTTTTTTTCAAATTATTTCTATTATTTTCCTGAAGCAGAAGCTTCAAAATTGGATTTTGCAAAATTGAGTTACGAAAAAGAAAACATTAAAATAAATATATATATTTATTTATTTATTTATTTACAGCGTATGAATTGGTCGGGTCACATTTTTCCTTTTAACTGTGGCTGACTGTGTGTCCTTTTTAGTTAATACTTATTGTCTGTGTGTGTGTGTGTGTGTGTGTGTTTCATTTCCGCTGCCTTCCGCATTTTGACATAAAACGCAGTAGCAAAGCAAAGTTTTTTATTTTGTTACCCTTATATGTGTTATTAGTATTATAACTAAAAGTGCTTTTCACAAAAAATAAAAAGACGGGCCCCACGTTCAAGAAATGCTGGGCATGCTCTCACAAAAAAGGGTAGCCCAGGGGTTGGGCAGCGAAATTCGTGAAATTTATAGCTAGAGCTTTTTTTATTTACTTTTTTTTAATATTTTTTTTTATATTTTTTTCATGATACATATACTTTTCATTCTACGACTTCCATGCTACATACGTACATATAGATGCATATGTGTGCGATATTACTACGTGTTTTTGGTTAAAAATATTTATATTTGATCTCTAATTGGCAACCGGGTTTAAGCTTGCCTCACATATTCAATAAAGTATTGCATATTTCTCGTAAGCTCATTTTGCTCAGTTATTTGTTTCAAATGAATTCATTGAGTGCTTTTGAAAATATTTGTGTTAAGTTAAAGAACTTGGGCGCAGCACTTTAAACATTCGGCCTTGAATCCCATTGTTCGTCTTATTTTGTGGAGATGGTGTGTGTGGGGGGGGGCGCTTTAGTTTTTACTAATTATTATTTTTGCGTAAAGCTTTTGCTTTCAGTGAATGTGAATAGTTGCACGCAAATCCTCTGCACAGTTTTAAATGCAGTCTGGATGAAAATCATGTTTGAACGCAATTTTTGATAATTTCCTGTGTGTCTGACTTAAAAATTTATCTAATGTAAAACTAAGCCAAATGTTTATAAACCGTATACCCTGTACACAAATTGGTAATAGCGGTATCATGAAATAAAACTGAACAACTATCAAAAAGTATCTAAAACGGTTGTCCTAAAAACATTTTGTTGAATCGTTTAAAAAACTACAACTTTTCTAACTTGTGCTGGTGAAGTTTTAAAAGGAAAAAGCAGTCCTGAAAGGGATGCATTTTTGGCATATAAAAATCATGTTATTTCATAGAATTTTGAAACTCTTTGTTATTGAATTGAATTAAATAAAATTGCTGGTCATTATTAGTATTATTGCTCTTCTTTTTGGTAGAGTTTTTGGTGGGTAACTCTCACTATCAAATTGAGCTATGGCTCTTCGTCCAGGTCTGCCATGAGTAGCAAAGTAAAATTTACTCTTACTCTCAACTGAGAGTGTCCCAGTCTCCTCATTGCCGGGCAATCTTCTAGGAGCAGTGTCCTCACTCTTGCGGCAGAGTCTGCTTTTAACATTTTCCAAATGACTTGTCATAGAAAAGTTGCTGATGGACATTCACAGTGTGTAAGAAACTCACTTCTTTAATTTAAACATATTTCGAATATAAATATGTATTTACATATTAAATATGTACAAATAAGTACAAATTTAGGTGTGCGTTTTGATTGTGCGCATTTCATTCTGACTTTGACTTGGCCACAAATATGTAGCTCGGTTGCAACTTTCAAATATAAATTCCTGGGAACAAAGGAACGATACTCGAAACCTTTGGTCGTCTGTAAGTTGACATTTGTATACAAGAAATGCGATTGTATTACAATTATATACTAATTACATACATATTTAATAAATGAAATTCATGCTTAGAATTTCTGCATTGCTGAACACATTGTTGTTTAGAACCTGGCTGGCTGAGAGCGTGAAATATAAATATTTTGTTATATTGAAACACTAAACGACTTGAGGGAGACATAAGGTACTATTTATTAATAATAATAACGTTCAAACAGCTGTGTTGCTGTTTTTTTTAACTCCTTCGCCACAGCACTTGCCATGCACACAACTACAATTTGAAATTGAGAACATTTTTTAGACTGATATATGTTTTGTATGCCCTGGCCGAGGGTATTCTAATATTGTTGTGCGTGTCGAACGCCTTAGAGTTAACATTTTATTTATTTAAGACCAATAGAACCACAATTTACTGGGTCGCACGACACGCCCGCATTTATTTCTTTCATTATTGTCAAGCTATGACAAGAACCGTATATTTAATTGTCTGTATATAAGTCTCTAAATCTCTATTCACTGTTTGTAAATGGGTAAAAACTCCTGTTGGGAATATTGCAGGCTTTAAATTGTACAAGAAGTCCTCAAAATGATGAGATTTAAATTGCCGATGAGATTGCCTGGCAATAAGCAGACTGAGACTCTCTCAGCCAAAGGCCTACACTCTGAATGCTAGTGAAGTGAGAATTCTGTGACCTAGTCGACTAAGAGATACCCTTAATCTAGACTTAAAATGTTTGGCAGGCTTGCTCTTCGTAAACAAAATCTGCGTTTCTCATCCGAACATGGTGCAATTTGCACAGTTCATCAATAATATGTCTGGGTATACTACATATATAGTGAAAGCGTTTACCGTTTCATTGGCGCCTTTTATTGCCAACGTCAATCGATTTGTATCGATCGCATATATCGATAATATATAAATATATATTTATGTATATATTTGTTTTTTTCAAGGTATTAAAATAAAAATTCAAAAGAATTCCATTCTGATTAACTATAATTATCGATTACCAGTATTTCCTTGTATAGCATCAATAGTATAATTAGTTAATATTAATAAAGCTGACTTTAATCTGTTTGCAGATTTAACGCAGACATTTTTATTGCCTGAAACTGGCTCGTTGTAATGCGAAACTCATGTGAAATTATTTTGTTTACTTTCCGTTCGGTTCTTTTTAGACCTTTGATCAATTGAGGGGGCGAGCAGCCGGATTTGGTCACGATGCTACCGCAGCAGTATTGTCTGCGATGGAAATACCATCATAGCAATCTGCAGACGATGTTCTCGCAGCTGCTGGACCGTGGATGCTTCTGTGATGTGACATTGGCCTGTGAGGGACAATTGATACGGGCCCATCGTGTTGTCCTTTGTGCCTGCAGCACCTTCTTCGACTCGGTACTGTCGAACTATGCCAGTGAACGGGATCCCATTATCATTATGAAGGATGTGACCTTTGCGGAGGTCAAGTGTCTCATCGAGTTCATGTACAAGGGTGAAATAAATGTGGAGCATGTAAGTATATATATATATATATATATATAGAGACATAGATAGATATAGATAGATATATTCTCTACTTGGAACCGATGTGTGATCTGTGATTTCTGATTTACAGGCCAGTTTGCCCTCCTTGCTGAAGACCGCCGATGATCTCAAAATTAAGGGTCTAGCCGAGGTAACCTGGCGCGACGATGAGGATGGACCGCCACCACCGATGGCCGCCGCCGAGTTCCATTCGCCGCCGCGCAGCTTCGCCGAGAGCTATGCCCAAGACATGCTGCTGCAACATCAGCAGCAACACCAGCAGCAACACCAGCAGCAGACGGCACAGCATCTTCAGATGCAGTCAAAGCTCAGCTCGGATCGCGATCATGAGCGCCATTCACCAGCAGCCCTGGTAGAGAATGCACTCGGCTTAACTGCCGGTGTCCGTATGCCAACATTGACGCCCCTACCGAGTCACAACACCAGTTTGGAGTGCCCAGCGCCAGTTGATCCCTATTTGGGACCGAAGCGCAAGCGTGGTCGTCCTCCACTGGATGACACATACGATGTATTCAATGTGTGAGTGCCATCTCTATGAATATACTCACTTGACAGCTGATCAAAAGTTTCCAAATTCTTCAAATAAGTTATTAAAAGAAATACATTTTTGTTTGCTTCTAAGCTGAGGCAGTTCTGGCCATATTATTATAAACTGACTTTGAATGATTTGTATTACTTCGGATATAAATAAGAAAAAAATCATAAAGTTATTCAACGGATTTTTTGATGATCATTTATTTAGTCGGAATACATTTATATATTAATTCGGAGAAATATTTAATGCTATAAAATAGTATTATTAAAAACTTGGCAGCATAGTTATAAGTGCCCAATGACCAATTTCTGCGAAGCAGAAAATATATAGAAAATTATAATATTATTTAATTTGTTGCATATTATTTAATTACTAATTTATTTATATTTTTCATTCTTATTATTTTCTTGGCAGACGCAAACTGGTTCAATATGCGGCAAATTTGGAACCGGCACAGCGGGCGTTTTTGGAGTCTGGGCGTGTCTACGCTGAGGCGCCGCAGTCTAGCGCACATTCCGCCACATTGTCCTCGCCACCCGCCGCCTGCCCGCCCAAGCAGCGCCAGCGTCTGCGTCAGCAGCAACAGCAACAACAGCAGCAGCAGCAGCAGCAGCAGAGGCAGTTAGAGACGTCTCTAACGGAGTCCGTTGAAGGCGAGCAGGATGTGGCACCAGATTGGCGGAATGGCGCTGCCGATGTGACCCCCACGCTGAGCGATGGAGGCAAGCTCAAAACAGAGCTGGACTTGAGCAACGATGGGAGTAATGAGCCGGCAGCGGCAACAGCAACAGCAACGGCAACGGCAACGGCAACAGCAACATCGTCCATGCCGCTCACAAACGCCGTCAAGAAACAGGAGAAGTCACAGGAGCGACGTGAACGTCATGGAAAACTGCGTCATGCCACTCGTCGGCTGTACGGGGAGCGTGAGAAGTCCACCGAGAAGGCGTCGCGAGCAGCAGCAGCAGCAGCAACAGCAACAACAGCTGCCGGCAGAGCCGGAGGAGGAACAGGTGGATGTGGAGCAGCAGCAAACGTTGTCACAGCCGGTCGATGAGATTGAGAATGAGCATTTGGTTGCAAATCGTGTCGAATCGCCGCGTTCCACGGCTCTGCTGCCCCCCAGCTTTGCGGGCAAGTATGCAGCGGATGGAGATGCCACAGCATCTGGTTACTTGATGAACGATCATGGCATGCTCTTGGCTCACGATTTTGCACCTAGTGTTGCGGCGGTTGCGGCGGCTGCAGCGGCAGCAGCTGTTGTTGTTGCCACAGCAAATGGTAGCAATCAGACAGCAGTTGGCGGAGGAGGAGGAGGAGGTGGTGGTGCTGGTAGTGATCATAGCGGCGCTGCTGGCGACTATGCTGAGGTCAAGCTAGAAGATTACGATGCGGCCGAGCTGCGTCTAACCAATGAGGAGCTATCGCAGTGGCAGGATGTCATCAAAATGGATGACTATTTGGCCAAGGGGCGACGTCCGCAATTTTGGGAGGAGCCGTTTACCAAGCGCGTAAGTTCAAGTCAAACAAAGGGATGCAAATATTGCAGTTGCCAAACGACATAATATCGAGCAAGATATATCGAGTTGATATCATTAGCTTACAAGTCTCTCCGCACTTCTCTCCGCAGGTACTCGATGCCATCAAGAACAAAAGACTTGAAATGAAGAAAGCCGCACGCATCTTGGGCGTCTCCTATGGCACACTCTATGGTCGCTATCGCGAGGTCTATGGCTGCCTCAAGCATCCATATAGGTAAGCACTCTATTTGACTTACACCTGCACAGTAAAATAGGTGTGAAGGCAATAACTTGGTGGCCAGCATGTTGTTGCACGACTGCTTTTCTAGTTCATTTAATGTGGAATTCTTAACCATGCGTTACCCCAATCAAATGAATATCTGATTATCATAATTCCAGAGAATGTAGTGTCATTTCTTTGCAGCCTCAAAGAGCTTCGCGCACTAATAAAGGATCACTTTTAGCCAATAACAATATATGATTATCGGTTGTTGATCCGGTTTCTATGAATCCTACGTGCCTTTTCGAATGTGGTTTTCTGACTTACGAGCATTTGTAACGAAGTTCTGAGACCATAATTAAATATTATTTAATAGCTCATTTAAGCCCTTATTATAATTAATATATTCAAAGCTTACCTTTTGCAAGCAAAGTTAATCGAGAAATTAAAGTTTTCCCAATTTTATGCACTTCGCACCTATTTAATTGTCCAGCTCAATATGGACTTTTAACAGAGAAATATGGTTTGACTGTAGAGTCATCAGTAAATGTGTATTAATATTTATTTTTTTCTTATTCATTTTTTATAGCGGCACCACATTTCGCAATTCCGTCGCCGTTTCCGCCTCCTCCGCAGCCAGTCAGTTGGCGGTGCAGCCGCGCTTCGATCTGAGTTTCCGCAGTAGCAGCGTGTTGCCGGCACAGCTGGGTAAGTTGGCATTGATCACTCCTCGTGGGATATGCATGATTAATTTGTGTGTCTATTTTGCAGAATTGGGTAAGCTGCGACAGAAGGACCTAAGCGAGCTCTGGACACGTCCGCAGATATGAAAACCAACGAAAAAGTTGCAAAATCTCAAACGTCGTCACAGATTGATCTAGGCGTTACATCTAAGCTTAAGTTAAAGCAGAATTTTATAGAATAACCTATACATACATCTATATATATATATATAAATATACATATATGTATATTTATGGCACTTGCAGAAAAGACAGTTAATTTAAGCCCGAGGCTCGTTTAAGATGATTTACGATCCGCAATCTAAAACCGTTTCTAAGCAAACAAAAAACAAAAAAAAAATGCAAAAATAAAAAACGAAATTTCTTTTTCATTATATTCGTGTTATAACTGAAACTGTTTTACTATATATAAATATAAATATGCGAATTAGTTAATTATATATGTATACATAAAGAAATATGAATATATAAATTGTATTAGTGTGGTATTATCTAGCATTCAATGTGAATGAAGTATGTAGCTATTTTCTGTCTGTAGTAAAATTTAAACACAAATTAAACTAGTTATTCGAAAATAAAAGAAAAAAAGCAGGTGAAGCAAAACAAAAAAAAAAGAGTACACAGACAATTTTTTAATAATATTAAAAATAACGAAAAGCAAAACAAAAATGCAGAAAGTATTACTTATTAACGATATATGATTAAAGCAAAGGCACATTGAAAATGCAAAACTGTTGTTTGACATTCATTATTTTACTGGAGCTTGTATTTGAATTAAGCGCCTAAAGGGAAGCTATCGATAGGCATGATGTCATCGGCGATTGCTGGACAATTGCGTGTCTGGTTCAGCTATCAGCTGTTTGTGTTGTGACTCTGTTTTGTCAACATCAAAATGTCTCTAAAGTCAATCAAAATAAATGATTTGCACTTAATAAGCTACACAAATATTATCGAATCAAGCGACGTGCAATTCAATTGCCACGATGAAGTTAATACGAGGAGCTACAGTGAAAATTTGACAGAGTCACAAATATTGCAGCGCATTCGGGTGAACCATTTTGCTAACTGTTGCCATTTGTTGCTCTGTGGCAATGATTAAAAAAATTCATTTATTTCAACAGGAATTGAACAAACGCATTCATTTTCCCATTGCTGCGCTGCATGCCGCTCTCAGCGGCTGCAGTCCAGTGGAAGCCAAATTGTTAACTGTTCCGGATGCGGCTGAGAATGACGCTGTGCTCAGCTTAAAATATCGCATTGAGGGCGCAGCGGCACCTCTCAAGTGGGAGTGGCATCTAACAGCCATGGATAGTGCAATAGTAACTCCTCTTTCAATAGACATGCTACTAGCTACATATTTAATCTATATCTGTATATTTTTTGCAGTTTTTTCGTAAGGCATTAAAATTAACGCTCAATGAAGGCTATGATCTTAATGTTAATCTGCAATATTTGCTGAATATAATTAAGCTAAAGGATAAGGAACTCCAGCAGTATCGCATTGAAGGTTCTCGGCTGCTAAGAAGTAAGTCGGCTTGTGGAAACCATACAGTAATTGCTGTGTATCACAATCATATGTTAAATTTATATATTTAACCACATGTATATATTAGTAGTAGCAGCAGTAATTCGGCTTATAGCGTATTAAAATCAATTTAAATTATACGTTAATTGGAATCACTTCTTTACCATTTGTATTGTCATATTCATCTTCATGTAGCCACTGTAGCCACAGAGCGCTTCGATGTGGATGCTTTTCGTGTGGAACATAATAGGCTGCTGGCGAATGTGGCCGATTACGGGAAGCTGCAGCACGTTCTCGGTGATTCAATAGCGTCAACAACAGGAGCGACTATCAAATGCGAATCACCAGTGGATAAGACCAAGTCCGCTGATGTGGCTACCACAATTCCATGCGACACAGCAGTCAAAGATGCGTCCAAAACTATAAGTCCCCGCAATAGGTTTGCTAAATATTTAAAATAAAATAAAATCATACTTGCTTATAGATTTCATTTTTCTAGAAAACGAAAAGCAATGGAAACGGGCATACAGCATGTGGAACGCAAGGTGCTACAGCGTCGTCGTGTGCCACAGTTGCAATATAAGAATACTGAGAGTCAAGAGGATGACCTGGAGGCTAGTTTGGCCGAAATTAAACCTGACATCAAAGCTGAAGGTGATCAGGATGATGATTTGGAGGATAGTTTAACATAAACCACATCTGAAGCTGCTCATTGCGAACTGAGAGAGAAAAAAGAGAGAGTGTGTGAGAGAGAGCTGCAACCCAGCATTGATTCCATAATCACATTGTTTATAAAAGTAAAATGAAAATTATAGGAAGAACTTAAGTACGACAAGGCCAGAAAATGAATGATTGTTGCTCTATCTCTTTCTATACCATAACCAACATCTTTATAGCTAATATGTCATTTAGTTAGTCATAATTAAGTTCGATATAACGAATACCGAACATAGTTGTTATCTTTATGTAATTGTATATATATGTATATATATATATATATATATATATAGATCATGAGCAACTAGCTTAAGAATATTTTATAAAGGTGGACCCTTACTGATTATATCCTTGTTATTCAAGCAGTCAATTTTGTTTTGTTTGATTAAAGTTGATTTTTAATTTAATTTCATTGTAGTTCCAAATTTTAGATGAAAAAATTTAACGGTTTGGGGACAGTGTGTATATTATATATATATCCATCAATTATTTTATTATGAGTGTCTTGAGTGATGAAACTTTATAATTACTATTTTACCTTTATTGATTTCGAACGAGATAGCTAAAAATCCGATAAGATTTCAAGCCTACTGAAATGCATTACATTACTACGAATTGTGGAGATAAGATATTCATATCTGATAGAGCAATACTATGACGCAGATACCTGGAACGTCATGGACATAAGTATAATAGATAACATATTCTTGAAGATTTCTGTTCTGCACAAAACTAGAAAAGTTAAGACGTAATTCATATGGATCTTAAGTGCACATATTTTCTTCCAGATTTAGGTGATGATAGCAGTGTTACATTACACCTTTTCAGCTATATGTCAGTCTGCTTAGACAGGAAACGAGGAAATATGGCAGGGCGGTGGAGCTGTCATCAGCCAAGTGTACCTTCCCGTGAGTAGTATCCGTCCACATCCACAGAATCTCTTTAAAGTAGGATATTCTAATTTCATTATGAAGTGTGTAACCCATTGAAGGAGACACTTTTGACCCCACTAATGAGCATCATCAGTCAAAGTCCGACTCCAGTCTTTCGTTTCATTCGTCTATCTGTTTCATTGCGAACTAGACTAACTATAATAAATAAGTAATCATTCCAACATCTTGCAAACAGATCAAAACTCTATAATCACATACTTAAAAAAATATGTAAAAAAATATAATAAAATGAAACAAATTCGGAATCTGTATGTAAATGTGTATATACATATAGATCATGAGCAACTAGCTTAAGAATATTTTATAAATTTGGCCCCTTGCTGATGTATCTCCTATAAATCCTTGTTGTTGTTTTAAAGTCTGGCCTGCCTACCAAATAGCTATGGATTTACATTCAAACATTCAATTTTTGATTGATTAAAGTTACATTTTTATTTAATTTCATTGTAGTTCAAAATTGTAGATGAAAGTCTCTATGATACTCATCTTGGCGGCATCGACGCTATTTCTCTTGATTTTAGCCGGAAATGGAGGTTCGTCATACTCACATATGATATAGGAATACTGTTAAGGATATATAATAGCTTTCTGTTTGAACATACGTATATTCATAAAGACATTAATGAAATCCATATATTTTCTTCAAGACAATTCCACTGCTGCAGGAAAGAGTGTTGGAAGCAAGATTGTTGGCGGTGAGGATATCGACATAATGGAAGCCCCATATCAGGTATCTGTGCGTCTGGTTCAGCGCGAAAAGGGAAAATATGGCTGGGGTCACATCTGCGGCGGAGTTGTCATCACCCAGCGCTTGATTGTGTCAGCGGCCCACTGTACCTTCGCGTGAGTAGTATCCCTCCACGACCAGAGGACCGCTACAGACTAGGGTATTCTAAATTCCTTATGAAGTGTGTAACCCGTTGAGGGTGACACATTTGACCTAACTAAATGCTTATATTATTGATCATCATCAGGGAAAGGAGAAATCCAATAGAAATAGTTCGTCTTCAGTCAGTCTTTCGTTTTATTCGTAAATAAGTAATTATTTCAACATCTTGCAGACCAAAGAGAAAAGTATTTCGAAGGGCTCGTGAATATGTACTGATCATGGGCAGCACATTCCTCAGTAAAAAAGATACCACAACGCTCCAATATAATGTGCAGTTGGTGGTTAATCATCCCAGCTATGACCATGATACATACATTAACGATATAACCTTGATTTTTATAAACGGTTACATACCATGGAATTCAGTGGTAACTGCTCTGCCGCTTAGCACAAGACAATATTCGGTGGGCACCAAATGTGTTGTCTCCGGCTGGGGCTCCCAGGAAACTGTAAGTCCAATTTTGAAATGAGTCTTACATTTACATATTTCGCACTTGTTATACAGAAGGTAGGAGAAGAGTGTTCGTCCGATTGCCTGCCAGTCTGTCTGAAGAGGCTTAAAGTATTAAAGGTGCTGGTGCAGACAAATCTATTCTAATCTAATCTAATCTAATCTATCATACATACTACTATATACAACCTCGAAGTGCAAATCGAGTATCTGTTTCCTTCAGTTTTAAAGCAAAGTGGATTACCGACAATCACTTTCAATAATTTTAACTATTATTAAGGCTACATTTTATTTGCCTTCGATTTATTATATTCTGAGCCCGTTTTCACTGGGTACCAGGTAGAAGAAAGAATCTCCGATCAGATCAACAGCTGAGTCCTTCTAGCCATATCAGTCCTTCTGTATTAACACGCCAATCTTTGTTTCATTCACCAATAACAATAGATCCACAAATTTATAAATATATGTATATCTTATTATATGAACATCTGTGATCGGATTTTCATATCTACCATATTACACACAACATTTCCTAGTCGAGCCATCGACTGTTGAAGTCTTACTTATTATTCTTTTAGGGTGGTAGCAGCAGCGATAGCCTGCAGGCGGCAGAGATACCGATAATCAGCCGCGCGGAGTGCATCAAAAGCTACGGCAATATACCCGTTACACAGATATGTGCGGGGTATATGCACGGGGGCACCGACTCCTGTCAGGGCGACTCCGGTGGTCCGTTGCAGTGCCAGAACACGTTGGTGGGAATCGTCTCCTACGGGGGAAAGTGCGCAGAGAAGGACTACCCGGGCGTCTACACGAATGTCATAAAGTACACCAACTGGATATATCGTATCAATAACTCCTTCGATTATTCGATTTATAAAAACGGATCGCCACAGTTAATGGCTTGGCCAACAACTCTCGTTGTATTTATATTAGCCAGCTACTAAATTAAGACTCACGCAAAGTGCATTGCATTGTTTACAATTGTCTGCCCTCGAATGCGAATGCTCTTGACCAAGAGTATATTGATTATATCTTGTGGGGTAAATAGTAGAGTCTTGTCAGAACGTGGCCCTGAAGTGTAGTCTCAGTCTCGTGATTGGTCAATAAAAAAGTCATTCTATCTAATCAATAAAAAAAACCCACCTACTAAATGGGAAATTTTATTCTTTATTTTGCTATATACATATGTATATTATTTATTAGACTCTTTCTCACTAAATGCAGGCAAAAACAAGGGCAAAACGCTTCCGAAAATTGTGTAACAATTTGTGAACCATGTCAGAATGTGGAACTCAAGTGTTGTCTCGGTCGCAATTCTGATCAATAAAGAATCATTTTATCTAATCAATAAGAAACAGCTACTAAGTGGGAAATAGAATTCTTTACTATATATATATATATATAGTCTAATTATGTATATATAAATATTTATATATATTTATTTTGATTAGACTTTTATTTACAACTAAAATCAAGGTGCAACAACTGCGCCGGGTGGAGTCCGGAAATTACATTTAAAGGAATTTCGAGAAATTGTTTTTTTGTCATCTTCAGTGGATCGTTATAGAGCTGTTTACCTGGATATATCATAATTTTTGCACAATCTGAATTAAGTTTCTGGCCAATTTGTGTTAATCATGAAATCTATGAAACAATATAAATATTTTCTCAATCATCTATAATTATCCAATAATTCACCAATAAATTCATGCAATTAAAGTGTATCTCTTACTTTTGATTACATTTATATTTTTCTTTATTTGCAATACAACGAGCCGTAATGCTTATCTGTGAACAAGAACAAAGACATGGTGTTATAAGTCAACATTTATTGTGGCAAACCCATTGATTACATCTTCCCGTTTGTCGATGTGTCTGAGATTCTGACATTTGTCACACACTAGAGATACTTTGGCAAAAGAGACCCAGTCGCACACGAACATGCCGTTTAGCCAAGCAGGTACTCTTATCGAATAGAGAATCAACCAACAACAACTAATTTCGAAGTGGGTTGGTTGGGTAGGTGGGAGCTGATTAGATTATGCCGGGCGTGTATTGGCAGATGAAACTGTTTCGATATCGATTATAAGGCATTAGCCAAGCGAATGTGGAACCTGACTGTCCACACCAAATTAGTTGACGTTGTTAGCTCGTGCCGTAAATACGAGTTCTCCCCATGGCTCCCAAAATAATGATCTTCGTTGTGCTCCTCAGCCTCCATCTGTCGGCGAGCAACGGTGATTGGTTGAACACACAGAATATACGTCCCAGATTCAATGAAGATCCGGGTCGCATTATAAATGGCACAGAGGCCACCATGGAGGCAACAAGGCATCAGACCAGTTTGCGGCGTCGTCTCAACGATGGCTACTTCTTTGGAACCGGTCACATTTGCGGTGGTTCATTGATCACGCCAAATGTCGTTCTATCCGCAGCGCATTGCTTTGTGGAGTAAGTCTCAATGTTTAAAATTGATTAGTGATTAGTGATCATTACTGTTTCCCATAACCTATTAACGTGCAACTGATCTCCGCTCCTAACTAATTTGTATATCTGATAGACATAAACTGATCGTTAAACTGATCGATCTTCACTATTCATAACGAGGGTGTCAAATTGGAGTTGGAATCAGAGATGGAACCGAATCCTTAATGATTGAAATTCAGAAGCGGAATCAGATCATACAAATATATATATATATATCTGAGGGTTTTTTTTTCTTTATCGGTAAGTGGAACTCAAATTCGTTTCGATTGACACCCGGCTCATTACTGATCCTGTTCCTAATAATTCCTTATAATTTACGACAACACAGTTTAATACCTGTTCCTCATAATACTTAGCCTAATATATTGCTTAACGTAATTTTAAAATCTTTATCTGATAACTCATCACTGATCTTCAAATCTTATTCGCCCAACTGAATCCTATAACAGATTCTTTGCTTAATTTAAGCTGATCCTGGTAATCAGTCAGAAATATTGATTTTGCTCGCTGATCCCATTATAACCATAAATACATACATATATCTGATACTAAAGCTGATCTTCGAATCTGATCCATATCTGAAACTCATAACTGTTCTTCAAATCTGATCCTCATATCTAATTCATATTAATACTAACGCATGACTGATCCAAGGCTGAAGTTAAGACGTATCCTTATATATATTTTGCATTGTAAATAACTAATAACTATTCTTACATATATTCTCACTGTTTACTCATAATTCTTTAGCCAGGTTATTTACGATGGTACCTTCGTTCCCAAGGAGACAATAATTGTGGTCATGGGCAATCTGGATCGCTTTGACAAGACGAATACGTTGACTTTTGACATTGAGACGCTGATCTTGCAGCTGGAAATCTTTAATTTGCAGACTTATGACAAGGATATTGCGCTGCTCATACTCAGTGGTTCAGTGCCCGCCAATCATCCAACCATTCGTCCCATTGCACTAACTGCTTTGGCAGTGCCAGCGGATATCGTTTGCCAGGTAACTGGCTGGGGATATACTGAGTTGGGCTATAACTCCGATCTGCTGATGTCTGTCGATGTGCCCATTATCGATGAGAGACAGTGCATCGAAGACACCGAACTGGGCCAATTCTTATTGTCCGGCATGATCTGTGCTGGGTATATGGAGGGTGAGCGAGATGCCTGCTCGGGCGACTCCGGTGGACCGCTCGTCTGCCAAAGCCAACTGGCAGGCATTGTGTCCTGGGGTCTTGGCTGTGCTGAGCCCGATCGACCAGGTGTGTATACCGAGGTCTCCTACTATTATGACTGGATAATGGAGCAGATCTCGGAGCATACTGGCGAGGGCAGTGGTGAGGGCAGTGGTGAGGGCAGTGGCGAGGGTAGTGGCGAGGGCAGTGGTGAGGGTAGTGGCGAGGGTAGTGGTGAGGGTAGTGGCGAGGGTAGTGGGGATGGTGCCGCCATGCTGTCATTTACATACGCTATGAGTGTTGCGGTTCCTAGTCTACTCAGTCTAAGCCACTTAGTAAACATAAGCCTAGATTGATAAGTCAATGAAGTAATACTAATCTAAAATAAATAAAATAAAAAGCAAATCGTATTTCGCCTTACAAAATGTTGACCATAATTATATTATATTATTATATTAACAAAAGACCATTATTTATGAATACTAACTATGTAAAACATAAATTGGTAGGGTTTTGGTCTGTGCTGCTTGTGGCACATGTTGTCAGTTGTGGGGAGTTGAGCTATTTTTGAAGTTCAACATCAAGTTTCGAACGAGAAAAATCACAAAATATCACGAATTATGTTTGGTATACAAGCATGTATATAATGCTATATCGAAGTGCATGTCGGATTGTAATTCTGCTCCAAGTGCTCATCTGCTGGACAATGGCACGCGACGAGTACAATTCAAATCGAGGCCATCAGAATATTTCCGTCCGTCTCAATGGGTACCGGAGACGCAGGGATCTCATTCGCTACGGTTCTGGCCACATTTGCGGTGGTGCTCTTATTAGCCACAATGTGGTGCCAATCGCAGCTCATTGTTTTGTAGAGTAAGTCACTGAAATGTGCAATCTGCATTCGTTTCACAGTCAGTCCAAATATGATGGCAGCTTTCTGCCTCTGCCCAAATCCGAGTTCAGATTGGTGCTGTGCAACCGGCAACGCACCTGGAAGAGCTGCTGATGCCACTAACCAAGTTTGATTTCAGTAAATACGACAAGGACATTGCGCTGCTGATGCTAATGGAATCGATGCCTGAATTTATGCAGCCAACAAGGCTGATTCAAGCTGAGTATCGCGACCAAGTTGCCAGATAACCGGCTGGAGTCCAATAAAAACGAGTGCGAGAAGTGCAACAGGAATGAACTACTCAACTATAGTGTAATGCTCATCGATCTGGGGGAGTGTGGACGTGTCGGGGGCAATCTCAGCCAGCAGCATATTCCCGGCGTGATCTGTGCTCGCAATGTGAATGATTTGGAGTCGGGTGCCTTTGATCTGTGCCTGCCAGCTGATTGGCATTGGTTCCTGGGGCAACAAGTGCGGCATGCCTCAAGTGCCGGGCATTTACACCGATGTGTGGTATTATCGAAAATGGATTGAGGATTGTTGAACACTATATGGATCGACGACTCATTGCCATCCTAATTGTATGGCATTTTAAATTGCAAATCGAAAAATACGATTATAGCATAGTTTTAGGCTGCTGTTGGATTTGAATTGAGGTCGCTGATAAGCTGAACGGACTGCTCAATGAAACTATAATCCAACAATCCAACGTAAAATCAATGAAGTTCTAATCATTGTGGTAAGAACCGAAAACACAAATTGCTTAACACGCAATTACTGGTGACCAAAGTCATTTATTTTGGTCACAAATTCTTGTTATTATTTATGCCACCTATATATATATATATATATATATAAATTGGCGCGTGTTTGAAACCCATCAAAGATAACTTAACGGAAATTAGAAATGGGATTTTCAGACTTCGTCAATAAGCCCCTTCAGATTAGGCTACAGGGCATTTTCATTTTCCTGTCCAACACTGTCAGCAAGTGCTGTTGACTGCAATGGCCCATGATGGACACTCCCCAATCCTTATCTATAACCTGCACCCAGTAATCGCTGACTAATGCAGTTCAGCCATGCAATCACTGTCAATTATGCACATGTTTTGGTTGGGAAGCGCGCACGTTGCACGTGATTGATATTTTCAAAGTGTTTTCAAGGGTATATTATTGCATGACAATGTTATTGCCACAAATGGTTTTAAAACATTTAATCTCGCAGAGAAATTCAAGTCTCGCCTGCTCGATGTTAGAGCTGTCTTAAATATAGTTTGTCTTAGTCTCAAAAAAACTCTAGGGAAATTGAGCTTATGACATATTTAAAGCTGTATACCCTATTATAATAAGGGTGTATTACAAAATAAAAGCTGACCTAGAATGTACACATAATATAATGTCAACGATTCCTTGATTAATATTGAAGCTTTACCCAATTTTCGGTTGATATGTTGTTATTCTGTGGCTGGCAACCTTCGGCTAATTATAGGCTCGTATGATTCGTATTAGTGACATAAATTTGTGCAGGCTTCTAAAATTAGTAGGTAAACATACTGATAAAATCGAAATGGAAATGGAAAATATATAAAACTACACGTACACTAAATACTCTATATACTCTGCATACTACAAACAAATGCAATTTTTCGGACCAACTAAAATGTTGTATATTCTATGGGATGTTTAAAGATATAAGATTCAAACTGTGTGTGCTGTTTGCTTAGATAAACATACACGCCAAAAGGAAGGGTATGCCACAGGCTGTGTTGTCAACTGGGTAATTGCACCGATCGCTATTTAAATATAAAAATAAACAAAGTATACAAAGAAAATGAAAAAACAGCAATAAAAACGAAGAAAATAAAATAGAGTTCTTATCAATTTGCGATTAAGATTCGTATGTGTGTGTGGGGAATGTTGTGGCTTTATCAATACATATACGCAAGAAAAAAAATACAAAATAAAAAAAACAATAAGAACGAAAGCATAAACATTGCCAGAAATCAAAACAAACCTGAATTATCTGGGTGAAAAGCGTTTTGCGATTTTGCTTTCGTACTTTTTAGAAACGAATTATTTCATTCAGCGTTTGGAGCTCCAAGTATATTGACGGCTCTACCAGCTTTCCAATAAGTGCCAGAGGATCCAAGCTAATCCCAAAGTGCCTAACAATGCAACTCAACGAGCACCTCAAGAAAGTGATGAAAATACTGATATTTGCCTTTCTATGCACCGAAATGCAGACAAGTAAGTTTAAACTAAAATTCAATTAAATTAAATTCGAAAATGGAATATAAATTTTGAAAATAATTTGTTTCGTTTGGTTATTCCTGATAATATATATATGTTAAAAGATAAAATCTCATAGCTCGAGTTTGCTACGTTAAAAAATTACTCTCTCTCATTAAAAAATTGCAAATTGCAATAAAGTCCCTTTTGTGTTTGTTTTTACTTTATTTTTTTTTAATAAATTGAATATATTTTCCTTTAGATATTTTATAGAAATATGTAGAGGATAAATCTCAATTGCATTAATTCTCTAGTCACTTTCCACTGTATTCACTGTTCTGCGTTTATGAATGATTAGAAAAGTCAAGCCTAGAATAGCCCCAAAAACCCTAATAGTAAATTCAAAACATCCGGCGTGAGTCTGACCAACTATTATTGATTTGGGGTTCGTATTACTAACGCCTCAATCAAGGTGAAAGCTCATAAATAGCACGAGTCTTAGATAAGTTCAAATTTCTAGCTCTTTGGACCCAGAAGAAATTCGAAAATTTCTGTAAGGTCATTAAGGCTAAAAAAATATATATATATATTGCAAAAACATTTTATTTATTTATTTATATATATAGTTCTTTCTTTTTTTAAAGAATGATTTTATTTAGACATTTATTCTCCACTTGCTTTTTTGTGATAAATATTCGATTAATAATAGCTTTTGAAACTTGGCCTTAACGACAAATCTTAATTGAAATATACTTAAAGTCATGTTCAATTCGATCTGCGATTATATATAAATTTACGCATTTCACTAAAGCCAGTAAAAACTGAATACGTTCTGTAATTGTTTTCTTAAAAAACAATTGAATGGCTATCTATGAACATTCCTTCCCCATTGTTATCTACCTGCTACTTTTGTGATAAGTACTTTATCCAATTTTCCACTAATATTAAAACGATACTGACTCTCTCAGGAATCTATGATAACAACTCTTATAAATTTTAATTTTAATGATTTTTTATTCAACCCTAAAACGTGTTCAATTAATTGAAGCAACCATTTTGAAGATCCAAAGAAATATTTAGTCTTCGCTTTAAGGTCAAATGTCAATTGCATTATGCCATTATTAAAGACATGTTCAAGTGTATCTACTGTAGTCACAAATTAGAGAATTCAAGGGTAGAACAGCCCCAACAAAACCAAATTGTAAATGCAAAACGTGAATCTGGCCAACTATTATTGATTTGCGGATCTTATTAATAAAGCCTCAATAAATGCGCGACGGGCTCTTGAGACTGAACCATATCGCAATTACGATAATACCAATAGGCCTGAGCACCAGCTAGTAGAAAAACAAAGAAAAATTAAATTAAAAAAATAACAAAAATAGCCACAAATAGATCGCGAATATCAGGTGATCGCGTAATGCGTTCGTTTGTTGGCTTAGCGTCGATACTGATAACAAGACGGCATCAGACCATATAAAATGCATTTCGCCTCTTGTTGCCAAGGCCAACTACCCGTCTGGGAATTGGAATGGAGATTGCTACCATTGATAATCTTTAATGCCAATAAATTAAAATGTGCTTGTGTTGGCTTGGTGACCGTCCAAGTAATTGGCAGCTGACGTTTAAGCCAAAACAGCTGGCAACAAACTGTTCGCAAAGCCAGCTATCTTTAATAACCTCTCGAGAAATAAGACCCACAAATTTGTACAAAAAAACCGATTAACAAACGCAGTAGCACTTGTCGTAGTAAATGAGTCAATATTTAAAATCTTTGTTTTATTCTATTTCACTGGTCTACGTGCTAGTCGATCAATACAATTTCTGTGCTCTTCTCTATCCCGCTGCCCGCAGCCTTTACGCATCGCGAACTGACTAAGCAACACAGCATAGGCCCATCGAGGACAGCAACTGGTGGCAAGCAACACAGCCGAGCACCTTATCAGGCCTCCATACGGCTGCTGGAGCAGGAGATGGACTATTTTGGCAAGGGACACATCTGTTCGGGAGCACTGGTGGGTCCATCTGTTGTGCTCACCGTCGCCCAGTGCCTGCACAAGTAAGCAAGAAATTTGCCCAACCCCAAGCTGGACTAGTAATAATTTAATTTGACTTGTTTTCTAGGCCGGATAGTGATGGCTCTTATCATCCGGCTGAGCTGCGTGTTGTGCTGGGCAGCAGGCAGCGCTTTGCGCCGACAACTCATGCTCAGGTCTATGGAGTGACACACGTTTATCTGCCGCCCAAGCAGCTGTCGATTGCGATACTGATGCTGGATCAGGATGTGCCCGGCCATCAGACAGCCATTCAGCCCATTGCACTGCCCGTGGATGCGCAACTTTTCGGATGCGGATGCGGCGCCGTTGCACATCAGCAGCTGGGGACAGGCTGGCGAGGATGGACATGAGCTGCACGAGATGCTCACGCTGCGCGTGGAGAAGTCGTCCTGCCAGCAGCCGCAGCAGCTGTGCGTCCTCTACGATAAGCAGGCAATGCTGGCGGCATATGAACTGGATGCAGGTGCTCCGCTAACCAAATCGAATCAGCTGCTTGGCCTGCGCAGTGAGTCGACCGCTTTTGTCGATGTCGCCAGTCATGTGGAGTGGATTCAGGCCCAGACTGGCAATGGGTGCAATCAGAACAGCTCCATTTATGGCATTCTGGGCTTAATTGTCTTCACAATCTATGTGCTCAGCTGTAGTCGCAAGAGCTTCATCTCCTGAGCTGGATGACAGTGACCAGCATTGGTTTAATAGCTTTGATTAGACATTTATTTTGTTTTAAGTTCAAATGTGATAATCTCTATTAGGGGTATGCCAGAAATGACAAACTGTTCTAGTTAATAATTGAATCCATCTTATATCTGTTCTAATTAATTGTATATATTTCTATTGTACACTTCAGAGACTACCCCTCATAAAGATATGTTTTTTTTTATTTTTTTTCTTTAGAATATGTAAATAGAATAACAAATATAAATATTATATAACTTGTTAAAGCACATCAAAATTGACAATTATTATTTTTGGGATAGGTTGCCAAAGACAAAGGCTGTAAAATGTAGGAAAACGGGATACTACTTAAAGTCTTCAAGGAGTTGGCCAATCTCTACGCAAAAGTTGAAGTCATATTTCATATTTCATCATCAGCATCATCATCCCCAAAAATTTGCATCATTAATATAAATATGAAGTACAATTGAACAGACTAAAATTATGCATTTTGTGTTTCATTTACAAGATGAATTATATTTATTAATTGAAATTTGCCAAAGGTATAATATATGTAAATATAAATAATAAATTTAAATATGTGGATGAATATATATAAATAGAATTGCTAATATATTATATGTTTCTTTTATTAGACTAGACACTCTTTTGTAAAAAGGACATTCGTGCTTATGTCCTGGAGGCCGGACATTTCCGAAATTTTTGAGATCGATTTCCATACAAGGATTTCTACGATTCGAAAAAACAAAAAGTACTCTCATTACTCGGACAAAACTTTGCAGATCCTGACGAGTCCTGTGTCAAACATTTTACTTTTTCCAGGGCCATCAAGCAGAGCACATTGGAATCATACCTGTAGTTTGCGACGAAATTTTTCCGTCATTTCCGTTCATTGCTTGGTTTCCTAGACGACCTCAGAATCCTCGTATATATATATAGATAATCCATACATAATCTGTTTGTGATTTTTAACGCACTTCGAAAGGGTGGAACCCATTTGGATATATTTTTGTGGACATCTGATCCCCCAAAAGTATGCCACAATTTATGTTTACCTTTTTTTCATAGACATTTATTAGACAACAAACAGTTTGGCAATTCATGTAATGCTGATTATCTGAATACAGATGCATTTTAATGAGTAAGGCAATACCGCTAATGCTCTTCGAGAAAGTTTATATACAGTAAGTAAATGGAATATTCGAGTAATATCTATAATATAATGTATACATACGTAATGTATACTAACATGTTGCAGACTTCCGCATAAATATTGCTATATGCAGTTTGACTAATTGTGGGAGTAGCCTTAATACGCAGTAATAGTGGGGGGAGGGTTAAACGGGGGGGTTTCTAGTCGAGCAGTGCTCTGACCAGGCTGCACAAGCGCTGTCCGCATAGCAGCAGCACTGGCATCGATGCGGTCAGTTCTTGACCGGATCGGATGAGTGGCCAGGAATACTGGAACTCAGCCATGTGGCCATAGGTGCGCTGTTGCCAGCCCTCAATGTGGGCATAGCTGAACAAGTAGAAATTCTGGGAGCCGGCCACGGTGAGCACCAGTAAATGTCGCTCCTGGGCGACAACAAATGGCAACAGCTGTTGGATGCGTGCCTCCAGGCGAAGCTGTTGCAATGCCACAAAATGCTGACTCTGCGCGTCAAACAAATGGATGGCAATGTGGCGACAATTGTGACAGCTGAGCAGCAGCTGCTGTTGCTGCTTTTGCTGCTGATGGAATACGGCCAAATCGTAGTCACCATCGATCTGCTGGAGCTGCACAAAGCGTTGACTGTGTGCATCCAAACGTTGCACAGCCACAATGGGCAAGTGCTGATGGCGGGCACTGTTCAGCAGGAGTGTTGTGCCATTCCGCTCCAAGTGGAGCAGCTGCATCAGGGCACCGGTGGAGGGCAGTGATTGCCAATCGCTGAGACTGCAATTCGTGTGATTAATGCGTAAAACACGCAACTCTTCCATCGTGTCAATTAATAGCAGACTGTAATCGTGCTGCTCGAGCAGCTCCAGCGACTCCACATGATGGGGCAGTCCCAAGGTATGCGTCTCTTCCCGACACTTGATTTGTATCCGACTGCGAATGCGACTGTGCAACTGCGACTGCAACTGCAACTGCAACGGCTGCAACTCGCAACGGCTGTTTGTTGCAGTAATTTTGCGCCCGTATGCGCAACGCTATCCGAGTTGCGTTGAGGCGCCGCAGACGGTTGGG
Organism: Drosophila silvestris; assembly: GCA_035043445.1. Lineage (NCBI taxonomy): Eukaryota > Metazoa > Arthropoda > Insecta > Diptera > Drosophilidae > Drosophila > Drosophila silvestris. The sequence goes on from JAWNMZ010000039.1 coordinate 81,230, forward strand.
CAAGTCAACCCAGCTGAGATGGACGCGTGCCGTCTGCCGGTGGAGTTGGGCACGCAGCTGCTGCTGCAGCGGTCGACAAACGTTGGTGGATCGTTCGGTGTAATTGGCTACCACATCAAATGTTGCATTTGCTGGCGGCTCACTCCAGCTGGCCACCAAATCCGGTTCGTAGTCCAGGTAGAGCAAACGTTGGTGTGTGCGATTTGTGGCCAGCTGTTGCTGCAACTGCTCCATCAACTTGTGCAATTTTCGCTCCTTACTCTTGTCAGACGTTGGCAGTTGGGCCGCTTGCCGAGCTTCACCCATTGGGGCATCGTTGAAGAGACCACCCTGGAAGATGGCTCCGTCGAGGAGCAGACTATCGATGTTATAGTCGCGATCGGTGAATATGGTGCGCTGATAGCTTTCGCTTAGTTCCTTGCCATTCAGGCGCATCACGTGGGCAGGTCCTTTGAATTCGAGGCCAGCCTCGAAGGTCTTCACACCGCTGATGGCCTGGGCACGTTTGGCATTTTTGTAGACGACATTCTGCAGGGGAATACCGTTAATGCTGCGCAACAGTGCATCCTTGCCCAGGTGCAGTTGCTCAAAGCGCAGTGTGCCAAATAGTTCCAAGGCGGCGCCACGCAGCGGCACACGTTGCTGCAACAGATACTCCAGATTCATGCCATTGATCTCATCCAGCTGGAGTTCATGCTCCAGCAGCAGTCGCCTTAGCACCACAGGTGGATAAACCGCATTCGGCGATTGCTCAAAAATGTTGCCCACTGCGATGCCATTCAATTGTCCCTGTAGCTGCAGCTGATCCAGTCTGGGTGGTGTCTCAAACTGGAGCCGAGCCTCGATGGGCAGACCGCTGGAGCGACGATAGAGCGAGGCATTCAAGCGATTCACATCGATGTTATTGAGCAAACCAAACTGTGCATCCCTGTGCAGGTTGATGGAACGCGCATAAACCGGTTGCAGCATTGCTTGAGGGGATCGTACGATTTGTGTGGCTGTCCCGTGGCGCAACAGCGCATCCTGTGCCACGTGACTTATGTTGAGGTTGCCGGGAAAGTTTTGCGCTGCTTGAACATTGCCTAGCCGCGGCTGCTCCAGTATCACATGCCCCGAGATGGTTTGTGTGGCGCCCCGACGACGTACGGCATGTTGCCGCAGGTAGTCAAGCTGCTGATAGCAATTGGGAGCAGTGGCCTCCTCTGGCCACAGGGCATCTTCGAGCACAACCAGCTGGCGCCAGCTGCGCTGCTGCAGCGCTGCCAACTGTACAGTCAGATTAGGCAGTGGATTATTGGCCAGGGTACAATTCAAGCTGCCATTGATTGTGAGCTCATCCAGATAAAGATCCCCTGCAGCTGCACAGACTTTTGGCGTGTATCCAGGAACTGATCAGCTGGCACCCCATTCACCAGGGGCACATCCACATTTGTGGCCGTCATGCGCCGGAATGTGTAATCGCCACTTATTGATTGAGGCGTTGTGCGCAACAATGTGTTCTCCAAGAGCGAACTCAGATCGAGATGGTTAATTGTGGGCGATTGCAGGGCATCTGTGATGCGAACTGGCTGCAGAAAACTCTTGCTGCCCGCAAGCAAAGTGTTTTCATTTGCATTAACTAGTCGGCTCAAGTACTGCTCCCAGTCGATATCGTTTAGGGATTGCAGCTGCAGATCGCCCTCGAACCGCACATTGCCCTCGATGATGAGCTGTTTGTTTAGCAGCAACTGCTGATTGCTGTCCACGCTCAGCTTGCCAAAGAGCTCATCGAATGCCAGACCATTGAGTCGCTGGAATATCAGATGCTGCAAGTGTGGCGTCTCCAGCAGTTCCAGGCGCTGCAAACTCATTGCTGGCTGCAGCACCTTTCTTAAGTCCACGCGATTCAGGCGCTGTGCACTCAAATTGCCCGTAATCTCCAGTTGACCCTTGACCACGAGGCGTTTGAACTCCTTGAAGCCGGTAAAGTTGTGCCTCAGCTGCGACTTGAGCACCAGATCGGAGCTGGGTATTCCATTTAGACTGGGACTGGACAAGGTATCCACTTTTACTGGTGCAACGAAATGCTTGTGGCCCGTTATGATTGCCGTCTCACCCTGACGCACCGCATCCCTGGAGAGTTCAGCCAAACGGGTGCTCAAATTGCTACAGTTAATATCCCCATCGATGCTGACATTCATGAATATGAGTTGCAGAGGCTTGTGTGCTGGATCCGCCTTATGGCCAACACCAGTGAGCAGATGCTCAGCGGTGGGATGGCCATTGATGTGGTCGCTGCTCAGAGCGGCAGTCGTCACTTTCGCATGCCCAAATATCAGCGACGTTAGGTTCTGAGAACGGATTGGAAAATGTATTGATCGAGGATCGACCAACTCACATGGTTTATGCCGCCACACTCACCTGCGGCTTGTGGAGTAACAAGTACTCGGCGTGCAAGTCCTGTGCACGCAGCGATTGCCCGTTGAGCTCCAGCTGCGTCGCATTCGTGTCCGCCTGCAAATTGTTAACGGTCAAGGAGCCATTCACTGTGATCCTGCCCGTGTAATATTGCTGTAATTTCAAGGCGGCCATCTCTGTCCCGTCCATTTGTCGCGCCCATTTGGTGTCGTTGGCAACGAGTATATCGCCGGATACGCTCATCTGATAGATGCGAACGGGTGCTACAAGAATTCAATTCAAATTTATCAGCTGTGCAATTTGTGCAAGTATCTTAAAGTATGGTAAAGGTAAAGGTAATCTAAGGTTTAAGTAGATTCCTTCTGGGCCTATAGCGTCTTGACTCTGTGTTGGGTTGAGGGGTTCTAAACATGTTTCCCTCGGCTACCACCTATTTTCCTGGCTAAGGTGGCACAATCTGCTCTGATTAATTTAGCTAAATCAAAACTTAAGAAACGAGAACATTTTTAGACTTTCGTTTCTTTATCGAACTTAAAGTTGTTTAGAATTTGAGTCGATCGAAGTATATTGAATTGTTGAACTTACTTTTAATTAGGGTATTATTGACATCACGGAAGACAATGTCCTCGGCAAAGTTGAGACCATTGATGAGATTGGCGTCCAGTTTGGATACAAAGAAAGCGGACATGTAAATGTTGGAGGCAATCACCTGCGGTTGCCGCAAATTGAAGAGCTGCCCCACCACCAGACCATTGAGCAGCGGCGACTGCAGATTCACCACTCGACCGCGAGATTGGATGACGAGACGACCCTCGATCTCAGTGTCACGTGAGTGCAGAAAGAGCGAATCGTACAAATCGAACCAGGACACATTATTGATGCGCTCCACCTGAAGATGTCGCGCCACCAACTGTTGCTCATCCACTGCGGCACTTGCGGACCGCCCGTAGCGCCGTGGTGCCACCAATTGTTGGGTGTGCAGCTGCTTGGTCAGCAGTTGACCCTTGACGGTGAGAATCGGTGGCGCCGACGAGTCCACATAGTAGCCTGTTGTCAGAGAAGTATATATAAATCAAATATAAATTCTATTCGATTCATCCCGTTTCCCCCACCTGGCAGCAGTTCACCAGCGTAAATGAGATTGTTGACATGCAAGCGACGCACTTTGAGCGTGTCCAGAGCTGCAGCACTGTGGCCTTCATTGGCCACACCAAAGGAACGTGGATAGCGTCCACTGGCTGCATACTTCTGACGCACTTGCTCAATGCGCCGCTGCAGCTGTGTGGGCGTCGCCAGATGCTGTCCCCGCAGATGCAGCTGCTCAATGCGTGATCCCCTGGTGACATGGAGTGCCTGCTGCAGATTGAGTGTGGTGCCGTTCTGCTGCTGCAGCGATTGTGTCAACTGACGCACTGCGTCCAGCTGTTGCTTGCGGCGCAACAACAAGCTGCGCAGCTCACCAATTGACTCCTCAAACTCATGACGATGCTGCTGCACACTGCTCAAATCTGTTCGACAGCGTGAATACCCTGTTAATCAGATGCATTTATTTGATAGACTCAGGCTTACCATCGCCATAAGGCTCCATGGTGGCAGGTGGCAATGCGACACCGGCCAGCTGAACCATGCGCAGCAATGTGGTGTCGGCATTGCGCTGATACGTCAACAGGATAAAGCTCTCGTTCTGGGCATTGAGGTGGGTGTGGAGGCCACTGGGGTGGGGATCGGCGCCGAAGCCACTGTAACAGTCCAGGCGATGGCTGTTGAAGACCAGCACCTCGCCATTCGCTCGCGCACCGACGAGCAGCTGTCCCAGCTGCGATGCGGCCAGTTGGCTGAACTGAAGCTGGCTCAGCACATGCTTTCTGTACACCACAAACTTGCCATCGACCATGCGAAAGAGGATGCACGGCGTGGAGCTAGAGTTGGAGCTGGAGCTGGAGCTGGAACTGGAGCTTGAGCTGGAGCCACAGGCAAAAAGCCAGTTGCGATTACGAAAACGGACAGCGAGCAAGTCTCGGGATTGTACAGTTAAACTCTGACGGCGCTGCAGGCGGAGAGAGGGCGTCAACAGCTCATGGACAGTGAGCACCAGCTGCAAGGCAATTATAATGAAGAACTGATCTATATACGATCTATTTAGAGATAGAAGCTTACTTTGGATTGTCCGCGCAGTGAGCGACCAGTGACTAAATAGTGGGGCTGATGACCCACCACCTGAAAGGATTTAATTGCCGGCAAGGTGAAATCCTCCACGGGGTTGAAGTACGTCTCCAGCCACTCAAAGGTTCTGCGAAAACATATCACAAATAGAGGTAAGCAACAGATTAACTCCATTATAAGCAAATCTTTGTGTCTAATTTGTTCACTCTATAAAAATATTAAGAAAAAAACCATCCAAACTCATGCATAAGTCAAAAACTTTAGGATTGGTTAATAAGAGTAGTAAAATATTCTGGAAAACGTACATTAATCTATTGAGATCTGCATAGCAAAATAGATCTGCGAAATTCGTATATATCAAACTTAAGAATAATACAAACAAATATTCAAAATGTACCCTTATTAAGCAGACACAAGATTAGACGAATGTGGCTCTAAGGACTCGGATTAATCCATTGATTAATAGTTGATCTACTTTATGGACTTGGAGGTGGCTTGCAACATGCAAATATGCCTCTCTTTGACGCTCACCTGCACTTTGCCTGACTTTGGGTGAAGTTGCTGGCCAGCAGGAGCAGGACCTGTTCGGGATTGGGTTTGAGCAGGTGCAGCTGCTGCAGCTTGGCAGCCAGTGCAAACTCTTGTATGGGCTCAAAGTGCAGCTGTATGCCATTGAGGAGGGTCTGCAGCGGCAGCTGATAGAACTCGAGGGACTGCGGCAGGGCCACAGCCAATAGCAGATACTGTCGCCAAATGACCACAGCGGCGACAGTCGCATCCTGTTGACTCACTCGACCCGCCAGTTCACCGAGTCGGACGAGTCGCTTGTCGCGACTGCCCAGTTGCAGCTGGAAGAGCTCCTGGCCGTGCAGCACCAGCAGCAGCTGTTCCGTGCGCAGCACGTGGACAGATCGCTCATGTCGCAACTCCATGTCCATGAAGGGCAGACGAATCTCCGCGCTCAAACTGCTGCCGTTCGCATCCTTGCGGCAAACACTTGGCATCAACTTTGCTGGGCTGCCATGCGGCTGTACACTCTGAAGATTGCCCCCAGGCGAACCAGCAGCAGCAGCAGCAGCGGCACCTTGTCCATTGCACTGAGTAGAAGCGATATGTTTTGGAGAAACAGTACTCAAAATATAAAATTGCATCGTTTGCACTTACTGTTCTCACTAAACTAACAAAGACACATAGAAATAACACAAGCAACTCCATCGATGACATACTGCGGTAAATACATATATTAATGCAGATCTTGAGATCATCTACGAAGTGGACAAAAAAAATAGCACACTTTGAATACTTTGCGCATGCGTTGCTTAAAATGAACTCGCTGCTTCTTTTTGTCAGAGCTTGTCACAGTTACAGTTAACTGATTAGGCACAACGAGAGCTTGGGCGCAGGAGAGAGAGGGAATGAGAGAGAGAGAATGGGATTTACCGTTTGCATTGTCAAGGTTGCACAGTGGAGCGCAAGCTGTAAAATCAAATATAAATGATATTCAAATGGCAATTTATGTGAGAAATGTGAAATACTTTTTCTATTCTATTTTCAAGATCAGACTTGGGAAAACGATTATCATTTGAACTTATCGAGTAATAGAACCGTCACACTCACACACACACACCTTATCATATAGGTACAAGGATAGGAATACTATTCGAGAGACACTTTTCGCTGGATGTCTTGGGGCAGAGCCTAAAAATAAATAAATGAAATTGGTAAATGTGAATGCCTTCGATTTTGTTGTGTATTGAGTCAATCAGCTTCGATCATTAGTGGAGGTCATTAAAGGCATTAAATCGGCTACATAGATGTGCCAGACATCGCTGGATACGACACACCCCACAGCGGAAGGAAGAACTAAAATCACGTAAAATTAAAAATACCAACCAACAAATACCAACAAAATCTATTCGTGCTGCTCGACCCCAACTCCAAATGATGAATTTTAAACCGACTACAAAAGCGAACAGGCCCTATTAAAAGGCAGACATACCATATGGACTGACTTCCGTTCGATAATATTCAGAAGCATAATTCAAAATCGAATTAACAAATTTTTGTGTTGTATTGATTGAAATTGGGAGCAAAATGAATTGAGTCTTTCTTAATATTTGATATACTTTTCTCATAAATTTGAGATAGATTGGGAAAATTTATTGCAATAAAATTCGTCGAATGGTAAAAAATAAAGTAAATATGCTAATATATATTGTTCAATATGAACTCAAGTTTTGGTTCAAATAAATTGATGTTTCATTAAAAATTGCAAGCGAAAATCGATTTTGATCGATATTTATGTAACGGGAGGAGCTATCGATAAGCTCAAATAATAATAAACTGTGTGTTGTGATATATGCTATGAGTGCTGTTCAAGAATATATATGTATACTCTACGAAGTTCTGTTTGTTGCAACTTTGTTATTAATTTTCAATGCACTTCATATATTTTATAAATTGTTCTAATAGATCAAATATATCGAGACCAGGAGCAGCTGCTTCTGCAGCTGCTGTTGAATTTTGCCACTTTGCCACTTTGCCACATTTGCCATTCGGCCAATTTTGGTCATTTTGACCATTTTCGAGCCGCGACTTTTCGTGACTAATTAGCAAAATTTGCGACATAATCATCGAGACAGGCAGCCTCGAGCCAAGAATACAAAAAAATAAAATATATACATATATATATATATATATATACATAGTAATATATATGTATGCAAATAAAAGGGCAGCCAGGCAGCAGGGACTTGTGTATATGCTTGAGTTGGGGTGCTTGGCGCCAAACCCTTGAGCCCTGTTATAACGATTTGGCCAAATGCGTTAGCTCATTTAATGGTCGATGCTCGATGCTCGATTGTCATGCATATCACACATCAGTCGTCTGCTGGCACTGATTTGAGTGCTTTCCAATTAGAAACTCGCATGCGATATGGAACAACGCATGCTTCCTCTTCCTCTGGCGCAACAGTAGCACAAATGTTCCATATGGGCCTATAACGTATGATGATGCCAGATATGTGTGAAATGATTAGCCGGGTATATCGACAACTAAAATTCTCTTAACAATTCTCGATTTGGTCGATATAACTTTGACCGTACCATAAACATATGATATGATATGCCTTGTGATATGTGTTACTCCAAATACAGGGTATATTACAGTCGTTAATGCACAGCTGCAGCATTCTTATTGGATTGTGCTTCTGGCAAAGGCGAAGAGGAGAGAGCGAGACTGGGAGAGTTTCTAGGAGTGCATAGAATGAAAATTCATGGCCGGGAAAATGAGAAATGCACACATAAATCGAAAGGGAGGCACACGCAACGAGGGAGAGCGAGAGAGTGTGTGTGTGTGTGTGTGTATGAGAGTAATTGAGAGCGCGAGAGTGTAAGAGTGAGAGAGAGAGAGAGAGAGCGTTTGCCTGCTATGCTGTGGCGTATCTGCAAGATACAAGCGAAGCGAAGCAACGCAAAGCAAAGCAAAGCAAAGCGAGGCAACTAACTGTAAGATCGCGGACAGCCGGCTGACTCGTCGAGTGGCGTCTGGCGGACTTCTGAATCATTGTGCAATTTCTCGTCGCATACGCCGGACGTGCCACAAAAAGTAGCAAGAGCAACAGCAGCAGCAGCAGCAGCAGTAGCAACAGCAAATTCGTCGCGACGCGTCACATTTGAATTTTTGAATACTCGCGCGCGCCCCAAGTATCTCAACAGTGTGTGTGTGTGTGTGTGCGAGTGTGCGAGTGTGCGAGTGTGTGTGCTCTACATTTTCTTTTATTTTTCCTTTTTATTATTGTGTGACCGCGCTGCCGACTAATGCATTTACATATGCATACACACATACATATACATCTACGTATGTAGTATTTATTTGGGATTCTTGATTATGCAGCGCCTTTTGAAATTGAGCGTAAAACTCAGCAAACCGAAACAAAAACCAAAACCAAAATCAGAATCTAAATCTAAATCAGAACCCAAAACATCAAGTGCACCACAGCCTCTATATAGTTGATAAAAATAAATGAGTATTGGCATAGCCAAACAAACCTAGAGAACAATGTCAATCTAAAATATATACACATATATAGAGATATATACATATATATATACATATATATAATGTGTGTGTTGAATCCATTCAAAATACTTGACATTCAAGCAAAATGAAATTGTGGAAATCAAAGAAGCCCATTGGCGGCTGTGTGCCGGGAAAATCGAGTGCTCTCAAACAGGAACAGGAGCTTGCAACCAAGCAGCAACAGCAGCTGCAACAACAGCAACAAGAGTCCAATAATATTGAGCTGGCGCCAATGCTTTCTGGTAAGAGCTATAAACGTTAACACTCCGCGTGCAACTTTAATCAAATTGTCGAATCAAAGTCGAAAACGCTTAGTTTTTTTTTCAAAAAGTTTAGTTTGAAATCGCTAAAATTCTCAATGGAAAACGGTTTTGGGATGAGTTAAGTGCACTTATTCTTTTTTGAAATCAATAACTGGATTACTTTAAGTATGATAAATATAGTTCTTACTTTCCGTACTCAAGCTATAAAATCAATGTTCTTATTATTTTGAAATAAAACAAGAAAAGTTACTTGATTTAAGAACGAGAACGATTAACGCTTAACAAATATTTCTTACTGCATATTTTGAGTACGAACTCAAGTTCTTAAAATAAATTAAGGATGAGTTAAGTGAGCGTATTTGGATTTCCTATTTGAAATCAATAACTTTATTGATTGTAGTCAGATAAATAGAGTTCTTACTTAAGTTCTTGACTCAATGCTGTTAATATTTATCAATAAAAGTAAAACACCCAGAGTCAAGTTCAAAAACTTGCCTACTTTGGCTTAAGAACGAGAACATTTTGCATTTGAAATATGTTTCCTACTATCGATGCTCAAGTTCTAAAATCAATGCTGTTATTGTTATTATTACTTGAGCAATTTTGCGCTTGATCAAAGCATTTCAGTTTCAATTAAAAAGAAAAGTGTGTTTGCAAATTGAATACGAAAAACGCTTGATATTTTCTGCCAGTTGTACTTGGGCTGCTCGCCGAGTGTCTTTGAAATTATTTTCAGTATCATTTAATTTCACATCTAATATTTCGACACATTAAAAATGAAAACTTTGCCTTTGCTGAAAGCTTACAACAGAGTTTCTCTCTCGAATTAGTTCGAAATCAATCTAAAAGTATGTTCGCCCCCTCCTCCTCCGCCACCGCCTCCTCCTTCGCCTCACCCTCCTGCATTATTTAAAATTTTATGCTTTATGTTTTATGTTTTTCGTTCGATTTCCCGTCGCTCAGGGTTATCGCATTTCCGCTCAAGGTACTCCGACTGCGTCCCGCTTGCCGCACAAATGGCCCTCAAGTGCTCAGCAGAAGCGCGCTTCTAATAAGTTTTCCACGTTTGCTTGTTTTGCTGTTGTTGTTGTTGTTGTTGCTGCTGTTGTTGTTGTGTTGTTATTGTTTGCTACAATTTTATTTTTTCAATTTCTCAAGCAGAACGCCCTGTGCACTGTGCACAGCGATGCGTATTTGTATCTGTTAGATACATTTTGCTGGGCAGCAGTTGGTCGCGACTTGAGTTTGGCTGGCTGGCTGGCTGGCTGACTGGCTGGCTGGCTGGCTGCTTGACGACTTGGCCGACTCTTTTCAGCAGCCAACATGTTTGACATTTTCAATTAAAAATAATTGCTCGCATTTCGTTTTCATTTCAAAAGCTAAATTTTCACTGCAATTTGTCAATTTCGTGTACTGTGCATGCGTATCTATCTACTTCTCTCTCTCACACACACACACTCTCTCTGTGTGTGCTTGTGTGTGTGGGCATGGAAATGGAGACACAATGACCTGACCACTGATCCTCCATTGAGTTATAACAATAACAATTTGTTCGGTTTGCAATGCGGCTTTAGCATTCCTATGAGAAACATTTCCAAAATGCATGCAAGACAAGGTCTACCAATTAATCAAAATTAGTTGAAAAAGGTTATTAGGACGTTAACTGGGTGAAATCGTGTCTCTTATTTGAAGACCAAAATGCAGACCAAGTTCGGATTTAGCTGCAAATCCAGAATGTTTATTAGAAGCTCACTTTTATTTTTGAGTATTGATTCTTCTCAGACTAAGGCAGTTTAAAATATAGATTTGCAATCACTTCTATCTATGAGTTTAGACTCTCTTGCAAGTCCTTAAGGCTAGTTCAAATATATACATATACAATTGTGATGGAATACCCTTAATATAGTAATCAATAGATCGCACCAGCTACAACCTTAAACTTATCTTAGATACAGGATATGGCTAATATTAAATAAAATAATTTAAATAAATTAAATAAGTAAAATAAATAAAAAAAATAAAATAAATAAATCATAAATTAAATAAATACAATATTAAACAACATATGCGGTTTTCTGAAGTGCGTAATTTACAGCGTCAACTCAATGTGGAATGCCACAAATATTTTTGCAGTTATTTCTGAGATTCATTTTCGATGCACGACTCACGACTCACGATTCACGATTCACGATTGTAAGGCTGATATAGACTCCTGTGAGCGGTTTCAGTTTTATGTTGCATATACGCTTATTGCCGCTATTCATTGCATGCTGTTGCAGTTGCTGTTGTTGCAGTTGCTGTTGCTGCAGTTGCTGTTGTTGTTGTTGTTGGTGGTGGTGGTGCATTGGAAGAGTTATGGCACATAACGTTTAACCCTGGGCGAACAGAGGGTGCCCAGCTTTAAGTGAACTCTGTTAATGAATGAAATGAAATCGAGTAACGAGAAATGAGAAGCGAGAAATGGGAAAACGAGATGCGACGAATACAAAGTACTTGTATCTGTATTGCCGCGTATCTCTGTATCTTTGTATGTTTGCATCATTGTATCTGCATCTGTACATTAACGCATGCAACTGACTGATGAACGAACACAAAAACGAGGCGCAACAAGGGGCTGGCGGCAATATTGCCTCGTTTGGCATCGTGATGAGTGCGTGTGTGTCTGTGTGTGTGTGTGTGTGTGTGTGTGTGTGTGTGTGTTAAGCTTAAGTTGCATTTGATGAATTTATGGCATGGCGAGAGCGTAATTAAGCATTTAATTAAATATTTTTGTGATGCGGCGCATTCGTTGAACGGCTTCCAAGCAATTTGCTTGTCTAATCTGCTAGCGCGGAATGTTGCCACAGATTGTTGTTAGTCTAATGAATGCCTCCAAGAGAGAGAGAGAGAGAGAGAGAGCGTGCGATTGAGCGAGATGGAGCTAAGGGGCCACAAAGTGGGCCACCTACAAAGTAGTTAAAGATACAAAATTGAGATACGGATACAAGACACATTTACACCCGCGCCAATTGTCACAACAGAGGCTCAACTGCTCAGAAGTGAATGCATTCTTGATGGCAACGAGTGGAATGGATGAATGCCCAGATGTCACTTGTTTACACAGCGACAACAGCAATAATCATAACAGCAACAGCAACATCAACTGCAGTTTACTCAACACTCCACTCTCTGTGTGTGTGTGTGTAAACAAGGCCTGAGAAAATCGAAAGGTGCTCGAGTGTCAATGCACCACAATCACCAAATGGCAGCAGATTTCATGCATAGACCAACCCCCAAGCCCCGCTGAAACCCTAACCCCTATCTTCTATTTGTTACCCCGTCCCCACATATCTCTACATCCCTCCATATGTGTCTGTGGCCATCGTTTATGGCGCACATTAAACACTCATCAAATCAGCTAAGCAATTCTCACAACAACAAAAAACGAAAAACGAGAAACGAAAAACAAAAGCAATTTCAACAATGTCTGCAATAAAATGCATATTTTGGTTAAAACATTACTTCATCTATACATTGAAATACTATGCAGCCATTTTGGGAAACCATAAAAATATATACTCCCCAATGCAAGAGCACAAATTGTTGCCACATTCAAGTGAAATACAAAATTAAATTGTTTGCTAACAACAAAAAATTTGTAGTTTAATAAAATACCTCTTAAAAAGCAAACCATTACGAAATATGTATGTAAGTTCTTGTAACTATCGGGAGGAATAAACAAGAACAAAATGTTCCTATATATATATATATATATATATATAGAGTAGATAGAGAGGATTTGAAGACGCTGCTATAATTTGAGATATGTTTTCATCGTATGCCAAAACTAATTTGATTTGATGCTTGTAATCCATTCGAGCAACGGGAAAAGCTAAATTTGATAAGCAGACAGGCAAGTAAAGCGAACGTGTCCAGAGTCAAATATGAAAATGTCCATGAATTTATGGAATTTGAAATAATTTGAAAATTAGAAGCGCTCCACAATTTGCATGGGCGTCAATGGGATGTTTCAGATACAAACACAAATATGCGTGCATCTCAATCTGTATCGCAGACAGTTGTTTAATGCTGTTAACGAGTTGTGCATTTGGAACATGATTAATTGGAAATGTTTTTGCCATAATAAAAACTCGAAATAGAACGAAATAATGGTCAAACGTGCCGCGAGCTATGTAAAATGTGAAATGTTCAAAATTAAAATGACAATACAAAAATGTTGTTCGCAATGCGCCGTGTTTGCAGTTGCAAGCAGATCATAATTAATGCAGTAATTAGTTTTATGGTCAATTAATTGAATTTAACATATACACATATATGTAGAAGAAGACCAAAAACTATAACTATATATATAGATTTATATATATATATATTTGTTGTTGAGTTGAATGATTTTCGTTGCTGGATTTTTCATAATCCATCAACAGGTCATTTAAATTGTTGGCGACACTTTGTTGTTGATGGTTTTATTTCGACTCTGGCATTGAGACCAGAACCAGAACCCGGGCGCATCCACTGAGAGTGAGCGGGGTACCCGGCATCCCAGTTGGTCTTGCAATAAAAGTCTTCCCCTCATTTGACTTTCCCCCTTGGGGCCACGAGGGTGGCTCGGGGGATTTTCATATTGCTTGCATCGAGTACTTTTTCTATTTTATTTTTTTGTGTTTAACTGCACTCAATGAACCTCGATGGCGCATTGGGGATATGTATAGGAAGTAGGAGGGGTGTGGGGATGGGGGTGTATGTGTGCTAGCCATTAAGGGGGGGGACACTGAGAAGCTGTAGACGACGCGTCACAGGCAAATGAGTAAACATTAAAATTTGTTTTTCCTATTCGACACAGACATGTGAAAAATCGCTGAGCTGCCACAATTTTACACAATCGAACATATTTTGGTTGTGTGTGCACATGTGTGTGTGTGTGTGTGTGCGTGTTTTGTGTTTATTTTTTTTCGCCAAGTATAAACAAAAGCGGAGAGCTGCTGCCATAAGTGTGGTAAGAGCCACAAAAGTTGCCACAAAAATTTCACGCAATTGGAACAAAATGAGCACAGGCCAAAAACCAGCTACCCCTCACCGCCTCCCACTCCCTATACCCCTTACCCCTTACCACATAGGCAGCAGTGGCAGCATTTGGTTTTGTTTATGGAACACACACAGACACACACATACACACAGACACACACACACACACACACACACACACACAGAGAAACACACACGCGTCTGCAATTCCGGAGGGCGACTCTTTTTGCGGCAAATCCTTTTGGGTGTCGCGCTCATTAAGCTGCCACACCAAACGGAAGCAACAATGGGCGACAACTGCAACAGCTACAACAACAACAACAACAACAACAGTATCAGCTGGGTATAAGGACAGCAGCCAGACTAAAGGCAAATGACATTGACTTGCTGCTGCTGCTGCTGCTGCTGCTGCTGCTGCTGCTGCTGCTGCTGCTGCTGCTGCTGCTGCTGTCTCGCACTGTGGAACCAGCTGACTAAGCAGACTACAAATAGTACCTATTTGTGTGTATCTATGTAGACATATACACAAGTCACACCTCCATCAATCTGCAGTTAGTTTAACAATCAAGCATTCTGCTATAAATTTACAAAATTATTAGTTGACTGCAAAGTAAAATTGATTCCAGTTCTGGGGCAACCCGAAAAAAACATTATTTTCCTGAGACATCGTTTCTTTGACTATTTAAAACGTTTTCTTACGGATTTAATACAATTGTACGGGGTATTACAAATTCGTTTTCAAGTGAGCATGTCACGAAAGTATCGCAACACGCCCATTAATATTTAGCCGTTTAGTAGCCGAATTTTGGCTGTTAAATAATTTTGATATTTCCATGGTGCGTCAAATATTGTTGTGTGCAATTGTTGATGTTGCAACTGGTGTGGCAATTGTCGAACTTTTGTTTACACTTTTGTGCAAAATCTGCATTGACTTTAAGCAGCTCAGCACGACACACACACACACACACACAGATATGCATATCATTTGTATTTAGAATTGAAAATACATAAATATTAAAGAGAAAAGTGAGCAGCAAACAGAGGCCGAGCATTGTACTCGTTGATAGCAACATTCAAATGAATACAGCGCGCCCCAAACACACACAAACACACACACACACAGGCACACACACAGATGCGTCAGTGTGTGTACAAGGGACATTAAGTGCATTGGTGTGGATGCATCTTTTGGTCTTGGAAGCTGGCAGGAAAAACTGTCACAATTTCAACGTTGCTAAAAATAGTAAGAAAAATAAAAACAGCAACAGCAGCAGCAGATACAAATGCAATAGGAATGCTCTCTTTGCGACATAATGCGACTCAAAGATGCCCTGCATTTATTCAGATATTGTTGAATATACAGTTAATATTCAAATTGAAGCTATATCTTTTAATAAGTAGAGGTGCTTATCACATTGATATTTGGCTGGCATATGAAGAGTGTATTCAACAAATCTGGTATCCTTATCCATATTATATAGGATATATGTGCACGATATATGTTATTTGGCCATTCATCTGAAGCATAGGGTATCAGCGAATAGGCAACGCCTTGGCAAATTATCATCAGCAACAACATCATTATCATCTATACACACAAGACACACGATTAATGTAATTTGTTGCTGTTTTTGTTTTTGTATTTCTTTTTGCTGTTGTTGTTTTTGCTCTCGTCTCCCGTTTGGATTAATTTGTAGAAGTCTACGTCGGCTAGCAGAACTCCCAATTTCTCTCCTCCATCTTCCATCACCCATTTACCATCTCGTGTCTCCCATCTCCCATCTTCCATCATTCAGCTCCCTTCTGCCGACTCCATCAGCATAATTGTTGTCTCTGGGGCCGGGTCGCAGCTGTATCTGTAAATGTATCTTTGACTGTGTATCTGCATCTACATCTGCATATGTATCTGCATCTGCATCTGCATCTGTATCTGTATCTGCATGACATGCAACTTTTGGGACTTGGCCGTCAGTCGTTTTGCAATTTTTGTCAACGCCCTCTGCACGTGTTAATTATGAATGTGGAGAATGTGCCACAAGCTCCCAGTTTTTAGAGATGTTTTATGAGTGCGAAATATTTCTCTTCTGTGGCATGGCAGCTGCGAGTTTATAAATATTAGATATAACCGTTCTCTGTCCTAACTATATATATACACATATATATATTTGGTATATACTCATCTTTTTTGATTTGCAAAATGAGTTGAGTCGAAACCTTCGACATGAAAGACTTCTTCCATTTATTAAAATAAACTGTAATATAAAGTCTGACTTGAATACTTCAATATACTGTTTCTGTTAACATATTTCATTTGAATTTGCTATAGGTATAATATGAGCATTTATTCCAGGCTTAATTAGACACTTTTTCAATTTTAGATTTGATAATTTTTGTACATTTTATAGCTGGTGTCTTCTACTTATTGGGAATTTTATTTTAATGTGTGACAATCAATGAAACAATGACACATTTAATCATATTAAAAGAGTTTCCCTTTGAAGCTATGCATTTGTTTAGAAACGCATAGTCAAAGTTTAGTCTCTAAGAAAATATTACATTCATAGTCAAAATGTGTTCGTTTCCACCGACATAATTTTGTCAAAGCTGAATTGATTTTTAAAAGCAAAACCTTTTTGTGAATGGTTTATAACATAATTTTATGGTGTATTTTTATCATATAACTTTCATTTTTGGGCATATTCAAACCTTTGTAGACATGTGCATTATATATATAATAGATAGAGGAATCATGTTTGCACGTTGCAGTTATCAGTGGTATGGGAGAAACGCCTTCCATTGTGTGGCAGCAGTCAAATTGAATATCTATCTAAAAGTATCGAATGCATGTAAATGCAGACCGGGAGACCTTATCGGGGAAAATAGTCGAAAATAATGTACGGGGCGGGGCGGTACGTGTGTTGGGTGTGCGACCGAGGATTGGTTATGGGCTATTAACATTTCGGGGCATAAATCTGTGCCCCTTACAGTTGCAAGTACACCATGTTGCATGCGAGTGCGATTGCGAGTGCGAGTGTCTGTTTGCCAACGATAAGAAAGAAAGCAGCAGACTGCTGGGAATACATCTGTACATATATATATATATATATATATATAATATCATAAATGGTATATCGTCTATATGCCCAGTGGGAAACGAAGCGCGGAATTGGGCAGGGGTTGGGGCATGGGAACGGGAACGGGAACGGGAGTGACTGCTGTTGCAAATGAAAATGTTGACTGTGTGTTGCATGTTTTATTTGCATTGGCTCTTTATTAAGTGCCACACATACACACATACACACATACATATATATGTATATTATATATGTATATTATATTGGATATATGTAAATTGGAGGCGACACTCAACGCCTATGAACCGCCCCTTCGACCCCTCGGCCCCACTGGGATGGACTCTGCTTTGTTTTTTTTTAAGTTACTGACGCCGCGGCGACAACAACAACAACAACAGCAACAACAACAACGCGTTTGGGCATAAATCAATTCTCTTGCAACGCGTCGCCTCGTTTTGCTTGCTCGCTAAATATTTGCCTCAAAACGGCGCAATAATGAGGCAAATATCCATACACACACACACAGACATACATATATAGTAAAAAATACATATACATAATATGGACATTGCGGCTTGAGGCATTCCTCTGTTGTCTGCTGTCTGCTTGCCATTCACACTTAATTCCGCGGCAAGCAGAATAATTCAATTACACTCAAAGCTTTTTCAGTATAACTTGTTCGTCTTTGCAATAAGATTAAAAAGGAAAGGCTAAAGCCACTCCGATTAGGCCATAGCCTCGCAGATTGGAGTCAAATGCAATAAACAATAATAAATATATGCAGCCAATAGAATATTAGCGATAAAAGCTAACGATTCTCTGGCTATTTAATACGATTTTGTCAACTATAATGTAAAATTTGGAGTCAATTAAAAATGTGAATAGAAACCCTTGCATAAATTCGCATCGAGTTGGTAGCCCGACTCAACTCCTGACTCAAACATATATCAAATCACAGTTAATTGTTTGTCACATTGTAAATTGCCTAAAAGAACTAAAAGAATCCTGGACAGAACCACTAACTATTAGTAACAGTACGCAACCAGCTTAATATTGGATTAAAATATTAGTTGGAGCTGCTTAAGCTTGACTTACACACACAGACACACACATAGACACAGTTGTTCATGCAACTTGCAAGCTTGCAACAGCTGTTGAAAATATTAAACTTAATAATTAATGCTGCTCGCATGAACTAGTTCATTCAGTTGTCGTTCTCGTTTCGCGTTTTTTTTATTGCTCAACTCAGAAATGTCATCGTCTTGCTAAATAGTTGAGGATCTAAATGCAGTAGCTGCAACTGCCTGTGGCATGCCACAGCCAGCAACTGAAAACACTCCCCTCTTGCGAAATTCATTTTTTTTTGCACGCAACTTTCCGTTGCGCTGAGTTTTGAGTTGCGCTTAGTTCAGTTCAGTTCAGTTCAGTTCATCGGCTGTTGCACTTTGGCTGCATCCGCTGCCCTTGCAACTGCCCCTCCTCGGTTTTGGGGCATGTGTTCGTTGCGGCTTTATCAGATGTTGACATTTTTATTCTTTATTTCTTTTTTTCTCTTTTTTTTGTTGTTTTTTGCGGAACCACACTTGAGTTCATTTGCAATAATTGGTTTTTCTTGTTGTCTTCGCCTGTCGCTTGGGGGGCAGCCGCCGTGTTGCCCCCTTTGCCCCACCCCTACAGGGTGATGTTGTGAAATTTTTGACATATTTTCCAGCAAGACTGTTCCTCTGTAACTGTCGTCCATTACACAAAGTGCGAGGTTAATGGACACATTAATATTTGTATGTGTATATTCAAAAGTCAAGGCGCGGCAAGTATTGCGCACAATTCTCTAAGCACTCCCCTCTCTCTCCCTCTCTCTTTTTTTGCTTTTTGTGCATTTCCAAACTGCTCCAGGGAATAACCAAGTACTACAATATAATCGCACGTCAATCAATCGACACACATTTCTTGCTTGGCCCACATTGTCGGAGGCGGCTAGGGGCAGCACCTGTCAAATGGACAGAATGTTGAAAGTGAAAAGCATGGAAGAAGAGTGCTCTTTTTACCGAATTGTAAAACTCTTATTTTCTATTTTAAGTTTAAATATGAAGAGGCAGACAGACGGTCTGAAAAAAAACAAACAAACATAAATAACATAAAGAAAGAACAGCCAGACAGACTGGGCTTGATTAGAAGTAAAAGAATTATTATTATGATCTGTATGCCCACGTTCATCACAGAATGACTTTACTTCTAGTTCTTATCAGAATACTTTACTTATGCTACTACTACATTATATAGAACATATATCAGTATCCATCTAAAATCAACAGAAGTCGCCAAAAAAAAAAAAACATTTCAAATGAAGTCATCTAGTTAAAAGAGGCTCGCTGCTCATAACCAAAACATTAACAGATGAATGTATTCATTAAGGGCAGCGACAGAGGGGGGACAGAGGGCAGGAGTGGAGGGGGAGTACAGCTCCTCTTTGTGATTTTGAATGATGTCTATTTTCAAAGTAAATGTTGCAAAGCGAATGGAATATCTTGCAGCAAATGTGCCGTAAATTAAAGAGAAAGAAGAAAAAAAAAACAGAGAAGACCCCCAGCGAACTTGTGTGTCGAACCGATTGTCAGTCCGTCAAGCAATCCGTCGCTGGATATCTTCAGGCAGTGAGTTGGGAAATCTTTGGGCTGGTGCGGCCTTCAAGTGAGCTGCCATTCAAAAGTAAGCCAACTGTCCGACTGTCCAACTGTCCATCTATTTCCATCAGCCTGCCAAGTGAACTGTGTACGATCTGCGATCTGTGTGATCTGTTTAATTGCCAGGATTAGTCAGGAAGTGGTAATGCCAACTAGCACCGTTTCCCCGCTAATGTTGCGACGTTGCGGCTCAGCGCAATTTCCGCCTTGCCACATGCAACAAGCAACTTGCAACGCACAACTGTCGCCGATAAATTTAACTGCAACTGTTTCAGCCTGCCAGCGAATGCCAAAAAAAACCGACCATAAAAACCGAGCGGACTACGCGCAAAAAAAAAAAAGCACCCAAAATAGTTTTTAATGATTTCCAACACCTACCCCACTCCCGGGCAGCCCGCCCGCCTCCTGCAGCAGTTGGCAGCAGTCGCCTCTTTAAACGGAACTGCAAATGGCACCGCGAATTTGCCCGTCAATTTGCAATTTCCTAATGAAGTCACCCAGAAAGTTTTGTCACCCGCAACAAATGTGCAACAAAATTAAAGGGGGAACGGAGCGGAGTGGAATGGATCAGATACGTGTTTAATCCCATATAAAAGAATACGTCTAATCTACGTATTTATACTTCAGCAGCGACTAGAATTTATAAATTAAACAAATATATATTTAAAATTGTATTTTCAGTCGCGTATATTGAATATATACAGAAAATCACAAGATTCGCACGTGTTTTGCTTTCGATATAAGGCCAGGGAATGGAGAATAGAATTTTTGATAAAATCTAAAAATACAATTGAAAGAATCAATGAATAGCCTTCAATGGTGTCTCAACCGACAAACCGATTCTGATTCTGGTTGAATGGCCAGAATTGAATGTTAGAAAAATACATAAATTTGTGTCTATGTTTTAGTTTCAAACTGAAACTGATTTCCGCTCGACAAATCCGATGAATTATGTCGAAAATACAGCGGCAGTAATAAAAACAAAATAAAAGAAATGAAAATGAAAAACTTATAGCGACGCCGCCAACCGAAATCAAAATGAAAAGTCATACAAAAATAGCAAAAAAACCGAAAAACGCACTCCAAAAGCCAAAGAATTGTAGATATAGAAATGTAAAATGTGAAATGACATCAAAGCGAAATGTGTAAAGTGGGCAAAAAAAGATATATATATATATATGTATAAACAGAAAAATAAAAGCACAGCAAGAAGATGAAGAAGAAACGGCCAAATGCCACAAGACGCAGGCAGCACAATGTGCAACCAAAAGCGGCACTAACATATAAGAAATTGGCAAAAAAAAACAAACCCCAAAAAAAAAGGCGAAAACATTCAATAAAAATAAATGAAATACGCAAAAACAAACGGTTTATGTATAAACATATAAATGTATATGTACGTTCATATATACAATACCAACAGACAAGTACTGCTATACACCTACATCTGTGTACGTAGATACGCATCTAGGCAAATGTATCTGCAAGATACATTTGTTGTTGTGCTTGGCAAATGAGGCGAAACGCACAAAATCTGAACGCTACGTTTTTTAGCTTCTCCGCCCTTGTCTTGGCTTTTTCTAAATGCTCTTTTTTTGCTCTTTGATTTTCGTTGTATTTTTTATTTTATTTTCCTAATTATTGCTTTTGTTTTTCCGATTCGGTCGCGGGCATTAGGAAAAACTTTATGCGCCATTGAAGCGTTCGAAAATAAAAGTCGCGTCATGTGTGTGTGTGTGTGTGAGTGTGTGTGTGTGTGTGTGTGTGCACGTGTGTGCGTGTGTGTGTCTGTGTGCGTGTGTGTAGTTGAGGTGTGCGTCTGTTCTGGCCGCACATGTTCGCGGCAAATGCGGCAATTGTAGCCCATTGCGTATACGCCAGCATGTCCCGCAAAAAGAAACTTGCAAGCCGAAAGCCTCAGCAAGAACTAGAAAAGGAATATAATTCCTAATAAATAGAAGAGACCAGTCGAAATCTTTCTCACATATTGTTTACTTGCAGCTACAATTTCTTAACCACGACGTAATCCTCTGTGTATATAATTTGGTCTTGAAGCTTCTTCAGATTATTCAGGAATTTTCCAATGTTTTTTAGAGTAATTATTAAAAATCTGAATTGGACACGCAATAGTTGTGTAAGTTAAAAACGCACAGCCTACTTTATGTAAATCAAAGATTTTTTTGTAGCAATCTACTTTTCATTATTAAATGGTATGTGGACAGGTTGCATCTGTTTCCAATACAATTGTTGTATACAATTGTTGCTCAATGAAATAAATTAAAAATTGATTTTGAGCAGGAATTCAATGCGGTTGTTGCTGCTGTCCATGCTTTTCTCTCTGTTGTGCAAGATGTGCTTGTCGATTTGGACAAGAACATATTAATCGCAGCAGTGAATTCGAGCAAATTGATGACGAGAGGGTCAAAGACATATATATATATATACAAAGCATAAATCCAGCAGCCTTTGATTTTCATATCACATTTTTGGTAATTGGAATTGGTAAGGAATCATAAATCGTATCTTATTAAGCACTTATGGGCTTCATTAAGTTTTTCCAAAAAACATTCTTATTAAGCAATGCTGTTTGAAAACCTTTGTTGGCATTAATTCTACAAATGGCTTAATTTCGCTCCAACCGCCTTCAAACCATGCTTACATTTTAGTGATGAATGTCAAATTTGTTAGGGATAATTTGGGAATATTGTTAAGAGAACTCTTGAGGAGAAGCCGGTTTATGAATCAATTCGATAGCAATTATGGGTCAGATAGGGGCGGCAGCTGATGCTGTTCTCTCTCCTGCCGGAAGGCGAAAATTCCATGGCGAAATCTGTGGGTCGCTTTGATCTTCTGGCGCTACTATTTTTTGTTGTTTTTTTTGTTTTTTGTTTTTGGGTAATGCATAAGGGAAATCCTCAAAGCAAGCCCGTTGTCCAACCCCACCCCTCCGATTCCCGTGCAACGGTCTGTTGCATCGGATTCGGTTTTTCTTGCTTGCCTGTGGCAAAATGATGTGCGGTGATGGGTTGCAGGGGGTGCCGGTCAATGAACGTCTTTGTCTGGGCCAAAAGACACCTTTGATGTTGATTTTACGCCTGATCTTTTATGCCTGATCTCCGCTCTTTATCTTCTCATTTTTAATATTTTTTTGGTTTTTGGTTTTCTTTTTTGCAGTTGAACGTGCGATGAGCCCGGCACAGTCGGAAGACTCTGGACTGGCACCGGAGAGGGGCACAACATACACAACGATCACGTTGCCACGCAATGCCCTCCATTTGGCCATCAGTTTTGCAGGTAAGTGGCAGACAAGGGGCACATTTGACACATTCAAGTGGACTCCTAATGCGGCCCATCAGGCTCGAGCATCATTATATACCATAATAAATTATAATTATATCAATATTGATGGCATCTGTTCTCCAATTTTATAGAGGGGATTTAGATTTGCGATTCCACATTTGAGATTCCATTCGGATCGAAAACAGTAGCCCGCATATTGAACACACACATTTTTACACAGTTCAATTATTTGGCTCTTGTGAGTTTTGACAGCTGTCTATTGTAGTTGGTGAATTCTTCAACAATTACTCCATAATTAAGTTAAATCAATTTGTAAATCGAAGGGTTGCTTTGCCTTGTTATCAGGCTAGAGTTACAAAAACATTTCTACAGCTGCAATTGATAAAAGTTGTATTTAAAATTGTATAAAAGTTATGGCTAACATTTTTGTAATATTTTCATTTTAATTCTCAATTTTCAAAAAAAAAAAACGTTCAGCTTAGGCTCAGTTTGATGAACAGCTTTAAAGATTTAAGTTATTTTTTTTTCATTAAATTTAATTTTATAATATAGTATAAATAATTATAATTGCTTACTCTATTTGTCCCAAATGGGTGCTCTGGAATGTTGGAATGTTATTATATACTGTGCTGATATTCTGAAATGTTTACAGCCTTTCGAAGAGTTAAGAGAAATTTATATTTGTGCAATGAAAGTTACACAAATATTGACATTCACATAAACAAACAAATAAATATTTAAATGGTGCTCCAACATGTTTATTTTCGCATGTTTCGCTTTCCTTGTTAAATACAAAAATGTATCTAATGGATATCTGTGTATCTGATCACTGATACACTGATACATCAGGAAAACGAAGTGTTTACCATAAATACCATAAATACTTCTCTCAGTGCAGGACTTGGCTGTCTTTCAATATGATTTGTTTGTTGCCTGCTCTATGAACTATTGAGTCATAAGCAATTCATTAACTTGATACAAAATGGGCTGGTCCCCGTTTCAATTTGCGGTTCTTGTTTTCCGTTTTCGGTTTTCTAGTTTATTCATTTTTTGTGGGTGAGTGTGTGTGTTTTTTTTTGTTTTTTGGGAAAGTTGGGAGGGGGGTGGGGGGGCGTCAGTTGGGGTTGCGGTCGAGCCGTCTTGATCTCCAGCCAAAAGTGGGCCGATACGATACGATTTGAATGCGGAACGCGTCCGCGTCCGCGACCGCGTCGATAACCGACGGACAAACATCGCTTGTCGTCGTTTTCATCTTCTTCTTCATCGTCGTCATCGTCGCCGCTGCCAAAATAAATCATCATTTCAATCTGCCAACGACGCCAGCCGCACCGCCCTCCTCCAACACCCTTGGGTTGCCATCACAGGCGTGGCGAGTCTGTCGACTGCCAGACATTATAATATATATTTCGTCTGCATCCGTAGATGCTGGCTGTTGTCTGTTGTCCGCAGTCCGCAGTCCGTAGTCTAGAATTTTTGTTTCGTTTCCCTGACTAATCTCAGCATATTGCGTTGTATGGCGGCAGCTCGGCAGCAGATTCGCCATGCCGCATGTGGCACGCCTCTACTACTGGTGGCTATCAGACAGAGATAGTAAGTGGACTAGGATTAAGCCTACACTCAGACAAAAAAAGCCAACACATAAATATATATATGCAACATGCCTTAAGGTTTCTTAAGAAATACAACAAATATCTCTGATACAAAATGCATTTGACTTGTTTTAAATGTTAGATAAAGATGCGTCAGCTGTGTGCTGAAATAATTTTTGCAAACTCTTCGATTGCACAGTTGTTTAAAGTGTAGCACCCCAATTGCGCCAGAGCTGGACTAGACTCCTGGCTTTCAGTCATCGTTGCCGCCTGTCTGACGTAAGCGTCTTCAACATTTGCGACATGTTGGCCCCAAATGGAGGTTTTGGGCGGGGCGGGCTGGGACTTAATTTGTTGTTGTTTATGTTGTTGGGCTGGCAACTTGCCAACAACAGCAACTGTAGCAGTGGCATCCACACACTCACTGACTGCAAAAACACATCAGCAACATCAACAACAACAACAACAACAACAACATACAACAATCAACAATTCGGCCAGTCGCTTTTTAAGCATACATTTATTTACGAGTAGTTTTTTTTGTTGTTGTTTTTTTTTTCTTTTTTGTTGCAATTTGGCCAAAAGGCGCGACTGTGTCGCATGACGAGCCGTTGACAGAATTGGTAATGGAGACCAAGGCAACAAGCAACGAGTGCCGCCAACCGAACGGGCCAAAACTGAATACGATCAGAAACTGTGAATGTTAAGTACGATTTATTAACTGCCTAATGTTTATCTCTCTGAAATTGTTGAAGGGCGAGACTAAATTGAAAAATGTTGCGTAAATATTAGCAGCGCGTTTTTTTATATGTTTTCAAACTAATCTATAGAAGAAGAAAAGAAACAGTGATGGTAAAAACCCAAATACAGAATTAATAATTAATAAAACCAATTAATATTGTCCGCATAAAGTGGCAATTGTTGCAAAAAATTGAGCAAGACTGTTGATCCTGATCAAGAACATATATTGCATTATTGTATCCTTTATAGGGTCGCAGATGCTTTGCTCTGCTAGTTACTTACACTTACAAATAGATACGCATCTAGGCAAATGTATCTGCAAGATACATTTGTTGTTGTGCTTGGCAAATGAGGCGAAACGCACAAAATCTGAACGCTACGTTTTTTAGCTTCTCCGCCCTTGTCTTGGCTTTTTCTAAATGCTCTTTTTTTGCTCTTTGATTTTCGTTGTATTTTTTATTTTATTTTCCTAATTATTGCTTTTGTTTTTCCGATTCGGTCGCGGGCATTAGGAAAAACTTTATGCGCCATTGAAGCGTTCGAAAATAAAAGTCGCGTCATGTGTGTGTGTGTGTGTGTGTGTGTGTGTGTGTGTCGTGCGTGTGTGTGTGTGTGTGTGTGTGAGTGCGTCTGTGCGTCTGTTCTGGCCGCACATGTTCGCGGCAAATGCGGCAATTGTAGCCCATTGCGTATACGCCAGCATGTCCCGCAAACAACCAAAAAAACAAAGATCAAACTAGAATCTGTCTCAAATCGATTTCCGATATTTATTGCTATCGGAAACCTTAAATCGAAAATGCATAAATCTTGCCCTAATATTGATCATCTATAATAATTGATATCTTGACGTATTTTGATTGTGCTTTATTAAACAATGTGTTTTCAATGCAATTGATTACAGATTCGAATAGTTATCGTTAAAGAAAAGATCTTTCAATTCTAATTGGAAAGTCTCGTCATCCTATGAAGCCTGGTTCCTGTTTCCAAATGTAAGACGTGCAACTTGTGGCAGACTAGTATCAGTGTGAGCACCACTAGACATGGTCAGTTGCTTTACTGCATTGCAAGTTTGCTGAATATGCTAAATATATGAAGAGCTTAAGAGAAATATATGGGAGCATCTCTAGCACTACCAGTAAAGGAACTTGTTTGAGTAAATATGATATACAATTGATGGGTATTTTTTAGTATGGGTGCAAATAAAACAGGTGTGAAAAGAAAAACATGTCTTATTCCCACATGTTTATTGTGTATATTGTGCGAGTTCTCACACTAAGATTAATGGTGGCTCATTGATAAATACCTGGTGGCTTGTTTGGTTTCAGTGTGTTAATGGAGTAAAGACTAATATTGATTTCTCTATCGCAACCCATTCACAGAGCGCAATGATCTATCCTATCCACCGGTTATTGGGGCACTCAATCCGGTGGGTCATGCTGCCGATTTTCTGCTGCCCGGCGATCGGCTCCATCAGATCGATGGCATCTCGACAATTGGCATCAGCAACCAAAAGATTATGAACATGTTGTGCTCCAGTGGAGCAGATGCGGCTCCAGCTATTGTGGAGATCGAGTACTCCCTACCCGAATGCAGTAAGTGTGATTCTCATCACTTCTCTTATGCGACACTCTCTTTCTCTCTTACACACCTCTCTCTCTCTCTCTCTCTCTCTGTGTCTTGTGATTGTCCTGGCAGTTTCGCAGAATAGTTTGTATGTTACCTCGAAGCTGGCACAGATCACCGTGGAGCGGGAGAGCGGCTGCCTGGGCCTAACGCTGCGAGGGGGCGGCGATTATCCGCTGATCGTGACCCACGTAAGACTGCACGGCCCCGTCTATAAGACGGGTCGCATCAAGCCCGGCGATCGTCTGCTGCGCGTCGATAATGTAAGTAAAGTGAGCCCGACTAGCACATACCCAGCACCCAAGTCCTTATGGGTCTATCGTAAGTAGTGCACGTTTTCGATATTTAATATCTATTCTCGACCGAAACTCGACTGCACTCCGAAAAAACTGTTCAACATGATGGATTACACCTGACTGCTGGTCGACTCCTCCCATCGCGCTTGACAGTCGCTTCCGCTGTGCCACATCCGTAATCCAACTCTCTCTCTCTCTCTCTCTCTCTCTCTCACACACACACTCTCTCGCTCCGTCTCTGCCACTCTGCGCTGGTGCATTGTTAGATCTCGCTGATTGGCAAGACCCTGGTGGAGGCGCAACAGATCATTAAATGCGGCCACGTTTCCGGCTATACAAATCTCACCATCGAATATGACGTATCCGTTGTGCAGAACGTCGAGTTCTCGATGGGACCGCTAATCATCGAAATCGAGCGACCCATGAACGATAAACTGGGACTGGTGCTGTGCAACTATTCAAGCGCCGGCACCGGCTCCAGCTCGGCGGGCACAGCGACCAGCAGCAGCAGTACCGATCGCATTGACGAGGTTACCCAATCGGATATATATATTGCCAGCATACTACCCGCCAGTATTGCCGATCGGTGAGTATTTAAAGATAAACATTTGTTAACCAGCCGCATTCATCACTTCTTTCCAAATTAAAACACATAAAAGCATTTCAAATCATCATCAATAGTTTATCGTTATCGTAGTTCCTTTCTTTACATCTTATTTAGATTGTTTGGACTTAGTTTGAGATGATTTGAACTGCTTGCGAAGATCAGTTCAATGAACAGTTTTAACAAACAATTGAAATTCAGAACCAGAATAGAAACTCAACATCCAAGTTGTTACTTATTTAATTGTTAATTTGAATTGGTTTCACACAGATTGTGAAAATTATGCTTTAATTAAGGCGAATCGGAATATGATTCAGTAAGACCATCCTAGTTTGGACCCGTCCATGTGTTGGATCGCAGAACTTAGACAAGAATTTCAAGCTAATGTTTTTTTTTTGGTTTGTTTTTTAATTTGTGAAGTTAAATTGTGTTTCACTTTTAGATGCCGAACTTTTCAAATATTTGATTAAAAAATATATCCATGGAAAATGTAACATTTTCCAGATGGCCTTTACGAATGATCAATCTGCTAATCTTTAATCCTGACTTTACCAAATAGGAACCGCATTCATTTAATGACATCAGCTCCATAAATTGTTCAAATTGAGATGCAAACTAGGAATTCACATTGTGTAATTTATTCTGATTTTGTTCCCATTTTTTGTTGTTTTGTTTGGTTTGGTTTGGCTTGGCTTTTTTTGTATGCAGTTGTGGCGCCTTATCAGTTGGCGATCAGGTGCTATCCATCGACGAGACAATGATTGAGAGCACGAACTACACTCCCGATGAGGTCATGACCATTTTGGACACCAGCGGACGCGGCTACACACAAATGCAGATCATGCCGGCTTATGCATTGGCGCGACGCGGTAAGTTCCACAAGCCACAATACTCACTCCTTCCATGCAACACATATGTGCATATATATATATATATATATATATGTATATATATATATATATTTGTGTGCTAGTCTCCATCTATTATTTTATGTTTGGCTATCTAAGTGCTCCAATCGGCGGCTGCTTGTGCAAAGCCAAAGAACAAAGCAAGAGAAAAAAAAATAATAAAGCCTTCCAAGGCGCCCATCCAAAAATGGTGCTTTGAAGGTTGCGTTGCGTGGGCGTCTGGCTAATGAACAGCAGACGTCGGCGAGATCGGCAGCAGCTAAACCAATACGTTGCGAGGGTTGCCCAATGCGTTGCAACTCAACGGAATCAACCCAAGAATATGTGATGCGATCAAAGAGCAGTTGACTGTTGACCATTTGCCAACCATAGGCATATATAAATATATATATATAGATATATATATATATATATGTATACACTAAGGCTACTCCCACTCGCTAATGAACTATTTGGGCAGCCGTCGTTCAATCATGCTGAATGCCAATCAATTTGAGTTTGAGTGCGTTGAAAGACGAATAATTTGACTTTCGGGGGCGACAATGGACGACTACTTTAGACCGTAAATTCTTGGGCCAGAGCGACAGGCAAATAAACAGCAATGAGGCGCCCTGTTGCGACACGCACACACACACACACACGTGTGTGTGTGTGCATGTGTGTGTGTGTGTGTGTGTGTGACTAAGCTGTGGATTAGCTGCAGTTGAAAGTGTATGAACTATTTCTCACACATGCCCATCAGATGGAAGCGACCTATTCCTCCTCCTCCTCCTACTCCTCCTCCTCCTCCCTCCTCCTCACTCCCCCTTCCCTCACCCACCACATACACCCTCCTTTTGCGGCCGGGGGCAAAAACGTGTGTTAAAAGCTTTTGGCCAAGTTTGGGCAGGCAGAATCTTTGCCAGGCAGGCCGTAAATAGTGGCTAAGCGACAGCTGCTCGCAGAGGGGTGTCTAAAAATAACAGCATCATTTAAAATGCACTGAAAAAAAATACAAACCAAATAGCTAACGATCCGCACTTTAATTGTCTGACAGACTATCAGCCAGACTATATATAGCAGTAATATAAATTTAATACCTTCTGTGTTAGTTTGGATCGGAGCTGTGCTTTAATGTTTTGTGTGTTTGGAAAAAGGTCATATTTACACTGAAATATTGGAAAATGTGATCTCTGCGAAAGGTGGCGAATGAAAAGTGGTTCTGCAAACATGTTCTGCGTAACTGCCAGATGCATAAGCCATGACAACTCTTTGGGCTGATGCCAAAGTTCGTATTGTGGCTTGGGGGTCTTGAAACTGAAGATCCCAAAAAATAAAATAGTTTGGCTTCAACAAGAAAGAAGCACGCCGAATATGATATACCCTCGCAGATATATATATATATATAAATATATACCTGATTAGGACAGAGACTTCTCCTGCAATGAATGATGAGGGAAAAGAGCGTAACTTGTGCTTGCCACTAATTTGTTTGAGTGCATCTTGCATTGCAGGTATGACATCGCTGGGCAGCCCCAAGTTTAGCTTCAGCACACTGGAATCACGTAAATCGAGTGGCAGGCAGCAGCGACAGCGTTTCATACGCAAGAGTTCGGTGACACTGGAGGCCAATGGAGCAACAGCCAGTCCCAATCTGAATCCCAATCCCAGCCTGTGCCGGGCGGAAAGTTTTCCGGTGCTGCTCGACTGTAGTCAGGGCGCTGGCATTGTGCTGGGAAATGCGAGCAGTTGCGGTCGAGCCGTGACCATTGCCCAGATTCTGCCCGATTCTGTGGCGGATCGCAGCGGTCGCATGCAGTCCGGTGATCGCATTGTGGCCATCAATAAGATGTATAGCTTGGATGCGGCGGCGATGCGACAACTGCTCGAGGGTCGACCCGGCAACGGTACGACCGTGTTGCCCACGGCTGCCAACTGGCTGGAGCTGGAGGTGGAGTTCGATATGCCCGATGCTGTGGTGCCCTCCAGCGGTATATTCAACGTCAAACTGCTGCGCGCCGGCAAAAGTGGCCTGGGCCTCAGTGTCAGCGGTTCGAATGCCGGCCTGGTTATATCCGATGTGAAAATGGGTAGCCCGGCACATCGTTGCGGCTCGCTGCGACCGGGCGATATACTGCTCGCCGTCGATCAGCATCCCGTGCAGCATTTCAATGTGGATGCCCTGCTCAAGGAGCTGCCCGCACAGAACCAAGTAGCAGCAGCACAAGCAGCAGCAGCAGCAGCATCAGTTGGCAACACATCATCGAATGCGGACTTCACCACACTGACCATCAAGCGGGTGGTTCTGCCCGATTTTCTGCCCAGTCCCATTTATAGCAATTGCAATTATAACGATTGCATCTCGCTCAAGTCGAGCACCCCACAGCCGGACTACTTTCGCGCTCCCAGTCTCGACGACATGGGCAGTCTGCAGTCCGTACAGCTGCGACATCCGCCACAGCAACAGCAACAGCCACAGTCGAATGGTATCTGGCCAACGGCGGCCAATGGCTGCTCGACAAGTCGATCCTTTGTTGGGGCAGCAAACACACAGAGTCTGACCACCGAGCTGCCCGAGGAGGACGACGAACTGGACGAGGAACGTCGTGAAACGCATCCATATGGTGGCTACGAGCTGAACCGATATGCTAGGTAAGTGATTAACTAACTGACGGATTGATTGATTGCTTGATTGATTGACTGACTGATTTAACGAGGCATTTGATTGTTTGCAGCGTGGACTGCACAGCATTGCCGCCGCCAATGGAGAGCAAGGTGTACGGCTCGGCGGCCAGCTCGAGCAGCAAGAGCAGCGGGAGCAGCCTGCATCAGATCATCTTCACGGTGCACCTGAAGCCAATGGGCGGATTGCTGGGCATAACCCTGGCCGGCAGTGAGGACATAACCAAACCGATTACCATTAGCGCCATCGTCGAGGGTGAGTCTGCTCGAGCCAGATATATCTCTGATGCGTTTAATATATATATATATATATATCTTCTTCGTTTTGGGGCAGGCGGCATTGCGCATAAGAATGGACAGATTCGTGTCGGGGATCAGCTGCTGGCGATCGGTGATCATTCGGTGCAGGGCATGTCGCTGTCGCATGCCACCACTCTGTTGCACAATCTGAGCAACGTTGTCGATCTGAAAATAATGCGCAGTCACGACACTAGCAACAGCGGTGGCAGCGGCGCCAACTCCAACTTGCCACAACAGACGCAGGCCATCTATGCGCGGGTGCAGCGACGTCCTCGCAGTCCATCGGCCAACACCGAGGCCAGTCTCAACAACAATGCCTCAGATGCACAACAGCAGCAGCAGCAGCAGCGCATCTTTCATGTCACACTTTACAAGGATAAGGTGTACGATGATTATGGCTTCTCCGTCTCGGATGGGCTCTACGAGCGGGGCGTCTTCATCAATCGCATTCGCAGCGGCGGCCCGGCGGACATGTCCGGTCAGCTAAAGCCCTTCGATCGCATTATGCAGGCAAGTGCCGCAGACACATACATATATCATCAGTGATATATATAATCGATGGAAAAGCCCAAAATATATTCGAGTGATTTGAGAAGATGATTTATATATATATATATATATATAAATGTAAATAGATCAAAAAGATGCTGCACTGCTAATTAAGGCATAAAGCTCGTTATAACTGAAGCAGAAGATCCGAAGTGGATTAAGGCTAGTTAAGCATAGTTTATATATTATAAGTTTGAAGGGAGAGCGCTAGAAAATACCATTGACTCCTAATGGAAACTGCAAAACTAACTTAGCTGTTTAATTTTGAACAATACATCAACTGACCAATCAATTTTAGCTTATTACCAAGCATCGTTCAGAAAGTGAGGCAAAATATTACGATAAGTGGATAAGTTATTATCAGGATATCAGTTAAAATTTCGAAAGGGCAAATAACAGAAATGCTTTTTGTACAGATTCTGTTTCGGGCTGATGAATCCAATAATTGAGAGACCATATACGAGATCCATATTCAAGAATAGTAAGTGAAATATCAAAGACTCGATTAGGTTTAGAATAAAGAATTCGGAAATATAACTGATTTGCCATGAAAAAAGTAATTATTTAAATTCACGTAGATATTTTCAAATTTCAAATTTGAGCAAATTTCATGCAACAGTTTTCTGGCAATTCTTTACAGAATATCTTTATGTAGACCTCTAAGTTTATGTACAATTCTGATCGTAAAACAAATCAAAATTTTGGTAAATCTCGCTTCCATTGGTGGCATATCTCTTCTAATCTCTAAACTCCGGTTTGACAGCCTGCCTTAGACCTTTGTATATATGTCTTTAGATTCTTAATCGCTTAGATTTCATATATATAATTCTTGAATTTATTTTTGGTATTTGCCCCCAGGTCAATGAGATGAAGACGCAGGACTTTGACTGCTGTCTGACGGTGCCGCTGATCGCAGTCGCCGGCGACAAGATCGAGATGATTATGCAGCGCAGCGAGTGAAGCGATCCACAAACCACAATCCACCATCCACGATCCAAATCGAGAATAAAGAAATCATTTATATTTCTATTTTATTTTTTTTTCATAATCTTTAACTAGTTGTATCTTAAGTATCTTAATGCTAAGTGCCATCTTATCTGTATCTAACTATTGTCACATTTACGAAATCCCATGTAATTTCCATCAGATTTGTCTCGCGATTTGCCTTAACTAATTTTAACGACAATAAGTTATGCCAAGTGCCTGCAACGTTTTTTTACAACATTTTTTTTAATATTACTTAATATACATTAATATGCCATCGATCATAACCAAAAATAAATAATTGTGCAAAACGAGTTTCATCTTTAAACTGTTGCTCCATACAAGCATAACGCATAATTATACAATTATTTTGTTTTATTTTATACGAGTATATAAAAAAATATTTAAAAAATAAAATGAAATTTACCTAAATATTGCTCTTGAAATCTCATAGGAAACCGTTCAGTTGTTGGCCTTATGAATCTACTTAAAACGGGCTGTCAAATTGGAACCGTATTGGAATGCAGAATCTGAACTCTAATTCATTATGTTTTTGAACCTAAATCTTTAAATCTGATGATGAGGTAATGATTTATTATTAGCTTACCTATTTATTTATTATTTTCATGAATAACTTCAATGCATTTGTTTTTCAGCGAAATCGGTAAAAACAATTATATTCCCAGATCGGTTGTTTTCATACCCGATTAATAAATCTGTTTGCAAATTGTTTTGTGAACGGACCAATATTATTTTTTGTTGTGTTAAACTATATAGTTATAGCACACTTATTTCAGAAGGTATTATCACCTTGTGGGGTTCACTTGCTGACGTGTTTTCAATGCTGCACTTTGAGTTTTTATAATAATCAAACAAACAAACAACAACAACAATAAAATAAGAACAAATAGAATCAGAATTAAAAAATACACTGCTGCACTGATTATCGATGCGATGCGTATTCTCTCGAAAACAAATCAAAATCCAATAATAATAAAAAGTAACACATTGAACAAGCACATTTTAAATGTAAGCGTGTTGATCAATAATAATAATAATTTGTATACCCTATTTAATGTGCATATATTCGTTGTATGGATTTCTTGACTTTGATATAGAATTCTTTTCTAATTATTTGCGAACTTTCGCTTCGAAAATTAAAAATAGAAAATTAAATTATTTACAACTGTTGTAAATCAATCAAAATACCAAAAAAACTCCAAATTTCCCAGTGCTCAAATTCCAGAAGATGTAACTAAAGATAACCTCTAAGCAGGGCTATTATTATAACAATAAAAAATATCTTCCCGAAGAAGTGGCTAGGAGAAACCTAGTAAACAGGGCTATTGCTAAAGATACACAGATCTTTAAACATGGCTGTTGCTAAAGATACTCTGTAATAGGTCGGCATACAGAGTACCTTTAGTTTGATTTTCTGAAATGTGAGCTTTAAGAAGTCAATAAAATGATCAAATATGTTTGTTTCTTATGTAAATAAACATAAACATATACACAAAACCCCACTTCAAAACTAACCTCGTCACACAAAAATCTATTTTAAAATCCATTAATTGAGGGATGGGGGGATGCGGGGGAGGGAGAGATGGATGAGTAAATCAGAGATGAGCTAAGAAAAACAAAGGGAAAATACGACGAACAGCAATAAGAAGAAGAGTAATAAATATTGTTATTAAATGATAACGCAGCTGAGCTGGTTTATTCTGGGCGATCTGGTCCAGCGGATGACCACTGGCAGCCAATTGACGTCAATGGCGCAAAATTTAAATCCTGTTGGCGACAAATCGACCCAGCCGGTAAACACCTTTGCCGATGGACTTTGGATCCCGAATCCGCAATACTGATACGGCAGCTATAAACAACCCCAACGCCCCCTCATCCATATATATGTATATATATATATATATATATGTGTGTGTGTGTGTGTGTGAGTTTTGCAGGCTTGTCCGGCAGAGAGCTTGACACAGTTTCTATTTAAGTTTCGCCGATTCAAGCACCGCTTATCGCTTAGAAACAGTACAGTCATCTCTCTGCCTATGTCTTTCTACACTAGTAAAAAAAATAAATATCAAAAACCAGAAATTAATTTTCGTTTGGAAAAGGGAAAAAATTAAGATCTTAAAGTAAGTTGCTATATGCTATACAAAATTCGAGAAACAAACATAAAGTAAATGTTTTTTTTTTCTGCGTGCAGTCTTTTGCTCTTTTACTTCCACTCTTTCTCGCTCTCTCTCTGTAAACTTCATATAGCAGCAAGAGCTTTGAAGCTTTACTTCATAGGCAGCGCGTGCTTTGGACCTCTAGCGGCGCAGCGAGTTTGATCTGCGAGGCGTTATCGTGTTTAAAGTGCATCTGCCGCCGACGACACGACGACGATTGTTGTACTTTGCATCTGTCGATTCGGGGGGGTGGGGGCAAAAGCTTATCTTAGTGCCGTTATACCCCGCTCAACAGAAGCCGCAGCCGCAGCAGCAGCGACGTCGACAGCGAGGCCGAAGCTCAAGTTTGTCAAGGCATACAAATTGCGTGGTCGCAGCTGATCGGCTTCAGTGCGCTGACTAACGTCGAACGCGAAGCACGGTGATTGAAGATTGGCGAATAACGATTTACCGTTTACCAAGAACTAGCAAATTGATCCATCGAAAAATAATAATAGGCAAATCAAAGACACAGTGTGAAAAAAGAGTGTGAGCAAGAAGAGACAGCTGCGTGATTCAAAAGCCGATAAGATTAATTTAATTAAAAACGTGAACCAAATTGTCTTCCGACAAAAAGTTCAAATTGACTAAAGACAAAAAAAAACTCTGACGTGTTTCTGCCTAAAATGTAGACAGACTGCAACAAGAACAACAACAAAAAGTGAATTTAAACAGGTGCATAATAATTAAGAGCAGAACAGGAAAACTTCCGTTGCAAGAACAAGATGTATGTGGCAAACACTACTGGCGGCTTAATGCTGCAAACGATGCTCTATTTGGCAAATCACACAAGTCGTGCGGCAGTCAACACATTAATCGATCTGCCACCGGCGCCCAAAAGTGGTAAGTGCTCTTAGCCAGGCCAGCAAATTAAACCACACCTTAAGCAGTCTAAGCAGTATAATATATATATATGTATATTTGACCAGTCTACAGTTGCGAAAAAATAATAGCACCATCCATTTAGATTTGTAAGTTTAAGGAACTATTCTTAAGAAAAAGAGAAATGGAGAAAGGAGACTGAAAAAACAAGATCTCTTTGTTGCACAAGGCAGAAACCTCAAATTATAGATTGTGCTTCGACTTGAAGTACTATATAAAATATATACTATGCATATATATAATAGAGTGTTGTCTATGAGATACGGTCATATCTGTAATATATACATAGACTGTAAGCCCTTGTTGAGAAATACCCATTATATTATTGAAGTGCAGTTGAAATTGACAGCACCTTTGATAAACGTTGTAAATGATTTTTTCAAGTGTCTATTTCTATACTCAACTTTATATACCCTGCACTCGTTGAAAGAGTGACTTTATTTGTTGAAATACAAGTTGTAATCATTCATGGATTACATTGAATATCTATAGTCTTCTATCTATAGTATATTTAAGTATGCAACTTGTAAATATCTGCGTTTATCAAAGTATTTTATATATAGTCTATTTAGGTATGCAGAGTAAATAACAGTCTGTGATCTTATACCCGGATACAGGGTATTTTTATAGTCGCGAATTTCTCAAGTATGCAAACTGCTTGTAAGTAAATCAATATGAAGAAGACGAAGAAGCAGAAGTGAGTTAAACTGAAAGTTGCTTGCTTTTGTAAACAGACAAACAGAAACAAAACAGAAGACGAAGATGAAGCAGAGAAGTTGAAATTCTGTTTCTTTGGCTGTTGTTTTTTTCTGAGGGAGGGGGAAGCTTTTAGCCCCATTTGAGAAAAATTTCAAGTCGAAAGCGGAAAAACTGCACGGACAATCATTAACTATAGACATATATATTTAAATATCTTATGTATATAAGAAGTGGTCGAGAGCACGCATGCCTATCTAATAGAAAACTTCCGATATAAATATAAATAACAACAACAACAATGACGACAAACATTTTAAGCATTCGATTCGAACGGATTTTGATTGGCACGCAACGCTGATCAGTCAATCGGCTAAAAAGCCGAAGGCCAACGACCCGAAGGAGTCCGTCCAATGTGACCGACCATTGAGAATATTTGCGTGCACTTCTCAGCTACTGCTTCCGTTACATTTGTTTTTGTTGTTTTTTGTTGTGGTCGAGCAAACAGTATTTATTCAATGGCATTTGCAAGCAGTGGCTAGCAGCAGTTGAACAGTAAATATTTGTTGTTCTTGTAATATCGAGACAGTCAATTTTATAATTGAAATCCATCTCATTGGAGAGACCTTGGTTAACATGACAAATATTTAATGCTAATTTTAGCATCATAACCAAGGTAGAGGTATGCTGTAACAGCCGATTAGCAGCACGCACTGCCGACCAAATATTAGAGTAGACCTTTATTCTCTTCTAGTGTTATGTTGTGCTGTTTAACAGCTGCTTGACATACCGTACTTATGTTAATTGCTGCTGATGCGCTAACAGCTTCTCAATATAAATATATGTCAGCTATGTTAAGAACATACTGACAACTTTCCCAGCTCATTAACAGGACTATGCTATGTTGTTAACGAACCAGTTTTAAAGTGGGTCCTTTAACAGCATCTTAGCATTCTTAACTTAAGCCAAATAGCTTGTTAACATGAGTCTGCTCTGTTAATAACATAGCACAGCTCTGTTATAGAACATTCTCCCCTTTTTAGTTGACATTTTGTATGGATTTTAATTGAAATTTCGTGCGATTCCCTTGCAGATATCAATGAAGTGAAATGCTTTGGTGTCTACGGCTGTTTCCCCATCAACGGGCCGTGGAACACAGTGACGCGGACGATAAGTGTGCATCCGCAGAAGCCGTCGGAGATTGAGCCCCATTTTACGCTGCACACGAAAAGCTCGCTTGATCAGCCGAAGTACATCGATCTCAACGATCCGGATGCTGTGCAGGGATTGGCCATCAGTCGACGGGCCAAGATATATTTGATTGTACATGGGTATCTGGAGTCGGGTACCATGCCCTGGATGCTGGAAATGGCCGAGGCACTGCTCACCCATTGTCCGGCCGAGGATGAGTGCGCCGTAATCCTGGTTGATTGGGGCGGCGGATCGAGTCCGCCGTATGTGCAGGCCGTGGCGAATATACGCCTGGTGGGTGCGATAACAGCGCATGTGATCCACCTGCTCTACGAGGAACTGCGTCTGCCCAATCTGGACAATGTCCACATCATCGGGCACTCCCTGGGCGCCCATCTCTCCGGCTATGCGGGCACCCACCTCCAGAGCGACTTTGGCCTCAAATTAGGACGCATTTCCGGCCTGGATCCGGCTGCCCCACTCTTCACGGATACCCATCCGATTGTGAGACTGGATCGCTCCGATGCCCACTTTGTGGATGTCATCCACACGGATGCGAACCCTCTGATGAAGGGCGGACTGGGCATCATTCAGCGCTTGGGCCACGTCGACTTCTATCCGAATGGTGGCTTCGACAATCCCGGCTGCGACAAGAAGCTGCAGGACGTGATGAAGAGCAACCGCAAGGCGACCCTCTTCTCCACCATGCAGGAGTTCCTCGGCTGCAATCA
The DNA here is from genome assembly GCA_035043445.1 of Drosophila silvestris. Lineage (NCBI taxonomy): Eukaryota > Metazoa > Arthropoda > Insecta > Diptera > Drosophilidae > Drosophila > Drosophila silvestris. The sequence goes on from JAWNMZ010000039.1 coordinate 120,182, forward strand.
CATTCGCAGCGAGCAATACTACACGGAGACCATCGTCGGCGGGAAGTGTCCCTTTCTGGGCATCAGCTGTGACTCCTTCGATGTGAGTAGCTTCCGCTTCCTTACTCCTTGTTGCCCCCTTCTCCTTCTTACTCCTCCTTAAGACACCTTCCTCCTTCCCCCACTTTTCTCCCCTTACTCCGCCTTTCTTCTACATTTTGAAGCTAATCCCTTCCCTCTCTCTCTCTCTCTCTCTCTCTCCCTGTAGAGCTTCAAGGATGTCAAGTGTGGAAGCTGTGAGGAGCCGGGGAGTATCTGCATGCGCATGGGTTTCCACAGCGAGCAGGATTATCGTAAGCATCTGGCGAGGGGCGTGGTCAAATCGGAGGATGCCCCGCCAGTCTTCTATCTGATGACGGGCGATCGCAAACCCTTCTGCCGTCAGCACTACAAGATCACCGTGCGTGTCTCCAGTCACGACGAGAGCAATCTCCATGGCGGCGAGGTGGGCACCCTCTCCATCCGCCTGCACGATGATCACAAGAGGATTGGGAATGGGAGCAGCAAAAAGGGGAGAACGGAACGCATGAAATTCTCGCCAAAGGCCATGTACTTTGAGCCGGGCTTTGAGTATACATCGCTGGTGCCTGGCCAGGATCTGCATGAGCCGGGACATGCGACAGTCTTCTGGGAATATCAGACGAATATTCTGAATCCGTTGACGTGGCGCATTCTCTCCTCGCCACGCATCTATTTGGAGTATATTCTGATCGAGTCGCTGGAGTCGAGTGATTTGTATTTGAAGCTGTGTCCGCTGCACGAGGGCGCCATTCTCTCCGGTGCGGAGAATGTCCTGCACACCAAATATTGCAAGGATTAAACACTTAGCCAATTTCGTAACCATTTCGCCAGCACATACCCGAACCGGAAAGCTTTCTGTCGCGCTCAAAAGCAGGCAATGATTTTTTCACTCTTAGCGCAGCTTACAACCATCCAACCGAAATGTGTGGGTGTGTGTGTGTCTTTGCTAGCTGCCAGCAAACTGTTCCCATTGTTTAGCGCAGACACACACCCGACGCACAACAAACAAGCAACAAAAAAATCAAAGGAATTTTGTATTTTTTTATAGTATTTTGATTATCGCATAAGTTATTCAATTTGAAACGGAGGCGGAGGAGCACAAAGTTATTAATCTATCTATTTATGATTAAGCACTATATCTAACTATTATTTATACTACAATCTTTTTTTTTTAGCCTATTTAATTAGCGTATTTATGAATAAAAAATAAAGAAACGATATGCATTTTTTTGACTTGACTGTAACAGAGGGAAATACATAAATATTCATATTAAATTAAGTATTAATATTAAATAGAATATTGACACTTTTGGGTACAAAATACAAACTCCGTTTAAGGATTTATTGTCCACATTTTCAGACCCGAAAGAAGTTCAACATTTTGGTTTGTTGGTTTGAATTGAGAAAGAACTATTTTAATATAAAAATAATAATTCATTTAAAATTAGGATGAAATTTATTGAAATGAGAAATAAATAAAATATTGATCTGCTTTAATATCAACACAATCATTCACATTCTTAAAACTAGAATGAAATTGATTGAAGTGTGAAATAAATAAAGAACTTTTTTAAGATAAACGACTTTAAAAATTAGGCTTGAGCTGAGAAATTAATAAAACAAGCAACTGTTTTAACATAAAATCAGTCTTAAAATTCGGATGAAAATATTGAAATTATAAACAAATCAATGAAATCATATCAAATTAATCGATCACACTCTAAAAGCTTATAGAAATGATAGTGAAATAAGATATAAATAGAAGATTCTTTCTTTTTTGTTTAAGAATAAGATAAAATTCATTCACTTAAACTTAGAATGATGTCTCTCTCTCTCTCTCTCTCTCTCTCTCTCTGACTCTCTCTCTATCTGTCTCTCTTTATCTATCTGCTTAGTGTTATGGGTGTGTGTGTGGCAACAGCGACAACAACAACAACAACAACAAGTGACATATTTGTGGGCCACAATTCGATATCGATTAACATTATTAATGAATATTAAAAGACAACTTCTAAAATGCTGCTCGAAACCACAAAAATCGAATGAATTTGACAAAAACTACAACAAAAAAATAAAATAAAAATACAAAAAAAAAAAAAGGTTTTCTGAAAGAGTTCAAAATTTCCAAGAAATTGTCTCAGCAGCAGATTGTCAACATAATCATCATCCAAAAAGGGGGCGGGGCAGAGGGGAGGAGGGGATTGCAACCACAAGAAAGACAACGGACAGCAGAATCTCGAGAACCTGTGGAATGTTCAAGAAGCAACAACAACAGCAACACACAAACGAAAGCAGAACAGAAAAGAAAAGAAAAAGAGAAGAGACAAAAAGAAGTCAAATGAAATGCAGATAATATCAATTATATGTAAAAGATACACCAAACAACACACGCGATCCGATCCGATGCGATGCGATGCGATGCGATAGATACACCCGACCAGATAAGCATTTAAATTATTAACAACAACACGAAGAAGAAGACGAGCCAAGCCAATCTGTTAAAAGGATCCATAACATGAAATTTATATTTGTTTTGCGTATAATTTTCATTAGAATCGGCGACTGATTCAAATCATCTGTTTGGAGTCTCCCAAAAGGTATCCACTTGTTTCTCATTCATATATTCAGTATTTGACTTTGACTTTCAGATATTTAATACTATATATATATATATTTAATGTATTTCAAATGAAAGTATTTACGATTGCCATTCCAAATTTCAATTGGTAAAAATGCGGTTCCAATTTTGATTTTCGGTTTCGGTTTGACAACCTTTTCAGGATACCAAGTCGAATTCCTTTCCAGTTCCGGTTCGGTTCCAGTTCCGAATTGAATTGGTCTCACAATTTGATTTTCGCTTTCAGTTCTGAATTTCCATTATTAAAGTTGCTTTTTCGGTTCCAAAACCCAAAATTGCCAACCAAAAATGTTTCATTCATCCCAAAATGAATCACAATCACAGCCAAAGTTGCCAGAATAACAAATGAAATTTGAATAAGAAGTCAAAAGCCTAATATATAATTAAGAAATACTGAAGATAAGTAAACATTTAAAGTTGGCATAGTTACAAAATGATTAAGAACAAAAATGAAAGTCTTTAAATTGTTCGCAAATAATAATGAAGCTTTCCCCGCTTTCCCTGGGGCTAAATAATATTTCTAAAAACCAGATATGATGGGTGGATTGTATTGTATTGTACTACGCTTAGTATTTGCAAATGCATAGTATTCTAAGTGAATCCCAGATGAGGAGAGAGCTGATTCCGGATTCCAGATGAGAAACCAATCATTCGCTTTTTATTTTTTGCAAAATTTGAAGTTTTCTACATATTGAAGATTTTGAAGAGGTCTCGATTTTGCATATATATATATATATATATATATGTATATATATATAACAATATATGTATAAGAGTCAGTTCGTGGGAGTCTGCTTTGAATGCGTTTTGTGCTTGACTCCAGCGTGCCTTAACTTTAGTCTCATCACTTTCTTACTGTGTATAATCCCACTCACACTGCAATTAGCAATTTGAATAGTTTTCTTATTTATTTTTCCTCTCAATTCTGTCGCTTTTAAATTGTGTGCAGCTGGCGTTTGCAGGCAGGCAGCTTCCGACTCCCATCTTAATTAGTTGAGTTCACCTAGCATACTCCTAACCCCTGCCTAACTCCTGCTCCCCCACCCCTCTCTCTCTGCCCCTCCCCATCCCTCTGCTCCATGAGCATAAATCAGCGTCTGGCTACTTTTTTCCTCTCATTTCTTCTCTAGGTTTTTTAGCGCCGGCTGAGCGACATCAAATGCAAACTGAAATCAAAATGTCATAACTTCCACGCGGCGACACAAGCGACAATACGTCAACATGTCAGTGCAACACACACACACACACACACACACCCCTTTCCCCTCAACCCCTTTTGGCAGCACGTTTAATTAGTCACCTCCCCGCCTCCATTAAATTTAACTTTAACTTTTAACGTCGGCGTCGCAAACAAATCACATAATTATGATTGAGCGCAGCCAGCGCTAGCTAAAACCCCCTCACGCCACCGCCACCCGCTAATCCCCCTTTCTGCACTCCTTTCAACCCCCTCCCCATCCACCCGCACCGCGTCCCGCTTGTGGCGCATTTTGGGGCTTCGTTTATGGGCGTTTGTCTAAAAATAAATGTGTCCGGCTCACAGCTGCCGTAATTGAATGCAAATGCGTATCCCAAAAAAAAAGAAGAAAATATATATATATATATGTGGTATCTATATAAAAGTAAAACCCCCCTTCCCCCTTGCAACCCCAACTCTCTGCGCCCGTCCCAAAAGAGGCGACAATCTGCTATAAATTATCGTGTGTAGGTGCCATCCACCTCCTCCTCCCCCGCCGCCCTGCCACGCCCCTGCTGCTGTATGCTCCATTGTGTTTGCTGACGATGCGTGGAAAACTAATTTTCCTCTACACGCCCCACACCCCCTCCCCCGGGCAGCTTCACTTCACTTCACTTCTGCCTTTCCTTTTTCCTGTGTCATTTTTTTTTTGATATTCATAATTTGTGGCGTGTGGCGGCTGGCGACGTACTCGACTCCTTGTGGCATGTTGTTAAATTGCACCACGTGTTTTTGATAATGACAACATAATTATTATGCCAGCCCCCATCCCCCCCTCACATTCCCTAAAAACAGGCAAACAGTTCTCGAGCAGTTTTCGTATTTTTATTCAATTTTTATGTATTTCTTATTTTTTACTATGATTTTTCATATAAATTTGGACACGGAAGAAAATGAGTATTTTCTCATTTTTTTTGGCAAAATACATTTATATTATTATTGTATTTTTTTCTTATTTTTCTACTTCTGTCTTTTTGCCAATTGCGAGGAAATAAAGCAAAACAAAAATCAAAGTAAGAAAAATACCTAAAATGTGTTTGACATAGAAAAACATTTGCACAATTTTATGATACCTTGCCGTCACTTTATATGGGAAGAGGGTATAACGCTTAAGTCAATTGAGAAGAAATTTTGCACATTTTGGCAAAGGGTACAAAACAAAGGCTGTTTAACCTGCGCATTTTGTAATGGTTTCAAATTAATTATGCTCCAATTTGTAAATAATTTTATACAAAGATTAACAGCGAGTTTAACAGAGTTGTGAATGTTATTTGACTGCTGTTAACTAAACATTAACAGAAATGACTTTAGAAGGCTTTAGGGCACAGAGGGAGAGAGAGAGAGAGAGAAAGAGAGTTAGATAGGGTTGAGTATTACTAAGGGAGAAGAGGAGTGAAGGGGAGAGGGGGTGGGGGTTGACATGTGTCAGTCGCAGAGGCCAACAAATGAGATGACAAACATATAATGCAAGAGGTAAATAATCATACAAAGCAAGCGCTTGCGGTCATTTAGAGCACTAATTTAAATATCATTAGTAAACAATTAAAACAAAAGGAAAACAAGAAAGGAAAAACAACAAACGAAAGGGATGAGGATGAATATGGGGAGCAGGAGGAGGAGAAGGAGGCGGACAAGGAGAGGACGAGGCGAGCACTTTAACAATGCGGCATTATCGCAAGCCGCCTGTCAACGCGCGCCACGCCCACAGACTTAAGAGGGGCAGGGGGAGGGAGGGGGTGGGGTAGCTTACATAAATGTCAAAGCAGCAAACAGAATAATGGCAAAGGAGAACTGAGAACTGAGCACTGAGCACTGCGAGAACTAAGAACTAAGCCCGAACAGAAATCAAAGGGCGACTTTGACTTGTTTTGCTTGTTTTGCTTTTGTTGGCTTTACGCAAAGTTTTGACAGCTAACCGAAAACCGAAAACCGACAAAAGGATTGCGTTGAGGTAAAAGAGCGAAAGGATTTCGGGGTGAGGGGGTGACATTTGCGTCCTTTGGCCTTTATAATTGCAATGCAATAAATAATAATAATAATGGTAATAATAATAATGATACCAATAATAATAAATTAGTAAACATTTATAGAAAATATAATAATATATAAAGCACAAAAATGCTGAAACTAAGATGAGATCAAAGCGAAAGTTAAGCTTTTCAACTCCTCTCAAATCGATTTAAGCTTGAACTTCAATATGTATTTACTTAAGTATATCTGATAATCACAATAAAAAAGAAACAGATATTTTAATTTATTATTTTAATGTTTTTTCATATTGTATTAAGTATTTCTTGTACTAGTAATAAAAAGCCATATTTATTTGAATCGCTCTTAATTTGTGATGAAGTTTTGCAACTCTCAGAGGAAAGCATCTACGATTATATATATTCGTGATCAGCTTCAATATGTATATGTATATATGTGTGTATATCTATATATATGTGTGTGTATATGGATAAACGTGCCTTATCAGTTGAAGGGGCGCACAGCCTGCGGCAATTCACATGGCGGACACGTGCCGCGCTGCCCCCAAACCCAACCACATCTTGGCAGGCAGCAATCCCCACCCCAAGGCCCGCCTCCGCCTCCGTCCTCGTCTTGACTAAGTGCGCAACCAGCAACCAGCAAAAACAACAACAACCGCAAGTCACCTGATGATGCTTTTCCCATGCCAAGCTGCTGCCACGCCTCATCCCTCACCCCTTCCCTCCCACCCCTCACTTGCTTAAGCAGATGGGCGGGTGTGCTGTTATAATGGCATGAATTACCCAAAGGGGGTAGGGGTAGTCCGTGTGGCTTGGAGTTAGGTGGGTGGGCGAGGGGAGGGGGGGGGGGGTAGAGGGGTACACACATTTGATTGTAATATGATCCTGCGTGCTCGAGCATAATTTGTTATTTTGGCTATCGCATTGTGCTACCTCTGCAGACCAACAAACACTATACCACCACACAACCCCCACCCCCACCCCGCACCAGCAACCCCTCCCTCTCCTGCTGCTGGTTTTTCTGTTTGTGCTACGCAGTTTGCTGTACAGTAGTCTCTCGCAACTCACAACCAGCAGCAAATAGTGAAATTAATTTTAGAATTACAAAATTGTTATTTGATTTTTTAAATTTTGATAAGGCATAAGGCTTTTAGTTATATTTATTTTATATATTTAATAAATTAAATATGACAAAAAATGATGAGCCTTTGGCTTATTGACCCCATTTTCCCTTCCTGGCTCTCTTTTAGTATAGATTAAGTGAAGGCTATAAAAATAATTTAGCACAAATATTTATGAAGAAATTACAAGTATTGCGTCTAGGAATCTTTAGCGAGCGACCACTGTAACAACATATGTATATGAAAATGGATTTCTCAGTTGTCTCTTAACATTACAGCGGAACGAAATATCCTTTGTGAGCAAAAAAAACAACAAAAAAAGAAAAAACAAAAAAAACATGAACGAAAAATATCGATTACATTCGCTGAAAACTTTTTGTCTGTATTCCGCTACAACAACAACAACAACAGCAACGAGCTGAAGACGAAGAAGAAGAAGAAAGAGAAGGCGAATAAGTCGAAGAAGAAGAAGAGCGCCTTGGAGCCCCGAAAACCATAACCATAAATAAGGGTAATAAAATTGATGCTCAGTTGTCGCTGCAGCTGTCCTGACTAAGAGCAACAAATAAATTTTTCTTCGTTTTCTTTCTTTCATTCTTTTTTGTTGCTCTTTTTCTCTCTCTCTCTCCTCTCTCTCTCTCGCGCTCTCTCTGTCTGTCTTTACGGTTTTTGGCGATCTGTGAATGTGCAATACTCATAACATTAACTCACCAACCAACATACCCCAATCGCATCCAATCGGAAGAGCTACCAACTCTTTTTTAATGAGCCCAACTCTGATCACAAATCGGGTTTTTAGATTGCCAAAAAGAAATGCACTCCAAGCTTGGGCAAATCGAAATATATATAATATATAAAATATAATCTATAATAAAGTATATAAAATATAAAAATGTAGTTTTTAAGAATATATATATATATATATTGACAAACCCAAATAAACAACAAAACATTTATTAAGTTTATACATGGTGATTATGTAGCTAATTGCCTTGAGCTATTTTCGAATTTATTGCGTATTCAAGCAATTCCAATACAACATTTCATAGATCGGAACAAACATATAACTAACATTGGTTGTATTGTATTATTTTAAACATAAAAGAAAAAGGAACACAAGTCGAGTATTTCAATTGTGTTCAGTTACAAAAAATGTGTTCAGTGTGTATATATTTTTTTAAGTATGTATGTAAATACTGGGTATTTATTGCTGGGTTATTTATTACTTACAGCGGAGTACACTGTACACTGAGTAAGTACTCAATTTTCGATAATAAGCGCGATTTTCAATCACACTTGAGCACACTTGCAAAAGGCGACCCGACAAAATGCTCTTTTTTCTCTACTTTTCCTTTTTTTCTCCACTTTTTGTTGGTGTTTTTGTTGTTGTTTTTTCCTTGTGTTTTGTTTTGCTTTGTTTGGATTTTCGCTTTGTTTTCGCTGCCTGTCATTGTTTTGGGCCATCAGGCGAAAGATTGTTATTAAAAACAATATTCGCCGGGGATAAGCAGCCAGCCAGCCATGCATTGGGCATGCCAAATGCCAAATGCCAAATGGCAAATGGCAGCAACAAAAACAAAAACAACAACAACAACAACAATAATAACAACAACAACAAGGGGAAGCAACAGCAGGCAAAGGGATGAGCAGGATGAGGGGGGCAAATGTGCGGCTTATCTCGCATCTTTGCATTAACACTTCGCATGCCGCTGCTTGCCATTGTTGCGGCTACACTTGGAGAAATACATACATAGCATGGCCACGAATTTAGAATGTCGCCGTCTAAGAAAAACTAGATATAGTTTCTGATTTTAAGAAGTAATTTCCCGATTTCCGTGCTCAACTTTCTTAAAAATAGAAATGTATTTGTTTAATCATTTATTTACTTCTAGCTTTCAGTTATATTTTTCATTAAAAAAATTCTTGAAATTCTTAAATATTTCTATACAATTTTATCTTCTTGAAATTCTTAAATATTTCCATACAATTTTATCTTCATAAATCAAATTAAGAAATCAAAATCTCAACTCAAAATTGAACCAGTTTCTGATAAACAAAATTGAATTGAGATATCGATTCTAAATTTCAATTGGTAGAGTTAGAATAGGCTTAAATAGATTCTCTTTCAATGAGTTATATAATGGCTTATTTCCTCCCACTCGAAGTCGCTTAAACTATTCGAGTTTGGCCAACTTTGAAAGCATATCAAAAATGTAGCTCGTAATTTGAATGAATGAATGAAGCTGAGCAGCATTTTGGCGATTTTTTAAATTCGTGGACATGCATTTTCTAAGTGTATGCACACACACTCGCACACACACACTCGCACACACACACACACACACATACACACACACACAGAGATTCGCACATGGCACAAAATGGCAGCCACTCAGGGCATATTCGCTTATCAGATTCAACGCAATCAGCTCTGTGCGACAATGAAAATGTAGCAACTTGAATCAAACTCTCTCTCTCTCTCTCTCTCTCTCTCACACTCTCTCTCACACTCTCTCACGCTCTTTCGCTCTCTCTCTCTCTCTTTCGCACAATGTGTTAGTTATTTAGTTTACAGCTTTTCAAAGGCATTGGAATTGGTGAGCATCTCGCGGGTCAAACGCCAGACTTGCTTGGCGGCCTGCTCCAAGGCGCTGGGTGTTTTGCCCTTGAACAAGTCGAGACTGGGCAGAAAGTAGTGGGGACAGCGACGGTATTGCAGACAGGAGATTAGCTGCAGGAATATGCCATTCAAACGGTCCGCAATGCAGCACTCGTCCCACTCAATGTCGCGCGGATGCTTCTCGCACTCGTAGAGCAGCAGATTCTTCAGATGATACGCCTGGATGGGATTGCCGGGCAGTTCCAAGTGGCGATCACGCAGCGTCTTCAATATGCTCAGGCAGCGACGACGGCAGCCACCTTTGAAGATGCCCATCAGTTCCCATCATCCTCTCATCTCTCTCTCTCTCTCTCTCTCTCTCTCTGAGCCCCTTCTCAGTCTCCCTCTCGCTCTCTCTCTCTCTCTCTCTCTCTCTCTCTGTCTTTTCTCTTACCTTGCAGCAATCGATTCTCGGCCTCAAAGAAGCTCAGTGTCCAAGCATCGCCCTCCATGCTAGCCGCATTGTTGTTCTTGTTTTGGACAATGACGCCCTCCTTGGACAACAGATCGAATCCCTCCGTCTTCACCTCTCCAACGAGATTCGGATGCGGCCAGGGTATATGGGCCAGAGGCCAATGCGCCGCCGAACGTGGCCAAATGCCGGAGCATTTGAATGCCGGCGTTATTTGCACCACATAACGCTCCCTGAATGCGCAACTTCACCTCGCTGGTGTCGCCGACCATCTTGACAATGTCCCGATAGATGCACTTGTCGCACGCCTGCGCCACCAGCGTCTGGAATCTGGAGCGTATCTTGCGCGCCGACAAATAACCCGATGCCGTAATGAACTCCACCCACAACGACATGGACCGCTTGCGTCCATCGCTCAGCTTGAGTACCGCACAGCCCGGCAAGGTGCCATCGTCGACGAAGTTAAAGACGCCCATCTGGTTGAGGTAGAGCACGATTTCGAACTCATTCGGCGATATAACCTCAACGCCCTCGAACCTGTAACGGGACGGAGAACAGAGCACAGAGCGAGAACATTACTACCGTCGATGTTTTCCCAATCTCCAGCTAGATATATGCTAGATATAAAGCGGTATCGATAAGCTAATCCTAACAGGATCATTTAATCGATCAGCGATTATTCTCGTAATATATAAATATGCAAGAAATGAAGATTCTGTTCAAAATATAGATTGACTGAGTTTATTTGCAATACTCCACAATGTCTGGCTAGAAGTATACGATATAGTATTTCCGATCTTATCCGACTGTTGCTGTATAACATAATCGATAGGATGTTTAATCGATAAACGATTGTTGCTATTTCTGATTTTGCTATAAGCCAATCAATCAGTGATTGCTCCCATGAAGGCTATAAGAGTAAATAAATGGCTAAGTGTAGTTTAGATATCGTTAAAAAAAGAAAGGATTTCAAATCCAGATCTGCCCTTTCGTAAGGCCAACTTCTTTGGCATATATATGAATATTTATAGTAAATACAATTTGGCAAAAAACGGTTACAAATCGATTTATATATGAATATAATGTATAACGTCTTAATATATCCAAACCTGCACCGCAAGTGTATTGAAATTTGTTCCTTTCCGATGTACTCCTTTGATCTCATTTCGAGATCTTCTCGTATTCCCCTTGCATCCTCCAACTGGCTGCTCCAATTGGATCTGCGTAATTCGGGCGTCTGACGCCTGTCATCGCTGTACTCACTGTGTGGCCCTCGTATCTGGCTCATGAACTGCTAACAGGCCAAACAACAACAACAACAACAACAACAGCTGAGATCCTCAATAAGATAAAACATGCAATGTCATTGCTGTCAAGTCATGCTCCTCAGTTCCTGCTCAATATCGATGATTGCTCCTGGGGCACGAAACGTGACACAGCCAAAGTTGGTACATGTATGTATATATTTAATTAGATATATACATATATATATATATATATATATATATGTATATTAATTGGATATTCATTTAGGAATGAATAACACCTTGATTGAAGCTGAGATTGAGTATAATCTTTCCGCAATAAGTCTCAAATTGATGTAAACTGAAAACTATCATTGGCAGGGTATATACATATATATATGTATATATAAAGTTGTTGGAGTTAAGTGCTGATATTGTAAGAGCTTCTTTAAGTGTGAAAAATATTTCTAATTGATATTTCTATAGAAATCGAATACTGTTTGTAAACCATCGATATTTCTCTGATATTGATAATGCGTTGATCGACTGATCGAACTCACCTGCCATTGCATTCGACCAGGCTGGAAATGAGGCGTGGCTCCTGCAGTTCCACCTCCTTCAGTATGGCCTGGACAATCTTACAGATCTCGCGGACCGCTGTCGCCGTCTTGTGGATGCGAGCTTGGACGCGCTCCGCACAGTAGCGATTCAGCTGGTAAATCATGCGCGTCTGGGCGGCCATCATGTCCGGCGGCACCAGCATAATGCTAACGATGATAGCGATGCCCGATTCCCAGTTCAATTCCCAGCTCAAATCCGTATGCGGATCTAGGCGGCAAACTACAAACGTGGACAGACGTCAGGCGTATGCCAATTATTTGAAACTGCAAGCGTTAACCAAAATCGGAAACGGGGTAGTCGGTTAGGAGGTGGGAGATGAAGGAGATGAAGGAGATGGCGGAGATGGCGGAGATGGTGCGGTGCAGATGCAGGAGAAGGAGGCACTATACGCGACACACAATACACACAGAAGACAAAGGAACAATTCAATTGTGAGTTACGGCTGACGGCCCAAAGTGGCAACAATGGGTTAGCAACAGCCAACTGGAGCACAACGAAATCGCCTCTTTTTTTCTGTTTTCTTTTTGCAGTTCTCAGTTTCGCGTATCTATCTGGACTGGGATTTATCTGTAGCTGTATCTGGATCTGTATCTGTATCTGCTAGCGAAAATCAGGCGGATTAGCAAAGCGATTGCGTTATGCGTTATGCGTTATGCATTATCCGCTGGCCGGGAATCAGACTCGGAGTCCAAGTCGAGGTCGGAGCTGGAGTCGGAGTCGGAGTCGGAATCGTGTCTTGTCCTCTTGTCGTGCCGTGCCTGTCGAATGCGATGCCAGCAAAACACTCGATACTGCGATTCAAGCGAACAGATAGGCAAAAAAAATTGAAATAAAACTTAAAACGCTGTCGTCGGCGGCGTCAGAGAGTCAGAGTCGTTGTTGGCGTTGTAAATCTCGCGGATATTTACAGCTTGGATATATAAACCACTCGGCCCCAAACCCAGCACAAAAAAACAAAAAAAAAAAAAAACATAATAAAAAATGCTGCAACTCGTTGCTGACTCTCCTTTTCTCTCGCTCTCTCTCTCTCTCTCGCTCTCGCTCTCGCTCTCTCGCGCTCTCTCTCTCCCTCTCTCTCTCTGTCCTTATCTCTTCCTCTCTCTCGCTCGCTCTCTGTGTGTATCCGCCATCTCATGAATGGAACTATGAGTATACACCCACAAATGCAGCTGCAGCTGCAGCTACAGCTACACTGTACAAAATTGGACTTTAGCCAACATTTGATATCCAGCAAGCAATTAAATATTGAGCTTGATTCCCCGTTTTTTAGATTTTACAATAACTTTCTTTCTAGCGTTGTTTATTTAACATATTTCTCACTGCTCTCCGAAACTATTTAAGTCACTCAAAACCAGGAATCGGAATCGCAACAAGACTAATTGAAATTCAAAGCCGGAAACGGAAACGGAATCGGAACCATAACTCAACACTATTGTCCTTCCAAATTGAAGCGAAAGTGAGCACTTTTAACTATTATATCATATCATTAGATACAATTTTACTTTAATTTCACTTTATTTAATTTTGGTTTTATTATTATTTACAAATTTTAAATGTTTTTATTTCCATAAATGGCATACTAAATCAAAGAAGAACCCATTCGTTTTACGCATTTCATATTTGTATTTATGCAAGTTAAGTTAATTTGATTAGTCGAAAATACTTGACTGTGTAGCTATAGCTGCAGATGCCGCTGCAGATACGGGAAGAGCTACAGATACTGCATACAGGATACACTGATATGGCCACAGATACAGATGCAACTGTCAACGTGTCACGTGACAAGTCTCGTGCCAAGCCTTGGCGAAATTCGCACGTAAAAATCGATGAGATACTTGGTTTTTTTGTAAATGTATCTGTGAGATACAACACACAGCACAGGCAGCAGGAATTGCTGACTAATCACGCGCCATGTGAAAGTATCTTTTGCTGTATCTGCTGCTTGTATCTACGTGCGCTCGTGTCTGTGTCTGTCTGTGTGTGTGTGTGTGTGTCTGTGTGCTGTTGTCGGTATCTATGTGAGCGCGCTGCGGCATTGGCTGGAAACAAGCTCCGCCTACAAAGCAAAAAAGAGGCACAAAGAGCCGTCGTTGCCGTCGGCCTGTGTCGCTCCGTCGGGCAGTCGCTGTCACGCTGCGGCGCACTCTTTGATGTCTCGCTCTTACACACACACACACACACACACACGCGCAGTGTTAGACTTGTGTGTGTGTGTGTGTAAATTTAATTTGTTAAATACATTTTGTGCCAGACGCCGTCGTACACGAATTGTGTGCAATAATTTATCTGAAATGTGCACTCATTTAGCAACGAGCAGCGAGCAACGAGCAACGAGCAACCCTCGTCGTCGTCGTCGTCGTCGACGTTGTCGCTTGTCGTTGTCGTCCAACAGCGATATCTTTATATCTCACGGATACACGAACACACAAAAGTTTTACATTTCACAGATACTCCACTCGCACAGCGTATGCAGCCAGCTCCACAGATCCACACATTCATAAATATGTCGCCTGGATTAATGTGCCAGTTGGCAATTTTTGACAGCGCCGTGTTCCAGCCAAACGAATGCCGTCTGTAATACCCCCTTCCCAACTCTTACTCCTCCTCACAGTTACCCACTCCCCACCCCGCCCCTCTCCTTGCTCCTTCCGCCAACCACCCGCTTAACACCCGGCTCATTGCAGGCATATATTATTTATTTACCTTAATTTTTATATCATCATATATAATTATATATTTTATTTAACTTACATGCCGTATACACAGTGAGAAAACCTTGTGGAAAAGTCAGTGCTTAAATCTAACTTTAGATATCATTTGAACATTCTCATTTGTATATTTATTTTTATTTGATTAACTGTGCCTTATCTAAAGAAGAAGAAATCGAAATGGGATAGATATTTTGTGTCACATTAAATAGATATTCCAAGCATTGAAACAATTTCAGATTTGATGCATTTTTGTGGAATTTATTAACTTTCTTGGGAAACTAATTTCATGCGAATCGAATCCAATCGAATCCAAAAATCTTCATTTAACACTTTTAAATCGAGCTGCAGGCAAAAATAGATCAGTGCAGAACCGCAACTTTGGCGAATTAAAATTTAGAAGCGGAAACAGATACACAAATTCCACATTTTTTATAGAAGTAGTTGCAGGAACCGTTATTATATATCCTTATAGTACCATAACAAAACAAAATACAACAAAAAAGAAGTGAAACCAATTCATACATTTTACCGAAACGTTTACATTTTAAATACCGAAACCGGAAGTGAAATTCTATTCGATTTGGCAGCCTGTTTTTCGCATTAGCATAGCACAAATCGACTTCAATTTAGTATTTAAATATAGTTCATACTTAAGTCCAACTAATCTATATTTTAATTGAGCGTGACAAAAATCAGAAATAATCAATTTTACATGGCAATTTTTTTTTGCTGTGTATATAGAACGAATATTTTGGCCAACGCCCCCCTGAAACAGCACCTCCCATCAGAGTCATAAAAAAAGATTTCTTAAAAGACAAGTGTTCCGCATTATCATCATCATTGTGGTCCAAGCAGACAGACAGACAAACGGACGGACGGACAGACAGACAGAAATGTGAGGCAGATCAAAGCATTCGTCAAAATAAGTTGTGTTCCTTTCAATTATATGGAAATCTTTTGCATTTGGCACTAATTCAAATTGATGGAAACATGAACAGAAACCAAACAGCACATAAAACATGAAACAAACAAACACGGATGATAGCCAAAGAGAAAAAAAAACAATATTTATAAATAAAATAAAAAACATCAGGCATATCTGAATATTTTTGAAAGAAGCTGAGAAGTAAACATTTTATTTTGATTTTTTTATAGTCAGAACAATAATATATTATTAATATGGTCTTAAAAAATTTAAGTATCTGCAGTAAATTAAAGTTGATTTAAGTGAATTAAAATAAGATAAGCCTGATCGTTGTACGTGAACTGAATAATTTAATCTTAACGTAAGTTTCCCTAACTTAAGCAGTCCTTAAACTGACCCATTCTCATTATACATTTACTTAAGAAAATTGGAATAGTGAATAGAATATGTTAAAGACAGGGATTCCAGCCGGAAACTGAACCACAATTTTACCAATTGATATGCAGAACTGGAACGAAATTCAATATATGTTAAAGAACTACATACAGTCGAAACATAACTCAAATCGAATAGCGATAAAAGGTATGGGACCCATTCATAACCTTTGCCAGAACATTAACGCCTTAGTCAGACGAACCGGAACCGGAACCGAAACTCGATTCAGTTTGACAGCCTGGTTCAAGCTCTCAATATGCTAAGGTACTTCTATCTCTTTCTTTGTCTCCTTCTCTTGCTGATTCTCTTTCTCTTTCTGAGTCTCTCCTTTGCTTTTCTACTTCAGTTCCATTATAGAACGTTAGTTTAGCATACCAAATATAACTCAGCAACTAATTGGGTTATATCACCCAAAACAAAACTTATCGGAGCTCAATTTGTAAATGTTTTGTTTAAGTCAGAGAGATGGAGATAGAGCGGGAGAGCGGGAGAGAGAGAGAGAGAGCGAGACAGTATAATCAAAGTTGTCAACGGTATATCAGCCTTGTTCCCTGCCTTCCTCCCTCATCTTCATCTTATTACATATATATATATATATATATATATATGCTTGCTGTGATTTACGATTGTCTATTGGTTCACAATTTGATTTCAGTGGGGAGTGGATCAGTGAAGGATCGCGACCAGGTGGGAGCGGTTCTTTTCCAACACCATTTGGCGGGATTTCCACACGCACAACCAGCAAGCGAGAGAGCGAGAGGGAGCGAGAGGGAGCGAGAGAGAGAGAGAGAGAGAGAGAGAAGATGTATTCAGATAGGCGCATATCTGCATAAATTTGAAACAAAGGGCGACACAGACAGGCGGACAGACGGCGAAACAGGCACAAATGGTAAAAAGTGGAAACGAGCATGTACTATAAACTTGTGTGTGTGTGTGTGTGTGTGTGTGTGTGTGTGTGTGTTTTCCCGTATTTATATATCTCTTAGATCTTGAAGAAATTTGAATATAATTTATGTGCAATCGTCGCGTTTTTCGGTTGGTTTATTTGCTCTACCGGTGATGGCTCTTGGTTCTTGGCTGTTGGTTCTTGGTTCTTGGCTGTTGGCTCTTGGCTCTACCGCCTTCTTGCCCCTTGTCAAAGCCCCTGTCCGTATGCGGTACGTACCGCAGTACGATCTGTTGTCCGGGGTCCGGGGTCCGGGGTCCGGTTCGGTTGCGGCTCTTCGGGTCCCAAATGAAGAACGATCCATCCATCTAAACGTTTGTCACTTGCTGCGTTGTCGCCGCAACGTTTGTCTTTTTGTTCGCTCCGCCAGCTCTGCTCCTTCGTCTCTTTTGTCTTTGCTCCGCTGCCTCTGCTGCTTCTTCCTCTTATTCATGCTGTTGTTGTTGTTATTGTTGTTGTTGTTGTTGTTGTTATTATTATTGTTTTAAAAAGCGTCACCGACACCGTCGTCGCCCGCTCCGACGACCATTGACCATCAACGCAGTCGTTTATCTTGTAGATATATCAAACCTGTCCCTCTGTCCCTCTGTCTCTGTGTCTCTCTGCCTCTCTGTCTCTCTGTCTCGCTGTCCATCTGTCCAGCTGAGCAGCTCAACTCCCTTTGCCCTGCCTGCCCCAAGTTTCAATGGCAAAGAACAATAACTAAATGCCACATGCAACTAATACAAGTCTCCAACTCAAGCTTTGTATTTATATTTTTTCCTCTAAATTGCCTTTGTGCGAATTTGCAAAACTTGAAAGCATTTTGATTATGACAAAGATGAATAAAAATTGCATTTTCTTAAATGTTTAAGTATCATTAATCATTGTTTTCTTAATTACTTTAACTGCTTTGCCAAACATAAAAGCTTCAAGATTGACATCTTTCAGTTGTGCACAAGTGCCACAAAAATGTTTACTATAAGCAGTTAGTGAGTACCTTGAAATATGTTTATATATATTTTACCCAAAGATGAAACTGGTAAGCACATATATCCTGTTACAGTTATGCTTAGGATAACGCATCTGTACTATGATATGGTATATGATTATATGTCAAGGAACATAACTATGAGTTGTTAAGCAACTGTGTCTGTGTCTTAAATGCTTTCGATTTTACAATCCAATCTAGAACAGAACCAGGAACTACAACAGCATATATATATATAAATGGTCGCATTAGTCCAATAATAATAATAATAAAGACAATAATAATTAGTATAAAAACAAGAATAATATTTATACTAAGCAATACTATCACATCTAAATAAAAGTGTCGATCTTTACTGTGCACAGTGTTTCTTGCACCATTTCTTAAACGTTTTTATGGCTGCTCTTTGCAGATACAAACACAAATTTACTGTTTGCTTTCAGTGACTGTTAAATCAGTTGGATTAATATGAAGAGCGCCATTTGCAATTTGTCGTTTCTCATTTGTTGATCTCTTCACATTTGCTGAGCTTAGATGAACTAGTCCCCAAAACAATCTACACACCCTCTCCTCTCTCCTCTATCCCCTCTCCTCTCTTTCCCCTCTCCCCTGTCCCCACCCCCAACACCTTTCCCATATCCAATCTAACCCTAATGTTTGCCTCAGGGTCTTTGGCAATGCAAAAGCATTCGCTAAGCGGATTTGCGTTTAACATTCGAGAGTCATTAAACCCGTTTATATTGTTGCATGCACCACACACGCACACGCAGGCACACGCAGACACACACAGACAGACATAAGTAAATCCAGTATGGACATCAATGAAATAATAATAACCGTAAGCCTTGCGCTTTTTGCTTAAGTACAGGTGACATTTGACTACTTTATTGAATTATGACAGCGAACAAATCAGCGACACGTATCCACAGTGAAGACAGTCGGGAGTCGGGAGTCGGGACTCGAGATTGGAGACTCCAGTGTCCTCAAGCAGCGGTCAATCAGATTTCTTCTTTATACTTTGTCTTTTGTCTTTTGATTTTGTGTTATTATTTTGTTTTTTGTAACTGGGTGCAGGTTCTGTCTTCGTTTCTCATTTCTCATTTCTCAGTTGTTTGCAGTTGCTCATTACGCATGCGCCGCGTTGCGTTCCTGGAACGCTCATAGGGATGGGGGAGGAGTGGGGAGAAGTGGGGGTGACTTGGCGGGGGCATGATGATCAAGCGATCGTCTCTGATCAAAACTTCAGACTCGACGGCAACTCTTTGGACATTGCCTAGTTGCGTACATGTGTTTCGCCTTCCACTGTTATGGAATACTAATTACGCCAGAGCATTGAGCGGAGCAATTCCCACCCCCCCCCCTCCCCCAATAGTGTTGACAGCAATTGACTTAAAAAAGCTAAAAACAAAAGTAATCATAAGATTATTGAGCGGTTTGCTTTAGGTGTTTTCCAGTCGCTTTTCAAAAAATAAATATTAAAAAAATACTACATTTTAGATTGCTTATAGGCATATATATTAAAGATGGTGCTCGAAGTCTCTATAATTCTGATTTTTTTAAAATATAAAATTAATGTAAGCGCTTTCAATATTCCCAAATATTTTTATAGCTTTCCGTAGAGATTATTTTTTTTTTTAACTAATCAAATCAATCAATATATAATTAATGTTCTAATCTGTGCGTAAGCCTTTAATGTGAAATATGTTTTTTGATTCTTAATTGGCTTTTAAAGCATATTTAAGGCTAGAAATGGCCAAACTGGCAGCACTGCTCCCAACCTTACCGCTCAACACGCTGGCGATCTCTTAACTTACGATGTTGGCGACAAGTGCACGCTAATCACGCAATGGAGAGGGGGAGAGAGAGGGAGAGGGAGAGAGGGTGAGGGAGAGAGGGAGAGGGAGAGAGGGTGAGGGAGATGTGTATCGTTAACCAAGCCTGTCATTTTGCTTAAGGTTAATTTCAAAAAAATAATATCATAATTTATTGTTACAGCTCTACCTATCTCTCTCTCTCTTTCTCGCTCTCTCTTTTCTCACCCATCGCCCATCGCCCATCTGCCCATCTGCCCATCTCTCTCACTCTCCCGCTGCTTGGGCAGAGTTCGCATTGATTCTCATTTCAGACACGTACTCGAAAATCGATCTCAATTTCGTAGTTCAGATATCACGCGCAAGCAGCTCGTTGTTGTTGCTGTTGTTGTTGCTGTTGTTGTTGCTGTTGTTGCGTTGCTGCTGGTTGTCCCTTTTGGCCACGTTCCACATAGTAGTCGTCGGACCCTATTCCCAAATGTATATATACATTTATATATGGCCAATATATGTGCGGCGGCCCTTTTCAAGCTCGACGATGATCACGTTGACATTTTGCTTTGGCGATTCCAGCTGCGGCATGTGGGGGATGCGGGTGGCAATATGATGCGTGGGGGGGGGGGGGGGGAGTTGTTCATAAGAGGGGGAGGGGGAAGTTGAGAACTGGGAGCTGGGGTCTCGCTGTTGACATGTCGCTTGGTTGTGATTGATTTAGGGCTGCTTGGCTGCTTTTTGTTTTCCGCTGAAGCGCAGCCGTTTGAACCCATTGTTTTTAACCAAAAATGGGCGTACGATTGTCAGGGAACAAAAACAAAACAAAATACAAAAAAGAAAACAACGACGACAACAAACAAACGTGCGTCAGTGCAACAGCAACCACAACAACAACAGCAACACAAACACTGCAATTGGATTTGAGTTTTGGTTTTGGTTTTGGTTTAGGGTTTGGTTTAGCTCTCGATGCCTAAATTGATAGCGCTGGATTAATGGCACTTATATATATATATATATATATACATAATGCATGTCATGTGATTAAGAAGAACATGCCCTGCAGCTCAAAGCAATCTAATTTGCCCCTCAATCCAAAAAAGTGCAGTTACATTTATATTTAAAGCAATTCAATTTAATGAAAAATAAAGTAAAATCATATAAAATAATGCGCTAATCGCTTCAAGTGTTTTAGTGACATCGTTATTATAGTTAAAATGGGTTCATTCACTGTCTCCAGGCCAGGTGTTCTTTGTTTTCACTTGTAAAATAAATCAAAATAATACAGAAAAAGAAATTCCTGATTAATCATAGTTGGCAAGCTGGTTAATTTAATAATTGTCAGTTATTAACTTCTGGCTATGTTTTTACTCAAGCTTCCATCCTCCTCAAAAGCTTAATCAGTTTATTTCAATATCTATTTTTATATATTTCCAGCAACAATTACAATATGCACATTTACCAAGCTTAAAGTGAGTTAAGACACGATTAAAGTTAATTTTGCTTGCATAAATATTTGATACTTTAGTCTTATAATTATTAAAACAGCAGTTCTCAAACCGGAACCGGAACCGCAACTACAACTGCAACTTTACCAATTGAAATTCAGAACCGGAACTTAAATTGAACTAATTTATTAAGAACCAGCTCTGTAAGCCATATTATTAGTTCATAAGAACTACATATAGCTGTACTGGAACCGATATACTATTCCTGGTTAAAAGCCAATCGTTTGAAAGTGCAGACCAGATTTGAAATCTGATTCACATATAGAATGAAAAGTATGCTGATTTGCACGTAACTGAATTTTATACAGGGTATCATTTAGAGTTGTATATGCCGCTTAAAGAGTTAAATATATATTTCTATGGCTGGAATGAATGTTTGGCTGGTTAACTGAGGGGTTAACCCTCGTCGTCGTAATTACGCCTGCCATGTAAGAGATTTTAGCATTTATTTATTTTTAATTTTCTTTTTGTGTTTTTGTTTTTTTGTTGTTGTTTTTTTTTTTTTGAATTTCTACAGCTTAAAACAGTTTAAACAGTTGCTTCAGCTGGTTGCCCACTGCTGCTGTTGCCGTTTCTGCGTTTGTTGTTGGCTGCCTTGCGGCGCTTGTGGCTTGCGAGCGTATTAAATTAATATTTGCTTTTTGTCAAAAGCCTATAATCAAGCACCCTGGCGATGACAGGCTAAAGGGTCCCTAATTACAGCTTGTTAACCTGATGCAACGGCCACACAGGTCGTCTCTCACTTGGCTCGCGTTTACTCGCGGCTCCCAACTCCCCCGTCAGCCTCCCTCCTCAGACACCCGACTCCTCAGATTCCCGATTCCCGATTCCCGACTTCTCGTCTCTCAACTCATGCCAAGCTGCGATCAGCACAAATGGGAAATTGCCCGACGGGCAGCTGCCCTGGGCCCAGCCTTAACTTGCTGGCTCGTAGATACTTTCACTCAGAGAAAGACAGAGACCCAAAATTCCAGGGTATCAATGAGTTCGAGTAGGCAAAGCTGTGCAATCGGTTTGACATTCTTTTCGGTATTTCGATGCTGCCGTGGTATTAGTTGTCATCTCGTAATATGGAATTATGACTCTTCTATAAACTGTTTTCGTTGTATCTGGTTTTAAATTTCAATTGATTTAAATCCCAAATTTCAGTTATCCAGCTCTGATGTGTGCTTGCCTGCCCAGCTGCATGAGTACAGAGTATACAAAAAAAAAAGAAAAGAAAAAAACTGCCTGCCTCCGTTTGTTGCCTCATTCCGTTTATGCTAAGTGGCAAGCGCCGACGCAAGCGCAGCTCGCAACGGCAACGGCGACGCGGTCACATCACCCGGCTCATCTCATTTGGCGGGTTTAATGCACCGCCCCCCTCCAACTAAACCCCTGCCGAATGCCTCCCCTTCGCTGGTTGTCAGTGTGCCGTGTGCAGTTTGATTGAAGCCCGCAAATTAAAATGGCCAACTGTGGCTGTGGCCCACGAATGCAATTCTCACGATTTCGCGTCATTTGTTCATCATTTGTGTTCCACACATACACATCAAGAGAGAGAGAGAAAGAGAGGGTCGCATCATCATCATCATCTTGTAAGCGATTCATTTGGGCGTTTGCAACACACAAGATGCCCAGATTCCAAATTCATGATCCCTGATCCCCACATCGCCACATCCTCGTCCAGCTGCAAGATTCAAGATGCGAAATTCCACAGCGCAAGTCCGGTTTGTTGCCAGCGCCTGATCAAATTAACCATTTAAATAAAACATTTGTTTTGATTTTCGCTTAAAAAACAGAGAGGTGCAGCGGAATGGAGGCAGGGGCAGATAGGTGCTCAGTGCGAGATGGTGATGCCGGTTGACAGGCGTACACACAATCCCCGTCGTTGGTAGCTGCTGCTGCTGCTGCTGCTGCTGACTGAACTGCAGCTCCATTCTCCATCTCCATCTCCATAATGATCATACTTTAAGCCTTTGAGAAAACTTTAATTCCAGATTATCACAGTGTTTACTCGTACTTAAAACCCGAGCACAGCACCCAAAGCATATTCAATCTGTTGTAGAACTCTCCTAAATTATTGTACTTAAGAACTACGCGTTATTAAGCCGAAAATATCGGGGTGTTGAGATGGAGCCTGAATAGATTTAAATAATAGTTAATATCTATAAATATATTTGCACTTAAAGTGCAAAGAGTTAATATTAAGTACCGGCCCTGTACCGGGAAAACCGTAATCAGATGTTGACTTGAAACTAGTTTTATCCAATCGACTTTTCCTTTATTAGATATACATATATTTTTGATATTGTTAAATATTATTGGAAACCAGTTTCAAATCATTTTTATATTTGAGTTTCCGAATTATTGCTGTAAGAATATATCAAAATATTTATATCGACAATATAAACTTGATATATAATATAATTTGATTACCATGTTCATTATGCACTACCTTAAACAAACTGAAATGATCAATATAAAGTGGTAACTTAGTTTTTAATCAAATTCCGATCAAGAAGACCATAAAATACATTTTATATTGCATTACCAAAAATAACAAATTGTGTGTTCGAGATGTGATTAGGAGATGTTCATAAAAATTTGCTTCTGGCTTTGAAATGAATATAAATTGCATCGAATCCATTAAGACACGAATCAACAAAATAGCAACAACAACAAGATGGCTAACAAATCGGCCCCAAATAGACATCTGGTGACGATGATGCCAATGGACAGGCGACAGCTTGAAATGATTGTTTATTTTGGGGCACAAAGGAGACAAGCGATGGACTGGTCTAAGGTGGGATGGGTGGGGAACTATCATTTATTAATTGTTCTTTAATTTGTGTGGGAAGCAACGCATTGTTGCCGCTCTTTCCCCCAAAATACACGAAATGAAAAGCAAAAAGCCAGAAATCAAATTATAAAAAATAAATAAATAAATAAAAATAAAAGCAGCGATTTATTTTTTTGTTTGCTCATATTAAAATGCAAATTTAATACAATAAACAACAACTCATTAAAAGCGCAACTAACTGGCTAATGACCCGATCCGAAAGACGCTGCCAATCTTAACGCCCCAACTGTGGACCAACAATCAACAGCTAACAGCCAAAACTGAATAAAACCGGCTAGAAAAAAATCCGAACGCCCACAGAAATTAGGACTTTCGAACAGGTGCAAAAATAATGTTGCCTGGGGCTACTCAAAGAATTTATACAGAGACTTTTCAGACTCGTCTCTTCTATAAAACCCACAAACATTCACAGACATTTGATATTTACTAATTTAATATTTAAAATCATATTCAAATGCTGGAATATGATATGTCATATGATAACTAAATCATGATAAAACTTTGTTTTTAATCAAATCTATATAGAAACAGCAAGATGTCCGCCAAAGATTATGGACTCTAATTGATTTTGGTATTTAAACTCAAAATGGTATTGAAATACACATAAAATAACGAACACTTAGAAATCGATCATTATATTTTCCAGAGACTCGTATATTGTTATACATATTGTCATTAAGTAGTTAATTATCAATTCGATTTATATCAACATTAAAAAAATTAATTGTCGATTTTTTGTTTAAGCTATAATTATTTAATTTGATGAACTGGTTCAACCTGCCATTCGACGCCGAACAATAGATCGAAATAATATCATACATATTCATTGACGGCCGATATCAATGCGACAACCATGTAACCCCTCCTGGTGCGGACAGTTATTCCAATTATATTAAATCAAAACTCGTACAAGCATAAATCAGGGAGAAAACAATAAAATAAACTTGATATTTTATAGTCCTACGTACATAGTATAATTATGTACGGACAGCGAATGGAACAACAGTTAAAGCAATAACAACAATAATAACAATAATATCAATAACAATAAAGCGTCCGAGAGAGCTGTAGCAGAGAGTGCTCGACTTGCTGATGCCCTGTTAATGGTTGTGTAAGCCAATGCATACATATATATAAATATATATGTATTCTAGAGTTACTCTACCGATTATTATTGGAGCGCATAGCTAACTTTAATATATTCTAACACTGACAGACTCCTTCAATAAAAATATAAAATGCAGGGTATACGCCTTAAGTATAACAAGAAATGTGAAATAAATAATTTATTAATGGCATTAAATTTAATTTGACTGTTATGTTTGTTGCTTGAAAATGAAACTCACACGTGATCCAAATGCCAAATGCCAAAGTATGCGCCATCAATCCATCAATCCGTCAATCAGCATTTTAACTTGGCCCACAGCCATCGGCCAGACAGGTTGCGCTAACTCAGACTCAAAGTGGGCCGCCACATCAAAATATGCATATGTACATATAAACATTTTGCATATTATGGCCATGTTTGGCCATCATTTTGCGACATTTGATGTAAAGTTTATTGCGCTTATTGTTAGCTGTCTGCAAAATTTGCTTATGCTTTGTGCGATTAAAATGCGTAGCGTGTTAACAAAACCGATCGGCTGTCAGGCTTGGACATATAGTACATATATTCCCGTTGCTCTGTGCTCGGCATAATATCGGGCAAGCAGTGATTCGACCTCAAAATCGTCTCCCAAACGACGACTCACAAAACATCAAACATCAAACATCAAAGTAGCGCCCCAAAGAACCACCCGAAGCCAAATTATTATTCAGTCTATTGTGTTTGTCTTTGAGAGCAATAATATAGCTTAAAGCCCATATAGCGTAATTGAAAGAGCTCTTTATATGCTCTGCATGTCGTGTTAAGCAGCTGTTAATAAATACAGCACATTGCTTTTATTCACATTCGATATAAACACAGTGCTTTCATTAACATAAACCACAAAAGTTATAGGCGAGCAAACCATTGAAAATTGATAAAAAAAAAGGGTTGAATGAAGTTGTGCAAAGCTATGTAACAGTCAGCAGGAAGTATCTTCGATCCAATAAAATATGCACATTCTTGTTCGGAATCAAACAGCGAGTTGATTTAGCCACAGACCTGACCGACTATAGACTATGCATATCCAGTCTTATGCGGTTCGACGATAGCTTACTCCTTTGCCCCAACCTCAATCAAAATCGATTACCAATTTTACAAATTGTATATACATACGAGTATATATCTTTCTGTATGGATTTGTATACTTATATTGATCATCTTTAAAATTGTATAAACTCATAGATGCATTCATTCATTCATACTTACCTACACACATATGAACTGTAAAAAAAAGTAAAGTATCCTAGACGAGTTCTCTCGACTGGTGTGCTCTGAGTTTTTCAGAGGCAGGCAGGTTCGGGTAGACGAAGTTTCACTGTACATACGGTAAGGTTATTAGTTGTTAATTGATTTGTTAAGCCGCTTGCAATTAACAGCAATTGCTAAATTATGCAACTGACGTTAAATAGCTGTTAATTCATGTCAAGCTATTATTAACATTTATAAGCAATAATTAACAGTTGAAGGCAAAATGTCAACTGGATGGAAACATCTCTGCTGACGTGTGTTGAAAGCAATTGAAAGTAGTTCACTTAATAGCATTGGCTAATCATCAGCCATAAAGGCTAAATGCAAATGTAAAATATTTATGCCCGTATAACGCCTTAATAATTAAAAATTCAAAGGAAATTTGTTTTGAAAAAACGCAAGTTTTTATTGACTAAACTCACAAGAAAAGCAAAAACACAAATAAATAATTTAAACAAAAAAAAAAAGATGGTTTTCAACTTTATCTTCAACTTCATCATTTACCTTAACTTAAACTAAATACTTTAGCTAATTTTATTTGCCGCTTGGCAAAAATGTTGGGCGCAAAAAAAGTATTTATATATATATATATATATGTGTGTATATATACATATATAAATATATATTTATATATGTAGTATTTAGTTATAGTTAATTATTTGATATAAGTACTTGGGTTTTATGCGTGTTTATGCTGCTGTTATTGGGTATTATGTGATAGATCTATGTTGGTTTATATATACGTATATACTATATAGTATTTATGTATCTATATCATTTAAATATAGGAAACTCTGTAAGCGGCGTATACTTTTCGAAAGCACCTAAGAACTAAACAACTTACGCACTAACAAAATATCAAATAGTATTTGGGTTAAAATTTCCGAATTATGTAGTGTCCCTCTCTGAGCGTTTACCCCCAGTGTGTGTGTGTGTGTGTGTGTGTGTGTGTGTCTGTGTATCCCCAACTAGACTACCGACCATTTCTAATCCGTATCTGGCCACATTATGCGGCTTTTGTTCCTTAGCTCGTTTTGTCCACACGCAAAATATACAAGGTAAAAAAAAAAAAAAAAAAAAAAAGTCAACAAATACAAAACACACATATTTAGTTTGTTTCTTAGGATCCCTACAACTCCTCCAAACAGCGGACATTGGTCAGCATGATGCGTGTGAGGCGCCAGACCTGCTTGGCGGCATTCTCAAGAGCCCCCGGTGACTTGCCCTTGAAGAGATCCATATTGGGCAGGAAGTAGTGCGGACAGCGACGGCACTGCAGGCAAGAGATCAACTGCAAAAATATCCCATTGATGCGATCCGCAATGCAGTTCTCCTCCCACTCCATCTCCCTCGGATGCTTCTCGCACTCGTACAGCAGCAGCGTCTTCAGATGGTACGATGTCACAGGATTGCCCGGCAGGTCCAAGTGACGATCGCGCAGTGTCTTCAATATACTAAGGCAACGACGGCGACTGGCACCTGCAACACAGAACACACATCAAATACAATTCAATTCAATAAAGTTTCGGTTTTGGGCTAAGATAAATGTCAACTCTATTCAAAAAAATATATATAATGAATAACAAATTAAGACACATTTTAACATTAAGATACAAGTAAGAATACGCTAGTCGAGAGAGCTCGACTGGCAGATTTCCGGCATCAAAGCCTTTAACCTGCATAGGTCTTCATAAGTTTATTACATATTTACTATATATATAAACACACATATAGACATTTATTAATTATTTATATATATATATATATATATATATGTGTGTGTGTATGTATAAAGATAATATAATTGCGCTTTCTTCTGTGTAATTCGGTAAATATGAAAAAGCGATTTATGCCGCGTTTCTAAAGGAATTTGATACAGTTGATCAATATTTTGTCAAGGCTTATACACTCCCTATTAGAAAGGTATATGCGGAAAAGTATGGCTTTTATTGCTATCCAAAGTCGATTTATATCGATATTTTCGATACATAAAGCTATCCATAAAATGAAATTAACTAGATATGGTTTAGCACAGACATGACTAAATCGGCTCGGCTATTGTTGCTAAGCACATATATATTTTATGGGGTTGCAGTTTCTTTCTACTCTCTGTTATATACTTTAGCATGTTCCCTTTATACCCATTTTATTAATTTACAATTGTTTCCGTTAAAAACTTTCGATGGACAATTAAATGAATTGAAAAAATAACTTGGCATTGACAGACTCGTAACTTGTATTGTTCGAAATTAACCCTGGTCGACTTGGCAGGAGCTTTGCCTAGAACATATCATAATACCGATTGAATAGATATATATGTTTTTGGTCATTGATTCATTTGGGGCATGGATAGTAACTGCCCTATTACTCATATAAGTGGCACTCAAGTGTCCAAAATGGTTTGAAATGTACAAAAAAAAAACATTTGTGAATTTTGATAACTGGGAGTATCGCGAGTGGTAATTATTTAACTGACTAATCGAATTGTGTGTATCTAATTTGCTGATGGTTGACAGTTCTTGCCATATCGAAGAAATAACCCCCATTCTGGTAATGTTCAAGGTGGGAACACACAGATCGGTAACTAGGCCTCGACTGCAACTACAACAACGACTACGACTACGACTACGACTACGATTACGACAACGAATATGTTGTGAACCGGTTTGATTGATAAACCCACACTGCAGACGTCATGCAGCACATAAATCATGGACGTGGAGTGTCAAGACCTGCTAATCTCAAAACTGTACCCCCGATAATCATGCGTAGGGCACTTTGCTGAATAACATGATGTTATAAAAATAATAAATAATATAAACTGAAACTAATTGTGTAACTTAAAAATAACTACGAAGAGATAAGCATATTCTAGCAATGGTTGGGAAAGATATATAAATATATATATATATATATATATATATATATATATAGATATGGCTAGAGCTAATACTATTATATAGATTGAGAAAGCACAAATTTGATACAAATTGCATCAGCAAAAGAAATATAGCTTACAGATCTCAACTCCTTTAATATATTCTAAATAATGTCCAATAGATAATAAGTAAGACAACCAAGAACAAATCTGAAAAAACTCATCGATAAACATATCCAAACTAAATAGATCACTTGCTGCCATCGAGTTAGGGGGAATTTGTAGAATATCCCAAGAGCATAATGAGTAGCCAAACGAATGATCCCAGCAGAGATCTGATAAGTGTGACAGGCAGCGTAATCGATATACGATATTGTGATATTGCGATAACGACATTGTAATCGATCCGAGTCTCAGTTGACAGTTAGTAAAAGCACGATCGCAGCTAAGTAAATTATTATGCGACAGCGCATTAAATTAAATGTCAAGAAGATCGAGCCAAGATCGAAGACGGTCGCAGAACTAAAGATTTTCTTGGTGAAAGAGGTGGGCTGACGCAGATGGACTGAAAGGCGAAGATGACAACAAGGAAAGCACACGAAATCAATGTGAGGGCCTGGAGATTTGATTTCGATTTGGGTCTTTGGTTTATATTTTTATATTTTTATTTATTTTTTTTTTGGATTTTGATATTCGCCTTTGTCGTCTCTGGTGGCTTTTTGGGTTTTGTGTTGTTTTTACTTTTCTTAGGGGCCCGAGCGTCGTTGTTTTATTTATTTGTTGACTTTATCTAATCGCCGAGATTTAAAATATTTATAAAATCGTTTAGAAATTTATTTATGGCTCAGGCATTGGCATTGTTGATATCTACTACTACTACTACAACAACAACAACAACACCAAGACCAACAACAAAACCAGTTTGCCTGACTAACCAACTTAACGGCCTTATAGCTATGGTAGCGACTGCGACTGCGACTGCGACTGTGACTCCAACTGCGACTGCGTTTTATCTGGCTCTGATCAGCGGAGCGGATTTGTGCGCGTGGAGGAGACGCGAAGACATTGGGCTCAAAGACCGGCCAAATGGGCCATCCCATCCAATAGCTGAACGGAGCTCAGATTTATGAGCCGCTGCACACCCATAATCATATACGGGCCATATCTCATTTCTTATCTGTATGCTCCGATAAACGGATACGTTTAAGGCGTTTGTGAACTTCATTTAAGTTGAAAGTTGATTGAATCTGATCTGACTCTTCGAAGTGATCAATGAGCTTTAGAAACATGCAAATCTACACTTGAAAGCAAAATTCGTTCTAAACTGATAAAATCAGGATTGGTTGATTTGTAGCGAACTTTCTATAATTAATTGTAAGTTTAGCTTAAAGTAACTTAAACAAATTTCCTATTAACAACAATTATGTTTTCATCATTTTTGCTGAAAGTAGAGATCCATTAAAGGCTAAACAGATATGAATTTGTGATTTTAGTATCTATAAATATTTAAATTTGTAGTTCATTTTCAAATATATCAAAAGTATATCAAACAATAAATCAACTAACTAACATAATTGCAGCAGTCAAATGGATTTGAAAGTGGCAGCTGATCTATAAAAAAGACATTGATCACGATCAGACATATCAAATCGTGATCCCGAATAACAATCACAATCAGTTTAAAGAGAGAAAGGCTCAATTCCCGTGTGCCCAAGCACGTCTTATCAATTGGATATAAGAAACTAAGCTTTTACGTCGCCAAGTGGCAAGTGGCAAGTGGCATGTAGCATACATATAATTTACTGTATGATCGTTGCCACCTGATTGTGTGTCGTGCTGCCAGATCGAATGCTTAATTTACAAGCAATTATATTTGAAACTACACTCGCCGATTTGTTCGAAATAAATCAATTAAATTTAAGTGTGTCACTGATTGCAAGACCCTCAGCTGACATCGGGTATTTAGGGAGTCTATGGTTTCAGTAGCCGAGTTACCCATTATGCTAGATTTCTAGATTTCTAGCTTAATTTACAATCGGATAATATTTGTTTTTGTGACTGGGTTAAGAAGGTTTTTTGGTATAGCGCCATTTTTGTGTTGTGGAACAGGTGTAAATGTGTTTGAGTTATAAAAAGAATGCTTGATATATAATGCTTAATAATAAATGACTACATTTCACAGATAAGAATTTATATTTAAAAAAATAAATATTACTGGCTACTTAAAGTTATATTATACTCCCATATCAGTTAAGTGAGTATTAGTTTTGAAAGACTTAAGGCTAATCACGAAATATTAAAACTAAACTGTGTAAAGAAAAGTTTTGGACTATGATATGTCTAGGTTATATATATGATCTGAGCGCTAACTATTTATATAGAAAGGTAGACCATAGTGCCTTGAAATGATTTCTAAATTCACAGATTATATTATACGACAACTATTAATTAATAACTATAATCAAGTTTTTAGTTATTAGAATAAAATATTATTTGAAGACATTTTTGCAATATCTTAAAGCTAGACTATAGACTATACTGCCTTGAAGAGATTTCTGAATGTTGGTAGACATATTATATTATACGACAAATATTTAATAATAACTATAATCATGTTTTTAGTTATGAAATATAAATATTTGAATGACTACTTGAAGACCTATTGCAAAAAGGTCTTAAAAGTGAAGTGAAGATATTTCAAAAATGATATGGAACACGAATATTTGTTTGCCGACGGCAACTTGAATTGAGCTGAATGATTCAGATTTGAGATGGAGTAATTGAAATACATGTGTGGATGGGGTCAACTCACCTTGCAAAAGACGATTCTCGGCGTCCGTAAAGCTGAGCACCCAGGCATCGCCCTCCATGGCGGAGTTCTTGCCCTGGAGTGCGATGCACTCCTTGGAAAGCATATCGAAGCCCTCAGTCTTAACCTCTGCAACAATATTTGGATGTGGCCAGGGTATGCCCGGCAGGGGCCAGTGCGATGCTGAGCGCGGCCAGAGGCCGGCACACTTAAAGGCGGGCGTAATTTGGACAATGATGCGCTCCCTGATGCGCAACTTCACCTCGGTGGTATCGGCGATCATCTTGACAATGTCGCGATAGGCACACTTGTCGCACGCCTGAGCCACCAGCGTCTGGAATCTGGAGCGTATCTTTCGCGCCGACAAATAACCAGATGCCGTAATGAACTCCACCCACAACGACATGGACCGCTTGCGTCCATCGCTCAGCTTGAGTACCGCACAGCCCGGCAAGGTGCCGTCGTCGACGAAATTGAGTACACCCATCTGATTCAGATAGATGATGATTTCGAACTCTGTGGGTGAGATCACTTCCAGTCCCTCGAATCGTCCATTGTAATCGTTGAGCGAGGATATGAAGCGTGGCTCCTGCACCTCGACCTCCTTGAGCACATCCTGCACAATGCGACAGACCTCCTGGATTTGTTTGTGGATCTGTGCCTTGCGCACCTGCACACGATCCGCACAATATTTGTTCATTTGATAGACCATCTTGGACTGTGCCGCGATCATGTCCGACGGCACCAGCATTATTGACCCGGGCGACGACGTCGTGAAGCTTTTTATTATTATTCTTTTGTTTTTCTTATTTTCTTTTCGTTTCTTTTCTTTTTTTTTGTGAATTCAATTCGCTTTAGGAACTGTTATTTCTTTTGTGCTTGGTTTAATTTCAATTTGACTGCTCTATGCGTAACGGCACAGATGTTGCATGTTGTTTTTTCTTCTTCGTATTTTTGGGGGCACAACACAAAAAAAATTTATAACAAAATTGCAATTGTTTTAAAAAATTCTTCTTGGGTTTTTTTTATGTTTCTTTATGTTATTTATTATCACGTTGCGAACGGAGGCGGCGGCGGCTTTTTGTGTGTGTGTTTACGTATCACGTGAAGTCACAGTTTGAGTTGAGTTCGCACGCGTCGCAGTCACAGTCGCAGTCGCAGTCACAGACACATTCGAGATGTCGCAGTCGAGGTCGAAGTCGAAGTCGCAGTCAACTCGTGTCGCGTGTACTCGCGCCATCAACTCCAAGACATTGACTGATTTCGTATGGCGTGCACGCCGCAAGAAAAGTATCCGCAGTCGCAGTAGCAGTCGCAGCGCTGCTGCCCAGTCTCCATCTCGCCATCTCCCCACACACACACACACGCGCACACATATGAGTCGGCAGCCGGCAGACGTGAGTGCGAGCGTAACAGCACTACAAATCGCAATACGCTTTGTCTGCTGCGCGCGTTCTCGCTCTCGCTCGCGCTCGCGCTCTTGCTCTTGGGCTCTCTCTGGTCGTTTCGAAGAGAGCGCACATAATGGCTGAGCGCGCTCTCAGCGCTCAGCAGGCGTGTTTGCGTGTGTGCGTGTGTGCATGTGTTGGTTTCACAGTGTGTTTTTTTAATGCTCATTTGATAGTTTGTTTGTTTAATCAAAGCGCTATAATGGCGACCAGCTGAGAGAGAGAGAGAGAGCGAGAGAGTGAATGCGTGTACTTTCACTCATTTAAACCCACACCTAAACCCACCCTAAAAATGCAACCACTCCGCAAGCCCCTTTTCGTTTCGTTTGCAAGTTTTCATTTGCTTCTGTTGCTGTTTGTCGCTTGGCTCCGCCCACTTTTTCGCTCACACACACACAGGCATACAGCATACAGGCATTCAGCCCGGCAGCCACTCACATAGATACGCACTAATACAGAGAAACGCCGCTGTATATTTCTCTCTCTACATTTTGTATTTATTGGGGTTGTGCTTGTGGGTGGTTTACTTGGCCAAGTGTGAGTTGCAAGTACGCGTTGTAAATAGTTGTTGTCGCTGTTGTTGTCGTTGTTGTGGTTGTTGTTTGCTGTTACTCGTATTACCAATAAATATCTGACCAAAAAGGCAGCTTAGCAATGGCCATTTTCACATGTGATTTATGCTGAAAAGTCTATCGGCCAACCCTTAATACTAAATTACACAAATACTCGACAAAATGCATCACTGCTATTTCAATTCTAAATTAGATATTCTAGAAATCGAAATGCGCATGTGGAATATTGAATGTGCGAGATAAATAACTAAATTATAGATTATGAAAAATGGTTTTTTTTTAAGATAATAGTATTTTGAACAATATGTAAATAAATATGTCTATAAATATTGTGTAGCGCATAAAACTCAATTATAGATTATGAATTAATGTTGTTTTCTAAGATAAATAGTATTTTCAATAAAAATAGCAAATAAATAATATGCACATATTTATATGCACACAACTGAATATATGCCTAAAAATAAGATGATGTTTTACATAAATTTCTTGTTGTTTTTTAATTTATTTATTTATTTTTTAAGAAGTATAGCAAATCATTCCGAAATAATAGAGAGGCTGACAGATTTATTTATACGTGACAGGCATACACATAAATATATGTATATCAATCTGTATCTGTATCTGTATACGTATGTGTATCCATAGATATCTATCTATATGTATGCGCCACAGTCAGCCATTACGAAAATCCGCTCAAGCTCCATCTTTCTAAGCCCGTAGCGCTTTAATGCATATCTAATTTGATTAATGGACGTTTAACACGAGCTTCTAACGTGCCTCGCATCAAGCTGGCCTGTGGGTGGCGTCTTCGGCTCGTAAATTAACTCAAAAATCGAAAGAGCAAAATAGAGAGCGCTGCCAGTGAGAGAGAGAGAGAGAGAAAGATTGAGAGAGAGAGAGAGAGTGACAGAGTGTGGCTTATAGAGGGCATCATATCTTGGTTTTTATGCGCAGTGCGGCAACATTAAGTTCCACTTTAGAGAGTGGCAAACAAATTATTATGTATAATTCAGTTGGAACTGTGTGCCGGAACCTGCATTAAGATAAAGCTAATTAACACCTCAGCCCCTCAAGGGTCCCAAGCAACGACTGGCTAGGGTCCAGGGCAAGGAGGAGGAGGAGGAGGAGGAGGAGGCGTGGACGGGGAGGGGGCGCACCCTAATAGCAACGCCCATAAGTTTAAAGACCAAGATATTTTTCCACATGCGTCTATCATTTTTCTTCACTCCGACTACACTGACTACATAGGCGATAAGCGAAATGCGGAATGGAGCTAAATTGAGTTAAGGGTCCCGGACATCGAACCTTGTGCTTGTACCTGCCGCTCGCTTGTGCCTCTGGTGTGTCTTGGATTGGTTGCATGTCATCGTCGACTATGGAAATGAGTGGCCCTTAATGGGCGAGAAAAATGCGCTGGGAATCACTTTAATGGCCGCGTAAATGTGGAAAATTATCAAAGGGACACGAACTTAATTGCGCCCATTATCGGGCTCTTTATGGCCCCCGATATCTATATATATTTATATAAATATATATACAAATGGGAAATGAATTATGCAAACGGCCCACAACTCCAAATGCCCAGCGATTCCAACGAGACATAAGCGGACATCTTCATTAGCAGCAGCCGCAGCAGCAGCAGCAGCAGCAGCAGCAGCAAGCGTCTCAAGGTCTCTCGGTTGGACTGGCTTAGCTTGTGGCCTTTTTATCGATAAGATAAAGGCCGGGCGATTTATGCAAGTCACGCAGTACGATCGATACTCGATCAACGATCAACGATCATCGGCGATCTCCTCGAACTGTTAAGTGGAGCAGAGCCAGCACGGTAGTCGTCTCGTTTAATTAAATTGTGTATGTTTTGTGTCCGCTCACCCCCTACTCCCCCCAGTCCTCCCTCCCCCCACTACCCACTGTTAACCCCTTCCACAGATGCGACGTCTTCATTCGCAGCGGCTGCCCTTATCAATAGCACGAGATCTGCATTGATGAGGTCCTCCTTGAGGTCCACCTTATAACATTGGCATTGGCACATACGCTTTATGGTACCTGGTCCCTGTGACCAAATGAGCAAATGGCGGAAAATTAAATTCGCTGTTGCGGCAACTGCAACAGTCCACAATTAACTGTTGCTCTGCCACATACCCTGTACTCGCAGCCCGATAAGCAAAAATAATTAAATGCATTCAAATTTGAATAGATGATTTTTCATTTCATTTATAAGTGCTGCGCTCAATTGTATCGATATTTATCGAAATGAATCGTCGAAAGAATAAATGCTTCCCGCAAATGTGTAAGCTTACCAAACTGCAAGTTTATTCCTGGGGTCTTATCGATATTTGTCGATATGTTTTGATCTACTTGAGCTGAGAAAGTATCTTCTGTCTTACAGATGATATACGGATTATATATATATACAGATTATATATATTTCTCCAATTAAATGAATATACAACAAGTAGATTGTTGATATTGATTACGAACTTAGTTGTTGGGGTCAGATGAACATCTCACAGCTATAGTTTTAAGGGGTACAGGGTATGGCAAAAACCCACACACTCACTTACACACACACACACACACTCACACACACACTCACACACACAGAAAGAGAGAGCGATAGATTGCAATCGCTGGCAACTCACAACATTCCCTGCTGCTGCTCCTGTTCCTGCTGCTGCTGCTGCTGCTGCTCCAGCGTTGGCGATGGCGATGACGATGGCCCCTTCTCGGTGCTGGACACAAGCACCAGCAGTAGCAGCAGCAGCAGCAGGAACAGCAGCAGCCGTTGCAGCTGCTACATGGACACGACACGTTCCTCGTAACCCCGCCGCGTTTCCCCCGGTTTTTGTTTCTTTTTTCTCTTGACTTTGTACCTTTCCTTCCTGCCGCATGTTTTTTGTATGTGTCCCAATTTCTGTCGCAACTACTACTTGGCTACTACTTGCCTTGTGGTGACACTTGGACGTCGACATGTTCATTTGTGTTCTGTTCCTCAGCGCCTTGGGGCCAGCCAAAGAATTGTTCAAGCATATGCACAGACATACATATGAATATGTATATATATATATATATACGTATATATATGCCAATACAGCTTACCTTTTTGGAGTACATTTTTCTTACAAATGCAATATAGAAAATTATGCATTAGCCAATCTTTATTCAGTCAGCACTCAGGTTTAAATGTTATTAACCTGTTCTTATTTTAAATTTTATTATTTTATTTTTGGACATCAGCAAATGCTTTTCCCAGCTTACTTCCTAGAGTAACTTACCAGTTAAAATCTATTTATATTATGGCAGCAATATATAATTGATTAAATCTGGAATTGCTGTTGCCTTTTCTGGTTTTCCATTCGAGCATAATTGGCTATAAAGGTAAAATTGTATCTTTGACTTGCGCTCAGCTGCACTTGTTATTCTAATCTCAAGTTGGGACGAGATCCCAAAGAGAAACACAATTCAGGGAATGAGATTCACAGAAACCGAAACAGAAGCGAACCTTAATTAGGGCAGTGCCCAAAATGCCACCTTAAAACCCCGACTAATTGACAATCTACAGAGAAAGAGAGAGCGAGAGAGAGGGAGAGTAGGAGAGGGAGAGATGAGATTTTCCAATGCAATACAAATGTCAGTTTGGATGCGAACCCATTTCAAATCCACACACAGAGATACACACACACAGAGATACACACACTCAGAGACACACACACACAGGGACACATATGCGATCATCGATCATTTTCCAATTGAGCTGGCCGAGCTCCGATAATCTGC
Organism: Drosophila silvestris; assembly: GCA_035043445.1. Classification (NCBI taxonomy): domain Eukaryota; kingdom Metazoa; phylum Arthropoda; class Insecta; order Diptera; family Drosophilidae; genus Drosophila; species Drosophila silvestris. The sequence goes on from JAWNMZ010000039.1 coordinate 158,183, forward strand.
AGAGCTGCCAGCACGCATTGCGTTTCATTGTGCAGTCGAGTTTGTCATTTGATATGATGGCAACGCTGACAGCAGCCAGCCCAAGATGAAGACCGCGATTGAATAAGGGCAATATGGTGAGAGGGACGTATACACAGACAAAAACAACAACAACACAAAAACAACAACAACAAAAAACACAAAAAGAAAAGTACAAAAAATATATATTGAATATCAAGAAGGATTCGTAGCCGATTTGTAGTGAATCAGGGATTAAGCTCATCGGAAGCAAATGAGAAATTATTATTAAGACTTGTTTAAGGCATAATTCTTACAGTTTAAGTAACTCGGTGAGAAATCGACCAAATATATGTAGATATAGATAAAGACGGAGATATGGATGTAGATATAGCAGAAATACATTTATGTTATCTCATTCTTAAACTATATCTTTGTATTTAGTCTGTGTCAATTGAGTTTTGTGAATATTCCAAATTGCTGTTTGTAATTCTGTTGTTGTTTTTGTTCAGTGTACTTTGCCTGGCGCTTTGACAGGGCCAACTGGCGACATCTGACCTCAACGGCCTAAGCCATGTTGCTGTTGTTGCTGTTGTTGTTGTTGCTGTTGGTGTTGTAGTTGTTGTTATGTGGCATGTGCAAAGGTCAGCCGGTTGCAGGCAGCGACAGCCGCAGAGCTATCAACCGAGGGCATTGGCATTAGCATTTACTTACCTGTCTGATCAGCTCTACTCTTCTCTGCCCTGCCCTCCCCACCCCTCCCCTGACCTGACCTGCCCGGCTCTGCGCTGCTCTGCTCTGCACTGCCCTGTTCCGCTGTGCTCTGCTCTGCTCTGCTCTGCCGTGTTGTTGGCCAAGTGGCGCCTGCATCCCGTCGCGCTGTGTCTGCATATGCGGAATATGCGTGAGCGTCGCTTAACAACAACAACGAGAACAACAACGGCAACAACGAGCAGCATGCCTCATGCAACAAGCAATCTTTTGGACAGCGCCAGCGTCCCGTGTCCAGACATTCAAATCAGTGCCAGTTTTCGAGCTGAGAATTGCGATGCAGTCGCAGTCGCAGTCGGAGACGGAGACGGAGACCGAGAACCACCGCAGTTGCAGCGCCCCACCTGAGCCCCCCACCTGCGATACACACACACGCACACACACACACACACACACACACACATTAAATTCAGCGACATGCGGTTAAATATGCTTAAGTTTTTCCGCGGACAACTTGAAATTAAGTATATGCCACAGAGCAACGAAAGAAAGAGTACCAAAATCGTTGCAAGTTGTAACTTGCAACAGTTGCTGCTGCTGCCCTCCCCAGTGTTGCCACTTCAGCCTTTTTCCACAAAGATCCCTTTAGCTCTTTACTTGACAAGCTGTTGCGCAAATTGGAAATATATTCTAGTTTTATGTACTATCAAAATTTGGCAACTTAAAGGCATCGATAGTTAAGTCAGTTCAATAAAAGGAAGTTTTACTTGAACTTTAAGGGCAGTCATCAATCAGTCGGTCTATCAATCACGACAAGCTTTTGATTGAACATTGAATTCTCTAAGAACTATTCTTGTACATCTTCTCCCATTGTAAAAATAAATCTTAATGAAATCTTTAGGCTGATCATCAATCAGTCAATCAATCAATCAGTTAGTTAGTCAGTTAGTCGGAACAAACTATATACTTTGGTGTAGAAACTAATTATGAATACAGCTCTAAATGTATCCATTCCCTTTAGTTTTGGCTTCTTTTTTGCTTTGAGCTGTTTTTCTTTTCGGGCAGCACTCTTGTCGCCCCATAATGAGTCTCCTCCATATCGCAGTTCCAGTTCCAAGTCAAAATGCACTACCCATTCCCATTCCCATTCCCATTCCCATTCCCAATGCCAATCCAGTTGTGCGTCCCATGCAGTCACCTTAATTTATATATTGTTTGGCTCTGTGCAAATATCAACGCGCTTTCTTGAATGTAGTTAATGCGACTTCTTAGCCATTATCCATTCATTATGACCATTAGGCTGTGTACCAGTACCAGTTATCCCCCCTCCCCCCATCCCCGTATCTCTCTTCTTCTTTTAGCTGCTTCTGCTCCTGTTGATTAATTCCCGTTCCCCTGCTTCCACTTGAAACCCACCTTGCCATCGGATTGTGCTCAGTTTGTGGCTGAGAGTCTTCCAATTTCACGATGTCTGCGAGTATTTGTAAATATCGACTATTGAATGATTCCGGCTGGACATGTCGACTGATTGCACTGCTGCCAAACTTGCTAATAAATTAAATTTATCAAAGTGAATTATGTTTATTTTAATTGTTGATGTTGATGCGGAACAACTTTTTAAGGTTAGCTGATCAAAATGAGGGTTTCAATTCAATTTTCTGTAAGATTTGTTCTGCTTCACGTTTTGCTTATATCTTATCGACTCAGCATTTTATAATGATCAAGAATACATATACCTTATGGGTTTGTGCATGCTTCCTTCTATTTTTGCTCAACTTCATTGCACATTTTTTTATATTTTTAATTCTTTCAACAATTAAAAAATTATGTAGCCTTTATTGGATAACTCAAAGCTAAATATAAACTTCAAGCAGTGGCCAAAAATGATAGAACACATGACAAAATATAAAAGAAATACTGAAAATCTGAGCGAGTTTCTTGGCCATGTCGAAAAGGCAACGCAAATCTTGCCAGTTGGCTGGGATAACCTGGTAAATAAAAGAGTTGCTTTCACACAAAAACTCATCGATCATCGAATCGTTCCAATGGCAACCAAATATATGATATGATATAGTAATCCGATCCAGCTGACTCTGGTATTTATACTGCCCGCAGCAAAGAGACGAATATATGCCAAATTGAATCCAGATAGCTTTAACACCGACTGATGCTGGTTAAGAAAATGCATGCTTCATGGGACCAGACACGGCTCCTTCGATGCGTTACAAGCTACACCACAAAATAATAAGGATATACAAAAAGAGAAGGCAAGATTTGTTATTGACTGCACCGGGACTGGTTGACTCTTTGCCCAGCCGTTGGGTGTCTTATCTGGTCTGCATTTAAATTATTGGCAAGGAAATCGGTGGACAGTCTGCGCTTACACTTATATTAATGCCGTGCAACGCAGTCCTCTCGAATGGTATGGATCGTGTGATAACTTAGCCCGACTCGCACACAGATCGAGCCAACATGGCAGGTATGAGCCATTAGCCATTAGTCGCTTGTTAATGCCAACCCAAAGAGAGAGAGAGAGAGAGGGAGAGGGAGGGAGGAGGGCAGGCATTGCTCAATAAGCTGAAGCTGACCATAAACATGAATATGCTATTATGGCTCCAGGCTGTGGAGCACTTTACGCTTTATCCTCGCTGATTAAAAGGAGCCCCCAAAACAGAAAAGAAACGAAAAAACAAAGATCAACAAGTATTTGTTTATTCAATTAAAGCGGCCATTGAATATCCATCAAAGTCAGTGATTGAAAGACCGAGTGGAGGAGAGAGGAATGAAATGCCAAAGCCATAATCTGGGTGCCAGATCAGAGATTTCCCAACATAAACTCAACGAATTTATGGCTATAAAAACATGTCTCCTCGCTCGTATTCTAAAAGTGTTTATTTTGATGGCCACCACAGTCGGGGCGCTAATTAGGACGTGCTGCAATCTACACGGCTCTGCAACGACTGCAGTCGTCTCCAGACCCACAAACCAGACCCAAACCCAGACCCAGACCCAGACCCAGACCCAGTCTCAATCCAATCTCTCTAAGTCCATGTCTCAAGTCGCTTCGTATCATTAAAATCAAAATCAAAATCATGCAAACGTTTAACAACGCTACAAAACTTGTCACTGCATATGAACCAGGTGTGGGGGAGGAACAAAATGGGGGCTGACCAGTGGTGGGGGGGGGGGAGAGGGGTCATCTCTATTGGATCGTAAAAACGCGCCGTTACAAGCAGTTGGCACTTGGCAGTTGGAAGTTGGCAGTTGGCAGTTGGCTCATAAACTTTATAAACTAATTGCCAAGTTTTTCACTGGAAACTTGCCGTTTCTGCGCTCGCTGTTCAGTATACCCTGTGAGCAGCCAGTGGCGAATGGGTATGCTGACTGTATGCATATTTATATCAATTTTGCAGAACGAAATATCAACTTCAGTTTATAGGCTTCTTTAAATAATAATAAAACAAATGTTTAAAGATCAGTCTTCAAATATTTTTGACTGACAATGAACCACATCTAATTTATATTATTTTTAAGGTAAAGTCTTGTATATAAGCACTATTGATTTCATCCATTAAGGATGAGATTAAAATCTTTCTTTCAACTCCCACATCAGCTCCTGCGATTTCCATGATCACTTTTTCAGCGGATCTTACTCTGGGAACAGAGTATTCAACAGTTGGTTGGCTTTTTATTTTTTGTATCACTGGAAATGGCTGACAATTTGTAATTGAATGCATGTAAATTGATTTCATGTGCCAACAGTCGTAATATCAAACATTTAATGCCTCCTATCTGACAAGTCCCAAAGTCAGAGAGCAACTGTTCCATCTCTCTCTCTCTCTCTCCCAAAAAAGAGAACTGAAAAAAGGAGAGCCAAGCTGCTCAGACTTAAGTGCGTAAATATTATCGGCAAGTACACTTTAGGCCATTAGCAGGCCATTTAGCAGACAGCTTGCAACGACTCCGGGAACGGGAATGGGAATGGGAATGAGACTTGGGAATGAGACTGGGGAATGAGATAATTTTGTGAGAGGCTTGCGCAAGAGCTCTGGCTGCTATCTTGAATTATGTCAGTTTTGTAATTTTATGCGAATCTTGTTAATTGTGCATAAGGTTTGCTGCTGCTGCGCCTCCTGCTGCTGCTGCCTGTTCACTTCAATCCCTCCTCCGATTTGCGCTCGTCTTACCCCTACTTGGCAACACGCACGCAGCAAAGCACGCAACGAAAGACTTAGGCAACGAACTCGCGACAGAAACGACAGCTGCATGCTATGGCTGTGCCACAAATGACCATGAAATTGAGCAACCTGCAAGCAACAACAACAACAACAACCTGCAACAATAACAGCGACTGTCAACTCGATAAAAACAAAACTTACACAAATTAACACACTTGCTAACAAAAACCTGTTCAAGCTCTGCGCAAGAATCAAATTAGTATATAATATATATTCCTATGACTTAACTCGGACTTACATTAGTTGTAACATATGCATATAGAATTTGATAGTGCACTCAAAATATATGTTTTATGTGATGTCATATTGAACAATCCCAGAATCAAATACAAATTGAAAAGAAATCAATTTAATCTCTGCTTTGCAGAGAATATTATGATTTTCTCACAATGCATGCAAAACATTTTAGCACTAATGGAAAATGTGTGAAACCTGTAAGGCAATGTGGAAATTGTCTTATTGAAATATTGTACACATTTTCAAGCTGAGCCGATGGAAATTAGTAAATAAATTGAATAACACCAACTGAATCAGATTTCCAACTATTTAGATTGATATGCAATTAAAGTTTTTGTTAAATTAGACCCGTCATTTGAAAGTTAGACTAACGTTGAACCAATCTGATTAAAGTATAAATAAGAAGAATAATACAAAGAGTGCTGCTGGAAAACTTGAAACTATAACAAAATCACTTTCTTTGGGGTGCAAGTGTATTAAAACTTCGCCAGATTTATGCAGCTTTTTATCGTATTATTTGTGTTTCTTTTTTTGTTTTTGTTTTTGCCATTTTTTGGCGCCGCCGTCTTCAAAATCGCATAAATTGCGGTTATTAACGCGCGCTTAGGCCACAACTCATGTCAAAATGTATCAATGGGTTCCATATGGGGAATATTTATATTTCTGTGCAGCTTTCGACGCCAGAGCGCCAGAGAAAACCAATAAAGGCTCCAGCAGCTGCAGGCAAATATATATCGGTCGGTTCAGTGCAGTGTACCTTTGTACCTTGCCACCTTCCCACCTATCCTCCTGCCTGCCAGCCTGCCGGCCTGCCAGCCTGCCTTGGCGGCTGCCCTGCTTGCTGCCTGCATAGGATAAATTATTTCGGGACAAGCAAAATATCACTTCGATTAATTCAAACAAAGGCGAACGCAAAGCTGAAACCGCATCGCCTCCAACATCAACTCCGACTCCAACTCCAGCTCCGACTCCGACTTCAGCATACAGCTTTGGGTCTCTCCCAGTCTCCCAGTCTCCCAGTTGCCGCACCCAATGCAAATAGAGTTGGCATTATCGACGGAACGGGGCAGAATTGAAATGAAAGAAACGCTGTGCGCATTGCTTCAAAATTCCCGGCGGTCAGAAAACCGAAAAGGATGAAAAAAGAAGAAGAAAATAAACCAAAAAAAGAGAAAAAAGACTGAAAAAAAGAGCAACAAGCAGTCGTACGACTTGTTTATTTGGTATTGAGCTTAATTTGGACATGATAAGTTGCTCGGACGGCGTTGCCGGCAACGGTCGGCTCTGCCTTTCAAGTCTTTCTTTCGGTCTTTACAATCCAATTGATGTTTTACTTGCCAGCCGTGTGCTGTACGAGACAGAGAGAGAGAGAGAGAGAGAGCGACAGAGATGGCACCATCGATTCATTATCTCGCAAAGTAGTTGCTGAAAGCCTGCAATGAATACGCCCCCAGTAGTTGTCTGCATCTTGGTTTGGTCTTTGTATTTCAACTATGCAGATTCTGCGGATAACGTTCCTCTAATAATTGATTTACCAATCGGAATGCCTTAAGCAGAGAGACCAGGAAGAGCAGGCAGAGCAGGAAGAGCAGGAAGAGTGCGTTACCAATTTTTGTTTGCTGCCTAGTCTCGTAATATTATTTTATGAATTCTTTTTATCTGTTTGATTGAACAATCAACATTTAAAATTCAAAATAAAATTAAAATGAAAGCAACAAAATGATAAAAAATTAATAATTAATAATTCAATTAAAATGGAAAATGTAAGAATAAAATCAAGTAGAAATTTATATATAAATTAGTCCAACATTTATTTACAAATGATACTTAAAAAAAAAGGCAATCAATAGAAATATTGCTCTGCTCTTGCACCTGGCACAAACTTTAACAGAGCCAATAGCAGAGCACTGAAGTGAATGCTCTGGCAAGAGCAAAAGCAGTAGAATCTGCAAATATTTGTCCATTTTGCTCTCTGTTTTTGTGGCAATAGTAGAAAGAACGAGAGCAGAGCGAGAGCAAATCAGCCGAAATGTTTAGCTTCTGCTACTGCTATAGCAGTGAGATATTATCAAATATCCCCAGTATTGGCTCTGCTATTTATGCTATTGTTCAGTTAAAGTTCGCAGCAGTAGCCGGAGCAATAGCAAAACTTGGAAAGGAGCGCAGCCTGGCACTGGTTGGCCCAAGTCAAAGTTTGAGAGTAGTCAGAGAGAAGAGCAGTATTTATTAAACTCAAGTTAGAAGCTGTTTAGCTTGTGGGGTACTTAAGGTCCACCGATGCACTATATCACAGAGCAACACAAAGGGGATCGCAGCTGAAGCGCCTCTTCACAGCAAAAGTGTCTTAAATTGCATACAGTAAAAACACATGGCAAAGAACAGCTTGGAAAAAAGAAACACAGGCAAGGCAATTTAGAGCAATTTCGATTAAAATCAATATTTACAAGTCACGAGCGCCATGGCAGAGGTTCTGGGTGGTGGTGCCTGGGCACCTCTACAAAGCGGACAGTTCCCTTGTGGGTGGACAAAGGACGGCTGGACGGTGGACAAAGGACGGGAGACGGGTGGGGGGTGGACTAAAATTACGAATTTAAACATGAAAAGTTATAAATAATGTGACGATGACAGAGACGGACACAACACACGCAGATCACATGCAAGCAGCAACAACAACAAAGTGTGTATCGTGCGTCAGTCGGATGTGCTCGACCAACAGATACCCTGTAAATTAAATATAAACAAACAAACACATAAAAATCAGTGCATTTTTAAATAAGATGTGATTTGTTTATATACCAACAATGCTGCTTTATATATATATATAGTGTATATATAGTGTATACCATCAATGCTAAGGAGTATTTAAGAAGCGAGTGTAAAAGACGCTGACAAAGCCAGAAAGTTGCTCTTCTGTGTTCGGAGAGTCTTTCGTGCTGCGCGATCTGAAATAAACAAGGCGTTTGCCCCAAGGCGTCTCTGGCAGTTCGATGCGCAACCGTTTTGGGGAAGATGCGACGGGTCGTCGGCTCCGACGTCAGTCGCTCGTTTTGTCCTAAAGAGCTGTTGATGCGTACCGGGGCCCTGACGGGGCCAGCCTTCCTCCAACTGCCCGACTGTTGATGTTGATGTTGGCTGGCCGCCTTGTTGGCTTGCTGGCTTGGTTGGTTGGTTGGTTGGCTGGTTGGCTGGCTGGTTGGCTTGTTGGCTGGCCTGGTTGCTTGGTGTCTGGTGTCTGGTGTTGTTGGTTTGCTTTGGTAATCACCTTTTGTTATAAACACTGTAATTAGGGCTTCATTAAAAGGGTGGTCCCCGCTTGTCTTCGCCTGGCATGCCAAGCGGCTGAACGGTTCAACGTTGATTGAAAACGTCGCCTTCCGTCCGCTGTCCGCTGTCCACTGCCAAGTACTGTCCAATACACCATTCAAGCAGGTACATCGACAGTGTGGAGGGGTACCGGGTACGGTCATGTAGCGCCGATCAACAAGCGTGCCACGCCCACAGCGCACGCCTCATAAATAATAAGTGAAATGTGCGTGCGGCCCGAGTCCCGACTCCCGAGTCCCGAGTCCCTTGGCACAGTGGTACCGACAAGCCCAGCACACAAATTGAATACCAGCTACCGTTTCAATCGTTCAACTAAGGCGACAATCTTCGCATAATCAGCACATGATTAAAAACCAAACCAATCAGCAAAAACATAAACATTTCTTTTTAATTATGATTTAGGTTTTATCAATCGCGAGTGCGTTGGCCCAGTGTGCGATCTGGGGAACCCAGAGCTAAACAAATAGCGAACCGAGCATAATTATAGCGTGCACAAAGTGTTTTTTAAGAAAGGGCGGACAGTTGCAGCACAGTTTATTCACCTGCCGTCCCACTGAGGCACCCATCTTCCGGAGACCCACCGCAACGTACAAATTTCACGCCTCGAAGCTATTTGCCACAAAGGTATAAGCAAAATCACAGCCACAACTAGTGATCCTTTTGAAGATGCTAAGCCAATGCCCCAAGAGATAACAATAAGCCAAATACACTAAGACAATAATATGAATTAATACTTTAAGATCTCGGCTCATAGTGTTGAGTTCCTCTTGACCAAGTTCAGTTATCAAAGGACGTTTCTAGTTAAGGGAATTCAATTAACAGCTTTCTGCAGAGGGGCTTTTAAAGGTGTGCATTGCTTACTTATAGGGTATTCCAAAGATGGAACTTGCCTGGTCGCAGCTTCGGCTGTTGTTTGCCCTGATAAACGCAGTGTGCTTAATCATTTTCAGTTGCCATAATTAAAATGCCATCAGGTAGATGCTGTGACGTCAGAGCAGCTGAGCGGGTATATGCCATATACCTGCACCACTGGATCACTTGGCAATTGATCGCTTGATCGAGTGCATCGGATAAGGTCACAAATGTCCAAGAAACCAACAACAACAGCAACTGTCACCGAAAGCATTTGTTTTCTGTTTTCGGTTTTCCTTCTTTTTTTGTTTTTGGGTTTTCAATGAGCATATGATTTATGTGTTGTACTTTTCACATGTGCGGGCCAACCTGTTCAGCTCTCAGCTCGAAGGACCTTAGATAAGTGGACCTGATATGGAGAGTCACCTTGTGGCTAACTCTGTCGCCCTCTTCTTCTTCTTCTGTTTCTTTTTTTATAGATCAGCCATCGGTGTGCTTGAAGCAAATGGTTGGTTTTAAAATATATGTCAAAGTGTCTCGCTTATGAAGAAGTATTGGTCTTCCAGCAGGATAACGAAGCCAAAAAAAGTAGCATTATAGTTTTGGATATGGATATGGTAAATATTAATATATATATTATAAGAGTCTGCCAGCATCAGCAACTTTATACAAATTGAACTGTTGCTTTAGCTTGATGCAGTTATAAGCTGAACACTTTGGAGTCTTCAAGTCTAATTATATTTAATTTTCGTATATTTATTGTACAAATACACACAGATTAACTATAGTATAGATATACACATAACTGTCAATACATATGGATATACAAATAGATAGATTTGAGCAGAAAAAAAGTGCAACCAATTGAAAACCCAAATCGGAAGCTTCACATTTCGTTTCAGCTCGACAGCCCAATTTATACAGATATATACGCATAACGTATTATGCGAATTACACGATTTAAATTACAAAATTAGCGTTAGTTATCATAACACGCCTCATTTGATAGGGCATTTAATATGCGATGCCACTCGAAGCCAAACAATTCAGCTGCCTTTTTGTCAGCTCATTTGTTGTGCTTATTAGGAATGTTGTTGTTATTATTGTTGTTGTTGTTGTTGTTATTGTTGTTGTTGTTGTTGCTGTTGCTTTCTTTGTTTGTCTTCGAACGCAGCGGGTTGTCGGACCGATGACCCACCCGTTGTGTTATCCATTGATAAGAGCGAGTGGCGCCTGCGCCAAAAACTTTTGGCTGATCTCCTTTGGACTTGCTTAGTGGCCAAAGTTATTGGCAATTGTTGGTCGAACACAATGTGTCATTTTAATGTTCTTTCAAGTGATTTTTATTTAGCTTTATTCTAGCACTGCGATCTTGTCGCGGTACTCCACCCCGCTCCCCGCTCCCCGTTCCCTCTTGTAATGGGCCCCCTGCCGCTGATACCGCTGCCTCCGCAGAGTCGTAAACATTTATTGGTTACGGCTCATTTGGGAAGGCACAAAACACAAATAAACAGTCAGTGGCAGGGGCAGTGGTAGGGGTAGGGGTAGGGGTAGGGGTAGGTGTAGTGGCAGGGTCAGTGGCAGGGGCAGTGGCAGTGAACAAGCCACCTGACACATGCCAGACCAGGCAACGTACTTTGCGTACGGCCAGGTCCAATCTGCAGATCTGCAGATCATCCTTTCACTTTTAATGAACTTAATGAACAGCCCCATAAATCATCATCGGAGCAGACCACAAATGTCGTTAGTTTGTCGCGCTCATTAATGGATACCAACACTGTGGGGGGGGGCCCAGCCGGATGAGGTAGAACCCGTTGTTTTGTACCTGGAGTGAAGGCGACCTTTTACCACAACTACTTACTGCTTGCCACGCCCCAATGTTGCGGTAGCATTAGGCCAGCCAACAGCAACGGCAACGGCAGCAAGAACAGTTCACGCTTCTCGACACACAGCTCGACAAGACGACAACATTGTGAATTGTTTGCCTATTAATCTATTGTTGTGGCGCACTCGGAAATGAACTTGCCACATCGTTTCTTAGGTGCTCTACTCAATTTGCCTGATCGCTGCTCCCGTTGCGAGCCGCAGGTGCAACATCAACTTCTTTGTGTATGCTGTGTGTGCCTCGAGTTTTGTGTTCCCCGGGCAATTTAGGTTGAATGAGCCTGGCCTGGTCAATCATCGTCCAAAACTGTATTTCTACAAATTTAAAAGTATGTTGAATTGTGTGTTAAGCAATCCAAATGAGATCGTTGAGGCTTGCAACTAATTCATGCAACTTATAGCCGAATTCCACTATGCCCCACCTTTCATATTGCTTTCATTTCAGGATTCCATTATTCTCTGACTGTGAAATAAATGATAAAACAATTAATGTTGCCGTGTTTTTTGCTTATGATGAGCATCCAATTTATTGATTGTTTTCGGACTTTGCTCATCTTTAAGCTATAATATTATTCATATTAAAATTTGTTAAAATATCTTAAATCATTACGGAAAAAATGTGGAATAAGTTTGAAATTGTAAATATTGTTTGAATTGCAAATTAAATTTGGAATAGAATATACACTAAGAAAGGGTAGGATTCTATTCTATGCTTATATAAATCTGGAACTTTATCCATATTCTATTTCGATGGGTTAGAAAATCATGTGGCAAGCAGTGCAAACACTGCGCACAAATCTTGCACATTCAAGTCGAGGATGACTTCGATTCCGAAGCGTAATTGTTAATTATTAATTCTCATATAATTGGTTGTAGATAAAAAATGCGATAGATTCTGCATATGCTACGCGAATCGTGAATATTTGATTCTACGATGTGGCAAGGCGCTGCATTATGCTATTTATTTACAACAGCTGTGGCAATAACAACAGCAACGCCCCTCAACGGCTACAACAAAGGGCAAACGGCGAGAACGACAGAGCGAGAGAGAGAGAGAGAGAGAGGGATATATATATATATATATATATATTTGAAGAGGTAGCGGAACAAAGGTACTAACAATGGTCCATTGTGGCCATTGAGGCAGCGTCAAAAAAAATGTGGCAAATGCGAGTGCTCGACAATTGTTTGAGGCATGTCGCTTATCGGGCTTGTTAATCAGTTTACATCAGGCTCGCTGACTTCGCTGAATGCCTCGGCGAGGCACAGTTGCCACAGCCTGCAGCCTGCAGCCTGCAGCCTGCATCCGTCTGCTATTCCCTCTCTCTCTCGCTCTCTCTCTCGCTCTCTCTCGCTCTCTCTCTCTCTCTCTGCCTGTCTCTCTCTTTCCCGCGATTGCGCATGCGATTGTCGACCCTTTGAATTTGAACTTTGGTTTTAAGTTACCATCAAAATGATGTACAGATTTGACACGTGATTAGAAAACACGGTTTTTGAAGCACAGCTACCCTTGTATCTATATCTTTATATCTATGCATCTCTGCCCCACCCCAATCCCAGCCAAGTCTCAGATTTAGCCAGCGCTTTCTTAGTTTTACCTGCTCCCAATTTCACTTCACTTAGTCTGAACGGATTCTAGGTGCGATTTATGCTTGTCCCAATTGTGGCAGTTATTCTATATTATTATTCCAGCTCAGCAGCTGTGCTCGCAATGGCAATCTGACCAGGCTGAGTGCCTCGCTCCACGGCTCCATATATGGCTATACTATTTACAATAGCATCTACAATGCGACCAAGTTGAGTTGTATTGGGGCGTAAAGCGACATGTTCTTGTTCCACTTAACGATTCGATACCCATATATATATATATATATATATATGTATGTGTATATTTATATATATAGTGCAAGTGATCCCTGGATCCCTGTTACTATTAACCATGCATTCCACAAGCACAAGGCCCACTGACATTGTTATTGCTGTTGTTGCATGTAATTGTTTTTGTTGCTGCTGTTGTTGTTTCATGTCGTGTTTAGTTGCCGTAATACCTCTGTGTGTGTGTGTGTGTGTGTGTTGTGAATGAGTGTGTTGGTTCGAGGCGAATTTGTTTGTTTTATGGCCGCATAAAATTTAATGCCGCATAAAGTTATCGCCTAACGAGCTCAATGAGCGCAAGCGGCAAACGAAAGAGTCGCCCTGTTCTGTGCACGTCTAGTGCACCCTGTCCCACTTGCATGGGGCACCCACCTCAGCGCCTCACCTCCCCTCGACTCTCGACTCGAGGCTGCTTTCCATTTTTTGCTTCCAGTCGCTGTTGCAAACAATTTTAATTTGCGTTGCATTCCCATTGCTTCGCAGCTATTTTCAGGCGCTGCAACAGTTTTTAGTTCTCGTTTTATTTTTGGTTTTTTTGTTGCTGCTCGATTGGCGTCTTGTAATTTGAGCGTAATTCACGTAAACAGCGAATTCCAATGCCGCAGATGCCAACCTGCAACGCAGCAGTGGCGCCACCCTTGGGGGCCTCTTTGGGGGCACTTTGTTTTATGCTAAGCGCAATCAATTTAAAGGAACCCCAAAACTTGACGAATGTTTGCAATCTTTTTCAATTTTCATATTTAATATTTGCATTAATATTCTTGATAAAAGCGATTGCATTGATGAAGTTTGTCAGCTGTTTGCTGTTTGCTGTTGTCTTCTTTCCCTTTACGCTGACGCAGCTCAAATCCCCCCGGCTGCGACGCCTCTGCGCAGTCATTTGGCTGGGCAGTCAATTTGCTTGACACCTCACGTTCATCAATGAGCAGCGCAGCAGTCGCCGCCAACCAGACTGTATCTGCCTCTCGCTCTCCCTTGCTCTCTCTTGCTCTCTCTCTCTCTCCCTATCGGCCAGTCCTTTCTCCTTGCTGCTGTCCTTGCCGACAAACATATCAATCTGTAGCTGTCAATGTGTGCGTAATTATTCCAGCAATTTGCTGCTGCGCCAATTGCAACTGCATTCCAACGGTACCAGCCGCGGTTCTCTCTCATTCTCATTCTCGCTCTTCCGCTCTTCCTCCCTGTCTTAATCTGGCTTTCTCCCATCCACCATCTCTCCACTGGCTCCATGTAAAACCCCCTCCCTGCATGCTCTTCCTCATTTCCCCCATTTAAGCGGCTTTTTCATATATTCTTTCCATTTATCCTCATTTTTGCGATTCCAAATTCGAATCTAATTTCAAATTTCTTTTATTTTTAAATACTTTTTTTGAGGAAAAAAAAACATAATTTTCTAGATTAATTTAATATGAAAATTGATACTTTTCCGACACGGGAAAACTTGGTTTATCTGTGAATTAATTACTCAGATAAAACAGATGAATTCCTGATGAATTTTTGGCCAAAATATTGCAGTTTACCAAATCAGCAAAATTGTATTGGAAACACACTGAAAAAAATAGAATGCTGTTTTCGACTCGCTCTAAAATCCGTTGTCGACTTTTCTCCAAGTATATTTTTTGCTTGATGAATGCTTTTTTCTGTTTTCATTTTTTCATTCAGTCTTTGCTCTTGTTGTGTGCTGAAATGTGTGAAATTTATTGCCAGCAATTTGGTTGCATGCCATCCGCAATGCGATGCGATGCGATGCGATGCAACGCGTTGCAATAATTAAAAGCGGAAATGCATGCCACATGCACGAAGGGAAAGGGAAAAGGGGGCGGGGGAGGTGGATGGGGTATAAAAAGGAGGAGATATTGTGCCTTATGTATGTCATTAGTCGCTAATGGGCCAATCCATCAAATGATGCACTCACTCTCTCTCGATCCGCTCTTGATGATCCTCCACTATAAATAATCAATTGGACCGAGTTGAGTGTTTTTGGCGGCTAATTGATGAATGCGCCCCAGTTGCACACACACACACACATATATATTTATATGTATATATTTCAAAATAGCACCAGGTCGATCAAAAAAGAAGAAAGAAAGAAATACAGGTAGCTCCCAGGCAGGTAGCTAGCCAGTTGGCTAAGCTGGCCGAAAAGAGCTCGGCGCACGCGCCACAGTCATTTATCATTTATCATTTATCATGCAACGACTCTCAGCTTTCAACTTTAACCCCCGACCCCCGAGCCCGCCACAACTGCAACCGCATCCAGCTTCAACTCCAATGCCCGATTGGGGCAACTTTGTTTTTGGTGGCAGTGGTTATTAGTGGCCGCTTGTATTGACATTTTGGCAACGCCCTTTCTCATTAGCAACAACAGCGTTTACTTCCAATAAGCTAACCCCAAAAACTCTTTCAACTTCGCTTGATTTATGCAGATATATACATATATATATATATACCCCTTAGCCAGAAAGTATGCCCAATGGGCTATTTGCAATATGTGCCTAAAAATGCAAAAGTCGCTTTTAGTTAAAGTGGAAAATGCTTTTGTATATGTATATGTATGTGTATATGATGTACTTATGCGTAAAGCTGTGTACAGGGTATCTGCTAGTTAGTCAGTCTATTATTATAGCTGCTAAGCCTCATTGACAGCTCTTTTCCGTGGCACCCTACAACTGGTACCGGTATATTAATGCTTTGGACATTGCTAAACGGCGAAATGATCCATAAAGATTACGAGACACACACACACACTCGCACACACACACACTCACACACACACACACACACACTTGGAAATTCCCACACAAATATTGTGTTTTGTTTTTAGTCAAATGCCCTCTGCTCTGCTGTGATTTTAATTTCCTTTTTATGAGCCTGGCGCCAGGCAAAGGGCAGCGGGCAGTGGGCAGCGGGCAGCGGGGAGAGCAAGGGGATAGCTGAAAAGAGGTGGTTGTTGGCAGTAGGGAAAGAAGAGATCGACTGGCTGGCTTTAGCCATAAAGTTTTAATTATGTCCCATAAAGTTAGCCGGACACAACGCCCAAGATGAAGTCATAAAATCGGAAAACAAAAAACACGACACAAAAAAAAGTGAAATAAAGTTGTTTCGAAACGATTCGAAGATCGTTAAACTGGGCATGCCTATGAGGAGATGTGTAGGAGCTACCAGTTTTGGAGATATGAGAGCACGATAGAAGCAACGAGTGTAAAACCGAAGCAAATCAAAAGAACTTACCGCATACGAATCGTTTAGAAGCCAAGCACAATTGATATGCGATCAATGTTCCAATTCACCGATCTATTCGAAACAGTCGAGGGAAACTCAAGCGTGAAAGCGAATCCGATAGATTGAAGGAGTTTGGGTTTGGGCTCTGGCTCTGGCTTGGGCAGAAGCAATCGAGTGAGCCTGAAGGCTCTTAGGAAGGATCTTAGCCGATTTCTCTGAATCGCGCGCAGCAAACAAAAGCCAAGTTCAGCATCAGAATTCCACAGGCCCTGGTCTGGTCTGGTTATCATTTTAATCCGCAGACTTCTTTTGATTTGTATGCTCTGTTCGCCAAAGGAACCGAGCGTATTTATTGGGATTTGTAATTTATTTTTATTTATTTTATTTTTTTATTTATAACAGAAATACATAAATATACTTTTCGAATTTATTTTCTTGAAAGAAATCAATTTAAGCTTGTCAAAATGATTTTAAAAACATACACATTGAACTGGGGCAGAGTACAAATATTGAAAATATAACAAAGATTGTTTTGTACAAAGATATTTGAATTGAACCCAATCAACCACATTAAAAACAGAGGAGCTTGCAGTCGGTTGACTTCAACGGCAAGTTTCTTATTAGTTTTTGTTTTTTTCTCTGATTTCTTTGAATGAAATCCAAAACCAAAAATGCAGCAGCCGCCAGGCACTTGCCGTACCCCAAAGCCAAAACCCAAAACCCAAAACCCAAAAACCAAAAACCAAAAGCCGAAAACCCAAACTGAGTTATTCTGTTTTATTTGATTTTAGTAAATTCTTTTTGTTACTGCTGCTGTTGCATCAAGCGTGAAAATACCGCGAAATTCACTTTTTGTACCCCACTCCTCTCTCCCTGCGCCACCTTGCCTCCCCTCCCCCTCCTCCTCCTCCTCCCCTCTATGCATGCCTCATTTCTATTTGAATTCCAATTCAACCGCAGACTTTATGCATTATTTTTATTTGTGTTCTCTTTCGGTTTTCTGTGTTTTTTGTTTGTCTTGAAAATTGTATCAAAATTGAAGCGAGCAGAGGCGAGAGTGCACGACTAGCAGCTACCCTGTACCCATACATAACTTGTGTATGTTCAAAATACACTTTAAATATCAAGTCGCAAATACAATGAATCAATTTGTAATTAAGACTGGTTCTCAATGAGAAAAGTGTGCTCACAAAAACCAAGAATAAGAATTATTTCAAGTCATCAACAGCTGATTGCAGATTGAAATTGGGAATATACCCAAATTTAGCTAATGGGGAATATCTCATAAGGTTCCTGGGCTTAGAACAGCACATTTGAAGATGGGGAAAAACTTCACATTGGACTAGACTAGCCTAGATAATTCACACTTATATTACTGTTCAGATTTCTATATATCTATATATATTATTTTATATATTTTATATGTATTATTACATAGAAACTAACTTGGCTAGCTGAACTCGGCTGATCTGCCTTCTGTTGCATAGCGTTGCCAGAGCGTTGTGGGACCCGTTTTGGGCATTTCGATTGGGTACAGGGTATACGAATAAGCGTTAACATGGCAACAATCGCCTCCTGCTGTGACATTAAATTATTGTTATTGTGCATTTTTACGACACTCTCCATTTGGTCAATGTCTTTCTTTCTTTCTTTCTTTCTCTCTTTCTTTCGTTCCTTCTGCTGCTACTTCTTCTTTATTGTTATTGCTGTTGTTGTTGTTGTTGTTGTTATTAACATTATTGTTATGATCGTTATAGTTTGAATGGATGACATGAATCGTTAATTATCATTGATCAGCATTCGATCCAATTAAACAATTTCCACGGTTCGAATTTTGTCAAAATATGCACTTTATTTTTGCATATGGTTTTCCTTAATCCCAACGTGGATTGGGAGACTTGTGTAATTTGGTAGTGTTGTTAAGTTCCTGATATTCAATCTCTGACTTATTCCAAATGGTAAAGCCCAAAATATTGAATATGCAAACTTCGAGTTTCTGCGCTTTCCATATTAATATAGATTTGTAATATTTTTCCTATTTTGAATAGTATTCCAAATAGATTTGATGTCTCCAGATATTAAACTCTTCCCCGCTTCCCATTGTCCCAGAGGGCCTCAAGTCATCTGACACCCAAGAAATCTAACTTCAAGTTCACTTTTCTCAACTCTTGCCGCAATTAATTGGTTTGTTTTGCAGGCGTTAATTGAGCACATTTATCCAAAGGTAATTGCATATTTTTGTGGTAGCTGCTTGAACTCTGGCATCTCTGATGGAATGTGTCAAAATGCGTAACACAATCAGTGTCAACAGTATTTGTTTGTTTTCCTTCTCTTCTCTTTTTGTTGGGCCTCTAATCTTTGATTAAAATGCCGCTTCCTTTCCGCCCACTGATTGTATCCTTCCGTTACACTTAACGCTTAACGCCCATCCACAGAGACAACCCCTCCACCCTTTCCTCAGCCTATCCTGGATTGCGCGATGTTTGTGTCCTTGTGTCAAAATGCAAAATTCAGAATTCAATTGTTTAGCCCTTTGTCGAGTTGAGCAGGATAAAGGATAGCGGCTGGAGGATGGTGGATGGTGAATGGTGGATGGAGGATGATGTACTGCGGAGTGGAAGTTGCAGTAATTTAGGCAAAATTGACATAGAAATCCATTTGTCAGCCCCTTCAGATTAAAATCAAGGATTTAAAATGTAATTTGATTCATGGGTTAGTCAAGAGCCAGTCTCTCTCTCTCTCTCTCTCACTCTGTGTCTCTCTCTCTCTCTCTCTCACTCGCTGTTTGCTTGTTGCGCGGGGAAATGCGATCAAAAGAGCAAAGTGTGACCCCAGTAAAAAATCACACAAGCAACACACAGCGGGAAGAGCAGCCAGGAACCAGGAACCAGGCATGATTGCAAGGACAACACCAATAAATGACAACAAATACACCCCCTCCCCTTAACCCTCCACCCCCCACCAAAAAAGGCAAGCAAAGGAAATGGAGCGGGAGGGGATTGTGCTGACTGTGGCATGTGGTGGCACCACAGTTGGGTTCTGGTCGTGCCCGAGAAAATGGGGTTGCGAATCGGAAGAGTGATTTTAACCTCGACTCCTGGCGTGCAGCGGAAGGATGCAAGGGTGTCGGCCACCGGAGAGCTCAAATCTCCCGAGTGCTATTTTATGCCGGAGTGTGCCAGACACCAGACCAGAACTGCTCCATCTCCCCGCCACCCCCATCTGCCGTAACCCCTCCCCAAAGACGTAGAGTAAGCTGTGCCAGCAGTAGCAGTACCAGTTGCTGGTTGAGGATGCGTCTGCGACGGCGCCAGCGGAGAGCGGCTGGCAGGGGTTGGCATTGCAGTGGAGGAGGGACGGGGGGACGGGGTGGGGGGTGGTTTGGGTTTTTGTGCAACCAGTTGAGTCCATTAATCATTTTCTAATTTGTGGAATGTGGAGTGTGGCAGAGTGGAATGCTGCTGGCCCAAGAGGGTCGCTCCCTGCTGCCTCTCTCCTCTCTCTCTTTCTCTATGTGTCTCTCTCTCTCTCTCAGTCCCCACGGACACCGGGTTACAGTTCTCAACTTGCCAGTTGTTGTTGTTGCTGTTCTGACACTCAAAATGAAATTTTCACATCTGTAATTTGTTAAGTGCGTTTGTTATTTCCATCGAATTATTTCACTTTTATGGGTTAAGTGCTTTTTGAATTATGTTACTTCTTGCTTGGATCCTTGAGGGTTGCCACCGTCTGTGCTATTAGGCAACACTGGCCGGAAATATGCGCAGCACAATTTACGTAAATTAGTTGTCTGGGAATTGCCAGCCATCCAATTGTCGGGCCTAATATATTTAGATGTAACCAGAAGAAAATAGAATGCAGAAAACATATTTTGGTCTGAGCGCATCATAAAACTGCCAAATATGGAACGACTAGGAAAAACTTTAATATAATATAATTTAATATGCTAAATGAACTTAATTTCAAGCTGCCATTTAAAGCACAAATTGATTTATTTATTATGATTTTATTATTATTATGAGTTACTTGTGAAATTGTACAATTTATCTGAACTAGTTTATCATCTGAGAAGGTCCTTATGATTATTTGTATTAAATAAACTAAAACAGCTGTGCGAATAATTAGTTAGTTAGTTACCTAATAAGCTGCATAAGTTTGGCTAAAACTGTTGTAAAGCAAGACTAACTGGACTTAATTAAATGACGATCTTGAATAGCTTGAAAAGTGCTTAAAATCACATTCTGCTGTGCTAAATGTGCGTCATATTCGCTGTTATTAATCTATCCAATCTATTGTTAAAAGTAGTCTAATTCTAAGCAGAAATTCGAAGTGAAATTCGACTAGTTTCTGTGGTGCTTCGACAAACTCCTGCTTAGTTTTCGCATTGTGATTTGGCGGCGCAGTTTCGGCAAACACTTCCAGCTCATAAATTCCTGCAGCCAACTGACTGGATTGGAAGTTGAATTCATTTGATTACTTCATTTGCGACAACTAATGGCAAAGTTATTGTTGTTGCCATCGATTCTTGCGACAAGTGAATATTTGCGCATTTGTCTTTCGCCCACAGGGCGAGGCATGCACGTCCTTTGAGGGGGGAGGGGACGGAGTGGGTGGGGTGGGGTGGAGTGGTGTCCTGCCGATTGTCGACTGTCGACTGTCGATTGTCGAGGGTGTCATTTGGTAATTGTTACAAGCTGCCGCATATTTGGACAGTCAAGCACGACGCACTCAAAACAAACAAACGAGCGCTGGATCAACCCTCGCAACAGGACATGCCTATCCACATCCTTAACATGTTGTAAGCGGATACGCACAAAAAGACACCACACACACACACACAGCAGCAGCAGCAGTCAGGCAGGATCATAAACAGATGAGGGTAGTGCGTGCTGCGTGTTGCGAGTTGCGTGTTGCATGGGGGGAGGGGCGGGGGGCGGGGGAGGCAGGGGGTGCAACTACAAATGTCATTAGTTTACAGTTGTCTGATTTCATTTCAATATTGTGATCGATGATGACATCGTCTCCTGGTGCTCTAAGAGGCTTTGCAATGGCAATCAATGCACCCAAACTAGCCGCAGATAATGTCAATGTTAGTCCAAAATACACTCGGAATAACACTGGATAAGCAATCACAATCACAGTTATCATTCGAGTTCCTCTCGTTCTATATAAAATCAGTTTCTTTCTGCAACTGCTGCTTAAGAGTTTCCCAGGCATCTTCTTCAAACCGGAACAGAAACGCAACCAAAATTAAACTTTTACTAAAAAAGAAACAAAACAGTTATAGGAATTATTTTAATTGAATCGAAGGCCTCAGTAAGGACTCGCTAATTTCTGTTGCTTCGAACACTATTTCATAATCAAGTCACAATTTTGTAAAGAAATAAATAAAATAAATGTATTAATAACTTTATATTGCTGAATATATATATTATATTACATTTGATACCACAACGGAACCCAAAACCAACAAAATATTTGGAACCAGCTCATAAGCCTTAAGAGCAACCGGAACCGCTGGAACCGGATCCGAAATATGATATCATATTATTCTTAGCACTACTTTTCCGCTCGCAAAGCGAAAATATTAAAGCTGGCATCTGGGCATAGTTTAAGTGCTGCAAGCAGATTAAATATATATATAAATATATAATATATATATATATATATATATATATGTGAATTTATAAATTGAACTAGTCCGTTTTAGTGGCGCATGAAAACACTTAACATTTATACATTTATTGTATCATTAGAAACTGGAACACTGAGCTGACTGCATTTAATGATCTTCCAAATGACTCCCAAAATGGCCCTCAAATGTACCGCAAGATGTTGCTTGTTTTTTGTTGTTTGTTGCTTGTTGTTTGTTGCTCTGCTGCCGCCCCCTCGAGCTTTCACAAATATGAAAAACCGGCGACATCTGCTGATGCTCTGCTCTCGTTGTTCTGGTTGTTGTTGGAGAGCATTCGATATGATTTGTGATTTACAACAGGTTTCAATTAACAGAAAGAAAAGAAGCCACTGCAAGGCAGTGTACACCCCACCCCCACCCCCCTCCCACTCCCACCCCCGCTCTGCTCATAGAACCCAGCCAGCCTCCGCCTGGCGCAGGCCTCCCCATTCCTGCTGAGAAAGACTTTTCGCCTGCACCAAAAGTGGGTATTTTCGTTCGCTCACTTCACATGTAACGCCTGCCAGAGTTGGTCGAGAGAGCTCGACTCGCAGATACCCTGTAGCCGGCAGTTTGTCTTGATATCCAAATACTTTTTGGCCAACAAAATCCGCGTTTCTTATTTAAATATGCAATTTGTACAATTAATCAATAATATCCCAGTCATTAATATATATATGTATACCTAGTGGGATCGGATATGCTTTGACCTGCTTGTGCTGCACTGGATTGAGGGTATTAAAATATAACTGATCAAGCATATATACAGTGATATTAATACATATAATACCAAGTATTTAAAGATATTAATCCGATTATCCAAGAGGAAAACTTATTACTACATCTATTGTTATATATATATATGTATATATATATATGCGAATCGAAAAGAAATAATTAAATGTAAGAATATTTACTAGTCTGTTTATTTTGTTCGTTTGTTTTTCTGAGTGTATCTTCACTTTTCATTTATTTATTTATTTTTCTTTTTTTGCATTTGTAAAAGTGAGCAGCTGAGAGGCGTTGACAGGGACATAAATAAAGATCTTTTAAGTATCAAGTAATGCTAGACGAATAGTTTGAAGTTTGATTTTGCTCCCCCTCTGCTCTCTCCCTCTCTCTCCCCCTCTCTCTCGCTGTCTCTTTCAGTGTGTGTGTGTGTAAGCGGAGATGCCCGAGATGTGCTCCCCAGGGGCAAGAACAAGAAGAGCAGTTGGCTGGTTGCTGGTTGCTGGTTGCCGGTTGCCGGTTGCCGGTTGCAGTTGCCGGTTGCAGTTGCTGGCTGCCTATCGACTAATTGAAGACAAGGCGGCAACGCTGGCGGCATAAATTAGACAACAAGCCAAACAACAAGAGTGCCATTAAGTGGATACCCCGCAGCAGTGGTGGGGGCAATGGAAATGTCTGATTGATTGTTAAATGTGTATGAAATGTCGCCGCGACATATTTCAATTAAACATGCGCCAGCGACAAAATGTCGAGACACTTTACAGTTGCAGTTGTCTCACACGGATACCCTGTAAAATAATACCCATCCATCGAAAAGTTCTACAAATGTGCTTCGAATAGTTTGGTTTTCAATTTCCAATTAAATTTCCCCAAACTCAGTTCCACAAAACAAATGCAAACTGATTTTTAAATCTTTCAGCAGCTGCTTTGAGGCCAGCTGAGTAAAACTGGAAGCCAGCATAAAACTTAAAACCGATCCGAATCGTATATTTTGCTAAAAAGCTCCGACAAATGTTTGAATTGCTTTCGAAATGTTTTTCAGTATTCGGCTTCGCTGGGGTCTTTTCAACTCATCAGTTTCTGTGACTTGTTCTCAACAACTTTTTGTCAAGTTCCGGCTCCGGTTCCGGTTCCGTTTCCGGTTTGAGAGCTAACTTGAAACATATCCGTCAGAATCGGCCAGATCAGATAGGCTAAGTAGCATTTAGCTGTCATCACAATAAGGATTTTAATTTATTTTTATTTATTATTCAATTCTTTTCGTAACATTTTTTATTGTTTTCTATATCGAATTAATATTATTAATTTGCACAATGTATTTACTTGAATTAATATTATTATTAGATTTTTTTCTATTTACATTTACTGATTGTATTTAATATAATTCATAATTGTTGAGTTTTTCTAAATCCCAATTAATATTATTTTATTTACTATTTATTTATTTAATTTAATTAATATTATTAGGGATTACTCTATGCGTATTTACTGAATGGTATATAATTTCTATTTTTCTCGATTTACATTGATTAACTGTGGATAGGGCAGACTTACTTTAGATTATGGGGTTTATCATATTGTTTGCTGATTACAGAGCATCTGCCAGTCGTTGCCGCTTGCGTGTTAATCATGTGCATAATCTTTGGGGCCCATTAACTTCCAATTGGAATTTGTTTAAATTCAGACATAATCCGCTCATAAACATTTTGTTTGGTGCCACTCCCCCCTCCCTCCCGCCACCCACCGCCACCTTTCCCTCTCTGAGCAGCTACCATAAATCACCAGCTGTATTTTGAAGGATTTTGCTCTGCCTGAACTCAACCCAACCCAACCACCCCCTCTGCCACCCCCACCGCCCATGCTTGGACACGTGTTTTAGTGAGCACAGCGCACTTAAGACTCCGCAACGAAATGCTTTGCAACACTGGCCAATTTCATCCAGCTGGCGTTCATCATTCGCTCACTCAAAAAATCTAATTTCAAGCACCAAAGAGCACAAGCCCAGGCAGAAGGGGCAAGGGGTGGAGCGGGTGTAGTGGGTGGGGTGTGGCAAGGAAAACAGGTCGCAAGGACAGTGTTCCACATCGGTAGCTTAACGATTTCAACTGCTGTCAGTGGAGTGGAGTCGACTCCCAGTTACACACTTTGATGTCTTAATGCACGAGAACGAAAAAATCAAAATAATATTGAGAAGAAAAATAATAATACCCAAAATCCCGAAAAAGCCAAAGTCAAATCCCAATTCGTGAACCACCCTGCTTGCCGCATGCGATTTTAATCAAATGGATTTCTTTCTATTTTCTATTTAATTCGACTTCTGCTTCTGCTTCTGCTTCAGCTTCGGCTTCTGTTTCTCCTCCTCTTTGTCAGCGTCTTCGTTGCGTCTGCTTTGCCACCCCCAAAAATAGACAACATGTCAGCCCCTCCCCACGCCCCCTTCACGTCTTAGAGAGGTGCCAGTGGTTGGGAGAGTGGGAGGTGGGGAGGTGTGGAGAGGGGGAGAGGGAGGGGGAGCGGGCTCGTTTTATTTATTCGTTTTTTTTTCTTGAGGAATTAACTGAGCCTAGTTGCAACAATAATTCACAATATATCCAAGTTCACAGATCTCCCAGCAACTGACAGATGGGTTATAGATCTGAACATATATATATATATATATATATATATATATGTATGTGTATGTATATGTATCTATGGGTGGGATCGTAGAGAAAATAAATTAGAAATATTATTTCCAGTTGTTGAGTAGATAAAAAGTAAAATAATTTTTAATTTCAAGTACAAAACTCGCAAGAGTTTTAAAAAGAATTCACAATTTACAAAAATGTACTGAAATAGAGACAGAGAAAGAGAGAGAGAGAGAGAGAGAGGGGGGAAGAGATAGAGAAAGAACAAGGGACACAGTAGAAGAGAGGGAAACAGCAGAAAAGGAAGACAGAAAAATGTCGAGCAAATAAAAGAAATAGCAAGAGAAAAAAGAGAGAGTGAGAAAGAGAAGAGACAGAGAGAGAGAGAGAGAGAGGTAGGCAGGGAACAATCCACAATTAAATCAAATATTTTATCCATGCAAAATCGAGTTAAAATAATAAATATTTTTTTAAATTCAAATAAAACCGTCAAGCATCAGGTGTGAGTCCGTGCTAATCCCATTATACATTTAATGACAAAATCAATGCCCAATATGCTGGGAACAGACTGAGGTTAAAGCTATTAGCGGCGACACAAGCCAAATACAAACGCTTGTCGACATTAACGTTTGCCGCCCCGAAGTATGCAATGTTTTTTAAAAGCCTGTGCACACCACCAACTTAGTTGATAACAGCACCACAAAGCACAAAGCACGCCATCAACAAAACTCAGCTTTGGCAGTGCTGCAAAATGTCGAAGTGTGTGCGCGCCAAACTATCGATAGCGCGTGCATGGTTTAATGTCGAATATCGATATATCGACCGGTACAACAGTGTGCAAGCAGTGTAGGCAATAACAAACAGCAGCATGTTACTTTAACAGTCAGTTGTCAGTCGGTTTTTTGTACTCGTTCGTTGCGGGCGGATTGCGCACGTCATTTTTTTTTGTGTTTTTTTTCGAATTATTTTCTTGACGCGCTTGAAATTCAATTGCGGTTCGTTCAACTGACGCCCAGTTTATTTGAGTGCATATATTTAAACAAACAAAAAAGAGAAAGATTGCAAAGATAAAATGTTAAACAACAAAAAAAGAGCAGAAAAGTGAAAAGGAAATTTTTCTGCTACGCTTGAGAACCAAAACGAAACGAAACACAACACAAAAAAGTTGTAAGAAACGCAAGACGAAAGCGAATAGCTCACAAGAGCAACAAGAAGAAGAAGAAGTTGAGAAAAAGATCATGCGTGCTTAACGACGACGGCGACGACGACGCTAGCAACACACTCACACACACACACACAGGCACAAACACATGCAGCTGACAAGTTGTGAGAGGGGGAGCAGAGTGACAACAACTAGTGCCAAACAATGCAAGAGATAGACAAGAAGAGCAGCGCAGCCAGCAGAAGCAGAAGCAGCGCAGCCAACAAGCACAGTATTTTCACATAATTGACAACGAGCGCCTGCAAACGTGAGCATAACAACAACAACGACAACAAGAGAGAGAAGCCACACAAGAGAATAGCCAGCAAATTAGACAAATAAAAACGAAGAAAAATAAATAAGACATATCACAACACAGCACCAACAACAACAAAAATAGTTGCATGTGTGTAGTGTTCTTGTGTTACTATTAGTGCAGATAGACAAGAAAGCTCTTTGCTTGTTGTTTGTAAAAAGGCAATAGGAGCTTGAGATTTAATTGAGGAATCCTACATAATTGCTACCAAGCAAAAAAGGAAGGTGTAACAAAAAACAGTGTTGCTGTGCAAAAGTATTAGTGCAAAAGCGTCTCAAAGGAGGCAGGTACAAAAAATAAATAAAACAGTGTTGTGTGCAGCAAGGAAGTGCTTTAGCCGAACAAAAAAAGTATTTTCTCCAAACCACAAACAGTGTTGTGTGCAGAAGAAGCAAATAAAAGGAGTTCAAACAAGGAAGCGTTTGACTCGGAGCAGGAAAACAGTATTGTGTGCACAAGCAAATAAAAATAAGTTTCTCAAACAGTGCTGTGTGCGCACATATGTACTACAAGTGTAAGCTCAACTCAAAGCACGCTCTCAATTCAACGAAGGATCAATAACTCGCTCTCAATTGAACGAAGGATCAGCCATTCTCTCACTCTCTTCATTGATCGACGAAGCTTTGCAAAGATGAAAAGCTTTTGGCTGCTGTTAATATTACCGTTACTGCTACTACTGCTCCAGCTGAGCCACGTACAAAGTGTAGCAGAAGCGGACAAAGAAGAGGAAGAGAATGTTACAATAACAGCAACAACAACAGCAGCAACTGCAACCACAACAGTTGCAACAGCAGCATCTGGTCGACCGCCGCCGCCTCGCATTCTGTTGAACAAGTGTTGCCACCAAGGTGAATATCTGAATGCAACAACACTGGCCTGCATCGCTGGGGCCTCCGAGTTGTGGATGCCACTGGTGTTTTTGACGCAACAATTGCGCTTCTTTGAGCCCAAAGGGGCCAAGCCGCGCTTCATCAAACTGCTGCCAAATGTGCGACCGGATTGTGGCATGCAACAGCAGCAACGGGAGCTCTTCAGCAGTCGCCAGGCGAATGTGGTCATCTTCACCAATGGCACCATGTCTGTGCGGGAGCGTGGAATACTCTTTCAGCCCAAGAACTACTGCATCGATCAGGATGTGGCCTGGGTTTGCCTCGAACGGGATCTGGACAGGGATGAAAGGCACCTAGTCAATGGCAACTCTGCTGCTGCTGTGGCTGATGCTGATACTGATACTGATCCTACTGCTGCTTCTAATCCTCCCCCGGCTGCCGCTCCATCAGCAATAGCAACGCCTTTGCGCCTGCGCAAATGTTGCGGCAAATGGGGCATCTACGCGAGCAGCAGCAAAAGTTGCAGCCTTGCCCCTGCGCCAGCACAGGATGGTCAACTAATCCTCAGTCCAAAACTGCAGTTGGGACAATATCAGACCACGTACGGATTGCCCGAGTGTTTGGGCAATGCCAGCGGCTATGCCATAGCCGGAGATTGGCATGAGGCAACATTGAATCGCAGCACGGGTGCCTTGCAACTCAGCCACACCAATCTGAGTGCAACGCAATATTGTCTCGAGCACACCGAGCGACCGGGTGAGGTGAAGATCATCGCCTGCACTCAGCACTTTAATCACGATCCCAGCAATCCGAACAATAACATATCCTTTGGGGTTGAGAGTAATCTGCAGAAGGCTGTGCTCGATGTGGGCATCCTGATCTCGATTGTCTTTCTGGCTGCCACACTTGTCGCCGGCTACATGCTGCCGGCTGTGCATCATGCGTTGCACTGGCGTTGCCAGATCTATTACGTATTCTGTCTGCTTGTCGGCAAGATTCTGCTGGCCATCGAGGAGCTCAACACGAGCTTAATACCAGGGTCAGCGAGCTGTTTCCTTTTGGCCATTGGAATGCAGTTCTTCTTTCTGTCCGCTTTCTTTTGGCTGAATACGATGTGCTTCAACATCTGGTGGACGTTCCGGGACTTTCGTCCCAGTTCGCTTGAACGTAATCAGGAATCGTTGCGTCTCCGGCTGTATTCTGCGTATGCCTGGGGTGTTCCACTGCTCATCTGTGCGATTGCCGCCTGTGTGGATCAGCTGCCGGATACGGACACATCCCTGCTGCGACCGGGCTTTGGTGAGGTCTTCTGCTGGTTCAACAATCGCTCACTGGCCATATTCGCCTACTTTTACGGACCCATCGGATTGCTGCTCTGCGCCAATATTGTGCTCTTCATATCGACAACGCATCAGTTGACTTGTGGCCTGTGGAAACGGGATGATGTCAAGTCAACGTCGGAGAAATCGGCGCTGGGCAAGGTTTGCTTGAAACTGGTCGTTGTGATGGGCGTCACCTGGATTTGGGACATCATCTCGTGGCTGGTGGGTGGACCGCATGGTGCCTGGCTGGCCACAGATCTGATCAATGCCCTTCAGGGTGTCTTCATCTTCATTGTGGTCGGCTGCCAGCCGCAGGTGTGGACCGCCTGCAAGCGTCTCTGTTGCCCGAGACTGCGACACGATATCACCAATACCACAAATGGGGTGCAGCACTCGAGCAGCTCCCAGGGTCTGCCCTCGATGGCCAATGGCACCGAATTCACCCAGAACACCTCGATGAACATTACAACAACAGCAGCGCCGACGACAACAACGGCGACTACAAATGCAGCCCCAGCTACACCCACGTTTGAGAAGCCATCGCCAACTCCCCAAACAATTGCTGCTGGCAACAGTTCAAGTTTGAGTTCGAGTCCAAGTCAAAATCCAAATCCACATTCGATGCCAAGTCTGGCGACAACTGCTACAAAGATACCCATGGAGACTATTTGCTAAGGTGAGTGTTCAGCATATATAAACATGAGATATCTTCACACACACATCTACACACAACCACACACACACACACACACATATATATATATATATATATTTATCTCACACTTATCAGATAGATAAGCTTGCGGCTATTTTTCAAACAAACACTTGTCACAGGTATATCTTGCAATCGAAGACACACCTTAGCCAAATAAACTCTTGTATATATCTGTATATGCCATGTATATATATATATATATATATATACCCAACTTCCCTCACTGTTCTCTTGGGTGTAAATATATTTGCTCAATGTCCGTAGAGATACACAGAGTTATAGATAAGACGACTCCTCTTCTCATTTCATATGGAGTTTCTCTTGCCACAGTTAGAACGATGGATCTTAAAACAAAATCGTAAAGCTGTAATAAATATCATTCGTTGAAATTGTATTTGTGGCACTTGGTTTACACTCTAAATGAGCTCATAGAAAATGGTTAGAAATTGTTTAATGAAGTTGTGCAAAACATGTGCGTAACATGTTATCGATAACAGCAGTCCCCCTTTGGCGAGTATCGATACAAATCGATTTACCACACACAATATTGATCAACAGATTTTGTTAAGCAATATGTATTTAAATATACCATACGACCAACTATATGTTTTAAATCTATGCTCAGATGAGCTCTCGCGACTAGTTTTCAGCAAACTAATCTTAATTTAATGAGAATTGAACCATTTTATCTTATATAATAAACATCTAGCAATGCATAGAATGACGCAATACATTCCAGTTCTACTCCGTGATTTATTCTTTAATACACATTCAGAGATTTTATCTTCATATTGAGTTACTTTTGTTTGTTGATTTCTTAGGGGAAGTCAGCAATTACAAGGTCTGTTTCGATTCATAGTTGAAATCTGGTTGTTGCAACTTAAGTCTGTTAAATAAACCAGGCAGGGATTTGATTAAAATGTTATTTTTTTAGAGCACTTGAAGTGCCATTACTAATGGCAAAGAATTCGCAAATGTGTTGTTTTATTTGAGGAGCGTGAGTCAATTTGCAACGCCCACTGAGTAAGCGCTGCTGGAATGCGTGCCCAGGCATGTGGAAGACGCATGCATGCCTGTGGGAATATCACAATTAGAGGACATATGCCCCGAATGCAGACAGGAATTACATTGAAGATCTATCCTAACATATATATATATATATATAAATTTATAGAATTTCCAACAGTTTTTTTGGGCGAGGCGCCGCGGCGCTTGTGGCATACTTTTACTGTTGCAGCTAGTTGCCTGCCGCCTGCCTGCTGTTGTTGCTGGGTTCTTTGTTGCCACATCATTGTTGCATTGTTTAATTGCTTTACGACCATGTGCTGTGCTGTGCGACCAAGTTAACAATTTTCTCTTCTTCGCGGTTATCTTCCTCTTCCTCATATTTGTCTTCTTGCATTGCGGGTCCACTTGAAAAATGCCATAAAATTTGTGAAATTGTGAAATGTTTTTCATTGTGTTCTTTTCGCTGGAAAACCAAAACGGCGTCACAGTCGTCCAGACGCCGCCGTTGGCAATTTGGACATTTCCTGTTAAGATTTCCACATGGCCATAAAATAATCAACGCAACCCTTGACATGCACACACACCACACACACAGCACACACACACACACACACACATCCCGATCCTCTTGAAATCGAGCAAAACATTAACCCAAAATCTGAACAAATATTCACAGCACAAACTTCAGAGCTTCTTCAGATAAGCGAGAAAACCCGACTTTAATCTATCTAAAACTTCATTCCCTCCCCCACCCCCCATCACATACCCCCCTTCCAACTTTCCTGTGTGGCGAGGTTATCATAGTCAATTACAATTCAATATAAATACAAATTATGAAACTTTTCGTAGACTATCCCCAATTTCAGCCAATACAAGTTCGTTATTCAAAGTGCTTAATCGAAAAGAAAAGTTTACCCAAAACATATCATTTTCAAAATGAAGATGCTGCCCTTTAAGTCATAATTAAAATTAAATTTATTAAGTTTTACACCTTTTTCCAATTTCAATAATGATGTGAAAATTAATGAATTTCATAGGCGAAGGCTCAAATAGTAGATGATGATGCTACTTCCGGTAGATAGATCTGTAGTCGATAGTCCGCTTGTCTGCTATTTGAATATACCCTTTCTATTGCGCTGTTTCGAATAGGGTATAACCAGGAGAAAACCAAAATGAAATCGAAATTGGAATCGAAATCGAAATTAAAATGATGCAAAATGTATTTTTTTTTTTTTTGACTGCGTCACTGCCTGCCTCAAAAACAGAAACAGATGTCCAGTTGCAGCATGGTGTGCTGCCAGGTTGTGTGTGAGGGGTGGGGTATGGTTAGTGGGTGTGGGAGGGGGGGAGGGGTGGCTGAAGGTCTGTTTACCAAGCTAATAATCAACGCTGTTCGAAACGACTGTTTGCGTGCTTTTTGCTGCTTTTGTATTTTGTGTTTATTGAGGTGGTTTTACCCAAAAGACTCTCAGTCCACTCACATTAAACACACGCACACTCACACTCTACACACACACTCACACTCACACACACACACACACACACTGTTCGCGGCTCCAACCTGCCTTTAGGCCATTAACGTCTCGGAATCTTACGCAAGCGACCTTTTTGGGCAAACTCAAAATAAAATAAAAAACCAAAATCCGGGCTCAAAACTGTGCCTGGGTCAAGTGTGTAAATATGTATATATATATATATATACATATATATATAATCTACTTAAGAGCTCTTTCAACTCGTTCCACACTTACCGTTTTCCATCTTGCAACATTCACTAGACTCTGGCGGAACCTTCAATTAGCATATATATGCATATATATGTATATATATATATACGATATCAATGAGCTTTTGTTACTGTCGACCGTTTAACAAATTATATTACCAGTTAATGTTAATTGAGTAATTCTATTCACATTTTATCGAACTTGGGCATACAAAATACCGTATTCAAGCCTGGTTCTTAACTTTTCTTCTTTGGGATACAATCGAACTTTGCTTTATCGAATTTTCTGTGAGTCTAAACAAATTAAGATAGAATTCCATTCCAGCTCCATAAATGCTTGGCTGGTTATTTTTAGATCGAACATAAACACCTTGGGGCTATTGTGTAATTTAGGAGGTATTTCTTCTATAGGGTTTGGTAATATTATGTAATCTTATGCATTTTCTTACAAAACTAGGTTGCAATAAATCTATTTATATTGTTAATTTTTGACTAATTTTCCATATGCAATTCTGCTAGGTTATGCGTAGTTTTGCAATTGGAAGAACACTGATTATAATTTTAAACATTACGGTTAATGTTTTGAACTAGTTGAAAATTTTGGTCGGTCATCGGTTGTGTTATGTGGTACAAATTCTCAAAACCAAATAATCAGCTATTATTTTGACTAGTAGTTTTTTCCAATAGTTTTCTAAATGTTTACTGAGTTAGTTAATGGTATTTAACCTAAACCAATCGTTGTTTACAGTATCTTCTCCTGGAATTCGCACCTATTTATTCAGTAGTCAAATGATTCAAGTGTATTTTGAAGTGCGTTGTGCATTTCCTTTCTCAGTTAACTTAAAAACACAAACAACAACCCTATTGTTTACTGTAATCAAATTCGGTTGGAATGTGTTTACTCGATGTGTCAGAGAGAGAAAGCGAGAGAGGGAGAGAGCGAGAGGGAGAGAGAATAGAGACTGACTGACTACGACATGAATGGAATTTATTTAAGGGTTGCTCAATTTTGTTTGGGTTTTAGTCTGATTTCATTTTTGGTTGTTTATAAACAACAACGAGCACCTCCATTTACCAACATTTCTGCCTGCTGCAATTTGTTTACCTCTTTTGATTTCGACATTTCTGGAGCAGTCTGGCCCCACTGTGCAATTTAAATTTTACTCTCGACTAATGCGCGCAGCTGCGAATGCAATTTCTTTTGCTTCCTTTCGTTGCTGT
This sequence comes from Drosophila silvestris, assembly GCA_035043445.1. Lineage (NCBI taxonomy): Eukaryota > Metazoa > Arthropoda > Insecta > Diptera > Drosophilidae > Drosophila > Drosophila silvestris. The sequence goes on from JAWNMZ010000039.1 coordinate 191,892, forward strand.
TTTTTTTTTTGCTCTTTTTTCTGTGCGTTTCTCTTCTGTTTTTGTTCTGTACCTTTTGCATAATCCCTGGGCAGCGTGTCACCGTCACGCTCTCAGCTCGGCACAGCCGGCACATCCCTGGGCAGCAGCACTGAGCAGCATCCCAGCAGATGATGTCGATCCACGCCACGTTGCACTTAAAGCGCTCCGCCTAAATGATCCAAAATACGACTGCTGGGCATACACGGCGAGAAAAGAAAGATAACTCTCTTAGATACAAATAAAATAAAAATAAATCAAACATAATATATACATATATATATATTTATAGTGAATGTATATATATATATTATGAGATCTGTGTATTTAAGGGCAGAGGATTTCAGTACGTTAATTCTAAATCAATCCATGTTCTAAAATCTGTCAAGTTCGATCCTAAATGGACTAAAAGTATTGGTTCTTGTTATAGATTCTTTTAAAAGAAAATGTTGAAATGTTTCTTCATGGTACTGTATGTAAGTAAATAATATTATAATATAATTTATGAAAATTGGTCTTACAAAATATTGAATTTCAGCATCAATTCTGAATTTCATTCCGTAAAGTTGCGGTAGCGGGTAAGGTTCCGGTTTTGGTTTCTGCTTGACACTGCTGTAAGCTGTAAGAACAGCGCGCTCGTAATAATCCTAAGATTGCTGTACTTTTTTATATTTTTATATTCAAATAGATATTAAACAAAGCTTAGATGTGCTTAAGGGTGTCTTAAATTGTGCCTAAATTGATTAGAAACGTTTAATTCGCATAGCCAGCCGTTCTTCTGACAATGCTACTTAGAAGTTTACGTAAACATTTTGTTGCGATCATATTTCTTGCAGTGTGGAGCTAGTGGCAGGTAGTGCTGCCAGCGGGTAGCGGCAAGGGGTAGTGGCAGCCACAGCGACAGCATCTTTCGTCAAGCGCTACGCGCATATCAGCGTTTTCTTTTTATGCCACACAAATGTGTGTGTGTGTGTGCGTGTGTGTGTGTGTGTGTTTGTATCTTATAAATACGACTGTGAATGCGAATGTGGAGTTCGAGTTCGAGTTCGACGAGTACCCGTCGAGTACGTGCTTGCATCTTTTCACTGCTCTTTGTCAAATTAGCGACAAAAAAGAAGAAGAAAAACAGCACAAATGCGAGACGTCCATCATTTACACACACACACACGTGTGCGTATAAATCTATATATATATATATATATATAAATATCTTTGTATACAAGTAGGCGTAGCTCCGTTCATTAATTGAGTTTAGCGGCAATTTTAATTTATACGTTCTGCTTTTTTTCAAGCTATAATTGCAATGTGGCCCATTTGCATTTTACGCTCGATGTTTTTAAATGCCCTTCTACCAAGTATATTAAAACTTTATGACAAGCTGTGCTGACAAATATGAGAAATCGCTCGAAATGTGCATTTTTATAGTCGAATGCCCAAGTATTAAAAGTGTTGCTAAAATAAAATTGGCCAGTAAGCATATGAAATTGTTTTTCGTTATTTTTGCTTTCTTCTTTGCTAATTTGCATTGATTAGCAACTCTGATCCCAGTTCCTTTGCGTTACTCGAGCAAGGTGGGTTCCTAACTTCTTAGATATTGATGGGAGTTTTTCTTTAAAATACAAACCACAAAGAACTTATTTGTGCGCCCCTTTTCCTCTCTATTAAAGAGCTAGTAAGATGAGTAGAAAAAAAAACTTGAAAACTTGTTGAATTCAATTAGATGTTTTTAAATAGTTCACTTCTTTGTATGGCCAATTAATCGAAACTTATCTGAAAGGGTTAATATAGCTTAAGCTAGATTCTTAAACATTTTATATCAAACGTGTAACATGCATAAATAAATTCTAATATTTCAAGTCAATTACGAAAATTGTTGCATTTCTCAGAACTTTCCAAGCTAACCTCGCACTTACATAAAATACGTAAATATATTTGTAATCGTTTGCTGCCCTTTTGTTTCCTCACATTTTTTGCAGAAAGCTGAGACGAGCGAAGACAATGCAGAAGTAAACCGAGCAACAACAATTGCAGAAGTAGCAGCAGCAAACCCGACAGCAATGCTAATGAAGGCAGGCCGACAACAGCAGCAGCAACCACAACAACAACAGCAGCGAGTGGCCAGACTTGCGCAATAGCAAACGTAAAAGCTACAACACCAACAAAAACAGTTAAACATTCAAGCACGCGCATTGACCAAGCTGCCAATGACAACAGCAACAACAACAGCAACTGCCCAGCCCAACCACAGCTGGCCAAGCTTTTTCTTAATGTGAGTGTATTTGGGTTGTGTATGTGTGTGTGTAAGTGCTTTTGACAATCAGCTTTTAGCCGAGGCGACAAAAGACGGACAATTACATATGCATGTACAAATGAATCTAAGTATGTGTGCGTGTGTGTGTGTGTGCATGCGACAGCATTTAACTTGAGCGAAGGCTGGCACAAAAGAAATGTACAAATAACGGTGAGTGCAATGCAAATGTGTTGGGCAAGGCAAAGCTAGAAGAAGAAAGCGAGTGCGTGAGTGAGTGAACGAGAGAGAGAGAGAGAGAGACGACTTTAGCATATTTACCATTCTAATTGAAAAGTCAAAGTCAGTGTTGCAAAACGACTTGCGGCGTGTGTAGGCGGCCAAGGAATGTAGTGGAAATAGTAATAAATACAATAGCAAAATGCAAGACAAAGCGTTGCCATTGTTCACCACAAGAAAAATACTTTCAAATAGCAATTCACAACACCAACAACAACAACAACATAAGTTCGGGCAATGTGCTTTCTAAGCATTTATGCATGAATGTATTAAGTATTATTGTTTGTCTGTTTAGCCAAACGTCAGCAGCAGCCACAAGGAATTTATTGTTGAGGCATTTTTACTCGAGTTGGGTTTTTATTTTTTTCCAGTCTTAGTTGTTGATGCTCTTCTTCTTCCGCTGTGGTATTTTCTTTTCAAGTGTTTCGAGTGTGAGAAATGCGCCAGCATTCAAATTAGCCAGATTCTGATTGGAATTGTGGTTGGCCTGCTTGCCGAGCATTTTACGTCATCGCCACACACACACAGAGACACACACACACGTGTTTGTGTATGTCGCTGTTTTCTGTCATTTCAATTGCTTCATTATTTTGGCATTTATTTTTCTGACTTCCGCTATGAACGTCAATTTTCTTTCGTCACTTTACAACCCTGCCCAATGTGTTATACAAAACTGCAGTTAAGATAAATCCATTTTATATAATACAGTTGCAAACAACTTAATAGCACCAATCTCTCACATCAAATTTTTCAAAGCTGTCTATTTTAAATTTGTAAATTTGGATGTGGAAGAATACGCTTAAAAAAAAGTGAGGCAGAAAGAAACCATTATTTTTTTCACAGTTTTCAATATATATATATGTGCAACTATAATTATGAACATTAGAAATAAATAAAGTCTGTAAGTGGTGATATTATTTTTGTAACTACCTTTTGACAAAAAAAAAATAAAATATTTATATATTGAAAAGAATTCGAGGAACAATATTAACTTTTCTTTTCCCCCTATAAATTAAAGTTAGTACTGTTCCTACTACTACTAAAAAATATATTAAAGAAGAACATTTGAAACGATTGCTAAAATAATGGTTTGTTTTTCATGCCGTAGGATAAATGTTGTATTTCTCAGTGAGGGTATTTTCTATATATTTTGTTTGCTTATCTTTAAGCTCATCGAGGCTCTTTTGAAAGCGTATTAGCCAAAGATGGAGTCACTTCAATTTAGTTAAGCTTTCTTCTTTTTTTAATAATTTTAAATATGTCAATTAATTGTTTTCATAACTATACTTCTTCTTTTTCGACGTTCTTCTGATCGTTGTCCAGTTTCCGTAACGGGCAGGGGTATTCAAAAATAGGTTAATATTCGTTTTGCTTTGAAATGGCAGCAAGAGTTCAACGTAATGAAAAACTTATCAAGGTTAAATGGCCCAAAAGCAATAACAAATACATCAAATATTTTCGAGCCATAAATGGAAGAATTGAAAACAGAAACTGAGAAATTGAGAAACTGAGAAACAACAAAGCAGGTAAAGAAGATGCCAAGAGAAACAAGCGCTTTTAATTAACCGGACGCGCACACACACACACACACGCACACACACTGACACACACGCAAAGTACAGTTAATTGCTGGTTAGCTTAATAGCGTTGCCAGATTTGTCTGTAGATTGGCTAACTGCTAGAAAAATAAGAAACTAAAGCTAATTCCACAGCGCTGCCAGAAAGTGCTGCTTAGCTTAATGCTGCATTTGTTGTAGCATATTCTCCAACACACTCCTGTTGTTTTTTTTTTAATTTGCACAAATTTAAACACAGAAACTAAAAAAAAGTACAATTATTAATTTTTATTAAATGTTTTATTTATTTGCTTTTTTTTTTAGTTGTAAATGCGTCTAACGCCCGCTTAAGCAAAACAAAACAAAAAACCAAGAAAATAATTGAAGGAATATTTATTAAAATGTCAACATTGTATTATGATAGTTATTATTCTATATATGTAAAGTACTTCCAAAGTGTTCAGGCCAAAAGTTATTTCCCCCTCTCTGTTTGACCCCCCTCACTATTTGTTAATCTGTACGTCTATGTATATATATATTTAAGTACAATATGTATTTTTTAAAAACATTTTTTTTGTGTACTTTTTAAAACAACTACAACGAATGTGAAATTTTAACTGACTGATGCAAAGGCAGCGAATACAATTATATATATATATATGTCCTTTTATATTGTATACATATACATATACATATATATATATATATATATATATACATACCTTTAAGTAGCAGGCATACTATTTTTGATACTACATGCAACAACAACAGTCAGCATGCAATTGTATTGTATATATACATATATATATATATATAAATGTATGTATGTGTGTATATATAACTATGTAATACTATAATTAACACATATTGTAATTGAACAATTGAAATTGATGTATGAAATTTGATAGCTATAGACTTTTTACCACATATGCATACATATGCTATAAATTTTAAATTTCAAATTTTACACATTTTGCAACACTGATCAGCGCATATTTGCCCAATTAGAACTAAGTGTATATTTTTCCAGAATCGATTAGTATTTAATTAATTAGCTCGAACAATTGAAATTGAAAAGTCTGCAGTTATTTGGAAAATGTGTTTAGTCAGCGCCAACAAAAAACAGAAAGATTAAAGAAATCGTGAATGGCAAGTAAATGCGTTTATATATGTATATTTATATATATGTGTGAATTTTTTCGAATATCTTTTCTGATTATTTATGGAGCGTACCCAATCATTTTTCAAGGCGTGTGCGCTTTTTTTGTTCTTTTTTTTTTTGTAAATTTATTGCGCACAACATTTTTATAGATAAACAGTCGAGTGAAAATTGTCGGAAAAGGGGCAATTAAACGAAACCGAAAACTGAAAACTCAGCAAACAATTTGTGCAGCTATATAGGCTAACCAAACTATATATATATATACATATATATATATGTATATTTAAATTTATATATGTACGTGTATTATCTACTATATCATATTCTGTGCAGAAAAGTGATGATGACTAACTTAGCACTGGCAACTACTATATCAAGTATTTATACTTTATATTTATACTTAATTTATATGCTCATCAATAAATATGCATCTATCCTACAAATAAAAACTCATTTATATATAGATTAATGAAAACAAAACAAAACAACAAAACGTTTTTCTCATTTCGTGATTATTCGATTCTCCCTCTCCAATCTAGCCCAAAATTTGTCATCTTTCTTGCCGCAGACAGGTGTGGCAATATATCTGTATCTGTGACGTAATTATAACCTTTATGGGACTCGCGATTTCAGTTAAATGCAAAAACCGGTTAAGAAACGCTTCAAATGCTTCAACAATGCGACATCATCATTTATATAAATAAAGATCATTGCGCAAAACAACTATGCACCATTTCTACACAAGTCCCTCATACGTATGACAAATCTTAATACTCTTTTTTGCAGGTTAATTGCATATGCTGAATATGAATATAATAATCATCCAAGTTTTCGAATAGATATAACTCTACCAATTAGGTATAAAGAAAAATGCCAGTTATGGCTTTAAAAAATGCATGCTTAAAAATGCCAAGCAAAAAGGGTATACAAAGATATGAGCAATATCTGAAGCAAAGTTTTATAGGCGTTACTTTCCCAGAAAAGGAGGAATACTATAAGGAATTTATATCTTGCAAAAGGAATGGATTAAAGTCTCATCGAAATTGATATAGTGTATTCATGTAAACGGTCTACAAAAGATATCTATATATATATATGTTAATAGGTTAACAATGCTAGTAACATTTTTGCATATATGTATATATATATATAGTATAAGGGAACAGTCTTCTAGGTGGTTTTGTTTAAATTTGTTCGTGTATTTGTGTATAATATATACCTATACAAACATATATATACATATATAGTAAACGTAATAAAAAAAAAAATAAGCACATTACATGTGAGCGAAATGTATAAAGTCCAAACATGCGTATATATAAAGCTAGATATAGATATAATATCTACAATGTGAACATATATAGACAACAAACATTTACATATTGTGATAACAAGAAATGCGACTACATATAGATTATAGATCATATATATATCGAAAATTGCAACAAATAAAGCAAATTAAATAAGAAACAAGGCCAACTAAGTTCCGTCGATTTTTGACTAAATTATATAAATGTCCAAGGCCTCCGCTAGTTAGTCAAAATTGTATTCCGTGCGATGTGGCGAACCACTTCGCTTCTCCGCCACAAATGGAGCCGAGATGCCCGACACGCTGGTCACGCCACGCAATCCGGTGCTGCGGAAATAGATGAGAACATATTGTTCGCCATGACGCAGCTCGACATCGTCGGCGAAATCCAGACGCACCAGCTCCTCGTTGGCGACCTGCTGACGGCGCAATCGCTGCCGATTGCGATGATGATGCCGTTGGCTACGACGATGCGGTGCCGGCGTATCGAAATAATCACGTTCCTGATTGGAATCCGATGAATTTGGGGACTCCGCCTGATTCACATACTCGTAGGCCACATAATGCGCCAGACTGGCGTACTCAATGTCATAGATGGCAATCCAATCGTTTGGTCCCTCATCGAATTCCATTTGCTTGCGATACTCCACCGTATTCTCATCGCCAATCAGCCAAACGGATATCGGCGTGAATGTGACGCCGGGCGCCCGATAATTCGGATACAGTTTGAGTGTAAAGTCGCTGGTCACCGGTTTGTGATCGCTAATGTTGTAGGCGGGATGGGATTTATACGAGCACTGCTCGATGGCTAGCTGCATGCCGGGCTGGCGATTCAATGGCTGTACGGCGTACATGATGCGATCCGTCCACGCCGGACGGCGCTTCAAATCATAGTCGCTGGTGCCCTCCTTGAATTTGAATGTGGGCGGAAAGGCGGGCAGACGTTCGTGGAGCACCTGAAACGCCATCTGCGACTTCTCGCGCACGTCATACAGCTGATCCCGCTGGATGAGTGCGTCGTGCTGCTGCTCATCCCGTAGAGCGTCGCGCACCTCCGTCGCCGTATCGCTGCCATTGAGACGAAAATTGAGATCACCAAACCAGAAGACATAGTCGTGATCATAGATCTCCCGATAGCGTTTCACATGATAATGATGATTCTCCAGTATCTGTTTATAGTCCTCAATGCGCTCGTCCAACTGATGATCATGCGCCGCCAAATGGGCAACGACAAAGGACAGGCCACAGCCGTACAGTGTGAACCGTATGCTGACCGCACCCTTATTGCCCCAAATGCCACCAAAGCCGGTACGTGTAAATTCCGCCTCCATATCCTTCAGATGCTCAACATGCTGTCGCCGCACAAACATCGTCAGCAGCAGGCCCTGCATCTGTTCGGACTTCACGGCCACGTAGTTATAGCCACGCAACAGATGCTTTGCCTTGTGCGTCCACGGATCCTCCTTGAACAGGCCGAGCACCTGATGCTGGGGCTGTGCATTCACCTCCTGCAATCCAATCGCATAGATATCCGGCAGATCCTCATCAACCGCCTTCCCGCTGGCATCGTCATGCAGTCCGAGCAGCTGACGCAGCGAAATATTATCCGGAAATCGACTGCCAACATTCCATGTGACAATGTAGGCTCGATATGTTTCCAGCTGTTGCGCTTTGGGCGCGGCTGTTGCTGTCGCTGTTGCACTTGCATCTTCCATCTTGCTCATACTAATGCCACACACACATACACAACACACACATTAGTATTTGATTCATGCCATTTGAGCCATATTTCTACTTACATTAATGAATGATAAACGTACGTCTTCTTCTTGTTGCTGTTGCGATTGGCAATATTTATATTGGCTGGTGTCGTAATTGGGTTAGATTCGATTCGACTAGTGCAATTGTTAACTCGTTACGGGCTTGTGATCAGCGCATAATAAGTAAGCAGCAGCGAAGCAGCAGCAGGCAAAGCTCGTTTTGAAATAGCAAGGCCAAGTAAATCATAAACAGCTGTCTGCTGCGTTCACCTATCGTTATCGTTATCGATGCTCATCTCCACCGATAGTGTGTCACGCATTTACAAATGTATCAGTGCTATTACGTATTATTTTCAACATAAATTCAAATATTTTCCCTCTAAAAAATATTTGTAATAAATTTCGTTGCAAATCTGTTATGCGCAGTATATAAATGTATTTAAATTTAATTTTGAACATAAATTCAAACATTTTCCCTGTAAAGAGCAAACAAAATATATATATATATATCTAATAATTTTACTTTAGAAATTTATTATGCTCATTATGTGAATGTAAATAAATGTATTAGAAAATGCAAAAATGTTCAACCAGGTGGCAACTATGCGCGGTGCTGCCACTCGTTGAACGCTTTGCAGCACTGTCGTCAGTTTTGGATTTGTTTTTGTGACACAGATATTTTTTTGTTTTATTGATGAAGTTGATAAGAAAATACATACTAATAATATACGGGCAATATCAACACTACAATGAATAGCCAATCAAGTTCGTGCGTTTAATTGAATAAATAGCGCCAATACACGGCGTTCACTGCGGCCACCGAATAAAAGGCGAGCGAAACACTAACCAAAAAAAAAAAACCAAATACTAATTTTGGTTCTGATTTTTGTTTGTGTTGTTTTTCTTATTTTTTTGTACTTTGACGTTGTTGGCAAGCATTGGCGCTTTTTGTTATTGTTGCTGCTGCTGTTGTTGCCGAATGTTATGTAAATTATACACACGAAGAGCCAAACAGCATCCTTTAATAAGTTGAATCCGTGCGTTGAATCAAGCAACAAATCAAAAAGTCACGCGATCCAATACAAATATTTAGCCAAAAACAGCAGCAGCGCAGTCAGAATCGCAGCTGGGCATAAATCGTATTTTTTTGGCTTATCTAAATAGTTGTCATATATATATATATATATATTGTTTTTTTAATAAATATAAGTTATTAGCAATTACAGTTGAAACATGCCAGCGCCACAGACAATTTCTGCTGCTGCTGCCATAACCACGGCCAGTGTGCCCAGCAGCGATGCGAACGCTAATCCAGCAACAACTGCAGCGAGTGCAGCAGCAGCCCACAGCAGCAATAGCAATAGCAGCAGCAGCGGTCGCCATCAGCTGCGACCGGTAAAATATGATTATGCGGATTCTTTTGCCTGCACGTATGTTGTATCGGTTGTGGCTGCCTCTGTTGCGGAACTGGCCACATATCCGTTAGATCTGACAAAGACGCGACTGCAGATCCAAGGCGAGGCGGCCAGTGTGACCACCATTGGCGCCGTCAAATCAAATGTGAGTAGTTTTTTCTCTTTTTGTTTTTTGTTATTCCTCTTTGAGTTCAGTTTTTGTGTTAGGCGCTTGCTGTTGTTGTTGTTGCTTAATGCATGCTTCGCTTTTGAACCCGGTTTTGCTAATTGCCAATTGCTAATACAACCTTATAACAATATCATCTTATAACTGTGTCCGCCACACTCCACAAGAGTATCCGTGTGCCTGTCTCCATTACACTCTATCTGCCACTATCACTATCCCACTATCAAATTGCGATCTCATCTTGTTCATATTGTTTTCCTACAATCGATAACAGTAACGATAACGATAATTATTTAATGCAGATAACGGCTTTTATTTCGATTAAAATGCAGATTTGCTAGCCTTGAACGATACTTTTGTTTTACTCTTATCACTTTATATTATTGTATTTATGTTATTTTTTGTTTTTTTTTCTGTGATACAGTGAACGCTCGTGAAAGTGAAACTGCCAGAAATTAGTACCTGTACAATAATGAATATTAATTGATTTATTGCGTAGATAGGCGAGATTTCAAATAAGAATTCGAATTGTAATTAATTATCGCAACTGCAAGGGTATTGCATAATTTTATTGGATGGCTTCGGTATGCCGAAGTTGATTACTGCTTGTTTTATTTTTTATTTATCTGCCATGATTAATACTCATTATCAATTGATAAGCCAAATAAATGGGGTTATTTTTGTGGTGTGTCCATCCGATAGAAGGATAGATAGTTAGATATGGATATTAGAGGCATATAAAGATCGAGATCAGCTGACTGTGTGTGCTCTTATGTTTGTTGTAATGCTGTAGTAGTCAACACTAAATGTTATTCACTCAAATCACACTCAACCCTCCACTCCCCTCACACTCCACCAACACCACCACCCCCACCCCCACCCCACACCACACACTAAACTTCTTATGCCACATCTCTCGTTTTGTGTGTGTTTTGTTGTTAAATGTGACAAATTTACAACTATTTTGTTGCGTGTGTGTGTGTGTGTGTGCGCGCGAGTGTGTGTGTGTGTACATGTGTATTGGATAGCCTATATGTTCTATGATGCATATTACTGAATAACCGAGAAACAACTGACCAACCAACCCAACCACCCCCTATTACCAGATGCAATATCGCGGCATGGTCGCCACCGCCTTTGGCATTGTACGCGAGGAGGGCGCCATCAAATTGTGGCAGGGCGTGACGCCGGCGCTCTACAGACACGTCGTCTATAGGTGGGCAAAAAAAAAACAAAAAAAAACAAAAACAAAAAAACCCAAAAATCCAAAAAATAATTTAACAATCAAAATCCAAATCAAAATCAAAATCCAGAAAGAAGAACTGCTTTCTTTGGCATGCCAAAGCTTAAATACCCTTGCAGAATAAAGTCCATTAAATCTAAAGATTGTTCCCATGTTGATCTGTATAATTTCTATGCCGTCTAGTTGATATAGTTGTCTGATATATACACCATGTCAACAAGTTCTCATCAATATACTTTTTATATGCATTCGGATAAATGCTCATACCAAGACCAGGAAACACCTCTGCAAGGGTATCAAAAATGTCACTTTATATTTTTTTTAGCATTGCTAGCATAACAAAGATAAAAAAATAAAAAAAATAATAATCGCCAATTTATGACTTGATCGAAAACTAATGTCGCCTGTTATTATATTGATAGCGGGGTGCGGATCTGCAGCTACGATCTGATGCGCAAGGAGTTCACCCAAAACGGAAGTCAGGCGCTGCCCGTGTGGAAGTCGGCGATATGCGGTGTGACAGCTGGTGCCGTTGCTCAATGGCTCGCCTCGCCCGCTGATCTGGTCAAGGTGCAGATCCAGATGGAGGGACGACGCCGGCTGATGGGTGAGGCGCCGAGGGTGCATGGCTCGGCACATGCCCTAAAACAGATCATTCAGCGTGGCGGCGTCAAGGGTCTGTGGAAGGGCAGCATACCCAATGTGCAGCGTGCCGCTCTGGTCAATCTCGGTGATCTGACCACATATGATACGATCAAGCATCTGATCATGCATCGCCTCCAAATGCCCGACTGTCACACGGTCCATGTGCTTGCCTCCATCTGTGCGGGCTTCGTTGCGGCCATCATGGGCACACCAGCCGATGTGGTCAAGACCCGCATTATGAATCAGCCCACCGATGAACTGGGCCGGTACGTAATCCCTCAATCCCTGTACCACATATACCCTGTAGAAGACTTTGATTTTAAAGAACTCGCCCTGACAATTCATTTTAATAACTACTCAAGTTTTGTGGAACACAATTTATTTGTATTCAAAATAATTTTATTGTCTATCCGATTTGTATATAGTTTCTCTAAAATCGCTTAGTTCGTTTGTAAAACATTTTTATATCTAAATTGATTTTTAATCTTTCTGATCGATTATCTAAATTCGCTTAATTCACTTATATAACATATTTGTATTTAAAATTATTTATATCTGTCTGATCTATAGATGGGCTCTCTAGATTCGCTTAGTAGGAAAGATTCTTTTGATATATCTCGACTAGCACACTCTTATATCTTGCTTTGCCAATTGTTTGTATATATGCTTCCATTCCTCCTTGCAGTGGTCTACTCTATCGGGGATCTGTGGATTGCCTGCGCCAGACTGTCGCTAAAGAGGGTTTCGTGGCGCTCTATAAGGGTTTTTTGCCCTGCTGGATCCGGATGGCGCCTTGGTCGCTCACCTTTTGGCTGTCGTTCGAGCAGATACGCAAAATGATTGGCGCTTCAAGTTACTGAGTAACTTGGACAAACTTTAGCTATTAAGTCACAGTTCAAGAGTTTGGGCATAAAATGAGAATCAAAACTAAATGCAATCGATATTTTAAAAAGGAAAAAAATATATATATATATATATATACATATATATTTAATGTTAATTCTACATTATATTTAGTTGCTTTGTGAGGCAAAGTAAACAAGTGCTATTTTTAATGGCACAACTACTTTCAAGACTGTTTTCTATCTGTCTCCAAATTCTAATTTGGGAATCACTCCAAACTTAAAGGTAATCAGCTTATGTCAGCAAATTCCTATACATCGTCTTATTCACTAATATGTGGATATGATCGCAGAAAAATAATATTGTCTATAAATAAGAATTGTATTTCAGTGTGTTTTCAAACAACCCTTCGATAATTGTGTGTTGAAATTATAGATATATAACCTGTAATCATGTGTACAAATAGACTCCACATTTTATACATAATCTACAGGTCTGAATTAAAAATTGTTGAATCTAGAAGGAAATCTGTCAGATGATGTTAGGCCGATAACATCCGGGAAGGGCGAAAATGACAGTGATAGTGATTGAAGAGAAAAGCCTTTCAAATTCTTTTGAAAAAGCATATTTGAATAAATGGAAATAAATTAATTGAAAGTTGTTTTTATTTGCATAAATGTGTGCTTAATTTGCGGTTTCAGCCTATCTTATATTGTGTATATTTCTCCTAATTCCAGGCTTATACAATATGTAGATATATATAATCAGAAACATAAGTCGATATGCATTAAAAAATTTTTTAAAAAAGTTTCAGAAAATCATCTATTTGTGGGCATACTTTTAGGATGAATAAAAAATAACAGATCAAAACTGAATTTTTTTTTACTTTATTATTATTTAATTAAAAACTATTACACAATATGAAATGAACATGTTATTAATTAGCATATGCTTAAACTAACCAAATTTTGTCAAGTTTCGCAATTGATTACCAGCTGTGAAAACGATCCGCATTAAATTGAAATATACTCAGTATCGTTATCATGATGAAGCATCGATACCCGCCCGCCATGGTATTTGCTGTGTCACACATAGTTTGGTCACACTGCCGACCAGCGAACATATTTCATTGTGGCGTATTTAAGACGGGGCAACGGCAACGGCAGTCAATCAGTTTTAGGCACAGTCCAAAATGTTATTTAAATCAATTGTTCCGCTGCTGTGCGCCGCCTGTGCATTAAGCATTTCGCCATATTTGGCCAGAGCCGCCACCGACGAGGAGCAAAAGCAAACAGATCAAAAGCAATTCACCATCGAACTGGACCCGGAAACATTCGATGAGGTTATCGGTGCCGGCAATGTCTTTGTTAAGTTTTTTGCGCCATGGTAAGCAATATTAAAAGTATCAATTTCTTTCTTTGTTTGGATATATATATATATTTTTTTTGACAATTTGACAATTTTATTTCCTATTGGGAACAGTGCCGGCAAATAAGTAAAGTTCCAGAAACACGCACACACACACAAGACTCGCATACAAATGCAGCCACGCAATCTTAAAAAAAACATCTGTGCATACACAGGAACAACATGCACACAGACACACGAACGCACACACACACACACATACCTGTGTACATGTGTACATTTGTTTAAGCATGTGTTGGCAAATATACCAACAACAAAGAGAGAAGAAAAAACACTAGAAAACCATATTTTCTTGTTATAAAACACATATTGTTGTTTAGGGTACATTGTACTACTTTAAACAAGTGTAATATGTAGTTTTTGTTGCTTCTGTTGCGTTTTGAACACGTACCACGATAAGGGGCTTGAACCGGTCAAAAGGGAGCTTTGCGTTTAGTTTCCACTGGGAGAGGGAAGAGTTGAAGAACTGCCATTGATTGACACACTGTAATTAGACACTAATACTTAGTTAAGCGGCCGGTTCTAATCAGTTCTCTACACATCATCACACGCACACAATACATACACACACTATATGATAATAATATCATCATATATATATATTTACTACGCTTTGGGGCAATAAACGCGAAAAATGTTGATGATCCACAAGACGACTGTTTTCATTAAATTTCACTTCTATTGTGAATCAAATTTTGTTCCACGATTACTTATCAAGAGATTGCAGCGACTCGAATAGTTGGGTTCGTTCAGATCAATGTTCTAGTTTTTGATGCTATAGCTTTAAGCTTTTTTACTTCCACTTTCTAAGTCGTGGCTTTAAAGCAGTTCTTATCAGATATATCATTAGTTAACTTAATCAGCTTATAGCCGTTATAATAATCAGCCTTATCAATACGTAATTTTAAGCTAGATTAGGAAATTTTTTAAGTTGCCCAAAAAGCCTTAAAGCAACAACTGATCAAATTAATAATTAGTTTATCGATATTAAGAAATTTCACTTTAGTTTTTTTCGCTTAAATGATTTCCTCACTTTGTTAATTTTAAAACACATCTGGCTTTCTGAGTTATTTTTTTACGTATGTATATGAAAAATACGTTATAAGCCTAGTTTATTTATTTATTTAACGACAACTAAAGCCAGTCGACACAAAAAATATATAACATTAATTAACATTCTTCACACAGGTGCGGCCACTGCAAGCGTCTGCATCCATTGTGGGAGCAGCTGGCTGAGATCATGAATATCGATGAGCCCAAGGTGAAGATTGCCAAGGTGGACTGCACAAAGCATCAGACACTGTGCGCCGATCATCAAGTGACTGGCTATCCAACGTTGCGACTCTTCAAGCTGGGCGAGACGGAATCGGTGCGATTCAAGGGTACCCGGGACTTGCCAGCGATTACCGATTTCATCAATCAGGAACTGAATACGCCCGCTTCCGAGGATCTGAGCGACCAACTGTTGAAGGATGAACAGAATCCGAATTTGGGCAAGGTCGTTGAGCTCACCGAGGATACGTTCGCCAAGCACGTCTCGAGTGGCAATCATTTTGTCAAATTCTTTGCGCCCTGGTGTAGTCACTGTCAGGTAGTGTTAACTCCACCATATAATCCCTGGTCAAAATATTAATTGATCATGCTTTAATCGACAGCATTTGGCGCCCACGTGGGAGGAGCTGGCCACGGCGCTGGTTAAGGAGCCGGCGGCAGCGATATCAAAAATTGATTGCACTCAATATCGGAGCATCTGTCAGGATTTCGAGGTGAAGGGCTATCCGACGCTGCTCTGGATCGAGGATGGCAAAAAGATTGAGAAATATGCTGGTGCCCGCGATTTGGCCACACTGAAAACCTATGTGGAGAAAATGATTGGTGCCCCCAGCGGCAGCAACGATGTAAACGATGCCACCAAAGATGCACTGGACGCGACCAAAAAACAGACCGTACTCCAATTAAATGGCAAAGATGAATTCGAAAAGGCAACCGCCGATGGCATCGCCTTCATCAAGTTCTATGCACCATGGTGTGGACACTGCCAAAAATTGCAGCCCACCTGGGAGCAGTTGGCAACGGAGGCGCTGGCCAGCGATGCTGGCATATCTGTTGCCAAAGTCGATTGCACATCGCCGGACAACAGACAGATCTGCATCGATCAACAGGTCGAGGGCTATCCGACGCTCTTCCTCTACAAGAATGGCCAGCGACAGAATGAGTACGAGGGCAGCCGATCTCTGCCCGAACTGCAGGCCTATATCAAGAAATTCATTGGACACGATGAGCTCTAAATCCCAACCTGAAGTGAACAACAACAGCAACAACAAAAACATGCAAATACAATAATATTAACGATTATCATCATCGCGCCAGTCATCCAATTTCTGTAAGCCTCTATGAGGGCATCCTTTCATAGAGTTGTGCCATTTTTTTTGTTTATTTTTTTTTTTTGGTACAAATAGGCGTCCATTTACATATATAGCAAAAAAGAAAAGACGAAAAACATATGAAAAGAATAGGAAAAGACAGCAAAAAAAAAAAAAAAAACCGTCAATTGTATTTGAAGTAATGCAATTTATACAATTTAGTTTTGTGTTAGTTGCTCGTGTTGTCCTTTTAGCTGCATTACTTTGCTTTGTTTACTTGCTCTTAAGTTTTGTTTCACATGTGCCAAATATCTATTTCGAGATGAGATATTATATGTTGTGGAAACATTTGAATTTGAATATAGTCTATTTATGTACAACAACAAGTAGGGATATCTGGCATGTTTGATCTCAACTTTCCACTTTCCAACATTGAACATCTCTTTTAGTTTTTGTTTTAAATGAATTTATCCTTTGGAGTAACCAATAAAGACAATTTTGGAATCGTGAACTGATTGTTATTATTATTTTTTATTTTTATTTTCGATTATCATCCAATCGAAGTTATTTTCACTTTATGCTGAAAGACTTTTGGCTTAAATGTTAACCATTAATTTGTTGAAGTGAATCGGCAACATTTATATTTTGTTTATTCACATTGATTAAAAAATCGCATATTCTAAAATATACATTTTTAACATGACTTGTTTATAATAGTTAACGTTGTATAATTTAATTTAAAAGTGCCACTTGGTATTATTTACTGGTATTTTGATTGCAGCGCTACGCCCTCTTGGTATTTTTCTCGTTGCAGCAGTACGGTCACACTAATCCACAAACGCAATTTGTTGTTTTCCATCGCGCTGCTAAATTTCATGGTAAAGCATTTAGGCATGTCCTTTCCCACGGCTCGTGCACAACTGGTGCTGTAGACGCCCAAGTCCAGCCAGTGCTGCCATATCGATCGATTTCGCAGTGGGAGTTCAGTTTATTTTATTTTTTCATTTCTTATTCTGTTTTCTCTCTTATTGCCGTTGTCGCTCCTGCTGCTGCTGCTGTTGCTGCTCCAGCTGCACACAGGTGACAGTGTGACAGAGACAGAGACAGAGACAGAGAGTGTATAAATCGCTCGCAAAGTTTTTGTATGAACGCAAATAGCAGAGGCGCTGCGGCCTCTGGCGGTGCAGGTGGCAGCGGTGCTGCTGGTGGAAGTGCTGCTGCTGCTGCTGCAGCTGGTGTAAGTGGTGCTGTTGGTGGCGTTGCTGCTGCTGCTGCTGCTGCTGCCGCTACTCCTCCTCCTCCTCCTCCTGCGGGCTCCAATGGGCCTGCTGCCCAATCAGCTGGCGAAGCTGTCTCAGCAGCGGCGGCGACAGCATCTAGTTCCACAAATGGCGGCAACGAAATTGGCGGTACCAATCTCAATGACGATCAGGATGCAAAGCGGCGCAAGTGCTTGGAAACGGATGAGGCACAAGACGGCGCCAGCACAGTAAGTAAAGAGAATCCCCCCTCCTCCATCGTTTTATATTAATGCTCCTGTGCTTTAGATGATTGATGCGAACAGCGTGCTCAATAAGATGGCGACCGTGTATGCTGAGCAATTAATGTCGGACATTGTGCTGCTGGTGGATGGCAGGGAGTATCCGGCACATCGGGTCATATTGTGCGCGAGCAGCGATGTCTTTCAAGTGATGCTCATGAATCGGGAGTGGAACGAGTGCAGCAAGGATGTGATTGAGCTGCACGAGGAGGCCTGCTGCTCGGCCGTCTTTCCACAGTTCATCAAATATTTATATGTGGGTCATATTGAGGTGACGCTGCAGACGGTGATGCCGATGCTGGCGCTCTCCGATAAATACAATGTGCGGGATCTCATCGAACTGTGCGTCGGCTATATGAATAAGAATGTCGCAAAGGCGGCAACCAGTGGCTATCTGGTATCCTGGCTACAGTATACTCTATCGTTTACGCCCACGCATAATGATCTCACCGAGACGCTTAAGCGTTTCCTCAAATGGAATCTAGAAATGGTCGCCGAATCGAAGGATTTCATCGATATGGATCCGGCCATATTACAGTTGCTCCTCCAACAGAATGACATTGTCATTACCAGCGAGTACAAATTGTTTACCATCTTGCAGACCTGGTTGCTCCATCGACGCGACCTCATCGAAGCGATGCCCGGCCTCAGTGCCGAGAAGCGGGCCAACACCTTCATGGAGCTGATCGAGCAGACTGTCATGCATATACGATTTGGCATGATGACGCCACGCGAATTGTCGCATCTGCTAATTGTCCCGCTGGTCGAATACCACAAGGAGTTCCTCGTCGAACGGATCGCCATCGGCATGAGCTATCAGTCGGGGCAGGAGGATCGGGTGCGAGAGGTGCGCAAAACCGAATGCGGTGAGCTGCAGTTCACTCCGCGTCTCTACTGGAACGATACGTGGAGTGTTCGCATCGATGTCCACAACTTCGATGAGATCGAGCACTATAAGAACTATGTCACCTGCTTCTTTTCCCAACGTCACATCGCTGAGACTGAAGATGGTGAGTGCCCCAATCCATCTCTCTATCTACCTATCTTATCCATAGTAAGGCTATATCTTATATGATATAGATAGAGTTTTCATAGCAGCAATCGATTAGTTTTTTTTTTAATTCGATATAACAAAATGGGGAAAGGTTGCAATTATATAACAGGCAGACGAAATATAATATTCGTTATATGATGATATTCCTACAGATTTGACAGATAAGTCCTAGCAAAGCAAACTGATTAAATTGTATCGATAACTGCCCCTGTTACGAGAATACCGATATAAATCGATTTCCGATGAAGACATGGTGTTCTTATTAACACATAATAAATCCTGATTATTGATGATCAACTGTAAGAATATCGTTAAGAAACACAGCTTTTGACATTAAACAAACTCAGATTAGCAAACACTATCAGAGCGTTGAGCTCTCCGTTTAATTATTAAATGTAAATCAGAGAAGTAAATCAATGTGAAATATAGAGAGACTTTATACTTTATGCTAGTATTCCATCATCATATATATATAGTATTATGTACTATTTAATGATGTGATTCGATTCGAAATTAACAAAATCCTTTTTGCAGACTCATGCATGACTTGGGAAATTGAATTCTTTCCGCGCGGCGTCAGATATAATAAGGCCAAAATGGTGTGTGGTGAGGATGTGCCCGGCTGCTCACTGAACACGGTGCGACTGCGAGTCACATGCAAGCACCAGAATATTGGCGAGGAACGTTTTAAGGTACACTATATATAACTATATATATATATATATATGTATATAAAATTGCTAAATGCCCGAATTTTAGATTGCTGTGCTGATTGTTGGTGAACAGAATAAGATTGCCCATATACGGACTGTGGTGGAGCGATCGGAATACTTTTCGGAGGTGGCGCGTGTCATCAATTTGGATAATCTATTGCCGTACGAGGAGCTCACATCGCGCTCTTTGAGTCCACATCTGACGGGCAATAAGCAGAATACGCTCTCCCTGCATGTGGTCATTACACCAATGGGTTCGCACACCTGTCGCGACACGCCCCCATTTCAATTTTAGGCTGATCGAAGACATAATAAGGCGCATAAGTCTATACTCCCCACTCGCCCCACCCCCCGCCGCGGTCAATCCATGTAAACACCCCGTAGAGTGCGAGTACAATTCGTTTAGCACACCAGTTCTCTCCAGCCACACTCCTGGTTCATCCTAGTCGTATTTACGCATTTTTAGTGCTCGCATCCAGTTACACTTGATATGTCCTCCATACAACTCTAAATGTATTTGCATTCATCTAAAGCGCAGCACCTCGACTCTGAGGCAGTTGCACACAGATACCGCTGTGCTGTACAATTCCCAGCCTAAGCATCATATACCATATATATATATATATATATATATATGTATATATATAGGAAATATTTAAGTCCTACAATTCTGCAACTTTTACTGTTTTTGTGTTACGATTATTACTATTATTAATATTATTATTATGATGATTGTGTATTTTACATTTTTATATTTTATTTTTTATTTTTTTATTCGATTCGACTTCAACTAAAGCAATAACTATAGCGAAAAGGCCATTTACTTGATTATATATTTGTAATTTGCCTTTCAAAAGACATGTTTACGGTTCAATGTACACTGTAACTATTGACTATGGAAAAGAAATTGTTTTCTAATAAACGTTGATTTGTATAGAAAACAAGGCGAGTTTTAACTAAACTAACTCTATTCCCCCCACTTACAACTATCTATCATAGAAATAACAATGGAAGACATTTATGATTTTCTTTTCTCATGTCACTTTGCAGCTGTTGATTTAGTTAGCTTTCGGCTCTTTTTTACTGTTCTCTTCTGTTAAGTAAATAGAAATATTTCGTACATTTTTATTGTCACTACGTGTATCTAAGATAATGCCAACCTATGTAAGCCTGTTACCAACTTACTAGAAGATAAATGTTAAACAACAAATACTTATATATATATATATATATATGTATATATATATATATGTGTGTGCGTGTGTGTGTATATATCTCTGTATATACTTAGTAATTGCTAAGTCAAAAGCGTAACTATTTTACATACTCCGGTTTTGTGTAAATATTGTGAGCCATGTTTTAATAGCTACTCGGCTTTCTTTCTAATCCTCAAAGACAGATTTGTAAAACCATAATCCAGAAGTATACAAATAGATAGCTATGGCCCATAGATAAGAAGAGCTGAGCACATGCAGCAAAGGAGACAGAGAGAGAGAGAGAGATAGCGAGCGGTGAGTGTGTCAACGAGAGAGAGGTAGAGAGAGAGAGAGAGGGAGAGTAATCAAGTGAGTCGATATATGCACAAAGAAAACCTTTGAAATCGGTACAAGATAAAAGTTTAGTCATTTAAATTATTTGTTTTTTTCTTTATTATATGGCTTTGACGTCATCTTCTTTTACTAATTTAAGCACGTTTCTAGCATTCTTTCGAGATCTTTTCTAACCATACAATAAATGCCATTAATTTACATATTTTGCATACTTTTATTTTAAATTGGAAATCTATATATATATATATACCACACAAAGATATATATTTGTGCATCGCAACTGTTTGAATCTGTGCCGCATATAATTGAGCAATCATTATAATGAAATGTTATAGTCATATTTTGATTTTTAAATTCGAATTTAAAGCAGTATTTGGAAACTGTTACAACTATCGAATTACTATACATACATACATATATATATGTATTATGTATGTATGTGTATAATTTTAAGGATATGCAGAAATGATTATACTAAGTTATACCTATTCTATACATAAGCTCATAACTTTATAATATATATATATCTGGGAATTTATGTGCAATTGCTATTCTTCTTTTCTTGCTGTAATTCTTTTTGGCTTTAATATTGTTTTAAGGGAGAAAATCATTATTAAAAGCCAAGCTTACTTTTCAATCATTCAAATATTGTGCTTTAAATATGGCTCTGATTATGTAATTGCAATAAATGTTTTACTATGAAGAGAACAAATAGAACTTAAATTGTTTTCACAACATTTATGTAAAGCTTATGAGATTATATAATAATATGATATATTGAGCAAGTTATAATAAAGAATAACTTATTTTGTTCTTTGTGGTTCCTAAACCCTGCTGGATCATGGACTATTTTATTACTGTAAAGTATTACATTTAAGATCAAATATAACTGCGAATTGATCGATTATTGTTAATAAAAATACTTATCTATATAAGCTTCTACTGTTCCGAGATATATTTGAAACTGCTGTCATGCGACTCCACGAAAAGAAACGAACCAAAGTCGACCTTGAAACATTAACAGCAACCAGTTTTTTCTTTTTTTTTTGTTTTATTATATTGTTAACATGAGTTCTGAATTAAAAAAAGAAGGCAACAACAACCACATAGTATATAATAAAAGCAATTACATATTTATTTAAGCAAAATCTGTATAACTGTATACCGCACTGCACCACCATTATAACCCTGGAAGAGTGAGAGTGTTTTTTATCCCACCGGCGCTGACTTGCACAAAATTGGCCAAACAGCTGCTATTCTTAGCGTGGTATCTTAGCGATTATATAAGTTTTATTGCTCAGTTAACCCACGATTGCTATTGCGCCATATCATAGTTCTTGTGTGACAATCGGCTTTCTAAGTTACCCTGTACGCATCCAGAGTGTAGATGAAAGGGTATGATCGAGTAGTGTAACAAGTGTAACAAGTCTCCATTCTCTTTTATATACCCTGAAAAAATGGTGAAGTTTGTAACAGACAGAAGGAATCCAATATCCAACCCGATAAAGTATGCATATTCTTGATCCGTCTGTCTGTCTGTCTATCTGTCTGTATGAGCAAGCCGCAGAACGCAGATATTCTTCAAATTTGGAATATATAACAAGCTTCATTTGCATCGATAACTGCTCCCGTTTAGCGAATATCGATACAAATCGATTTACGATAGCAATAAAAGACATAATTGTTCAGATATAACCTTTAAATACATATATAGTATATACTCAGACATACTTTCACTAAGATCGCATAAAAAACCTAGATTTAGTTAACCAACTCATTTTATTCGCATTTGAAAATATATAGCCTCAATTTTTGCCCTATTTACCTGTTTCATTATCATCTTCCAGTCTTGAAAACTTCATAAATATCGATGAAGTAACAGCAGAGTTTTATGAGGAAACTGTCGACGATTCTATTGAACTATTCTGATTCTATTCAACTCAACCCAGAAACGAACGCAGTAAACAGTTGAATGTTGACAGTTGACAGTTGACAGTGATTTAAATATTATCAATTAAAATCGAACATTTTGTTAAATACGAGTTACAGAAGTCCATAACGGATCCGAATACTGTAACGTTTATCGGAACCGGAAACCTGGCATTCTCAAAAAATAGCATAAAAAGTAGCTGAAAGCAATTTTGAATTGTTCTTTTTTTGTTTATATATATGGAATATATGTAAGAGTAGGAGCAAGTAAAGTAGGAGTGCTGAGATTTCTATTTTAATCGAGGAGAATTTGTTAGCCGGGCACACTCAGTTGGAGCGAAATGTTTTTGGTTTGTTTTATGAGTTTGAATATACTCTCTGTTTATACAGAACATCATTCACTCGTTTACAGAACCCATTTGTAATTGGCCCATCAAACGATGGTAGATTGTCGAGCAGAGCATTAACCGAAAGATAAATATGCTTAAATTGCCGTTGGGTGTTTTAATACTGCCAGTCGAAATTTGGCAGCGACAATAGTCGCATCAACCTTCTTCGACT
Organism: Drosophila silvestris; assembly: GCA_035043445.1. Classification (NCBI taxonomy): domain Eukaryota; kingdom Metazoa; phylum Arthropoda; class Insecta; order Diptera; family Drosophilidae; genus Drosophila; species Drosophila silvestris. The sequence continues at coordinate 215,674 of JAWNMZ010000039.1, forward strand.
TTAACTATACATATTTATAGATATAACTAGACAAAAAAAGCATACCATTTCGATTTGCAGTACGCGATAAATATATATATATATATATATTCTTTTTTTTTTGGTTTTTCTCAAAGTTAATCCGCACAAAAGTTCAATGGATAATCCGGGATATGTGATAGATTGTGAGCGCGAGTTCGGTGAGTTATATCGTTCAAGACTTTGAAGTTCTTCAAAGTCTTGGAATAATAATAAATAAAGTGATACCTGAAAACATTATTGCTGAGCACCACTAATGTTTATGTGAGCTATAAAACCGATTAAGCCGATTTACGCAAACAGAAATTCTTTTCAGTTATTAAAATATTTGTTTTTTTTTTTAATTGAGCTCTGATTGCAATTCCGATTTTGAATTTCAATCGGTAAAAATGCGGCTCTCATTCGGATACCAATTTTGATTTGACAGCAAGAGGAAACAGATGAAATTAATTGGACAGCTCAACGTCCCTTTATATATATTGTGATAAATATATTAAAATGTGTAAGAAAGTTTTACTTATACCCAATAATCATAGGAGTATTCAGAATGAGTTAAGTCTTTCAAGCCAAATATCCATAGGTACTGTATATATGTATAGTTCATAGGCATATATAGAGCCTTCCTGGCATGTATTACTCCAATTCATCAAGATATTCAAGGTTAGTTAAGATATCTCAAGCCTTAACAATTTATTTATAATTCAAGCTTTTCATAGGGTATCTCAGTGAAGACCACTTTCAAATCGTTTTTCCCCAAAATTATTTTGTTTGACGCGCACCAAGAAGAAGGTAATTAAAGTTTTCTTTGTTTTTTGTTGGTTTTTAACGTTGTTCTATGCTTTATTATTGCCAAAATGACTTTTATTTTGTCATCTAAGTACATATACGCACATATATGCATGTGTGTGTGTGAGTGTGTGTGTATTTTATGGCCATCAGATACAAATACAGTTACAGGATACAGGAAGCCATATAGTTTATATCTTAATTATAAATATAATTCAACTCAATTGTCATGCTTAAGATGTGTGTTTTAGAGTGGTTTAGATATGATATAGGAATTTCCTTATTTTTTTCTTCAAATTTTGTTAGAATTGCCTTTTTGCAGACCCCATTTAAATGTCCTTATTATGTGCGACTATGTATGCCATATAAGGGATATTTGTTCTTGATATATTGCGTAGGCATATTATATTTCAAGTTTTTGCCAAAAGTGTTGCTTAAGAAATAAATAATAATATTTCCATGAGAAATCTAAATTCTGATCAATGAAATAAATATTCGTAACTAGTCATATAATGGAGTACATCAATTATAATATTAAATATGAATATTTATAATAATATAACAACAATTTGCTTTATACATTTATAAAATTGCACATTTATATTTGAAGATGATCGCTCGAAATTTCGAAAGTTGTTTGTATTTAAAAATTCTTTTTTTGAGCATTAGTTTTACTTTTAAAATATAAATTCCTTGTCCATCAAATGATCAATTTTTGCCATAAATAAAAATAAGTAGTCCAGTAAAATATTCGTCTTTTCGAGCGAGCACTGTATTAACAATTTTCGTTTACACATTTTGAATCTAGCAGATTCTGATATTTTTCTACGTTTTTATTTGGGTTCGCTTACAGTTTCTTCTTCTTTTTTTGGTTGACTATGATTTTCAATTTTTTTTAGTAGTTGTAGTTGTAGTTGTATATTCTCTGAATGCTCTGAATTCCATTTTCGAGGCGAAACATATATAGAAATGTATTGTAGTGTATATAGCATACTTTTAAGAGAGCAGCTTAGATTGAAACTTCATTCGATTTGTTGTACTACTTATCGATATATATACACACACATATATATATATATATTTATTTATATATCTGTATTTATGTATGTAACGAGTATTACAAATTTCCATATATAGTTTTGTTTCGATCATGAAACTCAGCACAAATGTATATATATATGTATATATTATGTATACGTATATTTTCTATATAATATATATATATATATGAATGTGTTGTTGCAATTATTGAGTGCTGTGCACTTTGACTTACAGGCTATATACAAATACCATATGTATATATATATATATATTTATATATGTATATATAAATCGATATCAATCTATATGGAACCATCTATGAATTATATGCATGCAAATATTTGCCAAAGCTGAACCCGCTCCGATCTCTTCCTTTCATGCCGATGCCGTGATTTATCGTGACTTATATATATGTAGTATGTATGTAGGTGTGTTGCTTTTTTTCTTCTTTTTGGATATTACTAAAGTTAACTAGTTATTGTAGTTGGTGTAGCATTCGCTAGCTGCCTTAAAGCAGTGTTCTAGGTGGGGTGTTGTTGCATTCTTGCCGCAGTGAGTGACGCTCTATATAAATGTTTTGGTTTTTCGTTTTTGGAGTGGGTCCCGTCTAGGTACATCTTTCGTATATAAGTACCAATAACTATATAGCCATATATATATACATGTATATATATATATAGTTATCATCTATTATAGGGTAATTGCGTTCGCCGAGTGTTTTTCTGCCTTAGAATTCTATTTGCTGTGAGTCTATTTGGGTTTGTCTGAAAAACTGTTTTAAGTATTGCCCCTCTATATAGTTTTTTTTTCTAGATATAGGTGTGTATGTATGTATTGGAGGTGTTGATAGTTGTTCATATGTGTGTGTGTGTTTTGTTTTTTTAAATTTGCATTACATCCTTTATATTGTACTTATCAGAAATGGCAATTGATTTCAGCATTGATCGATCAGATCGATAGCTCAGTTATATATACTGCGTCTTATACATAACAAATGGCCGGATTCCATTGGGCATCGTTTTGATTAATATTCAAGTTTTAACTTTCGACTAACATGAAGTAAACATATTTGTTAAAATAATAACACGAAATTTAACTTGCTGCCAGCTAACATGAACTTTATCAGGCTGCTAAGAAAACAGTGTAAACATATTTGTTAAAATAACTAAACCAAGTTTACCCTAATGTCAGCTAACATGAACCTTTTCAGAAAGCTAAGAAACCCCTTTTCTCTAGAAATTAGCTAACATTAGCTTTGGCAGGAAGCTGAGCAAGCAATGTAAAATTATTTGTTAAAATAATAATATGAAGTTCACCTTAATGTCAGCCAATGGGAACTTTGGCAGGCAGCTGAGAAAACCGTGTAAGCATATTTATTAAAATAAAGTAATAAAACGAAATTTACTCTAATGTCAGCTAACAAGAACTTTAGCAGGAACATCAGGGAATAACATTATATTCGTGGAGTTTACCAGGAACTCTGAAAAATCCAACTAAAGAATGTTACTGCCGCTTGAAGAGCTCTACCTGAGACCAACATGAACTTCATAAGGAACTAGGAAAATACCAAACACTATATATATAAATATATATATATTGATATTTATATATATATCATGTTTTAGAAGCTTCTGTCGTTGTGTGGGTGGTGAGCACAGTGGAATCCGGCTTTAATACACACATCTCTGATATATACTCGTATTTATGTGATGCAATTGCCGTGTGCAAGTTTCTGTTGGGGATTATAGTAGAAGTAGTACTTGTAGATATGATGACAGAGTTAGAGTCGCCAGATATTGCGACCTTAAAATAAACTGTTTGGTTTTTTTTTTTACTTTTGGCCAACAACTATTCAGCTAATCAACGTTTCGAGTGTTTTGTTTTCTTGGTTTTGTGTGTACAAAATGGGGAAAAAACATTTGCATTTGCAACCAGTTGTGTCGCCGCTTACTTCTCGAAGATTAGCTCGCCGGTGAGGAACGGATTGAGATATGTCTGGGCATCGTAGCCAGAGACGCTAGCCGTAGTGGTGCGACGACGAGCCTGAGCACCACCACCACCACCACCCCGGCGATCGCCATGGGAATGAGTATGAGTGTGATGCGAGGGTCTCTTCTCGCTGTTGCTCGGACTGAGTATTAGGGGTATGGGCATGGAGGTGTACAGTTGCAACGGTTGCTGCACTATGGTGCCAGCTGCTGGATTGAGTGGGGTGTCCATATAGCCGTGTGGTGCTGCTGCTACTGCTGCTGCTGGCGCCGTTGGTTGCTCGGACGCTGCTGGGTAGCTGCTCGGTAGTGCGGTACTGCGTTCCGCTGGTAGCTGTTTCTTTTGGACACCAGCACTACCGAGTCGCACTCGATGGTGCTTGTAGTGACCGCGATGAATCTTTCGCTTTGGATGCATCAGTCCTTCGGACGATGGGGGCGATGTGTCCAGCACCAGTGGCACCACATTCGATGGCGACAACTGCTGCTGCTGATCCAAGCGATAGGTGCCTGTCTCACTGCCGGTACTGTTCGAGTTAAAATTGTGTGGTGCTGTTGGTTTCTTGAGCGTGGGTTCGCGTGAATGTGGATGCGCCTGTATTATGGTGGCGGTGGCAAATACCTCCTGGAAACGATTGCTCGCCTCCAGCTGCTGGAGCTGTAGATGTTGCTTCGCAAGGAACTGCTGGCGTTGCAGCTGCAAACGATTTAGGATGCGGTACTGTTCGAGTATGTGCTTGTAAAACTGCTCGGCGCTGACTTCCGATGAGTTTATTAGGCGTATGGCAATCTTTTCGGGTATCACAATTTTATCTGCAATAAAAGTCCAGAATTGTAAATGATAATCGTCGTCATAATAATAATATAGTATCTCATATCGAAACCAATTTCATGGCTGGTGACAATGCGTTTATTGAACCTCAACGAAACGACTGCATGTGTGTGTGTGTGTGTGTGTGTGTGGGTGTGTGTGGGTGTGCAGGAGATAGCCCATTGACCCAATTTCGAGTTGATTTAGTAAAATGGAAAAGAGAAAAATGCGCCAGCAACAGCAACAAGAAGCAAGAAGAAACAGCAGTTTCACGCCCTTCCGGCAAAACAACAACACACGTAACGACAGCGTTCCGAGCCGTTAGTTTGCGGGTGCTGCAGGGGTGCTGGTTGGGTTCGGGCTAGTTGGGTTCGGGCTGGTTTGGGGTTTGGGGCCTGGGCTTGGGTGTTATGTGGCTTTGGCTTATATGCAATTTATTTGTTAGCCCAGTGGAAAGTGCTTTGTGCTCCAGTTTTAATTAGACCCACAGTTGACCACAACTAAAAGCCGTAAAATTCATCCCATCCCCCCGCAAAACACACCCCTTCCCCCCATTCCCGCCACTAAATAACAGCATCTGCTTTTAGTAGGAATTGCTCAACATTTTTGTGATGCAAAGCAACAAATTTATAACTTATTATCCAATTATATATACACTTATATATATATATATTTTTTTTAAAAATATATATATATATATATACATTTATTTTGCTTTTCATTTAACTTACCGCACTGGTTGGCCTTGGTGACAAAGGGACGTATGGTTGGATCCCATATGAATATATAGTATAGCGATAGCATAATGGCAGCAAGGGAAACGCATAGGACGTAAACGGCTACCGTTAGAATGCGGATGACCTTACGATTGCTCTGCTGCGGCTGATAGCAGCGGCTTATTGTCTCCGTCGGCGGCAATTTCACTTTCTCCTCAAGCGAATTGCTTTTCGAATTCATTTTCAACAAATTTTTCTCGTTTTATTTATTTTTTTTGTTTATTGTTTATTGTTTGATTCTGTTGCTTTGCTTTTTTTTTTGCTTTCAATATAATATTTGGTTTGGATTTATTTGTGCTGCATTTTTTTGTTTTTTTGCACTTTCCTTTTTATAAATATATATAAGAAATGTTATTTATTTATTTTTGATATGTGGGCAGTGCAAAATTTGTTAGTCTAGTTATTATTATAAATGCAATGTTCTTTTGTAGTTGTTGTTGTTATTATTGTTATTGTTTGAACGCGTCGCGTTGCGCTTGAGGTTAACAGTTTACAAAGTTTTACTGTACAATGGATTATAAAAAAAGTTGTGCTGCTGCTGCCAACCGACGCGTCGAGCGAATGCAAGCCAAATGACGACCCAGAACACGAGAAAAAAAGCAACAGCCAAAAAGCAGAGCCTGACGCCGCTGTCGCTGCCGCTGCTGTCAGCAGCCAATGCAGCAGGAGTGTAATCGACTTTGGAGCATCACACTTCGTGTCGCTAACTGTTCGCGTGGCTTAGCCTTCGTGCCTGCGCCCGAAGGCGCGCCTCGTCACCATATGCCGATCCTCTCGCTCTACATTCTGCTGCTGCTGCTGTTTTGCTGCTGCTTTGCTGCTCTGCTGCTGTTCTTTTTTTCGGCATTTTTTCCCACATATATAATTTCATTCATAAAATGCCTGTTTGCTTGCTGCTTTGCCTTGCTTATTTTCATACACACACACATACATGCATGAATGCACAAAATATGAGACGTCAGCGTCGGAGTCTGCTTACTGTTGTTGTTTGTTAAAATGCAGCTGGCACGCGTCGTTCGCATTCCAAAAAAAACCACGCGCTGCTTGCTGCGACTGCGACTGCAGCGGCGGCGGCGGCAGCAGCACGTCGGCACGTCTTGAGGCCTGTCCACTGCTTTATGTGTCAAGAGCGAGACGCCCACACCACCCACACCCCCACCACCCCTCCTCGCCCACACGCTTGGTCTGAGTCAATCGGCGTTTGGCATTTGTTTATATTGTTTTTGCTATTACTGTTCATTGCACGCGGAAATCGAAATGCGCGCCTGATTTTTGCCCAAATATCAACAACAAAAAAATTAAATATATATATATAACATATAAGAACATCAATCAATTCAAATGAAATCATGCTCAAAATGCATTTGCCAGTATATTTTGATTTTTGTTGTGCCTAGAGTGACCATGCGCGCGGGCAACCTTCGCTGGCGGCGTTGCGAAGGACAGCAAAAAGGCAAAAGGCAATGCAAATAAGAAACAAATCCATACTTATGCACACCTACACCTACATACATGTATACATACACACGCCCATATGTATGGACTAGTTTGTATTTGTTGTTGTTGTTTTTACTTTTTGCGCTTTGCTTGGGAAAACTTTCGCTGTTGGTTGTTCTCCTGCACCTGCAGCTTCGCAGGTTCGTCTGCCAAGCGCTTTTGTTGTTGTACTCTATGTACTTAAAAGTTGCAAGTGGGGTATAACAACAGCCACTAAACGAATGTAACGTCGGGGAGAGGAAACTTTAGATAAATGATAATACATGCATAAATACATATGTGTGTGTAGACACCAATCACATAAGAAGCGTAAAATAGTACAAATGTACCAAAAATGGCATGTCCCTAAATTTTTGCTTAGGATTTATGGGCACACATAAAAATGGTACATTGTCATCACATTTGTGAAACAGATTCATTTGTCAAAGTTATGCTTCTACTATATAGAATATGTATATAGGTATGCTTTTAGCTTTTTCTGCAGGGTATTTACGCATCTAGTCCTCGCTGCAACTGCAAAACTTTTACTTGTTTTCTATTTCGATTCGGGTAACGTTGCTCGGCATGTTCGGCTGCTCGTTCGTTCGGTCATCATCGGACTGGGAGGTTAATAATCTGCAACTGGGTCACTAGGACAACGAAACGAATGCAACTGAAAAATCTGACACACACACGCACATACAGAGAGAGAGCACAGAGAGAGAGAGAGAGAGTTTGTATGTGTGTGAGAGAGAGACGGGCAGCGGCTTGGACCCAGAGCGATTGCAATGTTGGCCATTGATTTTGTTGTATAAGACTTACACACACACACACACGCATATAAACATCCATCATGCTGGCTAGCTTAAATGTAGGCCACACGCATACACACACACACACACACACACACACACACATACACACCCAGTTCCAGTTCCCCTTTGCCAGCAGACTGCAATAATGATTTTTTTCTGCTTTTTTTTCTTGCAAATGGCCCTCAAGGAATTTTTCTTGCATTGCGGCACCTTGAATAAAACATAAACATCAGATATGCTGATATGCCAACTCTATACACATATAATTATATTGCAGTAGGATTATGCCATCAACTTGCGTTAATTAAACAGAAAGTAAGGACAACTAGAGATAGATAGATACCCTGCAAGCGTTATCTAGATCGGGTATTTGGGTACCTTTTGAAAGTAAGCATGAAAAGAATTGCTTAAAACGCAGCCGGATTTTCTCATTTGAATTACTATTACAAAAAAATAAAAAATTGCTAAGTGAGTGAGTATAGTGAGCTCGGCTACGATATACCCTGCACTCAGCCAAAAGATGCTTTTTCTCTTGAAAGAAATTATATCAAAACGAGACTTATTTTATGGGACTCTAACTGGGGGGTTTCTTATCCGATCTTAATGAAATTTGTACACTTGATCAAAAATATGTTAATGTATATTATATCGATAAGTATCGATATTTGAGAAGCTTAGACAGTTATCGATAAAAATGAAGCATACTTGATCTGAGTCGAGTATACGAGAAGCTATGTTCCAAGATTTGGTATCTATGGCTCCGATAGTCTCTGAGAATGAAGTGTTCACACAGACAGACAGACAGACGGACATGGCTATGTGGAGTCGGCAGCTGATCATGATCAAGAATATATATATATATGTATAGTTAATGGATAAACAGTTACAAATTCGAGTAGTTTTTCACTAGTCTCAATGGAATCTTACCAACTTTTTGCAACTCAATGGCTCAAAGACTGAGTTAGCCCGGTTAGCCAAAGGCCGGCGCCTTCTTTTGCCCCTTGAAGACGGGCGGCATTCGGGAGTCCCAGGCAAAGAAATGATATATGGATAGAATGAAGCCGAGGCTGCACAAGCCGCACAAATAGATCACAATGACAAAGTAGCGGGCAAAGCGTTCCGAGAACGTTGGCTCCGCAAAAACAATCTCCTCCAGTTGCGGGGATTTGGGTATGTAGGAGTAGGTGCTCCGACGGGGAATACCGCTGCTGGCCAATCGAATATTCCGCGAGCTGCCAATGACAATGTTCGCGGCTGGCTCCTCGTCGTGCACATTTGAGCCAATGATGTTCACTATTTTGGCCAAGTTAACGGCGGCCGCTGCACTCGGCTGCTGTTCACCGGACATTTCTCTCCAAGTTGGTGCACCTCCTGGTCAACTGGACAAGTAGACAGCTGGACAGCTGGCCCAACTTGCTTTGCGTCGCAGCGATTACTGATTTCATTACTTTGACGCTGACGTCGATTAAATCAAAATCGGATCGTCAAAGCGGCTGACGCAAGCCAATAAATAGAAGAAAAAACAAGAAGGGACAGAGAGAGGGACAGAGAGAGAGGGAGAGAGAGAGGGAGAGCGCTATAGCTGGACTGCTCTGCGATTTAGCCGTACACATGCTAAAGCGGATTAGTTTTGTGCGTGCCTGTCAACTTTTTTATAACGGACCCGCCAGCACAGCACCGCCAGTACCCTCTACAAACCCTACCCCAGCACCCTATAAGGAATCAATGAAAATGTAACATTTTTATATACATGTTTGTCAAACATCTTTAATTGGAATGGGGAACAAGTATATCTTTTTGTATATGTATATATGTATATGTATATATATTTTTTCCAGTGTTGATTACGTAACTTATGAAAAAGAGGAAGAAAAGTACCATTTGCCTTGTGAAAATCGATTAAATTGTACTTTTTGCCCACGAACTGATAAGCATTATATATATATATATATGTATATATAATATTAAAAGCATTATATATATATATATATATATTTCGGTACAGTTGTACCAGCCCTCGACAACCTCGATTCTAGCTTGCCACCAATGTGGCACTTTCTCTTTCAAAGCAGCCTGCGCTACCAGCACAAACACCCTACAAATTAATCCCCACCAACTTGGGACAAGTAAATATATATCAAAATAAATATATATATATAATGAAGACCCCGAAGAACGTGGAGAACTCACCCAAAATAATGTGGGGATGCACGAATTGTGGCACTGAGGCACTGTGGCACTGTGGCTTTGGATGGATATGGCGAGTGCTAAGCTAGCCAATGGGATGCGTATGCTTGAACACTGGCAGCGGTGGCATCCGCGAGTCCCAGATGAACATATAGTACATGGCCAGAGTTAGGCCCATGCCGCTGACACCGCCCATGTAGAGCATTAGGGTGAGCAGGCGAAAGGTTTTCGACTCGAAGAAGTCATCCGATTTGGGCACCTGAATCTCCTCGTCCTTGGCCTCCTTGACCACAGCAGCCATGTTGCTCATCATTGTTGCACGCGCACACAGTCGAAAACAGAACAGAAACAAAAACAACAAAAATAACAATAACAAATGAGGCTAAACGAGGCAAGCGTTAGAAATCTGCGGTATTCCACGGCTCGGCGTCTCTGGAGGCGTACTGAATGGCGGCGGACCAATGCCGATGGCTTTGCCCATGCAATTTGCTCGGTTTTGCGGTTTCCTTATGCATTTGTATTTTGTGCCACTTCTTGTTGCAATTATTGTTGTTGCTGCTGCTGCTGCTGTTGCTGCTGTTGCTGCTGCTGCTGCTGTTGTTTTTATTATTGCGGTTGCTTCTGCCGAGCGGTTTTTGGGCGCTGCATCGTTGTTTGGATAGCGTCTTGACCGCCACGCTAATAAGATTCAACACCCCAGACCATATGCCCATACCTGCACCAGCTTGCACCTACCGTGCCACCCACCCTGCCCCACAACGCCCACATCACGTGCACCATTCTTTTAGCCACTTGACCTGGTTTGATTCGCTTCGAAATTTGTCTCTTTTTTGTTGTTGCGCTTTTCTTTCTCTGTATTGCTGTACTCCAGCCACGGCAGACCCTACAATAGGGTTGCCACAGTCAACTAACAACAAATTACACACGAAGAAATTCTTTTTTTACAATTTTCTTAACTTTTGGCATATTTTAGTAAGTTTCCAGAGTTGAGATTTGGTCTGCTTTTGAGCAGAACTTTTGCGACGAGTTAAAGCTGCTAAAAATGTATATTAATCGATATATTTATTGGGATACATTAAAGTGTAGGGTATTTGTGTGTCGAGCTTGCTTTCAAGCAATGTGCATGGGTAAATCCAATTAGACATGGTCGATGCCAGGGGGTAGGCTGAGTGGCTGAGTGTTCTAGGGGAGCTTAGCTCAGACATACCTCTCTCTCTCTCTGCATGTTGCTCTCTCTCTCTCTCTCACTGGTACTCGTGCACTTTCTGCACCGGGTGGCCGCCAATTGAGACGGGAAACTTCAAATGTATATCGGGCATGCCGGAGTCAAAGAAGATTAGATAGTAGAAGGCGAGAGCCATGCCCAGTCCACTGATGCCGCCCAAATAGAGAACGATGGAGATCAGGCGAAAGGTTTTCGATTCAAAGAACGCCGACGGTGGCTGCTCCTTGGGCAGACTGACATCGTCTGGCGGAGGATCGCTGCTCGCAGACGCTGCCATCGCGTACCGTTAACCGTTAGCCGTTAACTGTACGGCGGCAACTGGGCATCGCCGTACTTAAAGCACCTCCAATTATGCAAATGAAGCGTGTGCAATTCTAATCCCAACCGACATTGATTGACTTCAATCGACTTTTGATCGCCCTTCAAATAAACGCAAAGCCAAAATGCATTTTCATATATAATTATATAAAAACTGGGTATATCGGTTCAAATTGAGAGCTTGAGATTCATTCGAAGTGTGAAAATCGGGAACAGCAGCTCATCAAAATTCAACTACAATTCTGGACTAGTCGAGAGAGCTCGTCCCGAAGATATCCTGTTAAGTGTTAAGTTGAATCAATTAAAATACAGTTTCTAGTTTTGCACACTCAAATGTAAAAAGGTAATTAACTTTACTGTTATCTAATCGTTAGCTATATATATATATATACATATCTATATAATTTGTGCTCATTTCGATTATCATGCTGGTTTCTTCTCTCACAAACAATATGATATATATAAATCGGTTGGTCTTATCTCGATGAAATTTTTCCAGTTGATCAATAATATGTCAAGGTATATCTAAAACTCAATTGACAGGCTATATCTTAATCAATTGGAATGCTATCGGAATGCGAGACTACGGCATTTATAGATAACATGAAGTAGACTATGCTATCCGCATGGCAAACAATAACTTTATATATATATATATATTGCATACTGTATATATATATATATATATATATATATATATATATATATGTATACATATATATCTGCTACATTTCACGCACTTTAACACAACTTGATTGTAGCATTTTTTATTTATTTATTTAATGTCAACTGAAAAAAAAAATTAAAAATTAAATCAAAAATGATGCATTAAATTAAATTAAAAATAAAATTTAAAATTTAATTTAAAAAAAATAAATAAGTAAGAAATATTTATAAGATTTCTGGCTGTATTTAAATGATTAGGGACAACCCAGAAAAAAACCCAAGCACGCCAAAAAAATATTGTTAGTATGAATTAGCTAAGCCAAAAAATATTATTCAGAAGACGCTTAATAGTGGAGTTCTTAATTATAGATTATAGACAGATGATAGAGTCTAGTGTAATCATTATAGACTACTCGAAAGACTTTGATTTAAGTCTTGCAAAATGCAAAATGCAAGAAACTCTTCTGCACAGATTCCAATCAGATTTGGTGAATCGGAATCGGGAAAAGCGTCTTGGTCGCATTAGGCTCATAAAGTTCCTTAATAAAGCCAAACAAATAATTGACAGACCTTGTTGGCGGTGAATTTAATATGAAATCAAATCAAAATATATATTTTGTATCTTGGCAGGCACTGTGGAGAAATGCAAGCCCGTCCAGAGTCGCGAGTACAGCTTCGAGGAGGCGATCACGTTGACTGGCGTTGGCCGATTTCACCTGAAACTGCTGCTGGTCTGTGGCATGTGCTTCATGGCTGTCATGGTGGAGTTAATGGGCATTAGTCTAATCATGCCACTGGTCAAATGTGATCTGAATGCGACACTGGGTGAGCAGGGCATACTCGCCTCGGCCGGCTTTCTGGGCGTCGTTCTCAGCTCGCATGCGATGGGCTTCCTGGCGGACACTTGGGGTCGGGTGTCAACGCTCCGGATTGCGATGGCGCTCAGTATGATCTTCTCGATTGTGTCCGCCTTTGCGGTCAACATTTGGATGCTGATCGTCTGCCGTTTCCTCACCGGCTTCTTCATCTCCGGCGGACAGGCCTGTGTGTTCAGCTTGTGTGGCGAGTTCCATGGCAATGGGTCGCGTGTCCGCCACGTCACACTCCTCTCCTGCTTCATGTGCATTGCCATGATGTTTGCACCCGGTAAGTCGTCATCAAATGTTCAATATTTAATGGCCAATCTTAGCTAACCACTTGCCCCTCTTTCAGCTGTTGCCATTGGCATTCTGCCATTGCAGTTCGACGGCTCGTTTCTGGGTTTGCCGATCTCCTCGTGGCGCTTGTTCATCATTGCGGATGTTTCGATTTCGCTGATAGCGATTGTGGGTCTCTATACGCTGCCGGAGACGCCCAAATATCTGCTCGTCCAGGGTCACGTGGAGGAGGCGCTGCAAACGCTGAGAAAAATCTATGAACAGAATTGTGGACGATCTGCCGGCGATTATCCCGTAAAGCGCTTATCGCCAGAAACCGGCGGCGCCAGCTTGTCCAGCGTTCACAGTTTCTGCGATGCAGTGCGTCTCGTCTGGCAGCAGACGGTGCCGCTGTTCTATCGCTCCCGTGTCCTCCACACACTGAACATCTGCACCACACAGTTCATCATCTATGGCCTTGCCCAGGGCATTTTCATGTGGTTCCCCACCATACTCAACGAGCTGGGCAAGCAGAGTGGTCAGGGCTCATTGCTCTGCAGCGTGTTGCAAGGATTCAACACACCCGTCGAAACGGGCACAGACAACGTCTGCCACAGGGCAGTCGACACCAACACATACCAGGTGATGATCTGCATTGGTGGCGCCTTCACCGTCATCTATCTGATATTTGCCTACACCATCGATATGATTGGCAAACGGAATCTGCTCAGTGAGTATAGATAGATCTGATAGATCCAGATGATGGCTGGATCTCCATATGCCCATTATATATATATTTTGCAATCTATACAGTTGGCTGGATGATGTTGACACTTGTGTGTCTGATCCTGTTGCATTGGCTCGAGAACTTTGCACTGGTTGTCATCGCTCTGACCGTGTCGATGGCCATTGGCAACTGTGGGGGGCTGGTGAGCACGATTGCGATGGACTTCTATCCGACGCAGATAAATGCGATGGGCATGTGCTTCATCATGATGGTGGGTCGTCTGGGCGCTGTGGTGGGCAGCAATCTGCTGGGACGACTCCTGTTCAATAACTGTGACACCACTTTCTGGGCTATGCTCGGCGTGGTCGCCGTGCTCAGTGTGATGGCATACTTTCTACCGGATCAGGCCAACACTGCCAACACTTCCAAGGCCAAGTCTGACAGCATCACCAGCAACAGCAGCAGCAGCAGCAGCCAGGAAATTAGCTCTAAGTAACTGTAGCTCCGTACTATCTCTAACTATGTAGTTGTAAATTTTGTATAAAAGTAAAGCAAAAAAAAAAAAAAAAACTAGATGATTTCAACACGGAACGGGAACGTCAATGGGAACGGGCAACGGGTGCCTGGAGCAGTTGCTGAGTTGAAGGGGGAGTGGGAACGGGAACAGGAACGGGAACGGGAACGAGAGCAATTGCATTGGAAATGGATTAAGTAAATGTTTGTGCTCATTTCTACAGTTGTTGTTCTTATTAAATACCCTCGACGAACAATGCTAAATGATAGCTGCGCATCGTTTCGACTACAATTTTGAAAATGAACAATACACACTATATATATATATATATATATATATATATTTAATCAAGTTCTCGTTGGAAAACATCATTCATGAACATTTATTTCTACTTTCAATTGTTTCTCTATTTATAAAATAAAACCTTTTTCAAATCCCATTCAATTTCTCTATCGGAATTGTATTTTGAATTCTTATAATTAGATATATCGTTAAATATATAATTGTAGCTTTGAAGTGTATTCTCTGTTAATGGAGTACAAATGTTGAATGAAAAGTTCTTTGGCAATTTTCTTTTGCATTTTCCTTTTTTTTTTACTCAATTCATTTCTATTATGTTAATCTTAAATATTTGAAAACGATCCACAAATACAAACAAATAGCATATGCGATACACATCTATATAAAGTGTATACTAGGATGCCAAGCCGGAACCGAAACAGCAAACTTTATCTATGGAAAATAACGAACCAAAAACTAAAATGAAAATCATTTTGAAGAACCTTTTACAGAAATCGCTATGAGTCCAAATAATATCGAATACCGAAAGAAAGAAAGTAGTGCAACAAATTCATAGTCCTTAGGGGAATCTACACCTTCGTTCCCGAACCGGAACCGGAACCGATACCGATAAACAATTCAGTTGACAACAAACAGCTGCTGTGTTCAAAAAGAGAATTATTTAACAAAATGACAACGAATGAAAACAGTCTCTGGCAGGTGAGGCGAATGGGTATTTACAGGGTATACTGCTAGTAGAGCAGTCGAGTCTATTGACTTACTTTGTTGCTTTGCTCGTCGTCAACGTTGTCATTTGTCGATAGTTGCTGCTGCTGCTGCTGGCTGCTGCTGGCTGCATTAACATTCTTCACATTGGCTGTCCTCTTCATGCCTCTGTTGCTCATTCCTTCTGCCACTGTTTGTTTGTTGTTCGGGGAGTGGTGGGTAGGGGATGGGGGAGTGGGGAATGGGGGGAAGTAAGTCGCACACTAAACGCATTCCAACTGCAAAGTCTGCCGCATGTGGCAATCGCAGTAAATACGCTTTTATTTATACAACAGCGAACGCTGTTTGCACCGCCAACTGCACCGCCAACTGCACCGCCAACTGCACCACACCACAGTCTCCAAAGAGTTGCAGCTTGAGTTTGATCCACCAGCAGCTGCCAATCATAAATACGAGTACGTAACACACACGTTGTCCATTCGACAAGCTAGCGGTCCTCGGACCATCGTTGACTCAACTCGACTCAACTCGACTTGAGTCTGGCCTCGACTTATATGGCTCGGAGACAGATAACCAAATAACAACTGCCAGATCCCAGACCCAGTCCCAGTCCCAATCCCAGTCTCATCTCCCAGTGCCATCTTCCAGTTCCAGTTCAGCTGCTTCTCAGGTTCCCCTCTCTGTTCCCACGTCACTTCGACTCGGCCAGTTGTTTGGGTGTACCACAACAAAATAGATATATATATATATATATATATATATGTATATATAAATGCAATTCTGAGCCATTCATAGTGTAGATATTACATATGCAATCATAATTTTATTATTTATTATTATATGTTTTTTTCTTAAATTTTAATCTATGTCAATTTGAGTTATATTGGAACAGTTTTCCCCTTTCCCTAGTATTAATCTAGAGGAAGGTTTCGACCCGTTCCTAGAAGTACGCTTTTCCACTTTTAAATGTGGCATTATTCTCAAGGTCAATTCATGACCATCTTTCATTTATTTGCTGTCTTTCTTCCATTTATGTTTTATTGATCTGCCATTAATTTGTTTTATCTATCTAGATTATCATATATTTATATATCTTCTATCTATTATATACAGTTCAGCTGATATATATCTTCTTTCTATCTTTATTTTTATATTGAGTCTGTATTTTGTGTGTATATCATATTTGATATCTCTTTAATATATCTTTCATTTGTTTGCTCTCTTTCCTACAATTATGTTTAATTGATCTGGCATTCATTATTTTATCTATCCTCAGTTTATCTTAACAGTTATTTGTGCTCAATCTATCTTTAATTTTTCTTTAGTCCATCTTCCATTTATTTTCTCTCCATCTTTCATTAATATTGAGTCTATCTTTAATTGATATATGTATCTATCTACTTAACTATTAATCTATATATATATACCTTCTATTTCTATTTTCTATCTATCATTAATGTATCTGAGCAGTTATTTATCTTCTAGCTATCTCTAATTTATATTAAGTCTACCTTACATCTATCTACAGTCCATCCTCGATTTATCTTATCTGTAACTGCCCCTTATCTTATGTGCAGCACTCCAACATCTAGCTACCGATCAAATGTATCTATATCTGTATCTGCATCTGTATTTGTATGCTGTGTATCTGTCTCTGTATCTAATCTATAGTTAATAGACTGCACCACATGCCTGCCCCTTTTTGTGTGGTGTCATGATTGATGGCGAGAGGGCGTGGCATCTGCATGCAGAGTGTATGCGTGTCGAGTGTGTGTGTGTGTGTGTGTGTGTGGATTGTGGGCTGCTAATGTCGCGGCAATTAAGCGGCAGCAACAACTGTCGTCGTTCCATCAATCATGGCGAAGACTGCTCTGCCCGACAATGCTGGGGTTCGGCTATGTTGACCCACAATGGGCCACAAATTAGGCGGTAATGTCGGCTCTTCTCTGTGTCTGTGTGGCTATCTATTCAAATAGAGAGGAGAGGAGACAGATAGAGAGAGAGAGAGAGAGGGGGGTGGGGGGCAGAGAGAGAAGCATTGGTGGTACTGTTCAGAAAGAAGATGCAGGTGGCGTCTCGTCTACGTTGACTGACTGCTAACTGGGCAACAAGCACGACAACAACAAACAACAAACAGCAAACAGCACACAGCAGAGAACAACAACAACAACAACAACAACAACTTGGAAGAGGACGTGCCGTGAAATAAAATCAGAAATAAAAGTCGCACGTCCAAATGGGGCAGCATCAACTTGAACAACTACAACTACTGTGGCTGAGAGCCGAGCCGAGCCGAGCCGACCAACAACGGCAAATGGCAAATGGCAAAAATAGTTAAATAGTCGACTTAGGCAAATTGGCACGAGGCGATCGCAATGGCAAAACAGGCAACGGGCAACAGGCAACGGGGCAACTGGCAGCTGGCAAACGTGCAACATACACTGGCAAAAATAAATTCCAATGAAACAAATTTCAATAGTGAAAAAAACCAAACTTTGTCTGCCAATTTGGAGAGCTCTTTTTGTAGCCGAATCCGAATCGGTTTACTATAGCTTATAGCTAAATTAAGTAATCGTTTGAACAACTCTTTTGCTTAACAATATATATATATATATTTTATATATGAAATTTAAAAAACTGAACTAATTTTATTAAAGTAAGATGTGTAAATTTTGGATAATTAATTTGGGAAGCTTTTACATTGTTGGGGAACCAAAAAACTGAGTTCTCTGAACCAGACCAATTTGTGCCATGAACCGAACCAGACACAAATTTGATTCAACTTTTGAAAAATACTTGACAAATGCAAAAAATGCAAGCAAATGTTCCATTTGTGGAAGAGATGTGGTTTCTCTGAGTGTAGCAAGTGGCAGCTGACAACAGCAAGCAGCAGCTGATGACACCAAATTAAAAGAACTATTCGTATTAAATTAAAATATATAAATGAAGAATATTTAATTGAGGAATTTTTTTTGAGGAGAGTTAGTATTTTTTATGATTTATTCAAAAATACCATCCATGCAAAAAAAGCTGTAATTTTTCTGAGTGTAGCAAGTGGCAGCTGACAACAAGAACAACAACAACAACCACAACAACAACAACATCAACTGCTGTCCAGGAGCAGCAATCGGAGCAGGTGAGTTGAGGAATTACAATGATGCGATGCCAGTCATAGAAAGAGGCGACGTTAATAGATTTACACGCCAACTGAAAACAAGCAAGAAATGAAAGACAACAACAACAGCAGCAGCAGCAACTGTTGCTGATGATGCCAAATTGAAAAGTAGACTGCGCATGCGTGGAATGGGAATGAGAATGAGCACAGAATCAAACAGAAGAAGAAATGAAGAAAGACACACACACACACACACACACGCACGCACAGAAAGAGAGAAAGAGAGAGAGAGAGAGAGAGAGACGACGACGACGTTGTTGTTGTTGTTGTTGCTGCATCCATGTACAGCTAATGAAGCGAACGGATGCATCGTTTATGCGCATCACTTATTGTGATAACAATCATGCGTTAAATATCTGCGAAACTTGAAACATCTTTGAAAGTTCTCCAAAATCAAGCAACATCAAAATCAAATCTCATTTTTCTCTATCGATTAATCACTATTAAAGCAAATAGTAATTAAATAATATATATACCAAGTGTATTTAAAATAATAAAAAGAAAATTATAAATTTCATATGGGATTATCATGGTATACAAGTTTTTGTAAAAATTGCAATTATTAAAATTTGAGCAGAATCGAAAAAAAAGACAACATAAAAAAGGAAGAAGAAAAATCATCACAAATGATAGTTGTTATCAAGCAGTGCATAACGGGCCAATTGCCTATGTGTGTGTGTGTGTGTGTCGCATAAGCAAGGCAGTTGACGAGGACGCCAAACAACGACGAAAGCCTAAACGCAGACGCAGACGGAGTTGCAGACGACGTCGACGTCGACGCCCGACGCCAAGTCAAACGTTATTTAATCAGAATCGCAAAGGCAAAAGGCACAGACAGACATACAGACCAGCGGACAGAGGACAGAGAAAGAAACACAAAAAAATGTAGCCAAGACGTCTCAGCAGCGTCTGCGGCGCAAAAGAACGACAGGTGGCTGCTGGCAGCGACGTCGACGTCAACGTCGGCTGCTGCTTTGAGCACAAAAGTGCAGTAAAGAAATAAAAGTTGGCAGCAGTCGCAGCAGCAGCAGCCGCGACGGCCAATCAATTCTGAGAAATGAAAATGCCGTCTTTGGCATCGTTGCTGCTGTTGTTGTTGTTGTTATTATTGCTGGCACAATTGTGCAAAGCAAGAGCCCCACACACATAACCACACACACACACACACACACATCAACATAAAAGAATGCGAAGAAATGCAAAATGCAAACACCACGAGCCACTTTCCAAATGCATTCATGATGTTTACCGTTGAAATGCGCCCAGTTGCCGCCGCTGCGTCTCTCTTTCTCTCGCTCTTAATGTGTGTGTGTCTGTGTGCAAAAGAGAGGCTGCATCGCAGACTCTAACAGCAAATGAGGAGAAATGAACAAGCACCAACAACAGCAACTTTAAATCAAGCACGCACACACACACATTCACACACACTCACAGATAGACAAGTGCTGACAGCAGAGTTGCCAATTGCGCTGATTTTAAGCAGATGCTAATAAATATAAAAAAGTTATATAAATAGTAATAATATATGATGCATAATAAATATATTTGCTGCTTTCTAAATTAAAAACTAAAAATTTATAACACATATAACTTATCGGGAAATGTTAATAAGCTTTGACAATTGGATGTAAATAAGTATTGACGACTCTTTTGCCAGCAGTGCTGATATTTTGGCTATTTAATAGCTATTTTTGCGCATTTCGATTGATCTAGTTTTCGGCTCTCTTTTGAACCAGATCAAGTTGTTGCAATGTCGCAGAGTCAATAGTATGTGGCTTTTTATTTGTTTCATCTATTATCGAACAATTTGAAAATAGTTAAACATTTATTTGTGTTTGCGGTGCTGGCAACACTGGTTGCTACAAATTAGGTGCCCGCTTTAAGTTCAAGTTCAAGTGCGCCTGCCACTGAATGTGATCCTGCAGGAGCTTTTAAGCAACATTTGAACGGCCAATTGTTGAATGATTCTGCATTATTATTATTATTTGTGAACCAAATCGAGCCGAACTGCAAATGTGAAGCAACAAGTGCTAATTGAGCCTCTGCTGCGAGCGAGCGAGTGAGCGATGGAGTCTGTGTGTATATGTGCGAACGAGTGAGCGAATGCCAGTTGCTATGCTCTGTCGACGGCGCAGTCGCCGCCTGTGCTGTGCTCATTTGTGCAGTTTGGCGTCGCGTCGCGACGCGATAGCGTTGAGAGAACGCGGCGCCTGCGCAGCATAGTCACAGCCGGCTGCCTCTGTCTCAGTCGCCGTCGCAGTCTCAAGATTTTGCCGTCTGTCTCTGTGTGTGTTGTTGTCTTGAATTTCTTCTTGTGCTGCTGCTGCTGCGACTGCTGCTGTTGCTGTTGCTGTTCCCGACAGTTACATTACGAGGCCAAAGAAAGTATCTTGGTTGGTTCGCGTGTATTTCGCGTTCGTCGCTCGACGAGTTCACACGTCTTTCGCTCGCCTTGGCGCATCAGCTAGTTCGAATTTCGAATTTCGCATTTCGTATTCGTATTCGAATTCGAATCCCCGCATCGGATCGTGAACGAGTCTCGTTTTTGTCTCGTGCTCGCCCCCAGTGACCAGTGTTGTCGAGTGTCTTAAATTCTTTACACACATACACACACACAAACACACATACATAGATATATTTTTTTTGCTGTTCGTTTCGCAATTACCGTTATTCAGACTTGGAGATCGCAGTGAAGTGAGTGATGTTGTTGTTGTTGTCAGACATAATTTAACCCAGAGCGGGCAAATAAAAAACGGACAACTGCATAGTAAAAAAAACTACTACTATAAATAAAAAACATTTTTTTTGTTGTGTTTACATATTTTTTTGTTTTTCTTCATAAATTGATTGTGTCCAAAACGAAAACAACAAAAATGTGCAAAGCAAGGATCCCAATTGGATTCCAATCAGACACCTTACGAAATATAAAGAAGATGAAGAAGAAGCAGCAGCTAAATACCGTTGCAACTGCACAGAGCCGATTAAGCCTCAAGAAGGGGGGAGGGGGTATATAGGCGTTGTTGTTTTTTAGGGGGACCAAGCGGATTCGACATTTCATGCTTTCTAATTTTTCCCAATTAGCACAAAATCTGTGTCTGCCTTCTCTGTCTCGATCTCTCTTTCTCGCTCTTTCCCTCTCTCTGAGAATCGAAACCAAAAAAATCAAAGTTTTTCATTGCTTATTTATTTTTTTATTGTTCTTTAAAAGCTGTGAAGAGCATTAAGCATAATCATCGGAATCATTACACTCACACACACACACACAAATCAAAAAACGAACAACGAACGCGACCCACAAAAAGTGGCTTGTCATGATTTTTGCCTCCGTCTCCCATCCAATTCGTCTCCTTGCACTCGTTACTTATATTGACAATTTAACCAATGCCATTCACATTCCCATTCACACACACACACACACATGCATACACACGCATATGCACCTGTGTGTCTGTGTGTGTTTGTTCCTTCTTCTTCGGCTTTCGTTTGCCACTGCAAGAAAAGAAAAAAGGAGACAGCGCAAAAGAGATGGACAGTTAAACATACACACGCACACGCACACAAACATACACATGCATATGTGTCAAATGGCAACTAATCACTAATCAGTTGGCATCATCATCAACTTTTCAATGTGAAAAATACTTTATGATATTTACCTCCTCCAATCCGCCCCTTCCCCCACCAACACACATACCCATCAGTGCTGTCATTTCTGTTCTTTTTTTTTACCGTTGTTTGGCAGCTGGAATTTTAGCTTTTTTTTTTTTAATTAGCTTCTCTTGTTAACAGCGAATAATGAATAACCGTTTTTAAGTTTAATAAAGGTTAATAATCAAGTTTTGATGTTTATAGCATTGGCCATTATAGTCACCTGCACTTGGTAAATGAAAGTTTTGCTGAAATTAGAGCTTGTCCTTGAAACCCCTAGAAAAAAAAGTGATGAAGAATCTTGCCATTATTATTAAATATTAAATATTTACTTATTGCATTAAACATAGATATTAAATATATGTTTATTGCATTAAATTGTCTTCTTTTTTTGCACATAAAAATAGCTTTTTCTTGCTACTTACAAGTTGGCAGCACTGATCAACCCCTCCCTCCTGCATTTCACCTGAGTTGCTTGGCTGGTTAGTTGCTGGTTTTGTTGTTGTCTCTTTGCTGGTTGCTTGGCTGGTTCTTATTTACGTTACGTGTTCTGCAGTCCCGTTCAACCGATTTCACTTCATCTTCTTCTTCAGCGTACTTACATATTCTGCTGCTTGCTGCTGCTTCTTCTGATCGTTTTTTTTTTTTTAGTTATTTTGCTATTTATTTATTTTATTTACTTCTTTTTTTTTTCACTGGTACATTTTATGCACTCGCTTTTTCGACTTTGGTCGCAGAAAGCAAACAAATCTTTGACAACACACAAACACAGACACACACACACATACATTTATACCCAAGGAGCCCGACGTGCCGCACAAGCAGATAGAAAGAGACAAATAGAAAGAGTGTTTAACACTAGGACATTTGCTTTTCAACGGTAAGTGCTTAAGTTTACTCAAAAACTATCGCTTTAAGCGAGCAATAAAATAATGGATAAAAGTTGATTCGTTAAAAATATATAACAATTAATCTGATCAATTATCAAACTGCTAAGAGTTGTTTCTGTCGAGAGAGCAGTTTCAAACATTTGGAAATTTATGAGGAGTGTGGTTTTAAGCCAGTTTCAAAAGAAAAACTGTTTCAAATCTTCCTAGTTTCAAATGATAGAGAGAGAGACGAGGCAGAGAGAAAGAGAGGGAGAGAAAGATAGTGTTTTCGGCAGCTTTTTGAAATGATTTAAAGAAATGTTAGGTTTTTAATAGTTCTTTTATTGATACAGTTAGTTTTTTGTGCGACGATTTAAAGAAATATTCGCTTTTTTAGCAGTACTTTTATGCATTCGGAGAATCTCAGTTAACCAAAGCTTATCTCTTGCTCATCTCAGACAAATTCTGCGAATACATTTCAAACAGTTTTTTTTCAAGCAACAATTTTGCACTGACCAAATTGGCTTCTACTATTTCGAGTGCAATCCATATACCTAAGTATATCGATAACTATGTATATTTGCACATCATTTAAAAAGATTATTGCTCATACAGTTTATTGGTTAATTGGGGGTTATTATTGAGAGCCTAATCAGTTCACGTATCAATCAAATCCAATCAAATCAAATCGAAAGCAATCGCAATTATTTAGTAAACAATGCCCATTAGAGCCACACACATACACACACACACACACACGCAGAGAGAGAGAAGAGATCGGTGTTAAATGCATTTGATCCGTCTTGGAGCGCATTAAATGCACCGTTAACTACCTCGAATTCTAATCAAGCTGATGCGACAAAAGAAAAAGAAAAGAAGAAAACACAAACAAACAACAACAAGAAGCAAAGAACGCCGCGCGGTGGCACAATAAACTCAATTCCTCGAGCCAGTTGCAACAACAACAACGACAACAACAACAAATACTAAAACAACACACAACACACAGAGACACTTTTTAGAGAGACAGGTAAGAAACACGCGACTTGGCCATAAATGCAATGCCAACTTGCCAACTTGCCAGTTGTTGTTGTTCTTGTTGTTTTTGTTTTTGTCGCATCAGTTGCAAGTTGGCAACAGCATCAGCAACACCTGTGTGTGTGTGTGTGTGGTGTGTGTTGGCCTCAAATCATTCGCCTCTTCTGCTTAGGAGACACCCTAAAAAGCAAATGTGACGCGTTGAAGTCTCTGGGCATTTATTTGATCTACGAGTTGTCGCTAGTTGTCGCTGTCTCCCTCTCCCTCTCCCGCTCCCTCTCCCTCTCCCTCTTACTCTTTTAGAAAGAGAGAGAGAATAGCCATTAGGCAGATTTATGAGCAGAGAAAATCAGTTCGTAGTCGTACTATTTGTCTAAAACTTGATGTGCATTTATCCTCATTTTAGTATTTTAGTATTTTTATTTTTTATTTTTTTTTATAGCATGTATTTTATTAGCCATATTCAATATTTAGGTAATCTTTTTGTTTTCGGTTTTTTTTTTGTTACTGATAGTCATAAAAAAATAGTGTTAAATTTGTTGCTTAGTTTTTTAGTTTTCGTTTTTATTTTTATGAGCCATCGTTTTGCAGTTGTCATTTGAAATTCATTCAAAGTTTAAACAGTAATTTTTTTGTTTTTAATAAGCCAATTGATTTCTTTTGTATCTGACTGTTGATTGTCATAAAAAAAAGAAGTGTTAACTCTTTGCCAGTCTTCTTTGTGGGTTTTTTATTTGTATTATTATATTTTTCTTGGGCCTATATTTTTGTATTCGTCATTTGAAATTCATTCATTGGTCAAACTGTTTTTTTTTTTTTTTTGGCCATTTCTTTTGGACAATGCCTAATTTATTAGCTGACGCGCAAGTCACTTTGAAATTGGCCATTTGCTTAGTGCCATCTTCTCTGCTTGCTGCAGCAAATGGCGAGAATAACACTAAAGATAAACACACACACAAACACACCTACTTTTTTTACAGCAATGAAAACATGCGATTGGTCATTCATTGTAATATGCTAATGAGCAGCTCAACAAGTTTCGAACAATTTCTTGGAATCTTCTGTTTCTTTTTAATGCTGTTTTGGCGTCTAACTGTTCTTTGCCTTTCTACACGCAGCATCGGCATCCGATTCAATCATGAATGAAATGGAAATCTCTTAAGCACATCTCGACAGGCAACCAAAACATATGAAAAGTGAGAGTGAATAGTTTAGTTGAGCTGAGTTGAGTTGAGTTGAGTTGGGTTGATTTGATTTGATTTGAAGAACATGCAAGCACATTAAACATTCAAATTTAATCCGCATCCGAATCAAATAGAAACTCGAACTGTAAACTGTTAACTGAATGCCAGCACGCACTGCGTACTCTCAGCCTCTTAACATAAATACTTGCGGCAACTCTGCGAATGGATTCAGTATTCGTGTCATTCGAGTCTTAATCCGAGTCTCAAATGCTCCCTGCAATTTGATATTATTTCCATTGTAATTTATATGTGAATTGACTAAATAGTCTGTATAAGTCGATCATACTTAATATTCTTAACTGGTTACGAGTGTGTCAACACAACATTCGAATGGGAATACAACAACAGTTATCTCTTCATTAATTTATTCATAACATTCACATGGGAAATGAATAAGCGAACATCTCCCATAATTTCAATGAATGCTCACATTTCGTGGAATTTGATAGCTGGTGTCAAGTGTCAAGTGTCAACTGTCAACTGTCAACTGTGTGTGTGTGCGTGTGTGTGTGTGTGAGTGTGTGGGTGTGTTTGTTTCAAATTAAATCTGCCAGACGCTGATAAGCGTCCCAACTCAGTTTCTCAGCACATTAAACATTGCCTTCCCCATTTTACCCCCCTCTGTGCCTTTTGTGCCACACAATTGAAAACTTATTTTGGTAGCAGCTGCAACTATTGTCAATCTTTTAGAACCAGCCCCATTTTAACATTAGCACTGACTAAACAAAACCCGCCCCCAACCCTTAATACCCCTTTCCGCCCTGTGTATTGGCAAGCAATTTGCATCTTGTGGCAAAAGCACAACTGAAAATTGTTGCACTTGGCACTTGTCCAATTTCTAAGAGTCCAACTTTAGTTTGCTTAACTCTGATTAAGTGCTTCAACTGACAGTTTATTTGCAGATCTCATTTCCCATAAATAATAAACTGAATAGATAATAATGATTATTGTATAACGCATTTTACGAACAGAAGGAATCTCCTCCGAGTCCACTCAGTTTATATATTCTGGATCAGCACCAAAAGCCGATTAGGTATGATTAGATGTATGAGCTGGAGACTTCAAGTTCCTAGTATACTAAATATTATATGCCAAAAGCAGATAAGATTGATTTAATTTTATCGATAACTTTCCCCGTTTCGCGAATAGCAATTTATTTGTCATTCGTGAATCTTACAATGCCCCATTTCATCTATTCTCGTTGGAACTCTCTCTTTCTTTAATTGAAAATTTTCAATAACAATACAATTATAATATAATATAATATAATATAATTATCTGAGGTTGACATATCTTCTTACTCCACAGTTTCAGAGTTTTTGCCTATCTTTTCTTCCCTTATCCTCCATCTTTCTCATTGCCTCTTGATGATTACTGGCAATATATATTAGACTATTTTAAACTTGAATAAGCCTAAATTTATTAATTGTATCTTTTATTTTTATTTTTCTTTTTAATTTAACTTTTCCCTTTTAAAATTGCAACTTTTTAATAGAGATCTAAAACTTAAGGTTTGGGTTCAGCCCGTCTGCTCTCTCTATGTAGATGTGCTCTCTCCCCCAGAGCATTCTTACTTGTTTCCAGCAGTACTCGAAACATGGAAATCTCGCCCGTTTTATTGTGCGGCAAAGATAGGTAATTAAAGGTACATCGAGCTGGGCACATGGGGGTAGACAGAGGTACGTAGAGTTATTTGGTGGCATGTACCATTGCTCCGTGTGCTGGCAACTAGACCAGTTCGGGTGGCGCTGGTCTAGAAACCAGTTTAATTCAAATCAGGTGCAAAAGAAAGTGAACCATTTGTAAACGTATTTTCCACTCGCATATGTATATATATATATATATAGTAAGTATATATATATATATATATATATATATAGTTAAGTGTGGATTATAATTAACATTAATTGTGGTTATTGTTGTGCAGTTTTCATTGTGCAGCTACCAGTCAAAAGCAGAAGCCGGCGAAATAGCCGAATAATGGCATTGAAATGGAAAGAGAGGCGAGGAAAATGCCAACACAAAAGCGAACCGTAAAATATGGTTTGTAGAAGTAACAGCGTTTTTGTTCGGTGATTTACCGTTTTGCACTTGACTTGACTTGACTTGACTTGAAAATGCCGCTTCGATTGGAAAGTGGTTATTTTAACTGTAGTCCAATTTTGTGTTTCCCAAGCTAAAAACGCCCAAAAAAACAAAAAAACACCAACAAAGCAAAACAAAACAAAACGAAACAAAAAAAAAACGAGTTGAGAAAGAAAAGTGAAAACTGTCGCACGATTTGTGTGTTGCTTTTCCATTTCATTTCAGTATCGATACTTTAATGTGTTATTAATAAAATATGAGTATCGAGTATCGGGTATCGGGTATCGGGCTGCTGCCGCTGCAGCTGTGTCGCTGCCCCATAACAAAAGTTAACCGGCTTAATGCCAATTCACAATTCACAGGCCCCAAAATGCGGCGGCCGTCTTAATTGCAACTAGCTGTGGCAGCATCTCTGACTTGCTGTGGTAGTCGTTGTTGTTGCCATTACCATTAATTAAGCGTTAGCGGAGCGTGCAACATGCCACACGTTGTTGCCCGCCACTTTCTTTGGCTTACATATACACTTGCACACACACACACACACACACACACACACCACACACGGGGTTTTGGGTCTGCTCGTCTGGCGGCTGCCACTTGGCCAAGACGACGCCACCGCCACCGCTTAAGTAGATCCCGGCCAAGATGACGACGCCACTTAATTGGCTGTTGCCATGGCGCTGACTTTGACCCAAGAGGCGTTAATCGCTATTTTTTCTTAGATTTTTTTTTAGTTGATAAGCAATTGCTGAGCGTGCAACAAAGACAATGACAACGACCATTACTCAGGTGTTCTTTACAGTTAGCCAAGCCAAAGAAAAAGAAAACAATCAGCTACAGTTGAACTTCTCCAATTTGAACGGCCTCAACTTGTATTTTGTGTATTATGCGAATCTACAAACAATATCCTACACCAAACCCGACCTGGAGTGAGCTCGACTAGCAGTTACACTGCACCCAAGTCTTAAGAATATTCAAACCAGACTCTGAACCCAGCTTGGTAGACTTGCTGATAGTAGTTTATTCCGTTTCTTATCCGATCTTAATGAAATGTTCTACACTTGATAAATAATATGTCTGCGCATACTGGAAAACTATATATTTAGAATTAACATTTTTATTTATTTCGGATAACATGAAATAATCTTGATCTGCATATAGTATTTGAATTGATATGACGATTTTCTTCCGATCTGAAACTTAGTTTATCAGTCAGACGCAATTAGAAATATTTATATATAACTATATATACATATATATATATATATATATATATATTAGAGAGGCCTCTAATAGAACCAGAACCGTTTTATGGCATAGGCAAATATACAATACGACTGCAACTTAGAAACGAAGAAAGACAGAGGCGACAACGGAGCTGAGCAGAGGCACCAGGACTCCAACAAGCCAGATCTTTTTTGGGTGGCTATAATCTTAAACGATTTAAGCAAGTAATATTCATCGCGAAGAACAGGCTGAGGATACTCACCGGACATTGTAGACTAACTAAACTAGGTATTTATAGCAGCGATCTATGCAGGTTTTGTGAAAGCGAGGAGGAAACCTCAGCATCCTAGGGATGCGTGCTATGAGCTTCAAAGACATAGAAGCCCTCAATCCAGCAAAGATTCTAGCATTTGTGCAGGAGCTGGGATTGATGGATGATAATAGATCCAATAGGTTGCAGTGCAGGTATCGCATAATAATAATAATCATATAAAATGCAATCGGAAATCGATTTGTATCGTTGTTCGTGAAGCGAGCGCACTTATCGATCAAATTACATATACTTTTGCCCATTATTTATTTTCGCACAGTTTATTTAGAAACTATTTACACATTTTCTCCTCTGGTTTCACGGGATTACAAAATTGTTTATTTTATTTTTTCCAATTTGTCGTACAAAAGTATTCAGAAACTCGATTTTTGATGGCGCTGAATTGAAGTTCGATTGTATTGAATTGTAATGTGGTCTATGCTTTGTTTAAGCCCAATCTGTTGCGCGGCCAATTAGCCAAAAGAGTGAAAAGATGCTGTCACAAAAAAGAGAAATTAATTGGGCGCAAATTAAAGGCGAATACACAAGAAGTAGAAGACGACAAACTCATATAAATAAATATATATATATATATATATATATATATATATGTGTGTGTGTATGGGAAGACATAAAAAAATGTTTATAAGCTTTATAAGCGAGAATTTACCGTTTGTCTAAGAGCGTCTCTATCGATTCGTTGTTGTTGTTGCGGCTCTTTTGGACGTTTATACAATTTACAGTTCTGTGCGCGATTCTGACCGCATTTTTGCGCTTGAATTCAAAGACAACAACAACAACAACAACAGCAACAGCAAACAGCAACATCAAACAGCAACAACAATCAGCAACAACAATCAGCAACAATAGCAATTCAGCTTTAACAATGGCTTGTGGAAGTTGCGGCCAACTGTATCTGTATCTGTCTATCTGCATTTTGTATCTGTATCTGCTGCCACCTGTCTAGCTGTCCATCCGTCCATCTGTCCGAATCCCAATCTGGCTTATTGTGTGTCCGTCCGGCTTCTTGTCTCGGAGTGTAACTGAAACAAGCCCGAAGCAAATCGATTGAAAGCCGCTTGAAAGCAGCACACAACAACAAACAACAGATTCAAACCCAATTTCGATTTCATTTTCACCTGTTGTTATTTGTATCCCCCCGCCTCACACACACCCCTTACTGCCCCCCAACACCGCCTCCCCCAACAACTGCCCGGTAAAAGTGCGCAAATGCGTCAGTCATAAAGAGAGAAAGAAATAAAATACAACTTCAGATCTGCTGTTTATCTTTATTGATTTTGTTTCTTTCTTTTCTTGAGTTTTTGCTTTTATTATTATTGCTCTAATGTGGGTTGATCCAAGTTGCTCACTCGTTGCATGACTGACTGACTGACTGACTGACTGACTGACTGACTGGCTGACTGACTGACTGACTGACTGGCTGACTGACTGACTGGCTGACTGACTGACTGCCTGGACTGACCTGACTGCCTGGCTGCCTGACTGATTGATTGATTGATTAATTGCATGATTCACATCGCCTCTTGTCTGTGGCGGCAAATTCTCTTTCAAATTTTAATAGCCACGGCTGTGAAAGTGCGTTCCCCAAATTCTCAGCTCCTCAAAT
This sequence comes from Drosophila silvestris, assembly GCA_035043445.1. NCBI lineage: Eukaryota > Metazoa > Arthropoda > Insecta > Diptera > Drosophilidae > Drosophila > Drosophila silvestris. The sequence goes on from JAWNMZ010000039.1 coordinate 246,386, forward strand.
GCTTTTCTCCTACATAGTCTTTCTTGCTAGCCTCGACGTTTTTTTGGGCTATGAAATTCAAACAACGCCAAATTGATTTATAAATTGTATACCCATTTTTAGTTGGGCGCTGTTCGCCAGATCGTTTAAGCAACTCAATTAGCAATATAATGCTAATTTTATATGCCAACTTTTGTATTTAGGCTCAATCTTAACTCGATTGTGGCAACAACTGAGCAACGGGAATTGAGCCTCTGGCCCCTTTGGCCTATGGCCATTTGATCCACTTTTTGTTGTTGTCGCTTGGCTTTACCTAAATAAGCCGCTTTGTCGCCATAACAATCTAAACGTGCTTCAGGTTAAGTGCAAGCTGAACCCCAACACTGTAACCGAATTTGTAACATTTTGTAACATGAAATTGGGCTCTGAAGTTGATGGGCCACAAACAAATTAAAGCAACACTAAAAAAATACCACAAAAATGCTTACAACTGTTGCACTTTTGAATTTGTGTTTTAGTCAGAATTTGCATATGTATATATATATCTATTACTTGATATTATTACTTTAAAGTTTAAAAAAATGTGTTGTACACTTTAATAACCCAATTCTATTTCAAATTGTTCACATTTATCTATAACTAAAGCCCTGTTCAGAATTGCATTACTTGTGCACATTTCTTCAGCTTTAACAGTGAAAAGTTTCGTTTGCTTTCTTCCTCTGTTTTATATAACGATAACTTCGATAACTATCGATAGCTCCTTAAACTTGAGTGTATTTTGTATAGTGGCTTTCGCGCTTGGAATTTGCAAATAATATCCATAACCCGATTACGGGCAATCGTTAAAGAGTTGGCCGCTTATCGAATTGACCACAAATGCAATCCTCGCAGGCGCAAACCGATTGTTTTGCGGCTGCGCTTTTATTAACCTCCATTTTGTGGGTCACGACTGGCTTGGCTAACTGGACCAGGCGTGAGAGACGGGCCCAAGAGCATTTCGCATTTCGCACTTGGCATTCGCATTCCTCATTTCCCATTTTCCATTTCCCATTCGACAATCCGCAATCCGCAATTCGCATTCGTCAAGCTCTCCCCGCTGAGTTTTGCAATTGGCCAATTTCTATTCATTAGCCGCATTCGCCACGCCACCCACTCACGCCAATTGCAACTCCGCCAAGTGCCGCACGACGCTAAGTGGCAGTTGCAAGCGCCGCACAGTGGTGCCAAAGTCCACGAAACCCACGAAAACTAGTTACCCTTGTCTGAGCATCAGTTTTGATTATGAATTGACTCAAAAAATGTATTCGTTCCATAATCGTACCATATCAACGAATGTATAATAATTATATAAGATTATGTATTATCTCTTACAAGATGTGATGCCATATAATATGGAGCTAGCCTGGAATATTATCATTATTAGATAAGTACCTTTAAAATCGTTGTCTTCTTCTTCTCAGTGGATTATCGGAACGACTTCCTGAATACACTATTTATATATATATATCCACAGTTCTAATAATATTATTGTACATTTTATTTTGAGCTGTTAACTTCGATTTATTGTTATTATTTTTTATTATTATTCGGTAGCGAAATCCGCTAATATTTGAAGCCCAGCTTCAGCTATAAGAAATACACAAGCTGCTCAGCTAGATTGCTCCACTGTGCTGATGCGATCAGATTGGCTGTGCCTGCCACAGTCAACTCCTATAACTCATATTTCCACGTCCATTCTTAATCGGCTAACTTATTCAACCAACTAACTTAATCGTTATTTTCACCCATTCCAGATATAGGCGTAGCGCCCACATCGCCAGCATGTGGAGCCCACAAAAAGGTCCTACACGGCTGTGGGACCTTAGACTTAGTAGCTGTATATTTATCTTACATTTAATGGTGAGTATAACTAACATACAATCTAACTTTAATTACGCCTCTTCCTATCTATGCGAATTAACATTGTAAATGATCCTCGATCAGGGTGTTAAATGTTTTCCAGGCAAATATTATGCTACGTTATTGTCTGGCATCCAAGATAAGGATAAGTCAACGCATACTTGCTGTGTCATCATTGATTACACATTATTATTATAATCAAAGTTGTCAACTGTTGGCACAAAAACAAATATATATATATATATATATATATATATATATATATATATATATATTTCCAACAGCATCCATTGTATGCAGTTATATGTATATATAACCTTAGAAAAGATCCCTTAGAGCCTCAAGCTTACAAGTATTTAGCTGAGAGAGTCTCAGTCGGCCTATTGCCGGGCAATCTTCCAGAATTTGCTCTGGAGTCTCGTCAGCTTCAAGATGGAATCGGAATAACGAGCAGATGGAAACCTCGCTGATCCCATAAAGTACAAATATTCTTGATCAGCATGAAAAGCCGAATCGATCTACCCATGTCTACCCATGTTTCTACATCTGTGTGGCCAAGTCGATCTCAGGGACTAGAAGCGCTAGAAAAATGTGTACACTGCAAATTGAGTTGTTTCTTTGCATGCTATCGATAACTTATCGATAAGAAATGTATTTCCGTTAGCAATAAAAACCACTATTCAACAGATTCCATTCAAACATTTCCCTCGACATGGATATTGATCAACTGCACAAATTTCATCAAGATCGGATAGAATGCTGCAACTTGTTGCAAGTTGTTAAACTAAACGTTTTATCACATTGAATTAACTTCCATCAGCAGGCCGAAAGTGTTTCATTGACGTTTTTAATTATTGCAATAAATAATTAAATGGCGTTTCCAATTTTCAAATTGAAACGACTTTCGTTTCTCTCCATGCGGAGGAACTGCTTTCTTCGTTAGCGCAGTTTAAGTAGACTATAAAATAAGCCAGCCTACAGAACTATTTAGAAGTGCACCAGCGTTGCCATATGTACATAAAAGAAGAAATACTCTTAACATTATTGCCAGACCAAAAAACAAAGAGAATTAAATTAAATGTGAAATGATAACTGACAACGGAGTTGAACGATTATGTTTTCATTTGACTCCAAAGTAAATAGAAACTAAATAGAAAAATGCATTTCACTTTCTTTGTACAATGTATAACTATATAATTTAGACTCGATATTGGACGACATGCAATACGATAATGTGTATATAAATAATGCAGCTGTCCGATCCAGTTGGAATTGGTCCGTTGTTTAGAAGTGCTCACCAATTGGCTTGATAATGAGCTCGTGTATCTGAACCATCGGAGGTGTCTGAATGCAGTAGCTGATCGCATCGGCGACATCCTCTGCGCGCAACATGGGCACAGCGCCAACATTCTCGCGTATGGATTCATCAATGATTTCGGTATCGACGGCACCGGGACTGATACTCTGTGTTTCAAATAATGACAATGATAATCATGTTGATAAAGTCGAGAATTGTTGATTTTAATTTGAAAACTCCACTTACGGTTATCTTAAACTGTGTGCCTGCGTTGAGGAACTCTTGACGCAGCACCTCGGTCAGTGCGGTTATCGCATGCTTCGACGGTGCATACATGTTAAAACTCATACCCTTTACAATGGGCACATTGTGTCCAGCAATGCTATTCACGATGACAACATGCCCATCGTTGATCTTGCGTCGCTGCATCGAGCAGGCGGCCTCCCTCGTGCACCAGGAGACGCCCAACACATTGGTATCGAGGATGGCACGCAGATCGGCGCTATTGCCCGCTGTGATGATGCTAGTGTGACGAACAATGCCCGCATTATTCACCAGGACATCGACACCACCCAATTCCTTGTCGATCCATGCGAAAGTATCGATCACGTCCTGCTCCTTGCTCACATCGCAGCAACGGTAATGGAAACGCTTCGCCTGATCTGCCGGCAGTTGTTGCTTCAGTTCCTTCAGTCGGTCCTCACGGCGTGCCAGACCCACAACGACCATGCCCTTGGCAACTAGATCCTTGCAGCAGGCAGCTCCAATGCCCGAACTGGCTCCGGTCACAGCAGCCACACGATTTGTCCAGCGATTCATATTATTTGATTTTAGCTATTTAGCTATTTTCTGTGTCCGCCTGTCGAGCTATCAACGGTTGAACTGAACACAGCCTTGTCGTACCGGCATTTATATCGCCGGTTGTTCGAGAAGAACATAAATTCTACAAATTAAAAAGAAATAATAACATAGTACATAATGAACAGATATCGTTTTGTCTATCTTGATGTCGACGTGTGGATGCCCTCGCAAAACGGCGTCATTTATTTAATATTCGATTTTTACTCAATATTAGAAAGAAATTGCTAATCTATTATTGTATTATGAAATACATAGACAGATATCATTGCTCAATGAACTCTGCGATGACGACTCCAAATCTAAAGTGGCCCATCTGCTAGGGTATATTTGATACACAAGCAAAACATACGTAATACATAGCAACATTGTATTGAAAAGCGTCGCGTCATGCTGATAGCAGTATTACCACCAATCCAGCCAGTATGTGATCTATGAGAGGGCTAACCTTGAGTCTCTCTCGCACAATCGTTGCCCATTTACTTGTTGCCTCTCTCTCTCTCTCGAATAATCGTGTCTATTTACTTTTCTACTGTCTCTCTCTCTCTTACTCTCCCAAATAATCGTGTCTATTTACTTTTCTACTCTCTCTCTCTCTCTATCTCTCTCTCTCTTACTCTCTCAAATAATCGTTGTCAATCTCGTTTCTTGGCTCTTTCTCTCTCTCCGATCATTTTCTCTGTTGTAACGATGATTGTTTGAAATTGGGCAGATTTGAACAAACAAACAGGTGCAAGAGGTGCATTCAACTTGTACATTATATGTTTAGGCACCTATTTTATTTGCTTGATCTACAGTCTTAATTTATATATTTGAACTCTGCTATTTTTGATAACCTGCTCAAAGTGAACCGTATTTCGTAAAGGTTTGCGGTAAAGATTATGAATTGGTTTCCAAATGTTTTTTTTTTCGGTATTCGGCACCGTTGTGGTATTATATGGCTTAATAGTATCTATTCCGGTTACTGGTTCTTCAAAAAGATTGAATTTCTATACTTGTCTAGGCTCGCGTCTGACAAAGTATATAACTTCAGTTCCAAGGCTAGGAAATCGATAAAATCGATAAGCGCATATCGATAAACCAAATATCTCCCATATTTTTAAGACTACAGTCATCAAATTTGGTATTTTAGTTAGAGCCGTCAAATTTGATAGGTATATTACCTAAGTAACGATCAAAAAATCATATGCAAATATTATTATATATTATATATTATATATATATCCAAAAGCGATACACATTTTAGTGGAAATCGATAAACCCATATCTCTCACACAATTTGAGAGCTAGAGTCATCAAATTTGAATCGTGTATTACTACTAACACCCTTTAAAAAAGTTTGGACCACGCCCACACCTGCCCCCAAGAACGATAAAAGTCCATATCTCTCGCAATTTAAGAGCTACAGTTATCAGTTTTAGACGGTATTACTTATGGGAATCAGAGTATCTCGCAGTCGGTTACGCTCGACTGCAACGTTCTTTCCTCTTTTTCTTCTACATTTAATTATTCTACAAAAATAGAAAACTACAAAGCAGAAATAGCTACAAATGTGAGTTTAATTTGTTTAATTTGCTCATTAAAAATGCCTCCGCTAAAATAAAAAAGAAGAGCTCTCGTCAATTGAGCTCGACTTGGAGATACCCTGAACCCAGATAATGTTATGTAAAGGTATATTTATACTTAATATAAACTGTGTATGGTATACAATGACTTATATACCAAATTTGAAGCCCCTAGCTCCTATAGTCTTTGATATTTTGAATAAATATTATCGCGTCTTTATTTGGTAAACTATAAGGAATCTTTCATCAGATTTCAGGGCTTAGCCTAGTCGTATACGCCACTTATCTGTTTTGTAGCGTATGTTATCATTTTATTTTCGTTTATTAAAGATCCCATAAGGTATATATGTATACATGCTTGACCAGCATAAGTAGAACTCTTTCAGCTTAAGATCTATCTTGATGAAACTAGATATTCGTCATTTTACTTAGAGATCGGAGACTGTCATGGGAACAATCGGTAGATAAATGAGGCTTAAGTTGTATTTATTTATGTATACGCCTATCTTGATACCACAACTTAAGTATATTAAAAGTTGCGATAGCCGTTGACATACATATCAATATAATTTCACAATATAATTTCACAATATAATTTCACAATATAATTTCACAACCAGAGCTGAAACTGGTATGATAAGCAAAATATTTATATAAAACGAACATTTCTTTATTTTTAAGCGCAAATTTATTGAATAAAACGAAGGAAAAAAGAACAATTTAAGCACATTGATATTGAAATCCATAATTGTATCTATCTTTGTATATATTGCGAGATATTTTGTTGAGTTTGGATCGTTTATTTTAATGGAATTTACTTTTGCCTTTTCAAAGCATGGAAAAAAACAAAAATTAGAATAGAATTTGTAGATAACGTTTTCTGTTCAATTTATTTACAAAATTGTTAATTTTTTTTTGCATACAAAATGATCAGATAATTGGTATGGAGAGGGGCGGAAATAGCCGTATATTTTCTGTGTGCATGGCAACCATGTCTGATATTAATAAATATATGACTAGCTGACCTTGTTGCGATTTCTCACTGTCTAGTTTGGCTAAGTATATTTATGTTAAGTCAATATCTAGCTGACACTGAATTGCCCGCATCCTAAATTGGAGCAAGTCTTACATATTTATCGATAGTAAAGAAAAGACCATTGAATGCCCCATGATATATGAATACGATATTTGAACAAGTTGCAGACTTCATTGGTGAGGTCTTTAATTTAACCCGCCGATTTTTTATATACACATGATAATTCCACCGGCCCAGTCTCCAGATGTAAATGTTATTTAAAATTTGTGGGCTCTGCTGGAAAATAACATCCGGAATCACAGATCCGATCTCAAAAATGCTCTGCTGGATGAGTGGAGCAAAATCAGTCCAGAAACTACCCGAAAGCTGGTATCTTCCATGAATAATAGGTTAAGGGCAGTTGTCAAGGCTAAAGGATATCATACTAAGTGTTAACATCCTTATTTCAGTTTTTATACGCCAAATATGTTACTTTTTTAAGACTGTTCGAATTAAGCTTTGACATGTATTTTGGATATGTTTTCAGTTTTTGACTAATTTTAATTAATTAATTAATATTTTAGTAAAAACTAAAGATTATTTCTCAAACGTGATATGGCATGAAACAAATTGGCATTTAAACATTTTGCATTTGTTTTGTTTCTTTGTTTAAACTTTATAGCACTTTAAAATATTTGCTAGACACTGTCTGAAATAAGCTGTGAGGCACTGTATATACTAAAATATTCTCTTCTGCATACGGGTTTCTTTCACATTTCAAATATTTTTCATTTATCGTATTCTTTATCTTGTTTGTTAGTAAATCGGCAGTTGTTTGTCAGATTTTGAGATAAGAAATTTATGTTGAGTTTAGATAAAACTCATAATTACTTGACAGTAGCAAGCCTGTTTTGTTTATACACTTTCTTTGAAAAAGCATAAACAATATGTTGACACTATATTGAAAGACAGGAAATAAGCTAATAATAAATTAATATACAGCGCCCCAAGATCTTTAAAATGTTGACAAGAGTCTAAGCTTTATTTTTCATGCTCTCCAGTGTTGCACAGCGTAGTAGATACAGTGCTGAACAGTGTAGTTGTTGCAGACAATTTGGCACCGCCTTTTGGCCAATTGCTGCTCAGCTGTCGCTCAAGGCATGAAGAGGGGTGGTGTGGGACGGGGGGCAGCTAATAATAAAAGGGGGGAGAGGATTGGCTTGGCTGCTTTGCTGGCTGGGGAGCAACTTTTACTGCAAGTGCAACAAGAAATTCCATTTGCAATTTGGTTGCACAGATTTTTTCCTTACTCTTTTTGGCCAGTTTAATTAAAGCCAAGCCAAGACGAACTTGGAATCCGGCTCGGTGTGGCAAGGCAGGCTCTGGGGCAAGTATGCAAATGCCAGCCAGCAGCCAGCAGCCAGATCTAGCTTAGACGAGTTATCCCCTGCACCTGCCCCACCCTCCTCCCCCTCCCCCTCCCCCCTGCCCCAACCGCCCTTTCCCCCGCACGTGACTGGACTGCTGGAATTTGCTTTCTCGTTTGTGCTGCCAAAAGTTGAAAGCTTTGGCTCGGCTGCATTTCGTTTTTATTGGTAACATGTTTGGCGGGGCCAACAAAACAAGTGCAATTAAAATGAAGAACAACAACAAAAAGATGAGAAAGAAAAAAATAGAATAAATAAATGGCAGAGGCAGTCGTCAAGGCCGTCGCTGTGGCAACCCTTATTAAAAGCAGTGCCATGGCAACTGGCCGAATAATTTAATGCAATCAACTCATCTGTGGAAACACAGCAACCCAACTGCAAAACTAATGCTGTTGCTGATGCTGATGCTGATGGAGATGGAGATGGTGTTGCCATACCATTCCAGTTCCGATGGCAGCTTGCCTGCAGCCCCGACGCTGTTGCTGTTGCAGTTGCAGCTGCAGCAGGTGTCAAGCTAGCCAGTGGGAATCGCGTTAATTAGAAATTATAACGGTCTACATATCGTTGTCAGCGGCATCAGTTAAGATCTAGAAATGTGCTGTGTTCGCTGCGTACTTTCTCAAAACTACATTAAGAAAAGTCAATTAAGTGTTGAGAAATGCTTGCAGTTATTTAAAGTCTAGCATAAATTCTCTCACACACACACACACACACACACACACACACACACACACACACACAAAGACAAACAAAATTGCCAACGAAGTTCTCCAGGCAGTTTTCTCACTGTTAAAACTCGATGTTCGACTTAACAAGTGCTGCATAACTGCTTGGAGATAGTTCTGGTGTTGATCAGTGATTCAAATCGTTTGGTACCTATTTTAAGACCCCTTAGCCATATCTTTTCATTATATTTGTGTTTGTTTGCTTATCATCGTTATTGATTATCGATTGTTCTGCAACAATAAATTGTATTTCTTTTTTGTATTCTATTTTTACTTTACAGTTTAGTTTAGTCATAGCTGGTAATGAACTGTGGCCCATGGATCGGCCAGATGGTATGCCAAACATAGTTTCACTTGAGGTCATGTGCGGTAAGGATCACATGGATGTCCATTTGACCTTCTCCCATCCCTTCGAAGGCATTGTTAGCTCCAAAGGTGCGTATAATCCACACAGTACCAGTACGCAGCTTATTCGATCGATTGTCTAACACTAACACACGAATCTGTTGACAGGACAACACAGTGATCCCCGTTGCGTTTATGTGCCACCATCGACGGGCAAGACGTTCTTTTCGTTCCGCATCTCTTACTCCCGATGCGGCACCAAACCGGATCTCAATGGCCAGTTCTACGAGAATACGGTAAGTGGAACATGTCTGATTCTGATTCTGATTGGGTTTGCCATGTTTCAATGTGACGTAGCGATCCCTTTGAATAACTGTGAAATAACTGTATAGAATGATGAAATATAGACAGTAATCAGTGGTAAGATTAGAACTTAGCAACTGAATGCTCAATGTTATCTTTAACTGTACTTTAACTACCCAATAATAGTTCGTGCGAGTGTTCCCAAGTTTTTAAGGTAAAATTATATTAAATACAACTACAATTAAATACTCAAATAATGCTGCGATCAGTGATCAGCAAAGCGAGTCCCCTTTATATGAAATACCCATCCATGGAAAGCTCAAACATATTGAATTGAACTGAGCATAACTGATTACCGATCACCGATTACTGATTACTGATTACTGATTACCGATAACCGATCACTGATTACTGATCACTGATTACCGATCACTGATCACTGATTACTGATCACCGATCACTGGTAACTGATTACTGATTACCGATAACCGATCACTGGCAACTGATTACTGATCGCCGATCAATGGCAACTGATTACCGATCACTGATTACTGATTACCGATCACCGATCACCGATTACTGATTACTGATTACTGATTACTGATTACCGATAACCGATCACTGGTAACTGATTACTGATCACCGATTACTGATTACCGATAACCGATCACTGGTAACTGATTACCGATCACCGATTACTGATTACCGATCACTGGTTACCGATTACTGATTACCAATAACCGAACAATGGTAACTGATTACCGATAACCGATCACTGGCAACTGATTACTGATCGCCGATCAATGGCAACTGATTACCGATCACTGATTACTGATTACTGATTACCGATCACTAATTACCGATAACCGATTACTGATCACCGATCACTGGCAACTGATTACCGATCACCCATCACCGATCACCGATCCTGATCACCTGATTACTGATCAGTGATCGCTTTCCACGTCGCTTTGTTCACGTTGTGCATGCATTCACCTGCTCGAGTCTTTTGCCACTTGGGCCATTTACTTAACCCGCTAAACCGCTAAGCCGCTAACCGCTTAATGCCCGTTTTGCTTCTTTCTTTTTTTTTTTTTTTGGTTTTTTTGGTCTTACTTTGTGACCGCAGGTAGTCGTGCAGTACGACAAGGATCTGCTGGAGGTCTGGGACGAGGCGAAACGTTTGCGCTGCGAGTGGTTCAACGACTATGAGAAGACCGCCTCCAAGCCTCCGATGGTAATTGCCGATTTGGATGTTATACAGCTTGACTTTCGCGGTAAGTAAGCAATGCAAAGGTGAACCATTCACGGTTCACGGTTCACGGTGTCTGATACAGCCAGAGCCCTTTGCACACCACTCCAAGAAAGAAAAGAAAAGAAAAGGGTATCCTTAAGTTGTGCAAATGTTTGTTACATTCAAGTAATTAAATATTAACAGACAGCTTATTTAGAATGTGGCACATCCTTTATCTGTAATCAGGATTGAAGCAACCACAAATAATACTGAGAAAAGTGTGATAGCCACTCATATGACAAGTCCAGAGTGTATGTGACTAGACTTCGCAGGGTATCTGCCAGTCGAACAGAGGAGATCAACTAGAGCACTCAATTACATAGCTGACCTCAAAATTAACTTTCTTCTTGTGGCTCTCTTCCCTTTCTGCTTGTGTGCGGCACAGGCGATAATGTTGATTGCTGGATGGAGATACAACATGGCAAGGGACCGTGGGCGCCGCCAGTGAGTGGCATTGTGCCACTGGGATCCACGCTGACGCTTGTCGTCGCCATCAATGACTATCGCGGTGAGTGTCATCCATTCAAATGAAATTTACACATCAATTTTTTGAAAATCCAACTTGATTTTTCCATTTCCATTTCAAATCCACAGGTGAATTTGATATGCGGGTAAAGTCGTGTGCCGCATCGGATGGTTCGGGACATGTGATCAATTTGTCAGATGAATTTGGCTGTGTGCTGCGCCCCAAGATGATATCCCGTTTCCTGAAGGCCCGCGCGCCCGATGAGCGCGCCACGGTGATAACATACGCCTTCTTCCACGCCTTCAAGTTCCCGGACGCGCTCAGTGTGCACATCAAGTGCAAGGTGGAGATATGTCGCCATGGCTGTCTCGATCACTGCCAGAACTCGGCGCCTGTCGGCGTCGGCGATCCCCTGGCTCATGGCGTTGGGAATGCGCACGAGCGCAAAGATGTTCACATTGCCGATGTGATGGGCAGCAGCAGCGGCAGCAGCAGCAGCAGCAGCATCAGCAGCAGCAGCAACAACAATGAGCTGCACAGAGATCTGGACATGCAGCCGGGCTCAATGGGACACGGCTCCCAATCGTTGCAGCACGGCCTGGGCGGCTTGGGTGGCATTGGCAGCATCGGCAATATGGGTGGCATGGATCATGACATCTTCTACGAGGACATCATACACGATCACAAACAGACAATGGGCGGCCCAGCTGCCGGCGATCTGTATGAGGAGAAGAGTGGCAATTTGCAGCCGCGACCCGTGCACGAGGATCTCGATGAGGAGGCCGATCTATCCGATCTCTTTGGCGACGATGATATGGGCGACATGGATGGCGAAGGTGAACGCTATCTCGGCCTGAAGAAGAGCGGCAAATTTCCGCATGGCCCCCGCCAACTGGAAGCACAAAAGCGAATGGGCGTTCCAATGGCCGGACCACGCTCCCTGGAACCCAGATCGGATGATGTGCCGCGACCCGTTTACCGGCCACAGGCGGAGGCATTGAAAAAATCGCGCGAAGATCACATCGATTTCGATGAGGCAACGGCAAACAGTTCGAAAGAGTCGACTGCAACGCAGGACAGCAGCAGTGGCAGCAGTGGCAGCAATGGCAGCAGTGGGAACAGTCGACGTCGTCGTCGCTCCTTGGTCATCTCGGATCGAAAGGTGCGCAGCGCCGATGTCGGCGTTAGCGGTCTTTATGATGTCATTTCCGAGGCGGACTTGGCCTTCTCGCCGGATGTCAAACAGGAGGCGGTCACCGTTTTTCAGGGCAAGATCAGTGAGGAGGTCGTCTATGGCATCTGTATGCCGGTGCCCGGCTTTAGTATACTCTTCATTGTTGTAATTTCGGCGACAATTGTCTCAGCGTTAATTGCCGGCTCGCTGCTCTATCGCTATCAGCTGCAGAAGGAGGCGCTCGAGAAGCAGACACCGATGCCGGTGCCCGGCACCCTTGCCTCCTGGATGACGTTGCGACTCTTTCGCATGCGACACCTGCAGCAACAACAGCAGCAACAACAACAGCAACAGCAGCAACAGCAGCAGCAACAGCAACAGCAGCAACAACAGCAGCAGCAGCAACAGCAGCAGCAGCAGCGACAACAGCAACAGTTGCCCAGCGGTGCTGCTGGCCATGAAACGGTGCAGTGAGAAATGGCTCTGAGTCCCCCCTAATCTATATTCCCACAACTATCTAATGTACCGCTGCAAACATTATTAATTTATATACTTTTTTTTATTTTTTATTTATTTATTTTATTTTTATTTATTTATTTTATTTTATTTATTATTTTTTGTTTGAATAACAAAAAGAATATCGAACTGACTGACAGGTTTTAAGCCTGCGCCTTTTTCCAATTCGTTACAAAACTCGGCACAAGTAGAAGAAACAGCACAACAAGAAGTAGTCACAAGCAGACAGACAGAGAGAGAGAGCGAGAGAAGAGAGAGAGAGAGAGGGAGAGAGAGAGCGAGAGCGAAAGGAACGAAATAGAATGGAACATGCATGTGTTCTCGTTAGTTAGCCACAAACTCGAATGGAACACCGAGTTGTTAGTTAGTTGGCAACAAATTGAGCTGAGGAACGCAATGGAATGAAACACGGAATTGCTAGTTTCTCCTTCATTCGTTAGTTAGCTACGGCGGGTATTGAATGGAACATGCCTTTTGTTCACATTCACACGCGTAGATGGATCAAAAACATATTTAAATCGCATCGAATCGAATGAAACATAATGGAATGGAACACGCATGCCTTCATTCGTTTGGTTTTAGTTCTTTTTTTTTTTTTTGTTATATACTCGTTAGTTTTTGCTCTCGTCAGCTGAAAACGGGCAACATGGCAATACCGGAAGGCCATCCATTAGGGAGAGAGAGATAAAGAGAGAGAGAGAGAGAGAGAGAGAGATAAAGAGAGAGAGAGAGAGATGCATTCGATGTCCCGATCTTCACACACACATTACTTTTGTCTTACTGGTGCTGCACAACATTTATTATATTTATGTTGAATTTTTTTTTTTTAATTTCTTGGGTGCATTTAGTCGTTAAATTTGCAAAAACAAAAAAAAGGAAAAAAAGAAAGAAAAAAGACAATATCGAAAAATACAAATAACAATATCGTATGCCCGATATAATCGTACTTACTTCTTGAGTAGAAATCGACGCACATGACTAACGTTAGGGGACACTTATTTATTGATTTACTTAGTACTCGATAAGAACCTATCATAAGCAGCACAAACTATCGAACAAACAGCAACAATTTTCAAGAATCGGAATCGGAATCGAAATCGAAATCGGAAATATTCGAAAAGTATTGAAATTATTACTCATCAAGTCATTGGAATGCAGCGTTTAGCAAATTTTAGTTAAAATTCATCACTTTTTATGCATCTTAATTCATATAGATCAGCTATAAGGCATATATATATATATATGTATATATATATATATTTCTTTATATATATGTATATGTGTATTTTTGGCATATTTCGTTTGTTTCAAATTCAATTCCCATATCTCTGATCTATGTGAATTTAGACCTATGTATTCATGACTTATTTAAACATCTAGTAAATTATTATTAGAGAAATGGAATGGACAAAAAACAAAAACACAAAAACACAAAACATACAACATACAACATACCACATACAACAAATGCAAATCGGTTGTCAAGGCCAAATAATTTATACAATTCTTATTTAATTACCTTTTTTTAATAAATACTCGTAAAGCTAAACAATATAAAGCAAAACACTGAAAATTGTAATGAACTAAATGCAAAAACAAAATAAATACTTAAAATTAAGATTAAATATACTACAATAATTATATATGGATGTGTCTTTTATTTTGCAACTAAAAGGAAGATCTCTCTTATAGATTATATACATATATATATATATGTATATATGCATGCTGGATCGGAGTACCTTTCATTTTGAGAAGAGCGCTGTGGATTTGATTTTGTTATTGCACATCAAATTTGTACTGCATACATTTAGGCAAAATTGACTTTGATCAATTATTTGGATGCTTTAAAATAGTTGAATAATTTTGGAAATTTCTTGTATCCATATTTAAATTTCGGAGACATTGGCATGCTCAGCTGGATCAAATGTGTAAGTCTTCTTTGAGAATTGCATATAAATTAATTAAATGAATAAAAACACTCTTTTTTTATTATTGTCGTTTATTGGTTTTGCTCATACAAACATAGAATTTGCTGTATTTGTATAAATCGTACGTTTCGAAAATAAGTAAATAGATAAATTGATAAATAGATTATGTAAGAAGGTAATCGGTACACTCGTATTTGTTTTATGAACCTCAACAATTCGATTAAACAACTTTTCCAATATGTGATATTATTAACGATTTATTGAACACGTTATTAGCTTAATTTCCGCCTTTCTCTCTCTCATGCAGCAATTACAATAGTAATAATAATAATATTAAAAAAAAAAACAAAAAAAGCAAATACTCATAAGAAACAAATTGGGGCTTGTCGGGGATTGTACTAGTTGGTAAAAATAAATAAATAAATAAGAGTATAAATTAGATACGCTCCATGTGAGACAACAATTAAAAATTAACAAGATGCAACAAGGATCAGAAGGATCTATGGATCAAAGAATCGATTCGAATCCGGAGCTTAGACTAAGTTTAAAGCACTTAAAATATTTAGTGACTAATTGAAATATACACACGCATATCGAATGCGTGTATATAAGTATAAATATCTGGTAAGTATTAGTGTAAGGACAGTCTCAGAAGAGTCTAAAACGTAAGTGTGCATTTTGCCATGTTCCCGTCAGCAGTTCAATTGGAACGTTTACCAATTCTCAGTCACGTTGCCGCAGCTTGTCGGCAAACTGTGTTCCGAACTCCTTCGGTAACGTGTGAAAATGCGAAAGGCAGAGGCAGAGTTAGTCGCATGAATGGGATAGAATTGACAGCGTTGCCAGATTGGCCAAAGTATTAATATGTTATGTGTGAACATTGGGCTTAGCACCGGTTTTAAGTAGAACCTCGACTTAAACTAAAGCATGTTTTATATGGTTTTCATTTATTTTCTTATTATTTTTTTCTTTTTTTTTTTGTTTTCTTTATAATAAAGACTACCACCAGGTGACGAAGAGTAGGATAGATGAGAGATGGGTTGAATAGGTTATAGAAAGAGAAGAAGAATCCAATCGAACGTCTACACTATAGTTGGAAATTGGCTTAGATACGGATGCGGATACGGAGAACCCAGTTAAACGGCATGAACTACATAATTATAGATAGATCTGTGACAAAAATTAAACTAATGAATAGCAATTAGCAAATAGCAGTTAGCAATTAGCAGACGAATTCAAACTTGAGGGCCAGACATCCTGAATGGGTGGCTGGAGTGGATGGAGTGGCTGGTGTGGATGTTCGCGATGGACCATTAAGACTGTTGACGCTCATGAGAGCGCCCGCTTCTTGGAGAGCGTGCCCGGCAGCGCATCCACCGGCGATGGCAAATGGATGACGGGCAGAGCGCCAGCCGCCAGCTGGGGATTCGTAAAGGCGACGGCTCGCTCCTTGGCGGCAAAACTGGAGAAGGGCCGCAGTCGGACATAGAGCACCGCCGAGATCAGGCAAGAGGTGACCAATATGCCCAGCAGCACAATCAACGTAATGGCAAAACCGGGCGTTGTCATACAAATCAAACCCTCCTCCCTCACCGGGAATACCATGGTCTGTGGCAAGGTGTTGCCGGCATTAAGGGCGGACCCATTACCATTGCCCGCCTGCTCATCGATGGCAAAGGTCAGATCACCGGAGGAGACAACCTTAATGATGCGATTCAGGCCCACTTGCTCCGTTGGCGTTGCAGCAGCCCGAGCACGACGCTGCACCCGACGCTCGTCGCGACGCTTACCAATTGCACTGGCCACATGATAGGCATCCACATGGAGCTGTGGCGGTGGTCCGTACTGCGATTCGGGTCCCACCTGCAAATGATGGACATCCTGTAGGTTCGTTTCGGCACTACACTGATCCGGGCAATGGTAGCGGCAGATTTGTATGGTGCACTGAAAGTGTACCTCCATCGAATCGGGAAACTTGAACGCCTGGAAGTGGGCATACGACAGCACCGATGCAGACGCCCCAAAGTTCTTGATCTTGGTGAAGCGAGACATCAGTTTGGGTCGTGTCACGCAGCCGCGTTGATCGACCAGCTGGATGGGTGCACGTTTGCCATCGTGAGCGACACAGTTGCGCACAAGCATATCGAACTTGGAGTCATCGTCCTTGATTGCCAGCACCATTGTCATTGTCTGGCCGATCTTCACCAGGCCAGAGACTTCCGATGCCCAGGGACCTTTGCCCACCTGGATTTGCATCCAGCAACCGACATTGTCACCAGCAAAATCGGCCCGTACCACATCCAGCATGTCAACGGGGAAGGGTCGAAATGTGACACTCTTCTCGTACTGATCGTGCCACGTGCAACGCAGCTTGCGCGCCTGATCCCACACCTCCTGCACCTGCGGATCGTACTGGATGACAATGATGTTCTCGAAATAGGTACCGGCGCCAGCAGCACTACCGGCCGCCTCGTGGCCATAGCCCTGATTGTAGTTATCGGTATTGCCAGCGGTGCCACACTCATGCAATCCAATATCGAAACTGGCGGAGCTGCGACCCAATCCGGATGGCAGATGCACACAGTTCATGTTGCTGTAGTGTCCCTTGGAGAAGACGATGCCGTTAAACGGTTTATCAAACTGAACGAACACCTTCATGCCGTTCTTCTCGCACTTCACATCCAGCGACACAATCTTGGGCATATCCTGGACGGGCGATGCCCAAATCTCATTGTTGCTCGACGCACCCACGCTCAGATCGGGCAGCGATTGCACCTGCACCTGCTGCACCTGCGATGCCAGCGATGGCCCCTGTACGAGTGGTCCACGCTGTGGCACTGGCGGCGGTGGTCCCTTATAAAATTGTGCGCCTGGCGGTGGTGGCGGTCCAAACGGCTGGCCAAAGCTCATCGGTATATTCTGGTGGTTGCTGCCTGCGGATAGACGACAACAGACAATAGACGACAAGTGAGTGGGTGGTGCAAGCTGGGTGAACTGTTCGCATAAGTTGTGATTTGAATTTTAGAAATTTCTTGTACTTTTTGGTAACATTATCCGTTATTCACTTATTTCTCGAAATAATTTCGAAAAGCAAGAAAAACTTTCTAATTTTTAGGGTGATTTTCGAAAATTTCAGCTCAATTTCTTTTTGCTGAGTGTACTTGTCTGGCAACTTGTACAAAATGAATATATTTATAATTACTTGGTGGGGATTATACTTACTTCTAGCGGGTCCAAGGCCTAGACTCAGACCGGGTGGTGCCTGTGGTGGACCATTGTGATGATAATGCACCTGAATCTTGGGCCCAGATTGTTGCTGTTGTTGCTGTTGCTGCTGCTGCTGTTGCTGTTGCTGCTGCTGCTGCTGCTGCTGCTGTTGTTGCTGTTCCTGCTCCGACTCGAGTGCCATTTGATCCACCTCATTGTCTTGATCGCTGAGCCCCATTGCGAGCTCATCGTTGCCACCGTTGCCAGCGATTGCCTTCACCACCTCAACATCATCCGCCCGGATCAAGACGAGCTGCCAAAGGAGAGACGCACAAGTAAAACAAATAGGTCAGAAAAGAAGAGCTTGCATTAATGAGGTGCCACAAATACTGATACACAGAGGCACACACAGAGAGAGAGTGAGAGAGAGAGAGTGAGAGGGGGGATAGGTAAACATGGCAAGAATCTCAAGTAAGTACAATGGGAGCAAAGCGACTTGTCGCATGCCAATTGCCAATTGGCCAACTGGCGAATGGCGGATGCGACTTGTGATTCAATTGCATAAGGCAAAGAAAATGAAGAAATGAAACAACAACAACAACAATGACAACACACACACACACACACACACACACAAAAGAGACCAGAAGCGCACAGCTAACTGTAACAAATTTCACTTTTTTTGTTGTTTCTCTCTGTTACCATCTCAAGAGTGACCCAATTGGCCAAGAAGATCCGCCTTTTGTCGAACGATGTCAAGGCTAGAAATCAAAGGGGGAATCCACAGAGAGAAACAGAGACACAGAGTGTGAGCGAGAGAGAGAGAGAGAGCGAGAGAGAGAGAGCACTGCAGAGAGTTAGCCGGTTAAGCAGCCAGACTGACAATTGAATTAATTACTTGGCTACTTAATTTAATAGCCCAATCGATTAACTCAATTTACACAATATATTAAAGCCTTCCCCGATTTGCATTCTTCCGATTTGTATATTAATATAGACATAAAAGTTGGTTCTGATTGAACTGATTGAAGCCCAAAAACTAGTCAGTCAACATAGCTAATACTATATAAATATATATATATATATATATATATATCGCTATGGAATCGATGCACATTTGTGCAACAGATACCCATTTATCCATATTTAAGAGCCACCAACTATAATCAATATAAATTTCTATCGATTCAGATCACAAGTTTGATCAAGCTACCAATTACTGTCTTTCATAGTATTGGATAATGTGGTTAGGAATCGAAGATCAGTTTGAAAACACATATATATATATATATATATATTAAATACATTACCGATTAGTATATATATATATATAGACATATATGTATACATAAGTGAACAGCATTTTCTACAAGTAATGTAAAATGCAAAAACTGAATTAAGAACTCTTTAGAATTAAAAAAGAAAAACGCTGAATAATTTCTTCTTTTCTGTTCTTTTTTTTTGTATATATATATATATATATATATATAGCTTCTTCAAGTAGTTATCTAAAAAATAGGGTGTCAATACGAATCGTATTTTGGTTCCGGCAAGTTGTTGAATTAGTTGCAACTACCTTGTCGGTTTTCGGTTCCGCATTGGAACACTATATGAACTCATTATATTAGTTGCGGTTCCGGTTCCGATTTGACACATTGGTCGGACGTAATAAAATGGGAAATTACATTGTAATTTGTAACAGCAAATGTGATCAAATAGAAATTCGCTTGAAATTGGGCTTGAAAATGTTTGTGGCTCAAGAGAAAAGAGAAGTGAAGAGGAGTCGTCCATTGAACATTTTTGGCAGACACTCGTCGTCTGTTGTCTGTTGTCTGTTGTCTGTCGTCTGTCGCATCTGGCCAGCTGGCCCAGACCCAAAGTATTTTTGTCTTTGGACCAGAAACCGTGCCGCAGGCCCAAAACAACTTTCTCCCCGGCAACTTTCGGCATATTGGGGCGCCTCAATGGGGAGATGTCACATAATCAGCGCGACGTGGTACGCGACGGTGGCATCCTGCCCGCCAAATCCTGTTTAAGGTAGAAAGTGATGTGATGCCCAGGCGACAGAAGCACACACACACGCACACACACACACACACACACACACACACACACACACACACACACACGCATAAGCAGCCAGTTAAATTGGCAAACAAGTTCCGCACAACAAATTCTAAAAATACGTTAAAAATTAAAAAGAAATAAACAAAAAAGAGTTTGGCATGCTAAGTGCGGAATCGGAGACGTGATTTGGAGCAGCCCATGGGCGACGACAAGCATGAATAATAACAAGGAGGCTGGATGGGGAAGGGGTAAGTAGGGGGAACTTTGCAGTTGCTCTACGGCTTTGGTTTCATTTCGATTTTCAGATTTTTGATGCGCGTGATCCGGTTCCGCAATGCGATAGAACTGCCAATGTGAGCGCAACGGCGAAAGGGGCACGCAAAGGGGGTTGGCGTGGGGGAGTGGGGAGGGGGTAGGGGGGAGGGGGGCGCTTGACCAGGCAGAAGGCTAGACTCCTTGCGTTAATAGAAATGTGTGCCAACGGTTTCCATTTTGGCGACGCTGCAATGGGCTTGATAAAGTCGTGAATTTGCTGCTGCTGCTGCTGCTGCATGTTGCTGTGCTTGTTGCTTGTTGCTTGTTGCGGCAGCTGCTAATGCGACAACTAATGATGCGGCTTCAGTCACAGCCGGAGCTGAAGACGGAACCAAAGACAAAGACAAAGCCACAGCAAAAGCTGCTGCTGCTGCTGCTGCTGCTGCTGCTGCTACTGCTGCTGCCAATGCCAATGCCGGCTGTTTATTGCTGTTGTTGCTGTTAATCTTGACCTCGACCAATATGCCCAAAATGTCGAAAGATGCTGCTGTCTGGTGCCCAGTTGGGCGGAGGAGTTTCGAGGGAGACAAAGAGGCAGCCGTTGTCCCCCGTCTGGCTGTCGCGAGAGAAAGTACATGTGGCAAAGCCAAAAAGCGCTCCTCTCGCTGTCCAGAGAATGCGCCAGGCAAAACCTGAAACAAACGAAGACTGCCCGAAGACGGTTCAAAGTTGAACCCAAGCGAGGCTGGGAAAAATGCAACAATATCACCAAAAAACCAAAAAAAAGGAAGAGTTTTTGTGTGTGTTTCTTGAAGCTGTTGTTCGTCGTGCAGCCAAGGAAAGGGAAATCATCTTTTAAATTGTGTCATAGTCGAGCAACGTACCAAAAAGGAGGACGAGCCCAAGATCAGCAGACAAGCTGAGCAGGACTGACAGGCAAGCTGACTTTCTATATAGAAACAGCACCTCTTCAAGATGCATCTATTTGCTTAGTCGAACAGATATCGCAAATATACAGAAATCATCATAGTAGATAGTTTGAAAGTAAAGTGTTCCTCAAAGGTATATATATATATATATAAGGAAATATAGCAGGATCTTTTCTGACATATCAAATCATTATAGTTTATCACAGTTTGAGTTGTATTCATATTCACATCCTGCACAAAGCATAGATATTTTTCATTCTTCTCTTCTAAAAGCTATCACAAATATTGGAACACGATTTTTTTTAAATATAAATCGTATTTAAATCCTGGCTTAGATATGGAGAATATTTGCAATAGTATTTTGAATCTTTAATAGTAATCTAACATATGAAAATAATAGTTGGAAATGATCGAAGACTGATAATGGTCTTTAATCCATTCTTTATATGTATATATATATGTATCAAAATGAAGCTCTTCAGTCTATAAGCCATATGACATGAGCTTAAAACGAAAGCTGCTTGGTTTTAATTTTGTTTTCTATTTTTTGATCTTGGGATTAGCATCGTATATCATATTTATGTTGTACTTCTTAAGACTATCAATGTGGGAGATTAAAAACATGGATAAGCCATATGGCATTAGCCCGCTTTGAAAGCTACTTAAGTGGGCGCTATTAAACGAAAGCTCTTTCACTTCACACACACACACACACACACAAACACACTCGCATGCAGCTTATCGATAATTATCGATAACTTGCTGAATTTGCCAATTATGTCTATGCACGTTTTTGCATTAGCTTTAATTGATTTCAATTGCGTGTGTGTGAAAGATGAAAGAGTTTTTGTTGTTGTTGCTGATGTTGTTATTATTATTATTATTGTTATTGCTGTTGTTGTTGTTGTTTACTGTTGTTGTTACTGTTATTGTTATTGTTATTGTTATTGCTCACCTGCAGTGAAAGGAAAATGATAAGCGGCAGACAAATCTTTTTGATCCCCAGACTCTGTCGACAAAAATTTTGGCAACGCATTTGTTTTTGTTGTTTAATGTTTTTTGGCATCTCGTGTTGTTGTTGTTGTTGTTGTTGTTGCTGCTGCGGCTGCAGCTGCTGTTGTTGTTGTTGTTGTTGCTGTTGCTGCTGTGAGTGTTGCTGTTGTCGTTGCATATTGCTAGCGGGGCAGCTTGTTTGTTGTCGCTGTTGTTGTTGTGGTTGTTGTTGCTTTTTGCTTGTTTGTGTCTGTTGTTGTCAATGTGCATAAATTGCAATTAATACGTTTTATTTGTTGTCATGTGCACGTTGTTATTGTTGTTGTTGTTGTTGTTGTTGCTGTTGTTGGTGTTGTTGCCTGCAATACATTGTTGTTGGAAAGCAATTGTCATGAAATGTGGCAAGTCAAAGAAGAAGAAGTAGAAGAAGTAATAATAACAGCAGCAGCAGCAGCAACAACAGTTGTTGAAACACTAGAAAGTGTTTACTTTGTGGCTTTTTAACATGTTGTTGCTGTTGCAGTTGTTGTTGCTGTGCTGGCTGCTGCTGTTGTTGTTGTTAGTATTATTATTTGTTAAGCCCGTTTTCGCTTTCAAGTGTGTATATATATATGTGTGTGTGTGTGTGTGTGTGTCAGTTAATTATAATTTATTGGCATTAGCGTTGCACTTAAATTTGCGCCATTGACTGATTGACTGATTGACTGAATTCGCTTGATTGATTTGACATTTATTCATGCATTCAACGTGTGGCTAACAATACAATTGAATACCTCAGTACTCGCCAGCTGCCACGCCCCAAAAATTGGACAACACCAAATTGAAAGCAAGAAGATAACAACAACAAAAAAATGAAAGAGAGACAAAAAACCCACAAGTGACAGGCTGGCAGCAGAAGAAGAAGAAGATGGCGAAGAGGCAAGCAGCAGCAGCGGCAGCGGCGAGGTTTTTTTTTTTTTTAATGACAACTTATTCACCTGTACAGGTGGTACTCGCGGGGCAGCCGGCGGAGAGGTGAAATGTGTTAATAATGTGTTCCATCAGCCAAGTGGGTCAACGTCAACAGGCCCAAGACAAACACGAGTCGAGCAATTAGAAAACTCACCAACTGACTGACAAACGCCAAGACTCAAGATTCAACACTCAACATCGAAGACTGGCCACTTTCAGAGTACAGCCATCCACAGCTGGGACAGACACAGACAGAGCGACAGAGACAGAGACAGAGAGAGAGACAGAGAGAGAGAGAGAGACAGGGAGACGGAGTTGGAGATATTCTTGGAAGGATTTGTTTTGATGTGAAAAAGTGTTAAAATTAGCATGATTTTCTTTCAATATTTCCATGACTTTTACTAATATCAAACTAGTCTTTTAAAATTTTAAATCTGCCAATTGTTGTTTTATTTATTTATTTATTTTGGCGTTTAAATTTTAATTGTGAGTATTTTTAGCATATGTATCAAATAAAGCTGACTTTGACGTTTCGTAAATACTCGAAGCCAAATCCAAATCAATATTTTTCCATTGTAATTAAACTAACTCCAATTAGTTCCCCACTTCAATCATCAACCGACTTAGCTATACGTATAGCTATATAGTGCCTGAAAGTACCCGACTGAATATGCCTTAAATATTAAGAGAAGTTCCCAAGTAATAATTACAATGGAGCATCTCTAAAGCTGTATAATTCTGATGGCAGTTGAGTTATTAGAGTTATCGAATGGTACCGATGATGATAGACGAATGCTGTTAGATTATCTGAATATATAGGGAAGCACTCGATAACATATTCAAGGGCTGCGAAATTGATTTAATTGCTGCAGTTTTCAGTCTTGGTTTGAGTTTGGCAGTTTGAGCCAGATCCTGAGCTGCACTGGTTGCACTGAGTAACACTAACCTTCGCTTTGGACCAATTCCAGAGAGTGCCGCAATTCCAATTTTGATGCAATGCCGAACGAGCAACAGGATGTGCTCGATGCGACTTTCGAAAGCAGTTGTTATTTGTTATTGTTGTTGTTGTTGTTGCTCGTTGCTGGTTGCTGGTTGCTGGTTGTTGGTTGCCGCTTGTTGTTATTGTTGTTGTTGGCTGTTGTTTGTTGTGCGCCGTTGACAACGGTACCGCTCGGTAGCTGCTAATTGCCACTATTTGAAGTTCGAGTTGCACGCGGGCAATTAATGACGATCCAGCAGAAAAGGCACAAAAACAAAAAAAAAAAAAAAAAAAAAAAACAATACGAAAAAAATAACAAAAATACCAACAAAATGTCAACAACAAAAAATATATCTATATATATATATATAGACAGGACTGCAGGAGAAGAGTGTGCAACAAGGACACGCGCGTTTTCAAGCCACACACACACACAGAGCACACACACAGGCACAACAGTGTTTGGTTTCGTGTTTTGTTTTCTTTTCTTTTTTGTTTTGTTTTTATTGAAAAAAAAATGTTTCACAAAATTTGACAATTTGCTGGTTTTTTTTTTTTAAATATTTTTCTTTCTTTTATTATTTGATGCGGTTGCTTTTTGGCTGTCGGTTTTGTGTCGTTTGTTGTTTGGCTGGCTGTGATTTACTTGTTGATGCTTTACAAGTGGCGTTCGAAGTTTTGGTTGCGAATGCGAAGTGGCTTTAAAAACGCGTCTGGTCCGCGCCGTGGGTAAGCGCCGAATGCTGCATCCACCTGCTTTCTCGTAGCGAAACACTTCGCATGCGCAACGACGAGGCAAGCAGCGCTGCGACGGCGCTGCCAGCATTGTGTGCTGCTGTTGCTGCTGCTGTTGCTGCTGCTGTTGCTGCTGCTGCTGCTTGTTGATGGCGAAATTTCTTATTTTCATTGATAGGCAGCAATGGCAGCAGCCGACGCAGCAGCAGCAACAACAAAAAATATGAGACACGAATACAAATACGGTAATTCAGTATCGGTATCGGTATCGCTATCGGTATCGGTATCGGCTTTGCCGGCTGCTTCTTCTGTTTGCTGTTGCTGTTGTTGTTGTTGTTGCTGTTGCTTGTGGCATGCGTTTTGTTGTCAGCGCTTAGTGCTGGTTTCCCCATTCGTCTGTTGTTGCTGTTGCTGTTGTTGTTTTTCATTAGGCAGACGGGGGCAACTTTCAGTTGCAGACGCATCGCATCGCATCGCATCGGACCAAGTCCTCAAAAAAACAAAAAAATACTGTTTGCACTTTCTATGCACCGCACCGCGCCACCAATTTGTGGCACCTACGACCAAGGCAAGCCATACCAACCCCCCCCCCAAGACCAACTTATAGCTTGAATATATTCTTTTCTTCGGGTATTCGAATCGAAAACGAAACAAGCCAACAAAAATCTCAAAGAATAAATATTTTGGGAATCTTAAGGTTTTTGTTTTTTTGTTTTTCTGATTTGGTTTTTATGTTTAACAGATCTGTGCCACATAAAACTCTGCTTGGCTGGTCCGTCATCTAATTTCAGCTCCAAAGATTTTGATTAACAAATACTTTGCGAAGAGTGACTAGTTTTTTTCCGAGTGTAATCAAAGCAAAAATTTCGTTTCACTTGTAAGTTTTGAGGGATGAATTTGCGGAGTGTCAAACCGGAATTGGCATCGGAAGCGGAAACGAATTTTTACCGATTGAAATTCAGAATCGAAACGAATCGAAATCAGAATCGAATTTTCAAATTTGTTCATGGACCAAAATACTCGAACCGACCATATCCGGAATCAGAACAATATAGTGCAACGTCATCACAGATATATATATATATATATAGACTATATTTATATGCCAAATTTGAGAGGAATTTGCAAGTGGAATTTTGACGCCCGACAGCCATATAAACTAAGGCTAAAAAAGTTTAGACAAATACCTGAAACTTGAACATAAATTTGTTTATTTTACGTACCCCAATCGAAAGTCAAATCGGAAGTGGAACCCAAAATTTGTTTCGGTTTCACAGAGATTTCTCAGTGGGTTTCTTGAGTCCACACTCCAATCCCAGTCCCCACCTTTGCTGCATGCTGCTGCAGCTTCTTCTTCTACTGTTTTTTTGCCGCTCGACTGTGCAGCGATCGGTTGCAAGTTGAGCTCGATCTATTGCACTCGTGGGCGGCGTTCCAAATGCCCTTCTGGGTGGCTCTCCTACTGATGATTTGATGTGGGTTGTCTGTCGATCGTTGTGGCAATTTCTGCAACTGCATCTGCGTCTGCATCTGCGTCTGCATCTGTTTGGGCGGCTCCCCAACAGCAGCAGCATCTTCAGCAACTTCGTGTTTTGTGGTTTTTGTTTTTTTTTTGTTGTGTTTTTGTTTGTTTTTTATTCAAGTCGTCGCCGTAATGCTTAATCGATTGTTCCACTTTTCCATAAAATATTTTTGCCAAGTGCCATCGCATTTGGTGCTGCTTTGCTTTTGCCTTGACTTGCTTTGTTTTTGCTTTTGTTTTTGCTTTTTGCTTTTGCTTTTGGTTTTTGCTTTTGTTTTGGCTTTTGTTGATGACGCTGTTGTCTGCAGACTGCTTCAGTGGCACTCTTCCTCTTCAGGTGCTGCTGCTGCACTTGCTCTGCTTGTGCTTGTGAATTGAAATGTTGCACAGTGTGGCCAAAACCGTAGATTCTAATTGAAGTTAACATTTGACTTTGAGTGCTAAAATTGAACAAAAAACCAACTTTTTTGCTTCACTTCAATTTATTTGACTTTTCTTTTTCTTTTCTTAATTTGCACTTTTAGTTGCGTCTTTGTCGACTGTTTATTTTTGAAATTAACTCGGATAAGCCAATGCTTAATTACCCATTCGATCGGAGTTTGAATTTTTATTATTCAAAGTTGAGATTTCGGCAGATTTACGGCAGTCTGAAGGCAAGGAATCCCGCTCTTTCCTATGCCATTTGATATAGTGCTCCGATCTTAACTCTAACCCCAGCAGATATAAACGGATATATATATATATAGTAAGTTGCATCAATCTTATGTCAAGCTATATACATTCCCGATAGGAAAAGGTGAAAGTTGACTGATAGATAAAATCAACTCGCCATGCGTAAGACAGACGACAACTTGACAGAGAGAGACAGACAGAGACAGACAGAGAGAGAGATAGAGAGAGACGGTCATGGCTAACTCAACTTGTGATCAAGGATATATAGATATATATATATATATATATATATATATATGGCTTATGGGGTCGCCGATGCATCCTGCTGCCTGTGACACACTTTTGGCCAACTTCATTATGCCTTATTATGTACATGTCTATGGATGCTTTGAATCAGTGTGCATTAAACAGCGATTTCATCGCCATTTCAAGTCGAACTGGCAGCTTTTATTAAGGAGTTGGAGTTGAGACTGGCTCAGAGATCGCAGCTCGCATCGCGATTCCTGTTTGCTAAATATGACCAAAAATACTTGTCTCGAAATTGGAGTAATTTCATCGCAACTTGCTGGTCGCTGGTAGCTGGTAGCTGGTAGCCAACTGGTCAACTGGTCAACTGGTCAAGTCAACTAGCCAAGTCCACCCGTCTGTCCGTCAGTCGGCTGACTGTTGGTTCCGCCTGAAATTGGTCAATTGGCGACCGTCTCCAGCCTCGTCTATCGATGGACACACATTGAGTAACACGCGGACGCGAGTCGCGCCACAAAGTCTGCCAGTTGGTCAGTTAGTCAGTTGTTAGTCAGTTAGTCAGTTAGTTGGCGGCTCAATTTTATATACTATATATATATATATATATATATATATGCATATTTTTGCTCATTTTGCATCAGACTTTTCGCCATCCAATTTACGCTCGAACTTTGTCGCTTGGCCAAATCAAATATGTGACAAAATGCTCTACAAACTCAACTTGAATATAACGTCAAATTTCTCTTAAGCTCGTACTTTAATTGCGTACTTAAATGTCTTTCAATCTATTTCATCAACTGTAGCAATTTCATTAATATCGGTCAAGAAACGCAAAAAAGTAAAAAACATTTTTCACATTTCAATAAAATAAGTTTTGTGGCAGTTGGTCGATTGAGAGAAGTTCAGCTATATATATATATATATATAGCATATATATATATACAATTAGATAGAAAGACAAGCAACAGAGTCTGTCTGCCGCAGGGCCAAGCCAGGTGGCAAGTGGGGCAAAGGGCTGTGGCAAGTTCCCATTGCTGTTCTTTGCTGTTCGCTTAATTGCTGGGCGCACGCCGCACGCATCTTAAATAAATGCTGCTGACTGCCCCCCAAAACTGACCACCTCCCCCCCCCCCCCTCCCACCACTCTTCAATCCTCTTCCGCCTCACGCTCCATACCCTCGCCCCTTCTCCATGTCAACCTGCTCTGCTCTCAGATGTCTTATTAAAAGTATCTTGTTACTTTCACCGGCCGCAGACTTGAATTGCGCTTCAATTTCACACACATTGAACGGCTGACTAAGAAACAGAAACCGAAACAGACAGACACAGTGGGCGGGGAAGAGGGCGGGGGGGCGGCTTAAAGAAGGGGGCGGGTGCGTTGAGGGGCTGCATCGATCAGTTGACACCGACCAAATTTGGTGCTGGTGAAGGTCTCCGCATTTCTCAACTATGGCACTAGTTTTATACAATAACAAACAAGAAGTACACTCAGCGAAAATCGAATGTTATCAGCCAATCGAGAGAGAGAGAGAGAGAGAGAGAGAGTGGGAAATAAGATGATATATAACTATGTATGCATATTATACACCCACAAGATAATAAATAATCCCAGCAGCGATTCCATGATACACATACGTAATTTTCATTTAGATACGTTTTTCATACGCTGGCAAAGGGTATATCAGTTTTGTCGTGCAGTTTGTGACGCTCCGAAAACCATTAGCTATATATATATACTTGATCAGCATCAGCATCGCAATATATTCCCTTAATCTTAAAGCTATCTTAACGAGGCTGGCTGCAGTCAGTCGTTGACTCCTGTTGGAATCGGCTGGATCGGTTCACTATATTCGATATAGATTTTCGTCGTATAAAAAAGTTGCTGTTTTTTTCAAATGATTGTCACTGCCAAACTGCCTGAAGACGAATCCCGACAGAACTCAAAATATATCGAAAAATAAAAAGAAACTCAAAAAAATTAATTTTACTAATTTCAAATATAAACTTATAATTACAAGTAGACTTTCGTATGCAGTATTCTTTCCAGTGTTTTTTTATTTAAATTAATTTTATTTTTATTTTTTGTAATTCGTTCAGTGCATTCAGGTGGCATTCATTTGCATATAGCCATATTGTGGCAAGGGCAACCGCCAACACTCTTTGTGCCCTCAGCATAAAACTAGAGACAGCTGGAGAATCATCAATGGTGCTTCCATTGCAGAGGATGGGGAAGAGGAAGCGGAGGCAGTAGCAGTGGCAGTGACATGTGGCTGTGGCTGTGGCTAGTGGCTAGTGGCAGTGGCTGTGGCAGTGGCAGTGGCTGTGGCAGTGGCTGTGGCAGCGGAGAAGAGCCATCGCCCAGTAAAATCCTCTTTAGCCACGCCAGGTTTTCTAGCCAGCTATTTGGGTCGCTCTCACAATTTATTAGTTTAGTTTTCATTGCATTGACACTTCATCATCGAGTGGCTGTCGTTTGTCATCTGCCGCATACAACTTTAACGTGCTGTTGTTAATACTGCTAGTTGTTGTTGCTGTTGTTGTTGCTGTTGCTGTTGTTGTTGCTGTTGCTGTTGCTGTTGCTATTTGAGTTGTTGCAATAACCTTTGCGCTGACTGCAATCGGTCGCATGTTTGTCCATTATTGCCGGGTTACAAGGTGGCAACTGCAACTGCAGCCAAAGTGAAAACGACACAAACAACCCGACAACCGACAAACGACAACCAACAAACGACAAACGACAACCAACAACTACTAAAAAGAAGCCGAGGAAAACAGTAGCAGCGGCTGCCATTAAGCAATGAGAAGACACATTTTATTTTTATTTTTTTATTTTTTCACCATTGCATCTTGGGAGTCAAAGTCGTAGTCGAAGTCGGAGATTGGCCCTTTTGAGTAGTTCACTCAGTGACGGAAATGCAGCCAAAGAATTGGGTTAAAGCCAGTTGCCACCATTGTTATACCCTGTAATCAGTCAAGTGCCGCAACGGGGGCATTCCTAAAATATGCAACTACAACGCAGACGTGGAATAAATTGAATAAATTGCATTTATTATTGTACTTGCAACTTGCCACAAATTTCAAATCAGCAAATAACAATTAAAATTATAAAAATGCCTATTCGGCCAGTTTAAATGTAATATTTACACAATTTAGGTTGATAATTATCTGTAATAAAAGAATTCAAATTTACTTTATAACTAAATAAATTCTTGATTATTATTATTATGGGGAATATATTTTTTTCCTTATTTACTTAGTCAAAAAGCGACAAAAACTTATTATTAAAAATAACTTTAAGCTTAACTTTAAGATCGTTTTACTTCAATATATTGATGACAACTATTATTATTTATTTTTGTTACATTTTGGTGTTGGCATAATTGAAAAAGTTGTTTTTTTTAGCTGTAAGATGCTTGAGTCTGCCTATTTTTGGGCAGTGTAAAATAGAGCAGAAAGCGGCAAAATCAAGAAATTACTAAACTTTTGCATCAGAGTACAGGGTATCTATTTGTTAGGCACTTTCATCAAATAGCATTCTCACTGTTTACTGTTGTTGCTGTTGTTGATATTTGCTCGATTCGTTTCGCTTTTAAGTGTCGCCGACATGCGTGGTAAAAGCTGAAGTTGCAACTCATGCAACTCATCCCAGCAGCAGCAGCAGCGGCAACAGCGGCAACAGCGGCAACAGCAGCAGCGGCATCATCGCATCAGCAACAGTTGCTGCGACTAAGGCGGCTTAGAAAGCGGCCCTCTTCTCTCTCCTCTCTCTCTCCCTCTCCCTCTCTCTCTCTCTCTCTCTCTCTCTCTCTGGCTGCTTGCTGCTTGCTCCTTGCCTCCTTAGAATGCCCTGCGTCGCAATTGCAGCTCTAAAATCACCAACAACAACAAAATCAAAAGGCAAAATCAAAAAAAAAAAAGAAAAGGAAATGCTCAAAACGTTGTAGAGACGAGGCATGTGCAGCTTGTAGCATGTGGCAAATGGCAAGTGGCAAGTGCGATCAATTTCACTTTCTCAGCACCCCAACAAAAGCTGCTCCCAAACATTGAAAGTCAATTAGCAGCTGTCCAAAAAAGATTCTTCTGGCGAGCGGGCAGAGCGAGGCGAGCAGCGAGAAGAGAGAGAGAAGAGAAAGAAGAGAGAGAAGCTCGCATCAATTATTTACATAGCCATTGTTATTGTTGTCATGCCTCAGTTTCAAAAGTACTTTTTTTTTTTTTTCTTTTTTTTTTTGGCAAACTGGGCGTGCGAGAAAACAGACACAGACACAGATGATCAAGTTCTCATACTCAGACACTCATACACTCATACACTCATACTCGCACTCATACTCATACTCGCACTCATTGCAGTATTTGAGTTTTGGCACTTGAGGCACACTGGCTTGGGGCGCCGCTCTTTGTGGTTAAACACATACAAACACACATGCAACACACACTTGTGCGCCTCTCATTTCTCTAGATCTGGAATTAATCGCATGAATCCAATTTGAGTGCTCTTCAGTATGAAACTCAACTGGGACTGAGAATAATAATAATAAAAAGAAGTTGAACAAATTGATGGATAAGCGAAGCATTCATTTATGCATAAAGAATATAGAATTAGAATTAGACAGTGCCTGGATCATATCGTGGCTGGTGTAGCTGCCACATCTGCTCATTAAACATGTTCAATATAAAAAAAAGTATATACTTATCTATAGGTCAGATCAACGTCACCAATTAAAGTGCAGAACCGATGTCGAAATCAAAATGCAATATTTTTACAGAAAGAAAGATTTCGAAACCAATTTCAAAATCTTTACCGAAACGTTTCAAGTATACACATATAGATCTTCCCAAATATTATTATAATTTCTTTTGAAATTAAAAAATATTATATTATTTGAGTTTTAACAACAATCTCTCCAATCATCTTCATCTAGAGTCTACACTCAACAGCACTTAAGCATTGTGTTCTTTGGGCATATTATCATATCATGCCAAATATCAATATTGATAAACACACAAACAGCTATCACATTTCCAGGGCTTCGATTCGGAGCGCATCTATTGAAAATAAGAGACAAATTGCTGTCAGCTGCCAGCATGAAAATATGTACGACAGATCACCTAAAGTATATATTCTATGGCTGGTAACTTTTACCCCGAGTGTGACAAAAAAAAAAAAAAAACAGAGAAAAAAATAAAAGTTTGAGCACTTTCCCAAATGAAAACAAAGTCGTCGATCTGCAAATAGCAACACGAAGTGAGACTGAAACCCAAAACTCTAACTGAGAAATCGAGGGATCGACCAAAAAACCCCACCCAATTCAAAAATTCCAAAATCGCAGACGCGACGATGATTGTGGAATATTCAAAGTGTTTGTGCCACGCATGCGTAAACGAATGAAAACAAAGATCGACTCGCTGGTGGCAAGATGAATGGGGCAGATGCAAGGCAAGGGCACGCACATGTCTCTGTCTGTGCATAATTTAACCGATCTCGACAACTGTGGCAGGCACGAAGCGTGCGTTGCAAGTGCGCCCATTAACCACCAGCCACCAACCACCAACCAATGCCCAGACTTGCGTCTCCCCAATGATTGAACAACAATTATGAACTGACATAGTTTCCAGATGCTCGAGTACTCGAGTACTCGCCAGTCACACTCGAATGTCTTTGTGGGCTATGCCATATAATTAATCTAAGCAGTTGACCAGTTCAATGAGAGCGCCTAAAACTATTTGTGCATGGCCCATTCCAGATTGCAGGGTATTCAATCAGTCACACCAATTATGCATGGTATCTGCTAGTCTGCACTTTTATCTGCACTTTTATCTGCACTTTTATCTGCACAATGAACTGAACAAATCAAAAATGGGGAAAAGTGTATAACAAAGCAGCAGGCTGCCAGTCCGTATTCATAAAATATATATATATATATATTCTTGATCAGCATCAAAAACCGAGTCGATTTATGTGCGCCGATCTCGTTTTGCGAATATCGAGACAAATCGCTGTCCGATATCAATAAGAGACACTCTTGCGATGGGATATAGTCTTCCATCTTGACACAAAGAACATATTTTCATACTGAACCAACAAATATTATTAATGGCATTAATTATATTTGTTAATCAGTTAATAATCTATACTTTAGATCATTCCCATGTAGCTTCAAATATGCACTTAAACATCGTAAGATATTTTAACGTGTATATATCGTGTATATACGTATGTATATATGTATATATATTTCTGATCAGCAACTCACTTTCCATTTAAGCTAGACTGACTAAATTTAGTATATTATATAGCTAATCAAAGGCTTAACCAGTTTTTGCAGCTGAATTTTATTGTTTGCGTCTCTTTTAATGCTGACCACGTTTTTTAAACACTAATCAAATAATTAAAAGTTTCGTAAGGTTTGCGAAAAACTAATCTTAAGTTAAGTCTTATATTGGCTGTAGATAATACCAACCCATATTCCACACAGTCAAAGTCAATTTCACTTTTCTAAATTGCAACCACAACAATGATGATTATTCAAGTAACAATTGTTGCTGTTGTTGTTGTTGTTGCTGTTGCTGTTGTTGCTGCTTTTGTTGTACTTTGTGCATTGAGTAGCACTTCCAGTTGGCATTCTTCAGATCAATCGAACAAAGCAAATCTTAATGGAATATGAACACACTCGCACAGAAATTGCCAACGGCATTGAGCTATGTTGATGAATCTTTACGATGCTGCTGCTGCTGCACAACAACAACCACAACCCACACCACAGCACCACCACAGCAACAACAACAACCAACAACACCACAGTGAGCAATGTCCAGTCGCGACATTTGGCTTTTGGTTTGGCTTTTGCGTTTGCCGCCTGCCAGCCAAAAATAAAAGAAATAAAGTAAGAGTGCCCGACTGCCAGATATCCTGTAGCCAATTTGAAAGATTTTTGATTTGTCTGTATATATATATATTTTAATTGATGTTTCGTTTCTTTTCGTTTCCCTAGGATACTACATCTTCTCGAGTACTTTAAGGATTTCTCTGGCTTGTCACAAAATCGGTAGAGTATCGACTACTGACCAAGTTTAATGTGCTGACTTTATATAGCAGGGTTCCCCAATTCCAGTTCTTAACATTTTGCGATGCCATTCGATAAATCATCGCAAGAAAACACAAAATACTCGATTGATTTGCTAAACTCCGCAACATACTTTACGAATGTTAGAAATGTTGCTAGTGGAATCGGGCAATTTGTCTACAATGTCCCATCAAGAGACCGATGCAGTCCATTTTTCCGATGACAGAAAATCACATACAAACATCATAAATTAAATAAAGATAAAGAAGAGTATAAACTTTTGCTGTCTTTGGTGTAGAAGAATACATTCTGATCAAGCATACAATATATATATAGCACACTTCAATTGTAATGTGTACAGGGTATGTAAAACTGAAATGAAAAATACATCAATCAATTGCAAATAGAAAACAAAATCTTCCCAATCATATGAATTGATCATTGAATTGCTCTCGGTTGCCCGGAGTCCGTTGCCCGGTTGCCCGGTTAATGGCTGACGGGTGCCGGGTGCCGGTGCCGGGTACCCGCTTGCCTCTTGGCTGGGTGCGGTACGGCTCAAATAGCACTCTACTGGCAATCGTAGAAAATGTTGCGCTTGCGGGTGGGCCCCACCTGACCAACTGACAAACTGTCTGTCAGACTGTCTGTAGTATTGACTGTGGGGTATACATATACATATATATATATATATATATATATATATATATATGGATAAGTGTGTAAGTGGCCCAGAGGCTGGGCCTTTGGGTTTGTTAGAGGAACGTGCCCGACGTAGAAAGTGTTAAGTCCAATTCCAAATATTCGCTGGTGAAATTTAAATCATTTTCAAATTTAATTACCGGCAAATAAACGTTTGACATTCCAGACGAGTCAGTTGCCTGCCACCTGCCACCTGCCACCTGGCACTTGCCACATGCCTTGTCACCCTGTGGCCGCTGCTGCTGCTACTGCTGCTGCTTGTTGCTGTTGCAGTCGTTGTTGTTGTTGTTGTTGTTGTTTGGGGCGTGGCAGCGCACTCGACTTCAGCATCTAAACATCATAATTACCATTCATCATCAGCAGCCACAGCAGTCATTATGACCATTGGCTCATTCTACAAATACGCATGACTTTTTCTTTTCTTGTTGTTGCTGTTGTTGTTGCTGTTGCTGCTGCTGCTGCTGCTGCTGCTGCTGCTGTTGTTGTTGTTGTTGTCTTTAAAATCTTGTTGCCATGTCCAAAAACAGAAGCTCATCGCCTTATCATTTGTTACATTGAGAAATCGGGACCACAGTGCACAGTGAACTGATATACAATTAGCAACAAATAGCTATATACTTAAGCCGAACACAATCACATATAATTAAAAATAGTTAAACTGTATATATATGTATATATAGCATGCATATTATAGATATATACAAATATATATATATATTTTAGGTCCAAATATTAGTAGTGATGCTTGTCAAAGCATTTAATTTTGAGGTGATCAAATCGCGACTTCTTCAAAAATATAATTAACAAAATACAAAATACAAATACATTGTAAAATATCTAGTTTTTAGAAGGGGAAAGCTGTGTAAACTTCACTATTATTCCACTACTATTATGATAAATTTAAACTATTTAATAAAAATAATAAATTTAAGCACTTTAATTTTTTTATTAATAAATTGAATATTTATTTATCTTCAAGATTGATTGCTTGAGCTTAAATAAAATTCTCAAAATATTTAAACTATATTTTAAGTATTTTCCAACACATATGTGCGCACTACTATTATTTTGACCGCAGCTGTATATATCAAATATATATACTATATATTAATTTTAATTGTTTACTTTTAATCCTGTACTTCTATATTACAGACATCGAAGAACTTTCACCTCTCACATTATCACATGAATTTTTGTGTTGAATTTTATTGAAGTGTTATTCAAGCGCCATTATCTCATGTTGCTGTCAAAGTTAATGTTAGCTAACTGGCAGTTAAATTGGATGCACTCTCAGTAATTATTTTGCTATTCATTTTAAGCTGTTTGTTTTTTCTTCTTTTTCATGCCAAATAGTTCAAAGTTCGCTGAACTGCATAATAAATTTGGACAGACAGATTAAGTCTGAACATAAAAAATAAAATAAATAATAAATTGCAAATGACCAATTTTATTGCAGTGCATTTTGATAATGTGTTGACAATATATATGATCCATAGATCATAGACAGACAGTCTGTGGCAGACAGCCAGTCACCCACTCAGCCGCCCCTCAGCTCCGCCCCTGAGTCACCGTCTCAATTGCAACAGTGCAACTGCAACAGTTGCACGCTTTTTGTTCGTTGAGCTTGTGATAAAATGGGTTACCTGCTCTTGTCTACGCATTTTGTTACTTATTATTATAATGTATATTATAAAAAACATTAATTTCTAAATTTTAAAGGGTATTCTATGTGCTTGATCAGCATACATTTGTGTCAAGATTTCAATCTCCCATCTCCATTTCGTTCTAATGACAGACAGGTAATCGATAAATGGGCGATAAAAATCGATATTGTCTGCACAATCGAAATACATATGTACATACAAATTCTAATAAATATAAAAATATATAAAAATAAAAAAATATATATATGCAGTTCAAGTTTGCTTTTAATTTGTATGGAATTGTTAAGAGTTGCAAAAGAAAAGTACCTGCATAAAATTTAAGCAATACCATTAATATTAAAATGGAGACATTTGCAATTAAATGATCAAATATAGAACGATTAAAATTTCATTTAAAAACAAACAATAGTTATAATAATAATAAACAAAATTAAACCAAAAAAATAATTAATTAAAAATTAAAGAGCATTAGCTAGTCGATCATTTCAGCAATATAATTGCGACTTGTTTTCATTCATCTTCAGCGCACAGACATATGTAAGAACACGTATATATATGTGTATGTGTGTGTGTATGTGCGTGTGTGTGTCGATCAGGAGACATTTCTCGTTGGTCGTTTTCTCGCCTTTTTTAGCGCTGGCCACTCTTTTCTTTTCTTTTCATTTCTTTTTTCTTTCTTTTTGGCGCACATAAAAAAAGCGGCTTTTCGTTTAAGTGCGTCGCGCCTGGCTGAGAGATGTCCGTCCGTTGGCCAAAGTTTGTCCAAAGACTGCGTCTACTTCTGCGTCTGCGTCTGCCTTGTGTAGATGATGACCGCTAAAGCCGGAACTGTCCGTAGAGCCAGTCGCTGTCGCTGTCGCTCTGTCGCCGTCGGCAGCGCGACGAAAGTTGCGCCGCTTTTGGGCTGGCCAACTGACTCACTGACTGACTGACTAACTGACTAACTGACCAAACCAGACAGAGACGCAGCAGACGCAGCAACAGCAGCAGCAGACGGCGAATGCAAGGCGGAAGAAGGAAAGTGAAGACGCTGCTGCTGCTGGCGTCAGGCGTCAGCGTTAGCGACGCCACCTGCAACCGCAGCGCTGAGGATGTCAAGTGAATTGTGGATGCTGGATATGTTTGTGGATTGGATGGCATGTGGATGTTGAATGTGGCTCTGGCTCTGTGGCTGCGATGGCTGCGTGAAAATGCCGCCCAACAAGTTTCGCAATAAAGAGAAAGTGTCCAAAGGCTGTTCTCGCGATCGTAAAGAATAAATTTGTGTTTCCTGTTTGCTGCATACCTTTTTAACAGTCTCGCCACAAAAAAAACTACACAGATTTCATCTTTATCAGCCGCCCAGCAAGTGGCGCGAGAAAGTTATTTAGCATGGGAAACTGACCGATGTCCAGGGCTGTTTTTTTTTTTTTTTGGAGAAAGAGCTATAGGGACCGTCAAGTCAAAAACAACAAAAATAAAATGAAATATAAAAAAACTCCAAATGCAGCCAAAAATACTAAATTGGCGCTGTCTATGTGCATCTCTATCCAAAGTGCATTTGCACAGTGGTGCATGCTCTATGAAAACAGCAGCAATATGTATACGCATAAGCACTGGAACGCTTGATAAGAGAGTGCGAGTGAGAGAGAAAGATGCTGGATGCTTGCACGCATTCCAATATCAATTTCCATAAGCTAAATGACGCATTGCACACAACACACACACACACACACACACGTATACTAGTGCGCCACTGTTGACAACTGATTCGCAATTTACAGCTAGATGAGTAAATCAGTGCAAGCCAAGCATAGCTAATTTAGCTATAGCTAAATTTATACAAATGTTGTTTGTCACTGTTGGCGGAATTCTAACCTATGGCATATTAAATATCCATCTATATGTATATATTTATATGTATATGTAAATTTATATTAGAGTATTTCTGCTGATGGCCAGAGTTATGCGATAGTTTATATTGGTCATTTGGCTATAAAATCGCTTAGTGTACAGCGCTAATAAAAATGCAATTGTATGTGTGTGTTTTATTTTCAGCTACGATAATGAATAAGCGACAAAAACAACGATCACATTTTAATAAACTCTACATATAAATGCTGTGTAATATACAACTCTGTCTACACACACACACAAACAAACACACACATTCATATATGTAATTGTATTTATGGCGTCTTATCCGCTAAGAGTCAGATCTGCTGCTGCTTGCGGCGGCCGCATCCGTTTGCGATGGAAACACAGTGTTTCAACTACAACGCAACAAGCAACTCTCTAAGTCCAAGCGCTCAATTAGCGGATAAGCGGATAAATAATACGTATCCTTATCCCAATGACTGCACGCAAAAGGGGGCGGCTCAGTTGCTGTTTTTGTTCCAATTTCTGCTGCTGCTCGATTGGCCCAACGCTTTGGCCTTGACGAAATTTAACAGTTATGCGACACAATGCAGAAAACGAACGGATCTGCGCAAGAAATGCCCAAATGTGAGTGAAATCATTCCAAGAAATAAGTAAAAGGAAAAATACGATTAAAATCGTATAACATAAAAAAGATTTTCGTGCTGAAAATCAGTCGTATATGAATATTGTAAATCCAACTAAATATTTTTGCGGCTCTATAAAAAATGCAATACCCAAATTCCATGTATGTGTGTGTGTATGTATGTGTGTGTGTTTGCTCTCTCATCAATATGCGAGTGAAGTGCGACTCTCATTCAGAATGTGTCTGGGGGCGAAGAAATGGGCGCACAGTGATGCCAAAATCAATCACACTTTCTAAGTGCCTGGCCTGACTGAGTGACGTCCGCGTCTCGCAGTCACTGTTGACGTCGCCG
Organism: Drosophila silvestris; assembly: GCA_035043445.1. Classification (NCBI taxonomy): domain Eukaryota; kingdom Metazoa; phylum Arthropoda; class Insecta; order Diptera; family Drosophilidae; genus Drosophila; species Drosophila silvestris. The sequence goes on from JAWNMZ010000039.1 coordinate 285,997, forward strand.
CCGCCGTCTCAGTTGCTGGCGCCGACATTGCGCCAACGTTGACAGGCGGTCAAGTGCAGCGATTTTTTTTTGCGGATTTTTCTAACGTTTTTTTGTGACTAGCTGTAAAGCGAACGCAGCCAAAAGCCACAAAAACAAATTGAACAAATGCACAAAGTGACATGCAACTACATTTTGTACATATGCATGTATGTGTGTGTGCGTGTGTGTGTGTGTGTGGCTTAATTTCAGTTGGCACGCACATTTGCCCCAATGAATTTGGGTTTGCTGCTGACTGCACAGTGGTGCGAGTCAACGCAATAATTAGAATGCAAATAATAAAAATAAAATTAAAAAAAAAGCAAGTAAGAGCGCTGTATTCAAGTCAGACCGACTACGATATACGCTGATATACCAGCTGTTTGATAAATTATAGTTTTATTGCCAAATATAAATTTTGCCCAGTCAACTTTGGTGTTTCTTATCCGATCTTGATGTAATTTGTCCAGTTGATCAATATTAATACATATGCATATTATGCCTTGAAGATTGTGGTTTTTATTACTATCGGAAAGCGATAAGTATTGATATTTGAGGAACTGATGCAGATATCGATTAAATAAAGCAAACTTGATCTGGTGAATTGTTTTATTAGCTTATATTATTAATAAACCGTTGTATTTTAAGATACACAAACCTTTCGTTCATACAGAAATATGTTTCCCAATATTCAGAATTTATATCCGAAAAATAGAAAAACTGTCGAAGAGAATTTCAGATGCAATTATTGAATTTGTTTGTGAGTAATTTATGAGATCTGCACAAATGTTCGAGCAGGTGCGCGCCATAAGGAACTTCAATCTGACCGAGATGATGGGCAATTGGCATGTGGTGCAGTATTATGCATCCACCGAGGAACTGCCGGAATATGCCTGCATGCGCAGCAATTTCGCCTTCTCCATTGAGGATCGGCATGTGAGTTAGTCGACAGGAATATATTATATACCATAACATATAAATAATGCCCATTTTCGACAGATAACGATGAACTTTAGCTACATCTTTGCGGAGGATCCGTTACGAGAGAAGCTTCAGGGGAATATTACGTGGCTAATACCGGACCCCGAGACTCCGGGTCACTGGAAGCACACAGAGGATATATGTAAGTCGCTTAATCCACACATATATGTATATATACTCTTAATTTGCCATATATTTCCAGATGAGGGCGTCTATAATACTTATGTGCTGGACACGGATTATGCCAATTGGGGTCTAATTATGCATTGTGCCGAGAAGAAGAAGCATTCACGTTATTTATCCGCATTGCTCCTGTCCCGGGAGCAGAAATTGGGCGATAATGTTATAACATTTTTGAGGTTAGCCAAAAATACAAAAGGAAAGTTTTTACATACCTTAATTGACTCAAAATGTACATTTTTAGGGAGAAATTGCCGCGTTATTGTATCGATTTGTCATTCATGTTTCCGATTAATCAAACATCGTGTGAGCATCTGATGGAGTCCAGCAAGGATGATCCACTGGCGTATATTATCAATGGACAGCAGAGTGGGACGGACAGCCATAAGCTAATCAATAAGCCATAAATATTAATAATCACACAATAAACGAAAGATGCAAGAAATTTTAATTGTGGCGCCAACGTGAAGTTGGTCGCGTCACTCACTTGATGTTGGCTGCACGCAGCGTTTTACTCAACAGAAGTTGGCTGCGCAGCGCGTGTAGAGCTGCAACGTTAACACGCAAATGCGCAACTTAAATGTTATCGAAAAAGACAACACTGCGTTCGTTCGTGGCGAATGTCAGGCCTTAAACAACGCAAACAAAATTTGGTCACTCTAAATTGTAGTTGCGAAGAAAAAATTAAATATATTTTGTGTGTGATTTTAATGCTTAACAAATTGGATTGACCAGAAAACAAGAAAACGGCGCATTTCAAACGTTCCATTGAACCAGTGTGCCACAATGTGCAATAATTGCAAGTGTCGCACAGTGAGCGATTTGTATGTATGTAATTTGTAGCTGTTGTTGCGATTTGCTGCTGCTGCTGTTAAAAGTGGTGGAAAATGTGTGCAACAAAAAACATGCAGCTTGCTACTCAACACTATGCACAATATTAACAAATCGGCTGCAACAGTGAGTGCATTAGTTGTTATTATCGTAAATTGTTTATGCGTGTGTGTGTGTGTCATGCGAAAAAGCATCGCAAGAATTCGCGCGTGCAACAGAAAATTGCGCCAATAAGCTAAGCGAACGAAACGACAACGTTTCTGTGTCTGTGTTTCTGAGTGTGTGTGTGTGTTTTTTTATTGCATTCCTACTCGCTCATACACACACAAACATACACACATGTACTCATATAGAGCAACAGAGATTTGAAACACACATACGTATATGTATATGCATGTATGTATTTGTGTATGCATATACATATACATATACCCACATGCAGAGCAGAGCAGCAATAAAAACAACAAACAACAACAACAAATGTGTTTTTTTTCAGGTGAGCCAAATGCAACGCAAAACAATCAAGTGTTAGCAGAAGATAGCAAAGAAAATAAAATAATAACTAAATTGATCAAAACGAAAGTGCAATAATTTAGTTTTTTCTCGTTGCCTGTTTTTTTTTGTTTTTTTTGGCAACAATAAAAATGTTGAAAAACGGAGTCGGTGACTATTGTGTTCTCGCTCGCACTCACGTCATGTTTACGGCTGCTTGTTTGTGTTGTTGTTTTTGCTTTTTGACATTTGCTGCTGGCAGAAGCTGCTCATTTTATTTCGTTGTTTTCTTTAATGTCAAAATATGGCTCAGGAGTACACACTATGTGCGTGTGTGTGTGTGTGTGTGTGTGTGTGCGTGCAAAATTAATTATGAATTGAAGATAAATATTTAATTATGTCTCTTCTCTTTCACATTCAGCAGCGTAATTGTTGCGCCAACAACAACAACAACAAAGAGAGCAATAAGCGCGTAGAAGCAGTATAAACAAAACTGAGGAGAGAGCGGCAGAGAGAGAGAGCGAGCACAAAACTTTAAACGGGACTTTGTAACGGGACTTTGCTGGATCCTTTTTTTTTTTTGTGTTCAAAATGTCACGGTGGGGCAAGAACATAGTTGTGCCCCTGGACTCACTGTGCAAGGAGAAGGAGAACACAAATCGTCCCACTGTCGCCCGTTCCGTTGGCACTGTCGGCAAATGGGGCAAAATGGGCTTTACTTCGACACGCACCTACACACTGGCTGCACTGCATCCGATGGCCGCTGCTGCGGCCGCTAGTCCCGCCCAGAGTCCGGCCTCGTCGCACGATCACGATCCGAATGATATGTCCATATCGGTGCCGGAGCCACCGAAACCCAAAAAATTCTTCAAATCCCGCAATGCGGCACCGCCCGAAGTCATCGCCCAGATCATACAACAGTTGCCACATTGTGGCGCCGCTGGCAATTCACCGATGCGAGATCCGATGGCAAGCACCCATACCCACCATCAGCAGCAACATCAGCTTCACCATGAGCCGCTCAAGCTGAAGCTGAGCAAGGCGAGCAGCTCCGCTGAGCGGAAGCGCAAATCCCCCAAAAAGAAGGCAACAACAACAACAACTGCAATTTTAACGCCCGGTGCGTTAAGTGACAGCATGTCCATGGATCTGGCAGATCACATGCTCGACCTGGCAGCTTCATCACCCACCAGCAACACAAACTCAACAACTCCAAACACAACCAGCAGTGGCAACACGCAGAAGAAGAAAAAATTCAAAGAGGAGAAGAAATTAAAGCCGGAGGCGCCACCGTCAAGAATATTGGGACGTGCTCGGAAGCAGGTCAACTATTGTGAGGTCGATGAAGATGAGCGTTATCCAACGCCCGTTAAGGATCTCATTATGCCCAAGACGCGTCCGGCGGAGACGGCAACAAATGCACAAGATGGTGCAGTGGGAAGAGGAGCAGGACCAGGAGTTGGCAGAGGAGCAGCAGGAGGCGTGGCAAGAGGAGGAGGAGGAGCAGCAGCAGCAGGATTAGCTGCCGCAGCAGATTCAAGTCCAGCGCTTCCACCACCAGCAACGGCGCCCAGCGCTTCATCATTAGCAACTCCAGCAGCAGCTGCTCCAACTGCTCCAGTTCCAGCTGCATCTACAGCTACAGCTCCAGCAACAGCAACAGTGCCATCCGCTTCCGCCTGCTCCTCAAGCGCTTCCCGTACACCCGAACATCCGCCAATTGTTCTACGCATTTCCAAAGTAAGTTGCCCAAAAAAAGCTCTACTTAAAATTATTAATGTTATTTTATTAGAATTTAAATTTAAATTTTTAGTTTTATTCTTAGCATTTATTACTTTTTTTATTTCCCAAAAAAGCTCCATTTATAATTATATTTTTATTTTATTCGAATTTCAATTCAATTTTTTATGGTTTACTTTTTTTATTTACTACTTTTTTTTCCCCAAAAAGCTCTATTTATAATTTTTAATTTCATATTATTCGAATTTAAATTATAATTTATAGTTTTAATATTGGCATTTACGGCTTGCACATAATCAAAATGTCAAATTTCTTACTGTGTATATTTTTTTATTTTGCTTGTCTTAAAAAAACACAAAAATAAGAAGAAGAGTAAGGCAAATGCATTTCTTCTATTTGTTGACACACTGTGAACCACTGTGCGCGCGTATGCGAACGATCGATAGCTCTCTCCCTTTCTTTCTTTCTCTAACTCACGCACGCACGATCGCTCGCTCGCTCACTCTTTCTTTCGCTCACACACACACACACACACATGCATTGGCTGTTTGAAGCGCTCTTCTGAGCGCTGTGTGGGAAAGAGAAAGCGACAACAACAACAACAACAAGCAGTGTTAAATTACGCGCGCTTTTACATTAAATGGAGTCTTTTTTTTGTGCTGTTTTCTTGAGTTGCTGTTGTTTTCTTTTTTCACTACCAACGCCGCCAGTTGTTGTTTGTTTCCGTTGTGCGGCAGTCGTCGGTCGCCAAAGCCAAGTGTTAATTGTTACTGAAAAAATAAACCCAATAGAAATTGTAAACTGTAAACTAAACAAATGTTGATCTACAGTTATTAAACAACGGAATCAATTTTCATTTGAATTTTCAGGGCACATCGCGCTTAGTCAGCACGGATAGCGAAGAGCCGCCAAATAATTCGCCGACACATTTCCAAACGCCCAACGATGAGAATAATGAACGAGTTCCTTTCGAAGCTGCAGCAGCAGCTGTAATAAACACACCAACAACAGCAGCAACAACAACAGCAGCAGCAGCAACAACAACAACTACAACAGCCGTTGCAGCAGCAACAACAACAACAACGCCAAAAATAACTGTAAAGCCGCTAAGGCCGCCAACTGCAGCAGAAGCAGAAGCAAGGCAAGCAGACGCAGACGAAGAGGAAGAAGAGGAGGAGGAAGAAGAAGAAGAAGAGGAGGATGAGGAGGAACCGCCCGAAATCAATTATTGCACAGTGAAAATCTCACCAGACAAGCCGCCCAAGGAGCGCTTAAAACTGATCATCAAAACGGACGTGATTCGCAACGCGATTGCCAAAGCAGCCGCTGCAGCAGCAGCCAAAGCAGCTGGCGAGGATTCGCGGAGCGAAAAGAAATCCAAAAGCAAAAAGCACAAGCATCTCAAACACGCAGCCGCAGCGGCAGCACAGCAGCAGCGGCGGCAGCAGCCGCAGCATCATCAGCTGGCGTGGGCGTGGCAGCAGCTGCTGAACTGGCCAACTCGGAGTTTAAAACACCATCTCCACACCTGGCGCTCAACGAGCAACAACAGCAGCAAGCCCACCCCACAACACGCTCCGCTCTTATTTCGCCGCCCGAACACGATTTCGATTCGCAATCCTCGGTGCTGGGCAGCAACTCATCCAAGGGGAACAGTACGCCACAGCTGCTCGCCCAGTCGGTGCAGGAGGATAGCTGTGTGATACGCAGCCGTGGCTCGAGTGTCATCACCAGTGATCTGGAGACAAGTCAACATTCATCGCTGGTGGCGCCACCCTCAGACATTGAGTCGCGACTGGAGTCCATGATGAACATGGATTGTGGTGGGGGCTCGGCGGCGGCGGCAGCAGCAGCAGCAGCAGCAACAACTGTTGCTGGCGAAACGGAGGCGGCTCGGCCACTGCAACAGGCCGACATAGTGGCTGTGCTGCGTGGTGAGGTGCTCATGCCACGCCTCAATGGGGAGCAGGAGACCCAACAGCAGCAGCAGCTGGGTGGAGCGGGTGGCAGCAATAAGCGGACCACACGAGGACGCGCCCGCAAGGCGAACAACAATGCGGAGATTGTGACGCCGGCGGCAACGGAGACGCGCACGCGGATGCGCAACAAGCTGCAGCTGGAGGAGGCAACGCAGCAGAGCACAAAGCGTGCAACACGCGCGCGTGCCACAACCACTACAACCACAACTACAACCACCACCACCACCAACAACAACAGCAACAACAGCAGCAGTAGCAGCAGCAATAAGCGAACAGAGATTGCACCTGCAGCAGCAGCAGCAGCAGCAAGTGCTTCAATGGATGCAGTGGATGCAACAGCTGCAGAGGCGCCTCCACCTGCTCCTGCTCCATCTGCTGCGGCTCCTGTTCCTGCTGTTAGTGCTCCAATAGCTGCTACACGACGTGGTCGTGGTCGCACTGCTGCCAGCAACAACAACAATTTGCCCAGCAGCAACAACAACAACAGCAGCAACAGCACCAACAACAACAACAATGTGCACAACAATATTAATAAAATTGCCGCAAGTCTGTCAGCCAAAGCGGAGGCGAGTCGTGCCACAACGGACAATGGGGCCGGTGGCGCCGCAACGCGTAGCTATGGACGCAAACGCAAAAATCAGCAGGTGACGCAAGTGTTGCAAGTATTCCAAGTGCAACAGCAACAGCAGCCTGCCTCGGTGACAATGACAGCAACCGCGGAACAGATGCCACTGGATACGGACGCGGCACAGCTGAAGCTGAAGCAGCAACATCTCGCCGAGCAGCTGAGGAAACAGGACGAGGCACAACCAACGCCCGCCAAGCAAATGCACACAGATCTCGATTTGGCGTTGGATTTGGAACTTGATCTGGACATGGTACCGGAATATGAGCCGTTGCACGAAACGACGCTGCACGGCACGGAGCAGGAACCACAGACGCAGACGGAACCGGAGCATGAAATGGAACCCGAACCGGGCATGGATGAGTTGTCGAATACATCGAATAGCTCGTCCATGATGCAACATGATGGCTCCTCATCGTCGCCGCCGTTGCGTGACTACAAGTTCAAGGATAAATTCAAGCGAACAATTACGCTGGACAACCAAGTGCCAGGTGGAGCAGCAGCAGCGGCGGCTGGAGCAGCAGGTGCAGCGGGTGGAGAGGCAGTAGCGGCAGCTGCAACAGGAGGTGCAGCAGCAGCAGTAGCGGGAGGTGCTGGTGCAGCAGCGGCTGGAGCAGTGGGAGGAGCAGGTAGAGCAGTGAGTGGAGCTGGTGGAGCAGCGACAAGTGCTGTAGACAACCTAGAGGCAGCCATCAGCACTGGAAGCAGCAGCACCACCACCACACAGCCACCAAATCTAGAGGAGACGCAACGTGGCGCCGTCAAGCTGGTCATATCGAAGAAGAAGGGCTCAATCTTCAAGAGTCGCGCCCTGGTGCCCTCCGATCAGGCGGAGCAGGCGACGGTCTCCAAACGGCATCTGTACAAGCACAGCTGGGACGCTGCCCTCGAGGCGAACGGTGGCGGCAATGGCAGCGATGCAAGCAGCAACGCCTCCGCCACAACAACAGCTGGCGGTGGCAGCGGCGGCGGTGGCATCGGCGGATGCGGTGGTGTCGCCGTGGGCGATAATCTGGCGGCGAGCAAAACGGCCGCCATCGATGCCATCTATGGAGACTTTGGTGACTCAAATTCCAATAACAATAACAGCAGCAGTTCAGCGCTGCGTGGCGAAAGTCCAGCGTTGGGCAAACTGAGTGCTGGTCGCCCCACCAAATCGCAGCAATCGACGACGGCTGCCTCGGGCAGCGATGCCTTCGATCTGGACCTGGAGCCGAGTACGGATGAGGGCATGAGCATGGGTAACATGGGTGCGATGACGACGGCGACGACGACGACATCATCATCATCATCGTCGGCAATGGCCGGTTTGCGTGTGGAACGCAAGACCAAGGAATACTATACGGTGGTGCGGAACGTGAAGACGGCACATCAGATCCAGGAGATTGGCGAATACCAGGAGATGTACGACGATGTCGAGTATATACTCGATGCACTGCAGCCGCACAATCCGCCGCCGACACGTTGCCTCTCCGCCCTCCAGCTGGCCACCAAGTGCATGACGCCAGCGTTTCGAATGCATGTCCGTGCCCATGGTGTCGTCACGAAGTTCTTCAAGGTGAGTGGCGTGTGCAAGCAGCCAGAGGAGTGGACAACTCCTGGCAGAGGATTCATCGATTCTATCAATGATTAATTGTGTAAATATTTTGTATTTTTGCAGGCGCTCTCCGATGCCAATCGGGATTTGAGTCTGGGTTTGTGCACCTCGGCGATTATGTACATCTTGTCGCAGGAGGGTCTCAACATGGATCTGGATCGGGACTCGCTCGAACTGATGATCAATCTGCTGGAGGCGGAGGGTGTGGGCGTGGGCGTTGCCGCATCGCCGACAGATCGTGCCAACTATGAGCGGAACAAGCAGAAGGTGCGCGAACTGTGCGAGGAGATCAAGGCCCAGGGCAAGGGCACCCATCTCAATGTGGAATCGATAACAGTGGGCACCCTGGCCATGGAGACGCTGCTCTCGCTCACCTCGAAGCGGGCGGGTGAATGGTTCAAGGAGGATTTGCGCAAACTTGGCGGACTGGAGCATATCATTAAAACGATATCGGATTTCTGTCAGCCGGTGATTGCCACAGTTGCCACAGACATGTCGCTAATTGTGTGGCAACCGACACTGCTCGACAACATGCAGACGGTGGCACGTTGCTTGCGCGTCCTCGAGAATGTCACCCAGCACAACGAGGCGAATCAACGGTATATGCTCACCTATGCCAAGGGACGGGCCGTCGACACGCTGTGCTTCCTCTATCGGCTCTGCGATCGCCAGCTGCTGCTGCATCCGTGCAGCACCAGTGAACAGAACAGCAGCAAGGAGCATCCGGGCGTTGCAATGCGTGAACTACTCATACCAGTGATGAAGGTGCTCATCAATTTGACGCACACGTTCAACGAGGCACAGCCGTCGCTGGGCGCCGAGTTGCTTGGCAAGCGAACCGATGTCATCGAGACCAGTTTCCATCTGTTGCTGCTCGCGTCCAACTACATTCCGGACCGATGTGTCTTCGAGCTGAGCATTCTGGTGCGTAGTTGTCAATTGTCGATTGTCGATTGTCTATCGTTAATCGATATATCATTTCAAATACGCAACAGACTTGCTCTGATCACAGTTGATATGTATATAATGTTTTATTTTTGGTGTTTTTCAGGTGCTGACACTGCTGATCAATCTGTGCATGCACACGCCACCGAATCGTGCCACATTGATGCAGGCACATGCGCCCGCCGAATACGTTGCCGACAATCCCCCGCCCGGGGATCAGGCAGTTAGCGCCATGCAGGCACTGCTCGAATACTTTTACAAGTGCGAGGAGCTGGCCAGGTTAGTTCGACTCACATAACATATATGGCTATATATATATATATATATATTAAATTTGGTATAATGCCGACTTACTTGCAGACTTGTGGAGAAGAATACGGATGCGTTCCTCGAGAACAATGAGAAGGGCAAAAAGAAGCAGGAGGAGGTCGAGGAGACAGTCAACAATCGTAAGTTGAATATAGATATAGATATATATATATATTTATAGCTTATAGTATAGCAGTTGATGATTATAATGCACAAACAGCAGTTGTTTGTTTGTAAACAATCACAAATTACAGGTTGCTGGTAATTGAAACGACAGCGACAATAAAAACAGGTGTAAATATTTCCAAGAAAAGCTGAAATCAACAAAGTTATCGCTATTGTAAATAGAAGATAATTCCAATTCAAAATTGTGTAGGACCTTAGCATTTCATATATAGTCATAAGCAATATCTATATATATGTATATACTTACTAATCGCACCTTTGATTTGGCAGTTGTGCAACGCGCCAGCCATCACATGGAGCACACGCTGAAGGGCAGCTATGCGGCAATATTGATTGGCAACCTGATCAGCGATAATGAGCAGTATGAGAAGATTGTGCGTCGCCAGCTGCGAGGCAATAGTTTTAAGGAGATCGTCGGTGTGCTGGAGAAATATCACACATTCATGAATCTGACTTCGAGTGTGAGTAATCAATCAGTTGCTTAAAAATATGCACAAAGCATGGTGTTATTAATTGAAATGATGATTTTTACAGTTGGAGGCTGCATTTGTGGCACACATGAAATCGACCAAGAAGATAATTGACAACTTCAAGAAGCGCGACTATATCTACGAGCATGCCGATGAGGATCATGCGATGGCGATGCCACTCAATCTGGAAACGACAGCGCATCATCATCATCATCATCAGCAACACCAGCAGCAGCAGCAGCAACAGCAGCATCATCATCATCATCATCATTATCATAATGAGGCAAGTGATGTGTCGATGCAGACACAGGATGCCGGTTGCAGCAGCACCACAAGCAGCAGCAGCAGCAGTGCAACAATCACAAACACAAACAACAACATCAGCAGTGGGAGCAGCGGTAGCATGCCCCGTGTCTTCAAGACCTACAGCAGTCATAGATAATTAATGTCAGATGATGAGCTAATTAACTATATAGTAGAATATATGTCGCCGCCAATCCCTGAAAGCCTGCCACCAAATTAATAATTCTTAATGTTTGTTGTAATTGGAAATGGACGACGAATTTGCTGTCGTCGTTGTGTTTAACTATTTATTTCCTATTCTGAATGTGTATGTGTTTCGTAATAATGCATAGAGAGCCAAACACACACACAACACACACTAAATGCACACTCAACACACACACAACACACAAAATGTGCTCCTTTGCTCGGCTTTTGTATTTGTTTTATTTTTTTTTTGTAGCTTAGCTTAGCAATATTATATATTGTCTTGTATTTAAAAAACACACACACAAAAACAAAAGTGATAGCAAATTTTCATGAGCATGGTCAGCGTTTTAACTACAATCACACACACACACCCACACACAAATAAACACACACACACACACACAAATAAACACACACACACACACACACAAACAAACACACACAACTAAATACACACAGAGACAAGAAAAAGAAAAAAATAAGAAAAACACTCAAAGATCCAAATTTCTACTGATAAATGTGTACGTTATATAGTCATAAGCAATATTAGCAACTATTATTATTATTATATATATGTATACCTTCTCACACACACACACATGCACACACACACACACACAACTAATAATCGATTGTACATATTGTTTATCCGACGATTTTATCCAGCGCTACCTAGGTTTTATTTAAATGTTTCTATTCTACATATGTATAATTAATTATTAATTTTTTTCCTAATTGTAGTATGTTCTATATAAGCACACACACACACACACACACAGACAGACACACACATATACATGTATAAAGTAAAAGATTAAATGTATTGCAGACAAAAAAAAAGAAAAAAATATATAGTTATTTTATTGCGTATAGCGTTTAAGTGAAAAGGACTCTATCCATGTATCCATACATATATATATATATATATATATGTATCTGTATATCTATGTGTATGTTTAAATGAAGTAAAAAAATGTCATATTTAGGCTTACAACTGAGATATATAAACAAAAACACAATTTTGGGAACAAAATATATATGTATGTATTTATTTTTTTTTGTGTTTTTTAAAATTGTCGATAATGTGAAAAATATTACTAAGTAAGGATACTATTACACACTATACATCTAAATATTGTTCTTGCAGAAAACAAAACAGCAAAAATAAAATAAAATAAAATAAAAATTCAAATGAAATCATAACGTATGTGTTCTGGGTTTCCAAAGGATTATATTAATGAAATTTTATCTCGTAATAAAGGAGTCTTTCTGAACTAAAAAAGAAACTTAGCAAAAAAGCTAATTTAAAAACATTTCAATATTTAAATAAGTTGAATGGCGCAAAACTGTTAATATGCAGCTCTGTTAGCGGTGGAGCAGTGCTGTTAGTGGAGGAGCGCACAATGAGCAGTTACGTGCACACGTGAATGACAGAAACGCGCAGTAGTCGTAATTTATAGCACTTTACAAACAGGACGGAAAAATGATGCGAGAATAAAAAAATATATTGCGAAAAGCATGTTGTTATTTTTGTTTTTTTTTTTATAATAATCACAAAATAGCAAATTGCGTGCGTCGCCGTGTCGTCATCGTTGTGGTGGTCGTCGTCGTGGTCGCAACAACAACAACAACAACAAAAAGTCGACGAGTTGCCAAAATTTAATTGTTCAAAACTATAAATTGCAAAAGAAGCAAACAAACAAATAAACAAACAAATAAGAGGAAGAAGAAGAGTTGCACATAAAGAGAGAGAGAGCGACGAAGAGAGAGTGAGTGAGTGAGAGATAGGGGAGCATGTCGAAGGCGCCACGCCCACGCCAGCGCCAAGTGGGCGGCGGGCAGAGTGCGAAATGCGCCAAGATAAATGTGGATGCTGAGACGAATGTGGTGGGGGACAGGGATGCGGAGGGGGAGGGGAGGGGATGTGAGCAGCGCCTTGGATTATACAAACAGCAGTTCAATTATCGAATTCCTGGCCAAGGAGCAGGACTGCAACATGGAGCACACCGATCCCGATACCATTTTCCAGGAGGTGAGTCGCCTCTCCGATCACACCGATCTCCGATCCGTTGACGAGCTGCTGCTGGAAGCGGAACGCCTGATCCGGCAACAGATGCGTCTGGGCGATGGCGACACGGAACCGATAAGGGCCAGTGCCACACAGACGCCATCGTCGCCATCGCCATCGTCACCGCAATCGTTGTCGTTGTCGTCGCCCCAGAACAGCATTCGTTTGAATACGCGCTTCACTCGCTCCATTGAGCATGTCCAGGTCGGCGCTAAATCGAATCCCGGCCAGATTACGCTGAGTAACCATCTGAAACAGCCAGCAGCAGCAGGAGCAGTAATAGTCACACAGACACATCCACATCCACATCCTCAACCCCATCTGCCTCCTCATCCAGTTGCCGAGCAGCTGAGCAACTTTGTTGCATTCGTTGATAGTCTGCCCTCGGAATCGGTAATTTCCGAGGAGTCAACGCCCAAGGATCTGCACACCAATCACACAAGCATACACAACGGTAACGATAACGATAACGATAACGCGACCTTGGCACAGTTGCAGCTGGAACAATTGGACAACACAGATGACGATGAGGATACGGTGAGTGAGAAGCCCCCACTCAAAATAATATCATCTATAAACACACTGCGCGTGTGTGTGTGTGTGTGGGGTGTGTGTACAGCTGCGGTCAAAATAATAGTAATAAAAATACGACTTAAAATATTGTTAGAAAATGTTGACAATCTTATGCGAATGAAAGCAATCAATACTAAAAAGAAACAAACATTAAAAGATGGAATAGCCATAAAAATACTAACAAAAAATAAATGAATCACAAATGAGCCGGCCAAAATCAGAGTAGTGAAGTTTTCATTGCTTTTCCACGGAATAAAATATATTTCTAAAAACTAGACAATATATTAGGTGTTTAGTATTTATGAGCAGATATATTGAGGAGTAAAACGGTCAAAGGAGTCGAAGGAGTCGAAGGAATCGAGGAATCGGAGCTATGAAAACCTTGAGTATTTGCATTGCATGAGGCAGCAATACTATTATTTTGACCGCAACTGTATGCACACACCTGGACATTAGAATATGTGTGCAGACAACAATTTGTGTATATGCCAACAATGATAAATAAAAATATCAAGTCAAGAAAACAATATTAATTAAGCAATTAATTTGTTTCATATTGAAAATCAAAAGCTTAACATAGATAAAAAACTTTAATTTCTCTTTCTATAGATATTATTTGCAAAAGCTATGATTTGACTATATGTTCATTATAATTAGGGCTTAACTGAGGTATCCAATAGCATTTTAATATAATAATTGGGCTACAGGGCTGAGGATAGAGGATAGAAAGTAGAGTGTAAGCTCTGAGATAAAGGAAAAGGCTAAGAATTTCATAGCCACTTCGATTGGACGGTCTCTGAACTTCCTTATAAATCTCTTAATTCAAATAAAATAAAAAAAACTTCATCAACAAGCAATATTGGCTCATCATTATTATTATTGGCTTAGTCATCAAGAGCGAAATTGGGTATTTTTTGGTGAGTGCAAAGTAAAGTTCCTTTTCGTTAGAGCTACAAATTTGAATATGGGCAATAATTTTTTACTTTATGTTGAAATCAATTACTGGTCTTAAGAAAAGTTATTGCAAAAACACAATTTCACCTGTGTGATTTTTTTAGAATTCCAACAAAGAAAAAACCTTAAATAAAATCAACGCAAAGAAGCTAAATTTCTTAAACAAAATACAACGCTTACAGTTTAAGAGTCACCGTGCGGGCATTGCAGTTTTAGAGTCGCTCCCTGTTGGGCTTTCAAAGTGCCAAATTTCGTTTTGATATTTGGTGAATTGGTATCGAAATAAAAAGCAATTATTGAATATATTTATAATTTATAAGGACATAAGCTGGTATAAATATATGTATATATATATATATATATATAAATATTATTATTTTTTGTTTTTACATATGTTACAATGTACAAATACATGCATACATAAATAGACATTCACTCAAACAAAATACAAAAAACGAGACACTCACACACAGACAGGCAGATATAGATAGAAAGATAGATGAATGGGTAAGGAGGGGAGGGGGTTAAACAATGGATTCGGCAACCGTTTCGGCGACAGTCCAGCCCTCCAGCGCCGTATCCTTGATAAATCTGGGTGGCAGGACGAAGCCGTAGACGCCGCGATCACGCAACTCCACGGTATAAACATATTTAACGCCGAGAGCATCGCGACTCCAATCGTCGGAGCCGCCACCGGCAATGCCGAGCACCTCGTGCGTCACAGACGCCCGGTACGTGCTGCCCGTCTTCTGGGCAATCCGTTCGACCGCTGTGCTTGCCACACGCTGCAGCACAGCCGCATCGCGCACCTTGACGGCCTTGAAGGCCCACGGATAGACGACCAGTTGGCCATAGCTGTGATAGGTTAGATATGCCTCCAGATTGTATTTGCGCTTCGCAAGGAAATCGGCAACCGCCTGCGTCTCCAGCTCGGAGGCGGCTGAGATGCCGCGAAAGACATCGCTGCACGGATCCTTCGAGGAGCCGAAGCCATTCCAGCCAATGTCGAAATTCCGATTCAGATCGACGCCAAAGCAATTGGCGCGAGGCGTATCCGATCGATTCTTGCGCCACAAACGATTCACGGTTCGACTGTATTCGTAGCCATCGGGATTCATCATCGGCATTATGTACCAGGTTAGGCCGCGTATATGCGACGGCTGACTCTCCCAGTTGTGCATCAGTTGGAACAGTATAAAGGTCACCGTTGCCGGGCTAATCCATTCGCGTGCGTGAATCCCGCCATCGATCCAAACTTTTTTATATTCACGCGGATTTTCCGAGATGCTGTCAGAAATCAACAGAGAAAACAAAATAATTGCAGCATGCTTTTGGGCGCTGTTCGACAAATGTTACACTTGCTTAACATTGTTATTAACATTTCAATGTTAACGGCCTTGACTTGAACATTCAACATAAGTGCAGGCTGTTAACTTTGAGCTCGGACAGAGTTGTTTGCCATTGCCAGTTAACAGAAATGTTCTCTGCTGTGCTTGTCAAACTATTTCTGCATATTTACAGATACAGTTGCGGTCAAAATAATAGTAGCGCTGCATAATTCATATTTTCATAGCTACTTTCACAAACCCTATCGATTCCTTTGACCATTTTACTCCTTGATGTATCTGCTCACAACACTTTTCGATTTTACCTATTACTTCTGTTTATTTTCAGTTTTGAGCTGTTTTGGCTAATTTATTTCCATTCTTTATTCAGATATTTTTTTAAATCTAAGCATCACTAAAGCATCACTACTATTCCACTACTGTTTATTGACCGGCTCGTTTGTCATTAATTAATTTACTTGTTAGTATTTTTATGGCTATTCCATCTTTCAATGTTTACTTATCTTCAGTAATGATGGCTTGTAGTTATATAAAATTGTCATAATCTTTGAACTTTAAGTATTTTTTTCTTCAACATTTTCCAAAACATATTTTTGCACAACTATTATTTTGACCGCCATTATATATATATATATATATATATATATATATATATATATTTGTATTTGCGTTCATTTTCTTTTGTCACTTACCGCAAAACCTTGAGATCGCGTCCCTCGGCCGTCTGTCCGATCGTATATAGTCGCACTATACTCGGATATTTTGCGCGTATTTCCCGCATAAACGCATAGATTGTGTCCAGACTGTGATAATCCTTCCAGTTCATGCCGCTGCCCGATCGCGATGCCTTCTCTGTTAAGCGAAAAATGCACATTTTAAATGTGTCTGTCTGCTGTCAATTCAAATTAGACTCACTTGCTCGTGTGCCTGGCAGCGATGAGGTGGATTGGACGCCATCGAGCAGTTCCTCATCGATCAGGGCCTGAACGTTGTCGGCGAGGATTTGTGGTTCGAGATGATGGGCATCGAGAAAGTTGCGGGCCGCCTTCAAATGCTCCTTGCCAATGGAGATGTCTAGGAATTTGGAATTCTCCTTCCAGATATTGCCACCGAATTTCTGCTCCATTAGCTGGCCAACGGGCATATATTGACGCATTGCATCCGATATGTTGTGAATGCGCCACAATTGTGTCTCATCGTAACGCTCCGGCAAAGCGGCAACTATGTTCCCCAATGACAGGGATTCATTTGCTGCACTCGCCGTGGCAAGTAGCATCGCTAGCAGCATCAATCTTTCCACTGCTTCTCGATTCATTGTCATCTTCTATTTTGAATTATCAGTTATCGGTTATCGGTTATCGCAGTGTCTGTGAATTGATAGCTTATCAGTTGCTGTTAACAAATTACCGACGATTGCTGCGATTCAGTAACTACTTTCAGTAATTACATAATTACGTAGACCCCTCACCCCCTCCCGCCTGGTTGCGCTCAGTTTGTTTTTTAGGTTCCATTAAAAAATATTTTGTAAAAAAGGCAAATCATGCCATAGCTACTCTGATTAGTGTGTTAATCGAACTGAGAAAAGTAAGCAATTAAGAGATATGAGCAATAACAAATAAATAAATCAAACCCAATTTCATTTATAGCTATAAGTCATACAAAAACAACGATCGCTTCAAAATTAAAAATGATATTCCAAGTTACGAAAACTCAATTTCTATGTATATATCGACTAGGCTGATCAGCAATATATATATATATATATATATATATATAAATGTGTATATTCCTCATGAGATCGAAAGCATTTTCTTATGCACTTTTACAGCGTACGAAAAAAGTTGTTTTAGTTTCGGTTTCTGATAATCGAATGGAGAACTTGACTTGCTAATATCAATAAACATATTATTTGCTGTCCAAATTATGCCCCATTTACATTATTATGGGCACTAAATTATAGTGTGCTCAACTTGTCAAATCTCGATCACTCAAAAGTGTTGTAAATCAAAAAATGTTTTCTAAAATTACGAAATGTTGGTGCAGATAATGAATTTGCGAGAGAACTCGAGAGTTGTGCTAAATATAATTTTATATAACAAAAACTGAATAGTTGACGTTTTATTTCTCTGGTTTATTCAGTTAAAAATTTTTTACGCTCGATACTCGCTATCCATACAAATGTGTGTGTTGGTGTGTGAGTGTGTGTGTGTGTGTGGGTATTTTGGCCTTGGCAAAGAGTTGGCAACAGCGTTCAAGTTCAGTGTTATGCGGGAATTGTACATGTTGCTTGGTTTTCCAAAGCTTACAATTGCAGTTTTTCAATTTTGTTTTCAATCTATTTTTGTTTTCGTGTTTTTTCAACCGTTGCTGATCGGTTTGGGAGTGAGGGGAGCAGTGGGCGGAGAGGGGGAGGGGGTGGCGGGTGGTTGGTTCAATGAAACGATTTGAAATATATGCGAACCGAATCGATTTGTGCATCATTTGTATGCGCAAGGAGCGTTTTGCGTAATCTCGAGGCAAACGAATATTATTATCGGATTCTTTTTTATTTTATTTTAATTTGAAATTGAGTACAAATTACGAGTTGTACTCTATTTGAATCTGATACTGATATTCAGAGTTTTAAGTTTCGTTTGATTGTGTAACTTGATTTGAAAAAAAAAACGAAAAAAAGTGTGTTGTAGAAAACCGACCACAAAAGGCCATTTCGAAATTGCTGCTGGCGATGTTGATGTTGATGGTGATGTTGTTGTCGCTTTTGGTTAGCACGCAATTGTGTTAATTTTTCCCGACGACCCGTTTACATTTTAGTTGACTTTGTATGTGTTTTTTTAATATTTTTTTTTACATAATTTTTGAGTGCAGAAAGCGGCTGATAGAACTGGTTCACTGTGCTACAAAACACGCAAAACAAACAAAAACCGTTAACCTGTTAGTGTTAGAGCTAGCCTTCATTGTGGGGCGTCGGAATTAGGCCGACCTTCGTTTTCGATCACGTGTCCCCGATGTTATCGATAACTCTCCCCTCACTCCCTGAGCGCGAGTGCACTAAGCAAAAAACTTGTTGCTGCTTGCAAATGTTGAATGTTGACAGTGGCGAATGTTAACAGTTGCATGCAAATGACCTCGCTCATTAACAAAACGCATCCGCATTCGTCTGCTCGCTCTCCCACACTCTTCCCACTCTCTAACATTCTCACTTCACCTCTCTCTATCTCTCTCTCTCTCTCTCTCTGTCTCTCGCTCACACGGATAATTTATTTTATGCTTACGTTTTATGTTGCGCTGCTGCTGCTGCTGCTGCAACTGCTACTGCAAGTGTTGTTCTTCTTCTTGTTCTTGGGTGCTACTGCAATTGCCGGTCAGTTGCTGTTGACACACCTCTGCTCTGCTCAGCTCAGCTCAGTTTTGCTCTGCTCTGTTGTGTGTGTGCGCGTGTGTGTGTGTGTGACACTTGGGCAGGCCAGCGAATGAGCCCCGACTAAAATGCTGTCTTTGTGTCGCTTCAATTTTTATATAAAACCCAAGCCAGGCCAATGTGCGAGGGCCGATTCCCGACAAAAAAAATAATATATAAATAAAACAAGAAAACTTAAAAAAAAAACCAATTCAAACAGAAAAAAAAACACAGAAAAAAGACCGAAGAAAAAATATGAATATTACAAAAAAACGAGCGTTAAACAGAATTACAACAGAAAGTGAAAAAAAAAACCAATTTTGGAAGAGAAAAATTGCGCTGCGGCTGACGACCGATCTTGGAGCGATCGGCGCGTACTAAATGAATTGACAACAACAGCAGTCGCCGTCGCAGCAGCAGCAGTCGAAGCAGCAGCGGCAACAGTCACCGTCGCAGTCGCAGCGAAGCGTCGCGCTGACAGCGAGAGAGACACGCATGGAGCGAAACATAACAAAACGAAAAAAAAAAACAAAGAAAAAAACGAAATTTATGTGTGAAGCCAGCCTGTGTCCATTGTCCACTGTCCGTTTGTCCACTTGTGCAGTGTGCAGTGGGAATGCGTGTGTTGTTGGCGAGCTCAATGAGTCGGCGCATGCTGCTGCTGCTGTAAAAGTACTGTTTTCTTTTTTTATAAAATGAAGGGTATAATGAATTTGTGCATATGTATGTAACAGGCAGCAGCAAGCTAGATGGAGACCTCAAATTTGAAGGGTGCTTTGATAGGTGTTCGAATACCCGGCGCAAATCAAGTTTGCTTCTTTTAAATTGCATCAAGATCGGATAAGAAATATCCAAGTTATGCTCGAAAATATATGCTCATATTGACTCATTTCTATCAAAAATAAAATATGCCAGTGCACTCAGAAAAGAGAGTACTTCCACGGACGCTTCCATTTAAGTAAGCAACAAACTTATAAATTGAAATTTGGCAATAAAAGTGGAATATATTTAGCAGCTGGGTGCAGGGTATATCGTATTCGAGCTCACTCGACTACAGCAAACTTACTTGTTTTAGTTTTGCCCTCCCCCCCGCCCCTTTTTTTCTTACTCGCTCTGCTGCTGCATGTGTAAGGCGCTGTAACGTCAGCGACATTGACTCTCAGCAGCGTCGTGCTGTAATTTGATGCGTCTGCGACTGCGACTGCTACTGAGACTGCGACTGCTGCTGTTAAGCTACTATTGCATTTCGTGTGCATTATCAATAGCCAATTATTGCTCACACACACATACACACATACAACCTACTGAGTCGTGCGCAACGTGCATGTCAAACGCTCATTGTGCACTTTGCACTTGCACAGAGAGTGCCACAGTTTGAGGGGAACTATGCAACTGTCAATGCTTTTGTTCGCACTTATCTCTGAATTCTGTGGCTTGGATTTGGGCACACATATGTCATTAAATACATATATATTTTTTTCGCGAATATATTTCATTATCAGCTTGTAATGTTATGTGAAGTCAATCTAAGGTTATCGTGTATATATTTCTTCGAATTAATATGTATAAATAGAATAACATAAGTTGAGCTGAAACCCCGATTTGTTGTAGTCAGAGGAAAAAAACTCAGCTAGAATTTAGCATCATTATTTATATTTAGGAAATTGTAGTTATGGGAAATTTTTGAAAACTTAAACCTAAGCTTCAACAGCTGGAAAGTACCCGCTGATAACATGTGTGTGTGTGTGTGACTGTGTGTCTGTGAGTGTGTGTGAAATAACATTAAGCTTGTATTTTTAGCTTGTGTGGTAAATTTGACTCAATTGCTGCAGGCCGTAAATGTATATGTTGTGTGTAATTTGAATATGTAATTTTGTGTGTGCGTGTGTGTGTGTGTGTGTGTATGACGAGGCGCAATTTTTGACCCACTTGCCATGTTTTTACTTTCTTTCGCCTTTAATGTTGATCAACATCGACTCCCCTCCAATTAAGTTATTTTATATTTTTCTTCAGCTTCAACTTCATTTTGTTTTTTTAATTTTTTTTTCTGTTTTTTTTTTTGTATTTTGCGTATTTTGTGTATATTGTTGTTGTGATCGTTTCAAAAAAAATATTTTCACTTTTGTGTATTGCGCTTTTACCCTTCTTGCGCTGCAGCAACCGGAATCCATTCAATTTCGAACAATCGTCTTTAGAAATTGTGACCAACCAAGTTGGCCAAGTAGAACATAAAACACATACAATGCTGGCTATTTTCACATTGCTCCTTTTGTATAGGGTATACGGTTAGTCGTGCATTTTTGGTTTTAGTTTTAGTTTTTTTGTCGATCGTTCTTCACCTGTTTGCCGATCAGCGTTTAAATCACTTTCTTTGCGCGCTTCGAGCTTTTTTTCACTTATTTTGTGTTGTTTTTGTTTTTGTTGTTGCTGTTGTTGTTTGGGGTCTATCGACCGGCCTTTCGCCTGGACCGCATAATTTCTAAATGCATGTTAAATAAATAAATAAATGAATAACATCGTCGCCGACGTCTTCGGGCCATTTGTCTTTGTTGTTTTGCTTCTTCTTCTTTCTTGTATATATTTTACTGGTTTTCAAAACGCGATTGAAAGTGAAAGTTTGTCCAAGTTGAACTAGTAGCTTTAAAGTCGAACCACCTCTCTCATCTACCATCTCGCTCTGGCTTGTGCCCTCTCCCATCCCCCTCTCCCTCTGCCTCTCCCGCTCTCATTCTCTCACTTGTAATCCGCTCGTGTTGTTTCTTCTCACTGCTTTCTACTTGAATTTATTGTTGCGCATTCTGGCATTCTGTGCCCAAGAAATACCAATCAGCTGAAGCGCTTGTCTCTACATGATTAATCATTACAAATCTGTGAATACTACTTGCTCATATTTATATATATATGTATACTTATATATATTAATACACCCTTGGATATAGACATCTACTTTCCTTTGACTTGCTTAAGAACTTAATTTAATTGCATCGCCTAAAAGCATGCAACACATTTTGCCCCGGCAAGCAGTTCAAACTATAATATTACATTAAAATAACATCTACTTTATATACAAGTGATTAATTAAAATGCAAATCCATTTTTAATTCTAGTTGATTAAATTTAATAGCTTTAGATATGATTCGTACGAGCACGATTTCTATAATTATTGGATAACTAGCGAGAGGTGGATGGCGATGCTATTTATGTATAAAATTGTCAAGGCAGACAAACAAATCTGAAAAAAACAAGAATCGCATTAACAATAATTTCAAAAACATTTCTGACTCATTTGCGAGCAATGCCCGAACCCATAAACTACTGCCCCAAACGTATCAGATTTCTTCGAAAAATAAATATACAAGATTTCACATTTCAGAGAATTTTTATGCAGTGTATAAAATAAGAAAAACAGAAAAAAAAAATGGAAATAAATAAATAATTAATGTAATGCGTATAAATAAATGATAGACACATGCATGAGTCTATATATATATATATATATATATATATATATATGTGTGTGTGTGTGTGTGTGTGTATATAATAATGCTAATATTTAAAATTTGATTCTCGTCAACTGTTGGGCGACTGTTCGTAGAAACTCGAAGGCCTCCTCGCCGGACTCGAGGATGTAGTGTGGCGGCATTAGATAGCCGTATCGTCCCTGATCCTTGAGGAACACATTGTACACAAACTGCGGCTCAATGCGATGCTGCACCCAATCGGCTGCATTGCCTCCACGCGCCAGCTTCTGCTTGAAGCTGGTGCCCATGGTGTACTCGGCATGATTGAGCCGGCGAAAATTGAGAACGGCCTGGCGGGCAGTTTTGCGTAACTGGCGCTGATTCGTCGTCACATAGTCGTCATCGCCCCAGGGATAGGTGATGGCCTGGCCATAGCCGCCGAAGGAGACATACGCACCCAAATAGTCACGCATGCCGAGCATAAAATTGCGCATTGCCCGAGTTTCCGCTTCCGAGAAAGCCTTCTCGCCATGATAGAGATGCGTGCAGGCATTCGACGAGGAGCCTGCCTCGGCCCAACTATAATCAAAATTGCGATCCAAATTGACGCCGTAGCAGCCCGTGGCACTATCAAAGTTGCGATTCTTTGTCCACAAGCGATCGGTTAGACGGGAGTACTGATAACCATCGGGATTGGCCAGTGGTAGAAAGTACCAATCGATTTGACGCATCGATTTATCCGCCAGACCCTCCTCCCACAGCCAGGTCAGCTTCGAGATGGCATAGGTCACAGCGGCGGGACTCAACCAGTCCCGTGCCTGCATGCCCGCCTCCACAAAGATCGCCCAGTTGTTCGGATCGCCATTCGAGATTCTGTCCAATTTCCAATTTCCAATTATCAAACGTAAAAATTGAATTGAAAAAAGTTGATATATTTTGAAAGACGCACCTGAGCACTTCCAGCGGACGCTTGTTGCGTGTGAGTCCAATTTGGATGATCTCCGCCAGTTCGGAATGATTCTCGAGTATATTCTGCATAAACTGTTGCATATCGGCCTGATCGTGATAGCGTCGCCATGTCAACAGTGAACCCTCGCGATTCAGCCAGGGCAGCGAGTAATTGGCCAGCGTGTTATCCGTGTCCCCCTCATTGATCTCCGTGTACGTCTCATCGATGGCCCGCTCGATGTCATCGATCATGATGTTATAGCTAAACGATGTCTGTGCCATATACTGTTTGGCTGCCGCCACGTTCTTATGCTCGATGAGCACATCGATGCCATCCTGATTGATGTTCCACAGCTCGCTGCCTAAAATATCGTATTGCATTTTGGATATGCGAAAAGATAGAAAAGCAGATAAGTGGGCCAAGTGGAGCTATGGAGTGATGGTGGTTAATTTGAGGTGCTACCAAAGTGACGTAGAAACCTTCTCAACTGGGGCTGACTGAGACGCGTCTCGTGCAGCTTCCACAGCTGATAGCCGTAGTAGCGCCGTACCGATGAATTATTCCGGTAGCGTCGATTGATCTGATACGTTGAGCCCGGCGATAAAAAATTGTAGCGTCGCAAATCCGTTGGCGACAACCACTGCAAACCCTCCAAGGTCGATTCGTACAATTCGTTGCCGTTGAGGGACAAGAATTCCGGTAGTGTCGATACACTACGCCAGATCAAAAGCGGAGCACGCGGCGCACGCGGAACACCGCCCAATCCTCTAATGCCACCAGTGGTGGTCAGCAGTAGCAGTAGTTGTAATAAACTTAATCTAAACATCATGCTGCTGATCGTGCCACACAAACAGAACTAATTCTCGACACGCTCGCCGCTGATGGCTGGTGGCCAGAAGGTCAAAGATTCTCTAAAGTTTTCGTGCCCTTTGTTTTTGTGTTTTGCTTTGTCTGCTTTTCTGTTGATGTTTGGGTTTTGTTGTTGCTGCTGTTTTTTTTTTTTTTTTATTAATTGACCCCATTGATTAATGCCATTTTTATGGGTAGAAACGCACTGGCTGGGTTTCTGAGTGAGCTGGCTCTTCACATGCCCTATTCTATTCAAATGAGCTAACGGGGTTACGAGGTCAACAGCCCAGCTCAGTTGATCCTCAGTTGGCAGAGCTTTTCACTTTGCACATCTTTTGTGCCGATTGTATATATTATTAAGGATGTAGAGTCTCAATTATAATCCATTTGATTTGAGCGTTTGCAAACGGTTGATTAAATTATTAACTCTATTAAATATGAAATTTGGCAAGCTAAGAATTTGTTCAGTTAGTTAACATTTCAAGATTTGTGGCACTGTCAAAACGATTGATGGTTTTTTAAGTGTCTGATCGATGGTATCGATGACCTCGTCAGCAATTTTCTTCTTTTTCTTTATTGTTTTTTTTTCTTTTTTTTCTGCTTTTACTCACCAAAGTCTTCGACAAACTGTGTGAATTGGGCATCCGGTGAATGGTCGCCGCCTTTGCGTGTGCCATTAAAGTTGAGCTTCCAGAGTTGAGCGCCCCGATAGCTGACGTAGTTCTCGTCGAGGGACATCCGCAGAGCTGAGCGTCTGGCCAGGCCGCCATTATCTGCGGTGGGTTCAAGGGGTCGCAGGTAGCGCAACAGCTGAGCGACGCCGGCCCCAAAGAACGGTAAACGCACCAAATTATCACCTGTGCGTGCAAAGAAATCGACACGCTTTGTGGCACTCGCTGCTGCTGCTGCTGCTGCTGTTGCGGCTTGTGGCTGCCACATGTGGCACACGCACAACGCGACAACGTACCACCGAACGTATGCGTAATGCATTTAACAAATAAACAACAACAAAAAACACTGCTTTATTTTTTTGAAAAACCGTTTTGAGTGTTGAATGTTGAATGTTGCTCGCGTGGCCGTTGGATTCTGTTTGGCATGCGGCACGCAAATAACGGCTACTTTTTTGACTTTGCCATTTGCCTCTGTTCTCAATTCACCTACTGTGTCTCGCACACACACACACACACACACACACACACCACAAAATTTGCATAACTTAAATGGCCAAAACTTTTACTTTGCTCGAAATGTTATACATACATAATTGTTATACGCTCTGCAAACTCATCTTTTCTACTTGGTTAAATGGTTCACCTTTTGTTCTTCTTCTTCTTCTTCTTCTTCTCCTACTACTTCTTCTTCTTCACCACTCCATCTGCCCATCTCCCTTTCGCTGCGTATAATTAGTATTTAAGTTAAGTTAGCGAATACCCATTTGTCGTTACACAAGACGTTTGCAGCTCATCAAGAAATTTGCATGATCGAGTCGCGAGTCTGGTTTCCAAGGAATTCATCATCTGTTCACAGTGCATGCTCCATCGATCTGTCGAGCAGTGATTGAATATGCTCCGATCCTGTGATCTGAATGAATCGCAATGCACATTCTCACAATCAACAATTGGGTGTGGCTGCCTCTTCTTGTATTAGTATAAGTATCGAAGAGGAGCTTCGACTAAGCAAATAGTCTCCCTAACTGAGTAAACAATACATACAGTGTCTCACAACTTATTTGGACTAGTGCCTAGCAAAAATTGTAATTGCCTGTATATCTATTTATGGAATATAATCAGACAGCTAAATGGTACTCGGGTAAATGCAATATTTAACAATTGTCTATTTTGTAAACTTCCTATTCTCATGTTAACTATAAGGCCTATTATTACCACCGACCCTTGAACTTTGTGGTCGTCAAGATATTGCATCTTTTACTGCAGTTCACTGGCATTGTTGACTGTAAGCCAGCCAAGCCAATTGATGTCAACTTCCTTTGTGAAGTGCGATGTGTGCACACTCTGAGCGGCCTGCAGAGCCACTCCTTTAAGTCTTGAAGAGCATCCTTCATTGAGGTGGCATAGAATGCCAACATTTTGTAGTTTAACCACTTGATGATGCGACTATTCAAATGCTTTAAGCAACTAGCGATTGTGGGCAACCAATTCTATACAAAATGATTGCTCCTTGTGTTCCTTGATTGCTGAAGTTCTCTTCTGCATCTTTCCATGCCCACTCTCCTTGACAGACTCTGGTGTCCTCGTTTTCCCCACGGCACTTGTTCAGATCCGAGTCAGACATTAAGTGGCAGGTGCTTGTAGAATATTGGCTGCAACTTCAATATGGCCACTGTGCGATATGGCAGCATGGAAAACTCTTCATAGACGCAGCTGTTCCTTTTAAAGTATCCGCTTTAGATGCTATTTCATTGCTTCAACTCCAAGTTGCCATTATACTCCTCGAGAGGAATTAAGCGCCAGGCTATCTGCTATCTTTTTGTAAATCCTGGAATGGATTATTATTGCGATCCTGCGATTGCAGTTTCTCTGAGTCGGCTCACTTGCACCTCACCTTGACGAAGATGTGCACGTGTAGCTGGGTCCAGTTGTAGAAACACTTGGACAAGGAGAGATCAGCTATATTTTCGACATTATTCAGTCTGTGCTGCAGCTCGGCCACCTGGTCTTTGAGTTTGTTGCGATCCACTTCGAGTTCGGTGAATTTAAACTGGGATTCGGCTTCGGATTCGAATACGTTGATTTGCTCGGCATTCAGCTGCTTGACGATGGCGCTGTACTTCTTCATCAGCTCGCTCAGCTCCTCTTCCTTGAAGGCATTGACATACATGTCAGCCTTTTATAATACAAGCTAACAACTCAAATCTGGAGTATTCAGTGCACTGCCAGTCGTCAAACAGTAAATTCAAATACAATATTTGTAAAACGTACAATTTTGATGTGCTCCGGTCTGCAAAGGGTATGTAATCTTGGAGATGCCTTTGTGCAATTTGTGTGACAACCGTGACAAGAATTATTGATGTGGATTCATTACAGTCTTATTAACCACATTGCAACCGAAAAAAAGCGAATTAGAAATAGCCAAAGAACACGAAGAGAACAAATATGAGGCTGCGCAGTGCAGCACTTAATGAATTGAAGAAGGCGCTCTGCGATGCCGGCGTCTACGAGGACGGCATGAGCATGGAGGAGATGCGTCAATTGGCGGACATCTTGCAACTGTCCAAGGAAGACGTCGATGACAGTGAATGCTCCGACATTCAGCGTGCTCATCTGAACAGCTTGTCAATGATCGACCATCCGCCGGCAACACCAACTACAACAACTCAACTGCAACTGCAACTGCAACTGTAACTGCAACAACATCGAATTGCCCATCAAATCTAGAGCAAGACTGTGACAGTCCCCCAACAGAACCCGTGCGGCTCACCGTGCTGGCTGAGGTGCATCACGAGCTCAATTGGAGTCCGGAGCGGGAGCAGCGTCCGCTCGTCAAGCGGAAGACCGTCGGTGTCGACGACATCAATGCGAAGCGTGGGCGGTATAATATGAGCAACAAGTAGGTGGAGATGTAGGAGGAGATGTAGGAGGAGATGTAGAAGGAGGAGGAAGAGTAGGAGAAGGAGGAGAAGCGGTTTGTCAGCCAATAACTCAATACCATCGTCTGGGCATTACACCAGCTGTGTGCGATTACAACAATACAGCTGCTCAGATATACCTCTACAATATACCCTGTTATTATTATAATAATTGGGGTGACTATTTGATCTATTGTGCCTATAGGTCCCCCATCATGCGCAGCTCCTGCACAAATGCGAGAATCTTTGTTGGGTTGAGGGTTTCTATATCTTTGAAGCTCATAACATGCATCCCTAGGATGCTGCATCTTTCCTGGTTAAGGCGGCACACGCTGCTAGGATGTGCATTGACGATTCCTCCTCGCTTTCACAAAACCCGCATAGTTCGCCACTGTAAATACCTAGTTTAGTTAGGTGACTTCTGAGTCTACAATGTCCTGTCTGTAGACCGGTGAGTATCCTCAGCCTGTCTTCCCCATGGATATTACTTACTTATATCTAGCTAGCTTGTCGGATGCTGGTCCTGGTGTCTCTGCCCAGCTCCATTGTCGCCTCTCTCTTTAATATTTTAGCTCTGAGCTCAGCGATCGATCTGCTGGTCGAGTTCTTTCGCTTAGAGCATATCCTTCTGGGATGCTTTGCCACCAGTAATTGCAGTTACCCTTAATGACCAATTCTGCGAAAATTCCACTTAAGTCATAAAGAAAAGCTCTCGCGGATTTTGCAATAAACATGTCTCAGTCTATTTTGGAATGTTCAATTTGTCTAGTTACAAATAAATAAATAAATAAATAGTTTCTCATATAAATAAAAGTAAAAAAAAATTCGCACTCAAAAAAATTCATATTGAACTAAGTCTTAGCCAGAGCAACTAGCAATTAGCGACTACGGCGACGACTGCTGCTGCTGATGCGGCTGCTGCTGCTGCTCCTGGCATCCAGGGAGCGTCCTTGGGCAACGGCACGGGCGACGGTATTGACAAAGGTGTAGCCATCGTTGCCATTCTGCTCTATGTGGCGGGCGGGCAGGACGAAGCCATAACGACCCGTGTCACCCATCTCAATGGTGTACGCATATTTAATGCCAGCAATTCCCTTGGCCCAATCATCCGAGCCGCCGGCGGCCGGATAGAGTGTTGTCGCCGATGATCCAACCGTATACTTAACGCCCGACGACTTTGTGATGATCTATGCGAAAGAGGATCGATTGAATATCTATATCCATATATATTCATGGATGTGTGTACTTACCGAGCCCGCTTGACGCGCCACACGATCAAGATCGGCACGATCGTTGGCTAGATGATAGTCATAGCCCCATGGATAGAGTATGTACTGGCCATAGCTGTGGAAGGATAGATATGCCTGGAACGTCTCCCTGGGGAAGCCACTAATATATTTCGATATGTAGAAGGTTTCCGGCTCCGAGAAGGCCTTGCTGCCGCGATATGTCTGTGCGCAGGGACTCGCCGAGGTGCCCTTGCCGCCCCACTTATAGCCAAAGTTACGATTCAGATCGACGCCAGGACACTGACGTCCGTGGGAGCGCATATTCTTGCGCCACAGCCGATCCGTTGTGTGGGAATACTCGTATCCATCGGGATTGGCCACCGGGTGAATGTACCAGTTGATGTTCCTCATATGCTCCGGCAGCTGCTCCCAGCCCTCGATCAGCTGATGGGCCACATAGGTGACGGTTGCCGGACTGATCCATTCGCGTGCATGCATGCCACCATCGATCCAGATGCCAGGATTACGTGCATTACCATTCGAAATCCTTTAATTGGTTTTTGTTTTTTTGAAAATTGTGATTAGATTTGATGTAGGCTGCCTCTAATATCGAAATGATTATGACGATTATTATATGGTTACTCACTTGAGTATCTTGAGCGGACGCTTCTCCACGGAGTGTCCAATCGTTTCTGTGGAGCAAATGTCCGGATAGGTCTTGGCCATGTAGTCAATGAAATCGTGTATGTCCTGGAGCCGATGATAGGCCTGCCACGTTAGCCGTTGTCCTGCGGATACACATTGTCTTTAAGTAAAGTGCCAAAATGCCAGCCAGCTATGGCAACACAAGCTAACGAGTTCATTCAACCCTCTCCCATCCAAACCCCCTCCCCCGCTCCCAAATCAAAAATAGAAATAAAGAAAGGAAATCAAGTGTCAAGTGCTGAGAAAACCATCAATGGCTCAATTCTCGTTCCGGCTCAAGGAAATTGCGTGTCAAGCCTGTTATCGATTAAACAAGTGTCTTGCAAGTTGCAAGCGGTATCTCCCACACCCAGTCGCCTTCCCTCTGAGCTGTCTCAGAGCTTTCTGGCTGCAGTGCGTCGCCAAGTTCAGGGTGCTCTCTGCGAGTGTGTGTGTGTGTGTGTGTGTGTGTGTGTGTGCCTCAAGTGCAAGTCGCGAGTTGTGTGTATATCAAAGCTGTCACAACTGTTCCGACCGTCACTCAATTTGCTGTCTCGATAACTTTCTTTTTACTTTAGCAACCCCTTTTTTAATATATTTTATATTTTTTCCCCCTTTTTCCTCGTGTTTTTGTTGTTTTATGACTTTTCACACGCCCCAACCATTAGCTGCATTAAAAGCTCATTTATGGCGACACCTGAGGCAGGGGTTCAAAAACAAAAAAGCAAGAAAACAAGTAGGAAAAAAGGCAGAAATCGAAAAAAAGTGTTTGGTACACCCTAATTCTCACCGTTGCGATTCTGTAGTTTGATTATTTCCTCGGCGGACGGATTCTCGACTTCGATAGCCTGCTGCAGGTTATCGATAAGCACAATGCGCGATAAGTTCGCAGCGCGAATGTGTCGCTCAGCAGCAGCCAACACTTGCGGCTTGAGCAGATAGTCCACCTCCTGCTTGACCTCCTTCCACAGTTGTCCATCTGATGGGGGCGAGATTGGACATAAGATTGGGTTTTGAACAAAAGATTACCTTTGTCGATTTGATGAGGCTATAATTACCGTATTTGGACTGCAGCTCGTCGGCCAGTTTCCTATCCTTATCCGTTTGGACGACAATGCGCCACAATTGGGCGCCATCATAGCGTCTTAGCTGTGCACTGAATGCGGTCTCTGTGACCGCTGCCATCTGTTCCCCATCCTGTTCCGGCTGCATAAGCGAAGCATTCACATAGTTCAATACGCTGTCACTCACTTGAATGGGCTCCGGCTCCGACTCCGGTTCCGGCAGCGACTCGGCATCTGCCATGTGCTGTGGAAGAACCATTGGTATTATGGTCGTCAGCATGGATTGCTCTGGCACGGGTTCGGGCTGCTCGTCAGCTAGGATTTCCACTTGAGTTTCAGCTGGTGTTTCAACTGGTGCTTCAACTGGTGTTTCAACTGGTGTTTCAACTGGTGTTTCAACTGGTGTTTCAACTGGTGTTTCAGCTGGTGTTTCAACTGGTGCTTCAGCTGGTGTTTCAGCTGGTGTTTCAGCTGGCGTTTCAACTGGTGTGTCAACTGGTGCTTCGGCTGCATCTGGCATCTCATCAGCTAGGATCGGCGTTTCTTTTTCTGACTCTGCTTCGACGGCAACTGCGGGCAGGTTGGCTTCCTGCGCGGGCACACTGACCACTTCCTCCACGGGCGTCATTGGCTCAGCATCGTTTAGCGTTTCCTTCTCAGCCACCGGTACAGCCTCCAGATCAGTTTCAATGGGTGTTTCAACTGGGGCATCAACTAGAGTTGCCACTGGTTCCGCAACGGGAGCATCAACTGGAGTTTCCATGAGAGTTTCAACTGGAGTTTCTACAGGTGTTTCAACAGGAGTTTCAGCTAAAGTTTCAGCTGACCCTTCAACTGGTGTTTCTACAGGATGTTCCAGAGGAGTTTCTACAGGAGTGTCCACAGGAGTTTCTACAAGATGTTCCACAGGAGTGTCCACAGGAGTTTCGACTGGTGCATCAACTGGTGTCTCGACTGGGGCTGCTGCATCGGTTTCGCCTTCGTTGTGGCTTTCCGCCGCCGTCATCTCCTCTTGGGCAGTGTCTTCTATGGGATCCGCTGCAATTGATTCCACCAGCTGTTGCTCAGTTGCCGGTGCCACTGCTGTTTCCGTTTTTGTCTCAATCTCGTCAGAATACTGGAAGATGATCTGCTGCGCATCCTGCTCCTGCGCCGGCTCCTCTCCTGCTCCTGCACCTGCTCCTGCACCTGCTCCTGCACCTGCTCCTGCACTTGCACCTGCTCCTGGTTTTGTTCTTCATTCAGTTCCTCCGGCAGCAGCTCACTTATGGCTTCACTGATGCTTTCCTCAATGCCCGCTCCCATGGAGGTCAGCAATGTTGAATCTGTGCTTTCCACTTGATCGTTCTCAGCCAGCTCTGACTTGGACTCTTCCGTTTCTGGCTTGGACTCGCTGTCCTCTTCTGGCTCCTCGAAAAACATAGCAGGCGTGCTGTATTCCGTCAGGTCCTCCTCCTCCGCTTCTACGGGCGTCTTTTCATCAGCAGCTTGTGGCTGCTGCTCCTCGGCCTGTGCCTGTGTCTGTGTCTGTGTCTGTGTCTGTGCCTGGTGCCTGGGCCTGTTCCCCTTCCACTTGTGTTGTCTCGATTGCCTCATCCGACATAGTTTCAACATTTTCCACTTGCTCCTCACTTTTGCTCACCGGCTGCTCCACAACATGCTCCTCAATTAGCTCCGGCGATGCCACTTCTGCAACTATGGGCTCTGGTTGCGAATCGGTCAACGTCTCCGTCTCTGGCTCCGCCACCATCTCCAGCTCGGCATGTGACTCTGTCTGAGGTTCGGCCATAACGCTGGGCAGCTCGACCAGCTGCATGGCCGGCGTATCATCGCTCTCCAGCATCAGCATGTCCGCAGCACTCTCTGCGTCCGGTTGGCCATCGTCTTCCGCTTCGATTGTGTTGCGATCCACATGCTCCGTATCAACCAGCTGGCTGGCTATCGATTCCGGCACCAGCATATACATATCTCTATCTCCCGTAGCCGGCAATGCGGCCATTTTCATATCATCCACGACAAGATCAGACGAGGTTGGATCTGCTGGCGGTGGCAGCTCATTTCGCTCCAGGGCTAAACGTTCCAGCGACATGGCTGTTGCCAGTGGTTGTTGTTGTTGCAACAACAACAATAGCAAGACGCTTGCCGCTGTCGCTGTTGCTGTTGCTGTCATAGTTGTTGTTTTAAATATTATTGCTCTTGATCTCCCGTCGTACATCTTAGCGAGATCTAACAGTAAACCGTAATGAGACATGTCCCGTTGGTGGAGTGGCGCTTTTATACCAACGTTGGGAAAAGTATTGCCATTTCATTTCTCAATATTTCTCTCAGCAGCGACGTCAGCGTCGCCTGGCAACCTCTCAAAAGTCTCACTCTGTGTGTGTGTGTATGTGTGTGTGTGTGTGTGTCTGTCTATGTGTGTGTGTGTATCTCTATGTGTGTGTGTGTGTTAGCAATCGTGTTATGTATGTAAATTGTTGTAGTCGTCGCCGATCGTTCAAAATATGTTGCTGTTGCTGCTGTTGCTGTTGCTGTTGCTGTTGCTGTTAACGCCAGCTGCGCTGCTGGCGGCGACTGCGACGCCTCTCTTCCTTATGGACAGCAGCGGCGAGCAGCAGCAGCGTCGAATGCTGCTTTTTATCGGTTGCATGAATCTTCATAAATGCGTTGCTTGTTGCTGCTGCTGCTGTTGTTGTTGTTGTTGTTGTTGTTGTTGTTGTTGTTGTCCGATCTTTTATGTTAATTTTCAAATCGGATCGCAGACAGAAATGTCGCCAACGCCGCCAACGCGCTCGCTTTCTTTCAAGGGGTGGATGTGGATTACAACAACAACAACAATACCAACTCTGTGTTGTTTTTTTTCGCTTTTCTAATTTTTTTTATTTGTCTGTAACAATTTATGCTGTGATAACACATAATGCATAATCCCGGAGCTTGGACCAAGAACCTGTATGCCGAATATGTCCCATGTCTCGCATTTAGTTCGTAGTTTGGATAACTAACTACCATATCATCGAGCGCACACCTGCTCAATTTAATCCACATCGTGCATAATATAAAGAAACACTTATATCTGGCTTACAGCTTACTATAATAATAATATCATTCAATTACTTTAAGCCTCGTCAGAAAAATACTTGCCAAAGCTTGCAATGAAATGCATATCGAATAGTTGTTAGTCGATAGTAAAATGGTTTTTATATGGAATCGCATTATTCGTGGAATTTTTTAAATAATGAAAGATGTGTTTCAAAACTTCAGATTGAACTGAGCTAATTTATTCCTTAGACCAGTAGCTGTTCACAATTCTACAACTCATTGTATATATGTATATATAGTATATTGTTTTTCATATGTGTTTCACGTGTTTCTATATTTGATATTTGCCTTGATATACTATAGCCAATAGTATTGTGGATTGTTTTAGGAGCGTTCGCTATACGCATCAGCATTAATATATGGATGATTATCATTATCAGTTGGCATTACAGATTCGTTAAAATAGGCGTATCTGCAGCAAATATAAATATAGATAAACACATTTAATTTACTTTCTACATGCACATTCAGGCAGTCAGCCAGTCAGTCAATCAAACGATATTTATGCTAATTAGTCGGAACTCGTTATCGATAACGAATCGATGTCAATTTGCACAATTTTCCACTGGTTAACTGGTGCAAGTGGGTAACATTGTTGCTATTATTATTATATTTCCACTGTTGTCTAACTAATGGGCAGGGAGAGTGACTGATGAGAGGAATGGGCAGGGATTACTCGCCCACACATTATGCAAACTATAATATATGAAATCTTGAAAACTTTGGACGCACTTCTGCGACATTGATTGATTGCGCTGTTTCACTGCAGGTTCTCAAAAGTCAAAGCAGACTTCAAAAGTTTCCAATTTAGACGCATTGACATAATTTCTAAATGAGCAGCAGCAGTTGTTGTTAAGATTATTATTGCTATTGTCATTGCTATTACCCACGCTATGATTTACTCTCGCTCTCCAATCAGAAACGCAGCTCCTTTCACTTTGCATATATGAATATATATATATATATATCTATATATATAGTATTTGCACAGATTATACAGATAAACATATGTACATATATGGTAGTCTATTAATTGTCAATTGTGTTCAAGTTAATTGCAAATCTGAACTCGGAATCTAGAGCGCTGTCAAGCAGTGAAATTGTCCTTAATACTCATAAGTACTCATGAATACTTATACTTATACGTATGAGTGTTGTAGATAGTGAATGTTCATTCGCATTGATAAACGTTTGATTACCTAAATAAAGATTTCACTTTTGTTGGGATTGGAAACAAACACATTTGTAGATGTTATAATGCTACTTGCAAAGCTTAAAAAAAGGAGGATATTGAAATGAAACTATCGAAAGGAATATCGATAAACGGCATCAATCGATTATGCAGCTTTCAATTTTGAATTTGTAACTATCAAGTGTTCTCATCAGATAGTAATCTCAGGCAGGCAGTATCTGTTAATTCCATAATTGAGAATAAAAGCTGATAATAAAAGTTCTTATTTTCCCATAGCATACAATTCTGATGTGTAATCATTTACAGCATACTTCGGGGATGAATTGTACAGATTTTGAAAATGTTTATAGGGTATCTCATAGTTTATGCTTGCTCACAACTCTGTGTAAATAAAGTATATGTAAAATATACTTTAACTTTGGGCCAGTCAAAGGAATCTTACTTGACATTTGAATAACTGTAGTGTTTACCTAATGATGCTTATGAAATATTCAGGATATTGAGTTGAAATGATACTATATCTATGTGAATAATATAAACCAACTGATGAGCTCCATTCATATGATAATAACCCGAAAAACATATGCAAAAATTGGAGTGCCTTTTTTTGTCTAGTTATTGTTGCCCCGATGCTTGTAAATGAAATGGAAAGTGTGGATTAGTTGCTTCAAGATAAAAACAAAAAACCAACAAGCAAACAAACAAACACAACTTAAAGCTAAATCGATGCACGTACAACAAACAACATGAACATGCTGTGGACGATAGTTTAAGCATAGCTTAAGCGTCGATGAGAAAACAAGCCCAACCAACAAAAATTTAAATAATAAATAACCAAAAATGGGCTAGTTGAATACTGTTTTTTTTTTGTTTTTCGTTTCGTTTCGTTTCGTTTTTGATTTATTTATTTTTTTATTTTTTTTGTAGTCAAGGGGAGCAGCTTGCATTTAAATGTTTGGACAACTGCTTTCCAGGTAGAATCTATCAGCGAGCTAAGCGATGAAAGCAAAAGTGCTTCAAGTGGAGCGAATGGGCAGGTAAAGAAAACAAAACAAAAAAATGTAATGAGACTTGAAAAAGTGCTGCACACACACACACACACACACACACACACAGACACACACACGCGCGCGTGGACAATAGATAGATGAATGGGGCGGGAGCGGGGGCAGGGGGCGTGTGTGGTTGGAACAAAGTGGTTTGGGGACAGAGCCACGAACTTTCTTCTTCCAATATTTACGGTGCTTTATTGAGTGCATTGTTGTTATTGTTATATTAACAGCTATTGTTGTTGTTGCTGCTGCTTCACACCCACATCATTGTAATTATGTTCGTGGAAGTCTAAATCGTCATCGCTTACCCTTGTTAAATACCTATTTACACACACACACACACACACAAATAAGCAAAGCATTGTGTGTGTGTGTGTGTGTGCATGCGAGATCTCCAACCGTTGCACAGTGTGTCAAACATGGCTGTAACAATATCATACTTGACTCGAATGCAAAACTTTAGTCTCTGTTTTGGGCGCCATCTGTTGCAGTTTCGCAGAACTAAGGCATCCTTAAAGCGTTCTCTTGTGACCGTAATTGAAGAACAAACTGTAATATTGAGTTGAGCCTAATTCGTATTTATTATTTAGTTGGCATTGATTACTTTTGAATTGAGTTGACTTTAATTGAATCATTCATTTATAATTTATATTTATTAATTTATAAATTCAAGCCATGCTATGCATGTCCTTATTATTTATTATTACTATTATTTGCTTATTACTACATATTATATAATTGTAATTAAGCTAGACTCGTATCTATGAAATCTAAAGCGATGAATTGATTTACTTGTTTGTTGTACTTTGGCACCACTGTGCGCCGCTGGTTGCGTAGCTGTTGCCTCTGACTGGTTTCTCAGTTGTTGTTCTTGTTGTTGTTGTTTTTTTTTTGGCCAGCAGGAAGGAGGAGTGGGGGTTGGAGTGGGGGCAGGAGTCACGTAGAAACTACGCTGATGCTCATTGTTTGCCCATGTTTTTGTTGTTGTTGTTGTGGTTGTTGTTATTGTTATTGTTGCTATTTTGGCCGGCATTTGCTGGTAGCTGGTAGCTGTTGGCTGTTGGCGGTTGGCTGTTAGCTGTTACCGTTAGTTAGCACACACCCAAACAAAAAAAGTCGCCGGCACTTGGCAGGCGCACTTTCACGAATGCCGAACTCGAACTAATCCGTAAAATTTGTTTACTTTTTCTGTTTTGGTTTTTGTTTCTGTTTTTGTTTTTCTTTTTGTTTATTGCTTGTTTGCGTTTGCGTTTGCTTTTGCGTTTTCTCGCCCCATCGCCAGATGGAGGAGCTAACGGAAGCGGAGGACAACCAGGCAGTCGCGGCAGTCCGGCAGGCTCGCAGCGGCCAATATGCGCAGCGGCCAATCGCACCGATGGCCAGCTAC
This sequence comes from Drosophila silvestris, assembly GCA_035043445.1. Taxonomy (NCBI): domain Eukaryota; kingdom Metazoa; phylum Arthropoda; class Insecta; order Diptera; family Drosophilidae; genus Drosophila; species Drosophila silvestris. The sequence continues at coordinate 323,729 of JAWNMZ010000039.1, forward strand.
AGTGAGAAGGGGGTGGGCCACTCGCCGAAGCATCTGGTCAGCACACTGAGCTCACCCATCGAGCAGATCGCGTGCAGCGTGTCGCGGGAGCATGTGCTCAAGCTGGAGATCGAACAGCTGCAGGAGCAGCTCAAGGATACCGAAGAGCGACTGGCATCGGTTCGGCTGCAGAGTGAATCCTTGTCGCAGACGCAACGCGCACTCCGCGATCACAATGGCCGGCTGCAGGAGGAGTCCGAGATGCTCAAACTGGATGTGCAGCATCTGCACGAGTGCGCTGGTGTGTTGCGCAGTGAGCTACAATCGGCACGCCGAGATCGCGACGAGGCCATTCAGCTGCAGCGTTCCCTCCGCTCCGAACTGGAGGAGGCGCAACAGGAGCGACGGCACGCGGCCGATACCAAGGAGAAGGATGCGCGCATCATACAGGATCTGCAGCGACAGTGCCGCGAAATGGAGCGCATTCTCATGCGCAAGCATCCCGACTCCGTATCCGCTTTGATTGGTGAGCATAACTCCTGCCCCACCCACCCCCCGCTCCTTTCTCTATCTCTCTTTCGCACCACAGTTGCATCGAAGAATCCGGGCATTTGCTCACTGAACGATCAGGAGAATGTGACCAGTCGCAAGCTGCTGGAGCAGCGGATCGCTCAACTGGAATCGGATGCCAAGGAGCAGGATCGCAAGGCTCAACAGATACTGGCCAATGTTCAGGCGCGCTTCAATTCCGTTCAGGCCAAATACGAGACGCACATTGCCGATCTCGAGACGCAGGTGCTCAGGTGAGTTCAGACAGGGAGAGAGAGAGAGAGACAGATACAGGTTGGGATAGATAGATAGAGTTGTGTCCTAATCGCCGCTTGCACAGTTTGCAGGAGATCAACACGAAGCTGAATGAGCAAATTGAATCCCAGGTGCGCACTTTGGATCGCTATATGCAAAAGCGAGCGGATCGTTATTACAATAATTGCACCCAAACGGAGGCACTGCCTCAACCGAATGTGGCCATCCACTGCGGCCGTAGTCAGTCCATCACATCAACGGGAACACAGACGCATCCGATGGGCGCCAGTGGTGTTGGTGGTGGTGGTGGTGGTGGTGTTGGTGGTGTTGGCTCGATGCGTGATCACAGCACCAACACCATTGGCTGCCCCTCGCCCAGCGTCATCTGCCAGCAGCATTTGCAGCAACAGTTGCAACAGCAACAGCAACTGCACTCAGCCGGCAGCAGCAGCACCAGCAGCACAGCCAACTCCACGCCAAACACATCGCGTCCAAACTCCAAGCAGAGCGGCAACCAGCGACGCCATCCGCTGCCCATCGGCTCCAAGTTGCCCATCTCGCAATCCGATTCAACATTATCGCTGCACAGCCATGGACATGGACCACTCTCGGCTGGCAACCCCAAGGAGGACACTCAGCTGCTCAGCTCGGTGCGCAGCATGCGTGTCGATTTGGCCATCAAGAACAAGGCGATGCAGCGACTCACGCGCGAGCTGGATGATTGCAAGAGGACCATTAGGAAGCTGCAGCGGGAACGGGAGACGGCTGGAGCAGCAACAGTAGCAGTAGCGGGAGGAGCAGTAGCAGGAGGAGCAGGAGCAGGAGCAGCAGCTGCTGGAGTTGGAGTTGGAGCAGCTGCAGCGGCGACTCTTAGTGCAGGTAAGTCTACCCCCTCCCCCTTGCCACATACAAACCTGTGTGCGCCTGTGTGCGTCTGTGTGTGTGTGTATGTGTGTGTGTGTCACTCGGTCGCCGTTCGCTGTTATTGTTCGTGTAATTTATGGACTTTCTCTGCTCGTCAGCACGTACAAGATTTTTTTTATTTTTACTTTATTTTTAGTTTGTTGTTTTTTGTTTAAAGCCAAGCGACGAGAAACACGCAAATAAATTGCTGAAATAAATCATTGCACGCCTGTCCAAACTCCTCAACAAACCCACTAACCCCTCCCCTTCCCCCTACCCCCCTCCCTTGCCACACCACCCCCTCGCACCACCTAACTCCTAGCCGGCAAAGTGAAGCAGCCGCTGGCGGCCTTTTGACCGCACAGCTACTTTTTTCATATATACACACACACACACATACCCTGTACATATTGGCAGTGGCCGGAAAAGGTTGCCCAACAGTCAGGCACATCCATTCCATCAGCCACAAGAAGAAGAATAGGTAAAGCTTATGTAGATATATTCTTGAAAAGTATCAAGAGACAATAACAGCTAAAAGTATCGATAAATGTATATTCTTCATAAGTATTAAGATACGATAACATCTAGAAGTATCGATACATATCGATAACTATATATTCTTGATAAATATCAAGAGACAATAACAGCTAAAAGTAGCGACAAATATCGATGCTGGAGCACATTTGTATGCTGACCAGAGAGAAGATATATATGGTGTTTTTTTTAGATGATATACACAGCTAAACCAAACCTGCCTCAAATAATCCGAGGCAAGAATTTCAATAATGCTTATGACCCAAAGATGACCACATGAATCATTTCGTACAGCCAAAAAAAGATTTGGAATTGTGTGGCAATGGTGTTGTTCATATTGAATGCCATCTGGATGCGCCTCATTCGCCACGGCAGGCGCATTTAACTATAGGGTATCTGCTAATTGAGCAATCCCGACTCGCGCAAGACTCAATTGCTTCTCATTTTTTTTGCACTCTTTTCAAATGGCCAGGCTTTGTGTACGTGTATCGCTTAACCAGTCACACACACACACACACACACACAAACTAGACACGTTAGCAACTGCCCCTGCCACCGCTGCCCCCTTGGATGAGTGGCATCTCGGCCACTTGGTTATGTCACCTTCATGTGGGGGACTCGTTTTGTTGTTGTTGTTGCTGTTGTTGTTTTTGTTTTTTGTATTTATTATTTACATTTCATCGATTTAAAAATTTTGCTTAGTTTTTTGTTGCGACGAGAGAAAGAGAAAAAGAAAATTCGAAAGCGAAAGTCAAAGTCAAAGACGAGTCGCTGGCGGGGCGGGGCGGGTTGAGAGAGGAGGGGGCGGGGGGGAGGGCGTGAGGCGAGCAGTGGGCGTGGCTAACGCGTTTGTCGTTTGCGCGTGCGCGCAACGTTTTATAATGCCCCATGTCGCTTGTTATAGTTGCTGCTGCTGCTGCTGCTTCTTTAATGTCGATGTTACATTTGTTGCTGCCTTTCTGCTGTTGTTGCTGTTGTTGTTGCTGTTGTTCACAAATAGTGCTAATAATAGCCCAGCGATAGCAGCAACAACAACAACTTTGTTTTAATATTGTACGCGTGTTTAAATGCAAATTTTTGGTTGGTCGTTATGCAATCAGCTGCGAGACTCTTATTTAATTATTGTTATAAGTTTGGCATCTTTTTTTTTCATTTTTTTTTTATTGTTGTTTTATGTTTTATGTTGTTGTTTCATGGTTTTTGGAAACTTTAATTTGAGAGACTGACACTTTGGAGTGCGTTGAACCCCGCCACGCTTGTGCAAGTCAAAATGCTTACATAAATGTCTGAGCTGCTTCTAGTGAATTCTCCTGGAGTACTAGTTGTGCTCTAGTCGAGATAGCTCGCCTGAACCCACATTTGAAATACACATTAGCTTATCCAATTCAGGAAAATACTTTTTGGCTAACACATTCAGCGTTTCTTATCCGAACTTAATGCTTAATGCTGACAGTTGATTAAATATAAGTCTGGTCATAGTTTACATCAATTGGAAGCTTAAATGTATCTTTTTTTTTTTACATTAGACGTTGGTTAAGATTAGCGTTACGACTTGTCCATCTTACTATAGTTATTTAAAGTTATAATTTACGTTCGCATAAAATGTGATATATTTCTTCGTCAACCAGGAGCCAGTGGCCGATTGGAATCAAAACTGCAGAGTGGTGGCATTTCTGCCGGTTGCAGCTCGGCAACGCGACGTATTCACGATCACCATAATCATTATCATGATCATGTGCCAGCGACAACAGAGACCCAAGCGCTGAAGGAGGCACACAACAAATACCACCTGCTGGAGGCCGACTATAAAACGCTGCACGACAAGCGACTGCAGGATGTGAGTTATCTTTGGTATCTATGTTATCTGGCCAGCTAGCTAATCGACCATTACTATCCATCTGTTTATCTGCTCCTAAAGCTAAAGACTCTACAGGGTGCCCATGATCGCGAGCTGGCGTCCTGCAATGATACTGTGCGCATCCTGCAGCAGCGTCTCAATGAGCGCGAGGAGGCGTTTGCCACACAGAAGCGACGCAAAATCCCCGTCGACTACTATGCCCTCAAAGCCAAGGTATATTATATATTGACGAGCATATCGAGCATACCAAGACCCAAACAGATATAATTTGTATACAAGTTTCTACAGTTTATTGTTGAACATTGTTTGAATATATGTTTTAATGTTGCAGGTGTCGCTGCTGGAGCGTCGTCATTCGGAGCGGGAGGAGCGACTGCATATGCTTGTGGAGGCTCTCAGCAAGGGTCGCTTGAATGGAGCCCTCGAGGATATGTTGCAGGAGAACAACAACAAGTAGACAGATCTAGGTGATCCAGGTGATCCAGGTGATCTAGGAGATCTGGGTGGAGTTGCAGTTCAACTAATGGCTGAGTTATCGTTATCGTTATCGTTATCACTATCATTATCGTTCGGGCAGCAAGCAAAAGGTCTTAACAAATTACACTTGTGTCTCAACAATGGAATATTTTTTATACATTTATTACGATTAATCGAACCAAATCGATAACACTTACAACACACCATGCAAAACTCCAGCCAAATTGTATGTGTGCATTTTTGCATTTTGCATGTTTTTCCTTCAAATATTGATCTCGCCCTCAATCTCAGCCAGAGTTCAAGAGTTCGAGCCATATTTAGATATGGCCTAGCATATAAGCAACTTAAATAAAACCAAAAATTGTTGGCATCCTCTAAATTAGGGGTATTGCTCTCTACATTAATATGTATGCTGATATTTGGCATACTTTCTGAAAAAGAAAAGAATTATAGTTAGTTATACTTGGGAGATTTGAGTCAACATTCTGTCAACTGTCAACTGTCGACTTTTTATTGAAGTTTTTACTCGACTAAGTTAATGATTTACAAACGAAAATACTTTTCAGTTTTGTATATATTGAATATGATTTAATAATCGTTGTTTTGGGCATAGAAACTTTTGGAATTTAAGTGCAGTAGTTTTGTTTATTTGTATTTGCATTTTTGTTTTGTGTAGTCAACTGTAAGTGAAAGCCCTCCGCTCACCAAGGTCAACTTTTAATTTATTATTAACGATAATTAATAATAAATAAAGGTTATGATAGTTTTTAACTAACGTGTAGGACAACAAAAACAAAATATGCGTTTAAAGTAGTCATTGAAAAAACAAGAAAACTCAACTTGTTTCACAAATACACGATTAGGAAAGAGACAAAACGAAAGAGAAACATGAGAAAAGAAGCCAAAGAGCGAGATAGACAGATGCGACAGATGAGCAACAAGAAATATTGAAATCTGCCATCTCTTTCGAAACCGGGTCCCCAAATTCTGCCAATGAAGAGTTGTTTCCGTCAGAAATATATGATGTATATATCATATATAGAAATATATGGTCCATCCATAAATACTGACGATCCATATTGTTGTCGTCAGTTGAAATGAATAAATCAAAAGTATTATGTATCTAGCCAGTTCGGTGCAACATCGTCAGCCCCCATTTCTATACATATACTGTGCATATGCAACAAGCCCCAAAAGCCCACTGTGCGTACTATGAGTATATGTATAACAAACAGATGGGAGACCAAATTGAAGTATTTAATTGAAATTGAAACTTGTATGTCCGTCTTAATGTTAGAGCCCGTCAATTCGATGTGTAGGAAATATTTTAATGATTGTTCCCAGTACTCAATACAATATAGTTAATCCATACTCGTGTATCTCATATGCATATACTTATAAACTATACTCTAAATAATTTGTCGTACAATTGTTAGTGTTTAATGTTTCAACCTTGAACTGAGTACAGGGTGACGAAATAGTCGTGCAATTCTCCATCGACTATAGTTTTCTCGTCTAGTCTTAACTGTATGTGTATTGTGTGTCTGTACGAGTACTGTACTTAGTATGCTATGCTGCAACATCATTACACATTATTATTATTAGAGTACACACTTTGAAAAAGTTACCAAAAACAACCAAAACGAAGTCAAGCTAAATTTCTAATCTGATATCTCATAATCCTAGCCGAGGCAATGAATGTCAAATGACAATGTCGAATGTCGAATGTCAAATTTGTCAAAAATTGTACAACAACAATGAAACAATTAAATGAATACATGGAAATACCAAATAAAGAAATAACTATCTAAGTATACACAAAATAAACAATTTCAACTCGTTTCACTTTATCACGTTTGACCTTCGCCCTTTGAGGTCATCAGACAAAAAATGTACAACAAATTTGAGAAATCGATAGACAACGCTTATCTTGGCCATTTCAAGGCCAGGCCGGATGCCCTTCGAGGCAAAAATAGTCCTTGGCCTGCCAATTCGAGCAATAAAAAGGGCAAAAGTCTTTTAAACTGTTAATAATATATTAATATATTCTTGCAGATCGGAACCAAACCAATTGGCCAAAAGACATCCAAATCGTGCTAAAAGTTTTCGAGAAAACAAGGATTGCAATTTTAACAAGTGCTTGAGTTCCCAGATGCCTCCACTATCCCTGAATGCAGTTCGATAGAGGAGGTCCTCGAGATTCTGAAGATTTGGCCGCGTTAGAGCTATTTGTGTAAATACTACATACATTTTGAAATCATCACTCATACGAAATTCATCCCAATTCATTTGTCACTCGAAAAAACAGCTTTACCCGCCTGTCAGCTGTCTAATTGTCTAGTTGTGGCTAGGGCTGTAAGCTGTAAGCAGTTAGTTTCACAGCATATTCCATTCAGTTTTAGTCACACACAGCAGTAGCAGTTCCACACAGTTCGCCCGATTCGGAAATAAGACACACAAACAATATTTGCGAGACTCTGAACTGAATTCAATTCGATTCGATAATGTCTGGGGATGTGCGCCGAGGACGTCGTCGTCGCATTGAGCCGGCACGCATACAATATGGCGCCTGGGATGATCCGTGCGTATCCTTGTTCGCAACGGTGCCGCAGGAGCCCGTCGCCGATATGCTGAGTCGCCTCAAGCGATTGCCGCAGGAGAATCGCAATCGGCTCAACGAGATGGACGCATCACCGCTGATCGTTGCCCCCTCAAACGAGACGAACCGCATGTATCGCGAGGTCAAATACCAGGTGCAGCAGATAGCCGATGACCGCAGCAAGCAGAAGCATCATTCTATGCAGGAGAAGGAGTGTCAGACCACATCGATTGCCAGGACGATGGCCGACCACAAGCGCAAAGAGTTGGCCGAGGCAATGCGTCGCAAGCAGCTGCACACCAACTCGCTGCGATTGAGGGATCTGCGCATCGAAATCAATCGGGCCAAGACGACGCTGAGCGTGGTCCAGAAGCGCAGTGAGAATATGCAAATGGTTGGCGCGGAGCGTGCAGAGCGGCACAAGGAGGCCCAGCAGGTAATGGAAAAGGTCCGCGATGAGAAACTGGCCGAGGAGCGGGCATTGCAGGTGAAGTCGCAGGAGTACAGTGAACAACTGGTTGCCCAGATACACAAGGTGCAAGCGGATAGGCATCGGCAACAGCAGTCGGCTCTGGAGGAGGGACGACAGAAGCGTCACAACGATGAGATGGCCGATGCCAATGATCTGCAGCAGGCAATCGTGCGACGCCACAAGAAGCGCGATGAGCTCAAACACATGCTCGACGAGTGCGCCGAATTGCAGCGCAAGTTGCGCCAAGCGAACGCAGCCCACAAGTCCGACAAGCTGGACGTGATTGTGATGGAGGCGGTGGGTCCGGTGACCAAGAGTTTTATTAATCAGCAGCTGCAACAGCGACAGGATGACATTGAGCGGCGTCGTCGCATCAGCGATGGACTTGGACAGCAGCTGACCGAGATGCGCAGCAAGAAGGATGCCCACGATAATATGCTGGCCGACATTCTGATCTGTGAGCGGCAGGCGCGGGAGAAGAAGCGCGCCCATCAGGACATCCAGAAGCGTTGCAATCAGAAGCTGCAAGTGGCCAAGGATCTGATCGGGCAGCAGGAGGAGCAGCAATTCTATCGCAACAAGGACGAAGCACTCACAGCAACGATTCCAATTACCCCAACCAGTTTCATGGAGCGCCAATATCAGCAGGCCAGCGAAAGGGAAGCGACCAGCAGGGAGATCAATTTGAGGGCGCACCAGGACATTGCCATCGACATCGAGCACAATGCTCAGGTGCGTGCCGCCCTGGTCGAGGAGGAGCGCCAGATTAAGCAGGCCCTGCACGAAATGGAGCTGGACATGGAGCGCCGCATCGATGAGGAGCGCATGCGTCTCCTCCACGAGCAGAGCCCCCAAATCATCAACGAGCTGCGTCCCTGCAAACTGTCGCATGTCGAGCGACAGACGTTCAATCTGCCCTCCTGCAGCCACGACGCTGAGGACACTCACACCAAGTAATCAGGACTCTCAACTAAAACTACACTCTACTCTCTACTCCACTGCCCCAATCAAACACACAGTTCATTTATTTGGCTGGCTCCCAAGGCACTTATTGACATGGCATGTTCCTTGGGAGTCAGCCAAATAAATACATACATTTACTATATATTAAGCATATTTTCGCTGCATTGAGTTATATTTATATTTATTTATTTATTAAAGAGAAGGCTACAAAGCTACAATTGCTCAACTTACTGCCACATTATAGGTGTTGCCAGTGCGTTCGGCTCCATATTTTTATTTATGTATTTGTAGATAAGTGGAAAAATAATACAAGTTTTAGTTAAGCTTTACCTTTGGCCAAAGTTTACTCAAGCTATCATCTATCTGAAAGATCCATCATAATTCCACCATGTCCTTTAGTTAGAGTTGAAGCCTTATTTGCGTTATCGACGTGCCCCTAAAAGTATGCAGTGATTTTGTTGTTGCCTGAGTGCCTTTAGCCAATACAGCAACCTAATTTGTCTCGTTGGTCAGTGCACGCGCTATCTATCCTAAGCAGCAACCTGCAAAGCAAATATCCAATGAAAAGAACATTTTGGATTATTTGTAATAATACTTCTGTGTCCTTGTAGAACTTGTGTAATTGATTATTGAATATTTACATTTGCGATGTCTGTCTTTTGTGAACTAGATAATCAACAAAGAATTATAAATAAAGAGGTGCAGTGTATGCAGTATATATATTTCAAAGTAGCAACAAAATCTGTGTAAACAGATTTTTTTTTTTAATGGCATGTTTCCCAATGAATACTCTATTTCTGCGGTCAGCGTGGTATGAACTTGATGTGGATACCATCCCGGGAGCGGAGCACCATTTGGGCTTGAAGCACCAGCTTGGCGTGCGGTTCAACTAGTTCCAGTCTGAATCGCTGGACAATGCGAACGGTGAGCAGTTTCATTAGCAACAGGGAATACTTGCGTCCAATGCACACATGCGGTCCACCCGAATAGGGTATATAGCTATACGGTGTTGCTTGCATCTCTTGGTGCAGCCAACGCTCTGGCCTGAACTCGTACGGTGCTGGAAAGTAGTGTGCATCGTGGGCCAAGCCGTACATGTTGATCCAGATCGTGACTCCAGCGCAGTATCGACGCCCCCCAATTGTTGTTTCCCGCGTCGTCTGGCGTCCAGTGCTCGGGACTATGGTGTATAGGCGCAGCACCTCCTTCAGCACGGCATCCAAATAAACAAGACCACTAAGCGCATCCCAATCCTCCTCAGCACAGAAATCCTTTAGTTCCGCATGCAGTTTCTCTTGCACTGTGGGATATTTTCCCAGAGCGTAGAGCACAAAACCCATAGCTGCTGTTGTCGTGTCCACGCCCTTGAGAGGGGGAGAGTAAAAGAGACAGAGATTGAGATTGAGATTGAAAAGGCTGATTGATTTGACTCTCAGCGAGGAGGAGGAGCTGGCAGCACTCACCGCAAAGACAAAGGTGTTGACTTGATCCCGGATCTGCTGATGAGTCCATCCGGCCAGCAGCATGGCGTCCAGTAGAATGCGTGGCTTTGCCGGCTGCTCCTCTTCTTCTTCTTTTTCTTCTTTGTGCTGCTGGTCCTTCTTCAGTTGCAAGTGACGCAGCTCTATGATCTGCTCCATCTGTTGATGTATCAGTTGCAGCTCGACGCACAACTCGCGCCACAGTCGCGTTCGCTCGAACACCAAATCGGAGGCGAGCAGAGGATTAATCATTCGCTTGAACAGCAACTGGCCGCTGCGATGAAAGGCAGTCACAATGGGTGAGTGTGGCAACTGCTGCTGTGTCTGCAGCTGGTAGCCCATCGAGGTGTCTGATCAGAAGTGAAAAACAAGAAGGAGCAGTGAGAGGAGCAGGACTTACTCAGCTTAGATCACTCACCGACAATGGCATCGAGGAGGCATGCGAATAGATGATCCGTCACCTCGATTCCCATCCCTTTCGTTAGCTGCAGTTTGTCGAGCAGGCGATTTGCATGTTGGTTCAAAGCTGGCGCAAAGCTGCGCAACAGCGGCGCCTGAAAGCAGGGGGTGAGTAGGCGCCGCTGTGTCGTCCAGTCGCGTCCATGGCTGATAAGCAGTCCGTTGCCAATCAGCGGGCAGAGCTGCTGGAATGTGGCTGCCTTGCGCAGTGTGGCATCGTTGAGCGCCTCTCGCGTCTCCTCGGCGCTGTGCAGAAACACCCACAGCTGTGGTCCCAGCCACATGCGATAGGTGGCGCCAAAGCGTTCGCGAAGCTCGGTGAAAACCAGAAATATATCTGCAACGACAACAATCAGCTCGTTGGCAAAAACAACAACAGCTCACAATTATACACAACTCACACTCGGGCTTCAGTTTGCCAATCATCTGTGCATTGCCGAGTCCTGGCAGCGCCCAAGGACCAGGCAGACTGCATCCCAGCAAGATCAGCTGCCGCTTGCCCCACAGCAGCAGTAGCAGTAGCAGCGAGACCAGCAACCAGTAAAGCGACATCTCTGCAAGCCAATCGACTGAAGTTCAATGGAAAACTGACTTGGCACAATCAGTTTCGACTGCTGCTAATCCAATTGAAATTCAATTGGATTCAGATTGCATTTGCAGTTAAGCGTAAGATTCACAGCGGCTGCAAGTGCTCTTTTCTATATGTGTATATGTATATTTGTACAGTGCTTGACCGATAATTCTTCCACATATATATTCCTCATCATTTTTATTGAGAGTTGGGTGTTTGGCAGTCTGGATTATTTGTATGGCTTCCAGTATCTAATCTTGCGGTAGTCAGCCGGCAATTAATGTGACCCTGTCTAAGTGCAATCTACGATTATTACTGCTATATACAAGCTAATTTCTGAGATCTGTTGTTTTATAGTTGTTTTCAATACGGCTTGCGATCGATTTTGCATCAGCACTTTAACATTATGTTACACTTAGCAAGCAGTCCACATTAACCCTTTCGCTGTTAACTAAAATGCGAGCGACCAGTAAAACTATTGACATTTTGTGGAATATATATAACATTATGTTACAGTTAGCAAGCAGTCCATATTAACCCTTTCGCTGTTAACTAACATGCGAACGACCAGTAAAACTATTGACATATTGTGGAATATATCGTATGTGGAATATCGTTTATTCAATAATATATGTATGGATGTATATATGTATATGCATATATATATATACTTGCATATACATATATATATAAATATATATATACGCATTCATGTTTTGTGAATTTTTCATTCCTTTTTCATATATGCAGACACCAAAAATTTGTAATTTGAGTATTATATTATTATCAATTGTTTGTTTTTCTTTTTTAATATACTTTTTTTTCTTCGTATTTATAACAGCTATGCTCGTTATGATTTTGTGGCTTCGTTTTATTGTTGAGAATTATTTCAATTGCCGTTTTGCAATATTTGTTTAACACAAGTTGCTTGTTAACATTTACAACGAATATAATTTGTGTTTCTTTTGATTTATCAAACTGATATACATAAATATATATATATGTATATATATATCTATATTTATATATGTTTTGACAGCACTCAAATACTAAATTTTTAGTTTATTTATTTAGTGTAAAATTTTGTTTTTACTCGTCGTTTTTCTGTAGTGGGCTTGTTTACGTCATTTTTTGGTTTTGTTATTTGATCATCAATATTTCAACAATATATCGTTATTTATAAAAAAGTTAAATATTCAATGTAAGTTTTTTTTTTTAATTCTCTAATGTAATTGATTTATTATTAAATATTACGAAAATTGCGTTGTATATTTGTTAGCTTGTGCGTTCCATACTTGACAAATCCGTTAATATATGTACATATATATATTTATATATATATATATATATATATAGCGAATCGATTATTTGTTTTTAATTTTCACTTCGTTTTGTTTTGGAGAATACAAATATTTAAATATATATATGCGTATGTTTGGAATTACGATTACATTCGATAATCAATAATCGATACTCGATAATTGGCAGAATCATGCTCTCAAATTCCAGATGCAAAGCATGTATATGTATATAAAGGTTTTTAGATGGCAGGCCGAAAGTTATAATTGCTTTGCGTTTTCGAAAATGTGCGTAATTGCTGAGAAATGGAGTCTGAGAACATGATCGCAATATTTAGTATTTGTATAATTATTTAAAGGTTTCTACGGTTCATTTATGTAACACTTGTTTAACTTTTTTTCACCCAAAAGTATTAAAATATTCTTGTTTGTTTTTTGTTGCATTCGCATTCGTTTTCAATTATAATTGTAAATCTCTAATTAAATAGTAGTTAATAAAGCATTTTCCCTACTTTGGTGTTTGGATTGCTATGGTAGTAAATTGGTTTTACTCATTTGCATCTTATATATTTTAAATGTTATGCTTTCAAATTCTGAGTTTGAGTAAATTTGTTTAATTAGTTATCGTTAAGCGTTTTGTAATTGGTGTTTTGATGTCGTCTCTGATTTTGTATTTAATTTCCATCCTTTGGTGTTTGATTTCCTCTGTTCTGCTTTGTTAGTGATTTTGGCATTTTCTCATTCAAGTTATCCAGCTATCCAGGCATATATGTATATATATATATGTATATCCAGTATGTCAATATCCAGTTTCAGTTTCTTTTTCCAATTATTCTGCCATTCGTTATTCGTAAGCTAAGACTTTGTTATATATAAAGGCCTGTGCGATTGCCCAGATTAACAATTTGCACAATTATGGATTAAATATTAAGTACTATGTATGTATGTATGTGTATATAGGTATATACTATGTATAATACTATATAATAATGTTATCAATCGTGTGTTCATCAGTTCAGACAGGAGGTTTTTGGGGTTTTCTTTCGTTATCGTTATGGTTTTGTTGTTTGGTTTTCTTGGGGAGGCATCGAGGACTACAACTAAATCTAAAACTCGATTAACAAACGCAAAAGCCGAAGCCAGGCTTCGGCATTACATTCACATTCACAATTATAATTACAATTACAATTACAATTACTATTCGATAATAACTAGCTACACGCCTGTATGCATGACGTATATCGTATGTCGATATCGTACAAATATAGTAGATACGACTGCTAATACCACCTTCTATATGTGTATAAATACTAAGTAACATGCATTCTATCTGGAATTGCTTTTGAGAAATCGTGCGAATCGGCCAGAATATTGCGCTTTCAGTTTATACTTTGTGTATCCAATTAATTTCTGATTATTTGCTTATTTTGTATTTGTTTCTTTTTATTTGTCTTTTTGTTGTTTTTGTTCTTCGATGTTTGTTATAGCTTACGTGGTTATATTGGATCAACAGATCAACAATCAAAATAAGAGTAGAAAATAATATAAATAAACACAGCACCCAGAATGAAGTCAGTTGAAATTAAAGTTGGGTGAAGTTTGGCAGGATCTCTCTTAACAATTTTGTGTAAGGTTTGGCAACAGTGCCCGATAAATAATCGCATGCTAAAACTCATCAAATCAATAGAAAATAGATAAATAAATAAATAAAAATGAAAATATATACGTTTAAATGAAGGTTTTGTTTTCTTTTAATTATTTCATATAAAATGTTTTTATTTTATGTGTAAATACAAATATTTAATTTGTGGTTTTGCTCTTTGTTTTTTTCTTTTGTATTTTTTTTTCTGTTTGTTTTCTTTTTTTCTTGCTTTCTTTGTTTGGTCGTTTGCAAAATCAATAACAATTTTAAAGCACAATCAAAATAAAAGCTAATTTAAATTACAAATTTTGTTTGATTTTTAATTAATCATGTAAAATAGATTACTCAAAATGTTTGCTCTGTATGTGTGTGTGTGTGTGTGTGTGTGTAAGTCACAAATCGCAAATTGTCAAATGTTTTACAAAAATCAAACAGATTGAATTTGACTTGTGCATGTATATATACAAATTTGTAAACGTATGTGTGTGTGTGTCTCATGTGTGTGTGTGTGTGTGTGTGTGTGTGTGTGACATGCCTAAATGGTGCTTTCAAAAGTTTTTCGCATACTTTGCACATTTTTTTAATACAAAAATAATGCACACACATGCACACACATTAGTAAACTTAGTTTATAAAGTAGATTAAAAAAAAAACATTATGAATATACAAATATAGTTATTAATAATATAATCGTAATAATAATAGTAATAATAGTAATAATAATAATAATAATAATAATTGTAATGCCTAAGTTGATTATCATTTAAAATGTAACACAATAAATTTGATAAGTTATATTCGTACGGTCCGTAATTTAAAATTAAAGCAAAATACATTATTCAATCCAAAAAAGAGAGAGAGAAACAATATACAGAATACAGTTAAACAGTTATACGGTTAAACAGTTATACGGTTAAACAGTTAAACAATTTAACAGCTATAGTTAAGGGGTTTTCAGTTAAGAGACAGCATTGAATAAAAACAAAAAAAAGAAAGAAAAACACTTCACAAAACGAGAAATTGAGTGCGAGAAACGGTTATATTTTTGTTTTTGAAAGGGGTGTGGGGTGTAGGCCACAAAGGCTGGGAATCAAACGAGTTAAAATAGTATTCCTGTTGTTGTTGGTATTGTTAACAATAAACGTTGCCGGCGCAACCACTCTTTGCACATTAAATCATTAACTTAAACCTATTTATTTATTTTGTTTTTTTTTTGATTTTTTTTGTTTCCTTTTAAGATGTATTTATATATATTTTTGTAATATTTTTATACAAGGCAAATTCTTGATAAAATTTGTTAATATTAATAACTTGTATGTTGTTTCTTTGTGTTTCTTCTTCGATTACACACT
Organism: Drosophila silvestris; assembly: GCA_035043445.1. Lineage (NCBI taxonomy): Eukaryota > Metazoa > Arthropoda > Insecta > Diptera > Drosophilidae > Drosophila > Drosophila silvestris. The sequence goes on from JAWNMZ010000039.1 coordinate 339,121, forward strand.
TTGCTCCTCTTCCATTTCTTTGCTTTCTTTTGCCTTGTCTCACATTCTTCAATTCACTTTAAACTCTTTCTTATGCGCTTGCCGCTATTCTGTTCACTTTATGTTTATTTACTCTGTTCGGTTCTTGTTCGTCTTCTACGTCTTCTTCTTCTGTTCTGTTTTGTTTATCGTATGCTAATTTGTTCTGCTTCTGTTTTCTGTTCTCTCTGTTCTGTTCTGTTCTGTTCTGTTCTATTCTCATTCTGTTCTCATTCTCATTCTCATTCTGTTCCGTTTGACGCTGTTATTTAAATCACAATCAACGCTTATTATTTTTGTTTTGTTTTTGTTTTTTGTTTTTTTGTTTTTCGTTTTTGTTTATCAACACTTACAACACTAAAACAATATGCTGGTATTATGTATATATGTATGTATAATATTATAGATCATAGATCGAATATATATATTATAGATCATTTTCAAATCTGGTGCTGCTGCAGCCCATTTACAAATTACAAATTGTTGTTTTTCGTCTTGCTTAACAACTAATATACAAACATGGCTTGGGTGTTGCGGTTGGGGTTGTTGCAGGGGCAGGGAGGGGGGAGTTTAGGAAGGGCAAAATGGGGGCGAGTTGCAAAAAAACAACAAAAAAAACTAATATATTTACGTATATTAATTAGACACAACAAACATAAATAGGTTATGACGAACAATTAAACATGAAACAAATTCTCGTTGCGCGCTTCGTTGAAACAGGGGGTAAGAAAGTGCGTGAGTTTTGAGAGTGTGTGTGGGGGTGTGTGTGGATGTGTGTTGGTGTGTGTGTATATATGTGTTTTTAGAAACTCATTTGTCATGCTTTGCGCGGTGGCATCGGCGGCGGCGGCAGCGCAGGCGCAGCAGCAGCAACAACGTAGGCAGCAACATGTTGCTGCGATGGCTGCTGCTGATGTTGCTTTTGCTGTTGCTGCTGTTGCTGTTGCTGCCTCAGACTCATGTTCATGTCTTTGGGAATGTTTTTGTATTTGGCTGAAAGATGATGGGACTGGTCAGCAATTTGAGTAAACCAATCGGCCGGCTCAAGACCTGCTGCTGCTGTTTCTGCTTACCTGCTGCTGCTGCTGCAACAGCTGCTGCTGTTGCTGCCCCAGCTCCCCCTGCTGCCAGCGAATCGCTGTAAAAATTTGATTTACGCATTTGGACGCCGTTGCTTAAAATGTTGCCATTGCCATTTGAATTGCTGCAGTAATTGTTGCTGCTGCTGCTGCTGCTGCCGCTGCTGTTGTTGCTGCTATTGTTGCTGCTGTTGTTGCTATTGTTGCTATTGCTATTACTGCTGCTGTTGTTGCTGCTGTTATTATTGTTGCTGGCACCCAGCATGGGTGGCAACGGTGGCTGCAACTTTGAGGCATGTTTGTTGCCAGCAATTGTTGTTGCTGCCAATGGTTCCGGCGCTATTGTTGCTGTCCCTGCCGCTGCTGCTGCTGATGATAATGATGATGATGTTGCTGCTGACTTAATCGATACTAAACTTAGATTAGAAATTGTTGGTGGTAGTGGAGATCTTTGTGAATCATTGCCGATTTCGCCAGTGTACCTAAAATGCAAGCAAATTATTCTTATTAATATTAAATATATTTGCTCAAGTTCAGCTTTAAGTGCCACTAAGCAGTGCTAAGCAGTGTAAGTAACTCAATCGGTACACCAAGCAGTGCCCAGCAGTGCCAAGCAGTGCAATAAGCACACTCAAAATAATAATTCGTTTAGTCAAAAATGAAATTAAAATTTTATATTCACTGCAAATTTAGCATTTCTTGTTGCTTCTGCAAAACTCTGCAAATGCCAATTAAGTTGAAGTGAAGATAAAACTTAAACTTGACTGAATCAATCAAAATCTAATTTGCTGGTTTCCTGGTGCTCAACTCACTTGATGTTGGTGTATTCGCGTCCCACTTGAAGGCTCTGCTCCTCGGCCCGCTTGCGAGCTATCAGCGTCTGTATATAATGCTGTACCGCATAATAGACGAACTTGTACTGCGCCTCCGTCTGCACCATGCCCGAACGCTGTGATCGCACCATCTGAATTGTTCGCTGTATATCGATTTCAGTGTCCAAGCCTAATTGATATAAATGTGTATGTGGTATTTTAAATATATATCTAAATATAGAGTGGGAAGAAGAACAGCAACACAGCAGATCGAGAGAGAGTCGAGTTCGTGAAGCGCCATAAGATTTAAGATTGTCAATAAGAAGTCGCCAAAGTCCCGAGTATCTAAAGTTGTCAAGAGTCAAACTTTACATTGAAAGCCCATATTTCACTTTAATATACTTATAATTATTATATTAATAATAAACAGACAGTAATTAGTCCTACATATATATATATATATATGTATTTATTGATTTATTATTGGGGAACTCTTCCATCAGCCCCAGTTCCCGCACGAATGCGAGGATCTTTGTTGGGTTGAGGTCTTCTATGTCTTTAAAGTTCAGCACATGCATCCCTAGGGTGATGCGTCTTCTTCTAGCTTATGTATATATGTATATATATAATCGCTATTACATTCCCAGATTGTGTGTCAAGCGTCTGTTATAATGCTCTCTCTCTCTCTCTCTTTCTCTGTCTCACTCTCTGTCTCTGTCTGTCTCTCTTTCTCTGTCTATTAGGCTTACCATTGCGCACTATCTGATCGAGTATCATGTCGATCACAATAAATGTGCCCGTGCGTCCAATGCCCGCCGAGCAGTGCACACAAATGGGACCCTTGAGGAAGAGAATCGATGGGTTAGGATGGGGTGTTCATTGGTTGGTCGGGTTGGTTAGACTTACCGGCTTCTCGCCAGCCTGGGAGAGGCTGCTCTGTTTGGTGTTGACATCCTGCAGGAAGTTGAGCACACAGCCAGGATCGGCGGGAACGCCATGATCTGGCCACACTTGGAAATGATAGTGATAGATGCGACGCTCGGGCTTATCGCGCCACGAGAACAAAAACTCACGCAACGTATAATCGTTGGTGGAGTTCTCCTTGATGCACTGCACCTTCGCATAGCCAAACTGTTTGCACTGGCCCTCATCGGGCCAATAGCGTTCGCACTTGGACTTGCCGCGCTCGATCTCCTTGGTGGTCATGACAATGACCCGTGTATTCTCCTGCCAGATCATGTTCCAGAAATCGTTCTTCGTATTCGCCAGACAGCCTTGCGTCGCAATATATGTCTTGAAGAGGCCACTCTCGCTGCTAAGCAGCGAACCCGTCGAATATCCACCCCACGACGAGAAGGTTGTCGATCCCGTCGTGTGTGCTGCCGATGGGGGCGGCGAGGATGTGGCATCGCCGCAGTGTTTCTTCAGCAGGACAGCGAGACAACCGTTGAGCGATGAGCCCGCTGTTGACGAAATGCTTGGCGTACTCAATCCGCTCAGGCCCGATGTCGCTGTGCACAGCGACTCACTGCGTCTGTGCTTGCCCAGCGAATCCGATTTGCGATTGCAGGTGGCGCAATTTGTGGGCAACGTTGCCGATTTGACAGCACACTGGACACACGTCTTGTTCAACAGCTGACAGTTGGTGCAGTTGCGCTGTGTCTGGGCGGCGGTACACGCCGGACATGATTGCACCGAAGCACTATTGAGGCTCTCCGAGGAGCTGGTCATGTTGTAGAGATCGCCATCGGTGGGTAAACGAATGTAATTGGCATTTATATACTCGGCGCCCGGTGTACTCCTATCCACATCCTGCAGCTTGACCCGAGTGTGATCGTCTAAACATTTCAAATGTCCAATTAGCATCAATTTCAAATGCTGCACTCAATATTATTATCAATATTTACTCACATGGCAATATATTGCGGTATCGATTCTTCGATTTGTTCTCCTCCTTGTAGCCCTCGAGACGCGAGAATGTGTCTCGGCTGTCCTGTTGCAACGATTCAAATTCCTCCCAGAAGCCGCCCTACAATCAAGCCAGGTTATTTATTGTTATTCAATGTTCTCAACCCAATTAGACTCACCTTGACCAGCTGCTCGACGCGTGCATTGATGCCAGCTGCAATGATGCGGGTCGCATTGAAGGGCTGGCGCAGATGCACCACTGTGCCGCATGTCTCCACCATCGGATGGCGTTTATAGTGCTCGATCAGTTCCGATAGAGTTGCAAACGATTCACCACCGCCAACGTCGTATTTTTTATCCTGTTTCAAAATGATGAATTCAAATCGGTTAGTTTTGCGCTGCACACCAAAGCAAGCAGTTCAATTTCACTGTTAACTAACTGTTAGCCAATCTGATCTCTGTTATACTTTTTATACATCCGTTTTTCTTTAACATATAGGAAAACTTTGGAAATGCTCGACTTTCGTAAGCAGTCTACGCTTGATTTATGTTCTCTTTACAAGTTTGGCATACCCTGTCATCAACTAAGTGCCCAGCTAACTGCTGGGCAGTCGCTGCTGGTAGCTTTAACCGCAATACCAGCGAAATTGAATTGAAAAACGCTACACAATTAGCTAATAAAAGTGCAAACGTGACCGCAATGTCGAATTGAGAATTGAAAAAAATATATATTATAATAATAATGCTCAACCGGTCATGTAAATCGCAATATTAGGCAACAGCAAAAAAAAAATGGCGTCAAACAACAAAAAGAATAAGAACACTATCAACGACAACAGCTAGCACAGCAACAGCAAATTTTTATGGGGATTTACAGCAGTTAGTGCACAACAATATATATTACTGTTTGGAAATATATGGGATTGTCATGTTTGGATGTAACAAAACAAAAAAATTAACTGAAAAATTCCCGTGCCAATATTAGTTTCTGAAATGCTTACAATTACTGCTGATTTGTGTAAAATACACACAAAAATAGCATTAAATGAATATGAGCTACAAATGATTTGGAAACCTACGTCAGAGAGCTGTATACAAATGCATTGGAAACTGTATAAAATCCGGGTAAAGGAGTAGTATTGGTAAAATATGAATATTCCATCAATTAAATTGGTACTTTTTTTGATTGTTTAAGACTATATATATAATTGTGTAGTCAATTATATGTATGTGAAAAAAACGAAATAGAAATCTCAGTGCATGAAACACAAAGAGTTGCTGGCCAAGCAAGCAGTGCAGAGCAGCGCAGTGCAGCCAACAGGCGCAAGAGTATGGCAAGCAGTGCATGAGTATATTACGCATACGCCACCAGAACAAACAAGTCAAGAGTCAAATCGCTAATGATGACAATAATCACATATTATGTACTAGGCACATTATGTGCAACTACTTGGCAGACGGATGACTTGACAATACATATATATATATATATATATATATATATATATATATATATACATATGTGTGTATATATAAAATATATAAGTAACTCAAGGTCAAACGATGAGGAACTTGACGGCCAGTCAGTCAGTCAGTTAGTCGTTGGCATTACTTGTCTTGGCTGTTGACAGTGTTGCTGTTGTTGTTGTTGTTCTATTAGCTGTTATTGCTGCTCAGAAGTTGTTGTCGAGCAGTGAATCGATTTGCATTTGCATTTAGTGTTCTTGGGTGGCATTTGAGCTTTCAGCACTTACCTGCCATCTAATCATGACATGCGTCACTTTGTCCTCTGTACGCACGGAGAGGACAAAATCACCTGGTTTACTTTGAGATTCACGGACAAGAAACGAACCATTCTTGCCACGCTCCAGTATCAATTTTTCAGCTTCTTTGCCAGAAAGATTGCCGTGAAACCATCTGCAAAATACACAAAAACACAAACACAAATGAAACAAATGTTTTACTTGACTATAATATTATTATTATTGGTATTTTAAAGATATATATATATATATATATATATTGATATATTTAATAGTTACGCGTGGGTTTCTTGACTGTGCTGACTAAACGGTTTGAACTGAAAACTGAGATCTGAAAACTGGACTCCTGACTCTGCTCGCCGTATTGCTGTCTCTCTGGCAGAATGTTGTCGTTGTTGTTGTTTATATTATTTATTATTATGTGTTGTGCTGTGTTGTGTTTATTTTCTTGCTACGTGCGCGCTTGAAATGCAACTATGAACTGCACACACAGCTATTTGCCAGGCATGTGAGAAGCGCTAAGCGCTAAGCGACAACAACAAAACTAAAAACGAAGCCGACAACGACGACGACGGCGACGACGACGACGACGACGACGACGTCGATGACGAGTAGGAAATCCAAATGGAAATATAAAACACACACGAGTCGTGTGCGAGTGCGAAAAACGAAAATGAAAATGAAAACGAACACAAATCGACATCGAAATTGAGTTGCATTGCACCATATTGCACCACATCATCGCATTGGTTCAAATACGCGCGTGTACACTCAGAGAAAAACTGTGCATCGAAGCCCAGAGCATTTCCCTTTATCGAATTTTGCATTTACAATTCGTTCTTGAGTCGTTATTGATAGATGATTTTAGTTGAAATGCTTAAATGCAATGTAAAAGTACAAAAAACATATCATTTTTTTTTTCAAATTAAAATGAATTTCCGGTCTTAGTTTTGCTGAGTGCACGAGTGCACACACAAAAAAAAAAGAGTAAAGAAAACAGACAACTGCAAGGCAAACAACGACAACAGCAACAACAACAACAACAGCAACAAAAACAACAAGTGCAAGTTGCTGCTGCTGCTGCTGTTGCCTTAAGCTGAGCATATAAGGCATTATCGCAGTCGCCTGTGATGGCCAGACAGGTCAGTTGACATAAAGCACTATACATATATATTATACATATATACATATATGTGTTTATTGTACGCAATAGTTTGACACAGATAGGAAAAGTCATCAAAATCGTTGGCAGTCAATCGGTTGTTTTCTGTTTTGCTGATCTGCTGAAAGACTGCTTAAAACAATTACAAATGCACTGCTTTCCATGCCGTGCAAGCAGTGCGAAACGCTTTGCTCAAATGCAAATGTTGAACAATAATTCGCATATTTAAAGTCGACATATTTATAGTTAATAGCAAATAGTTTCCCACACAGATTACAGGGTATCTGTATCTAGATTTCTAGAATAGCCGTATTTGTTTGTCAGTAGCTGTTGTTGTTTTTTAGTCTGGGACGCTTTTGGATCTTGTTTTCGTCTTTGAAATTGTTTGGCAAATAGCGTTGAGCTCATTTGCATAAATAACACTAACTTAAAAAACTTGCTTTGAATTCGGAATTCGAACATAAATACCCAGAAAGAACCGAATTAAGTTTCAGTTTCAGTTGGGTGGTTGACTGACCAATAAAAATGGGTGGAGCTACAGGTAGATAGATAGATAGATAGATTGATAGATAGATAGAAGTCAACGTCAGCTAGATGGTTTAGCACTTAGCAGAGTTCGTCGGCATCTCCGAAATATGTATGTATGTATAAAATAATGCTCGTAAATCGGGGCAGACGAGCGACATTCAAAGCCAAACACACTAAACAATCGAAACTGTCCTCAAGCCAGTTTTAATTCAAAGTTGTTGCTTGTTTTTTTTTTTGGGTTCATAGTTATCATAAAATACGACGAAAGACTTGGGAGAAGAAACACCTGCTTCCCATTTTCCCACTCTCAACGAACGATTTATCTTCCGCATGTAAAAGTATGCGAGTGCTATTTATAGATATAGATATAGACACTTGACTTTACAATCGTTGCAATGCACACTTAAATTACAATTACATATTCAAGGTGTTCCGGACGGAATAGTAATGCTACAAATGATAAGAGTTTCGTCATGTTTACGTCGACGATGTGCTATTTTTAGCACCCGGCCGGAAATGGCATTGAATCGCATCGAGTTGTCGATAGTTCTAATCGATATCGATAAGTGCAGCATTGTGAATTGATTGCATTTGTGCGCACTTTCAATTTGATTAGTTTTGCTGCCCATTTCAATTGTTATCAAGCACTTAAGACAAATATAAATAACCAGATTGAACCTATAAATTATAGTTAAAAAGCGAATTCAATTTGGAAACCGGTTTCGATCAAAATGCAAATTCAATTTGATGGTGTCGCAGCGGTCAGCTTACTGTCAGCCACAGTCTCCGCTCGAAATGGAGCAAATGCAACTCTGATGCTTCAATAACTGTGTACTTTTCATAGTCGATTTGCCCGCACATATTTTGTAGCTGCGCATTCTTTTATCTTCTTTCTTCTTCTTCTTTTATTTTATTATTTCTATTTTTGTGGTTTTGTTTTGCTCTGTGATTCAACACAATCGAGTTGGCTATTTGGGCAACAGTCAACAGACCAATTAGCACCTTTCTTAGTGTCGCACAAAAATGTATAAGCACAGCTACCAACCCCCCACAACCCCTGCCCTTTCATCCCCTTTGCCACGTTTTTACCGTGTCCCCTTTTCAACTGACGAACCGGCATAACTGTTCAATCTGAGCCTCAATTACGTTTCACTTTAATAAAGGAATTTTGTTTTCTTTGGGCAGCGTTACATCAGTGCTGTGTATACCCTGTAAAACACGGGGTGTTCTGTGTAAGGCCGTTTGATTCGTTAAGACTTCAAGACAAGCATTGATATTCCAGACACAAATTGAAAAGTTTCCATATGCGACAAAGTGAAAAACAAATGACTTGCAGAGGCGACAGAGGTGGCAAGATAGGGCATCCCAAGGTCGATCATTGTGAGGTTAAGCACGCTTGCTTATTACAGTTACAGTTACGCACAGGAAGCAGGCGAGTATCTCTTTCTCTTTCTATATATAAATATACATATATATATAAATATATATATATATATAAATATATATGAATATATATGTGTGAACCAGTTGGCCATTCATGAATGCGAAGTCGTTGCCAAAAAGGTCAACAAACAGCGCAGCGCAGCTCAGCTCAGCTCAGCTCGGCTCATATAATTATGTATAAATGTAGATCGTGTGTTGTATATCGTATATCGTATATTGTATATTGTATAAATTAGTATTTGTCACAAGTTGAGCATTTTGTGTGCCAACGCACCTGCAAAGCAAACGAGCAGCGAAGCGAATACATACATACATATATACATAAATACATACATACATAAATACATACATAAATACATACATACATACATACATATATACAGGGACCTGGAGAAAAGGTACTAGAACTGAGATTTTGATCCCTTCGTTTTGCTATTAAAATTTGATTCGTTTTATCATCCTTAAATATCGAAATTTCTAAATCAAGCACCATTTTATGCTTAAATTAAGCGTCAAGTACAAAATTTCATTCAAGCTGATTTCGTTTTAATTGATGATAAAAAATAAAACAAAAAACACACATATTTTTAGGAATTTTGTGCAATTGTCTTTGAATCATTGAAACTGCTCGAGTTTTGAGTACAAAAGTCGAAGATTTTTGACGGGATTTCAAGTAATCTGATTAAGGTTAATGCCCATTGCAAATAAACTGCCGTTGTTAAATATATTTCCAAATAAGACAGCCACAAATAGGTTGCAAAAACATCTCAAAAGATTTCCATTCTCGAACTCAAGCAAATTAATATTTGTTTTTACATTCACATTTATTTGTTTATCAAAATCGTAGAACAAGCTAACAAATAATGCTGCTGTTGTTTGTTTTCTCTCTCTTTTTTGCAAACGGAAATATGCAAAAAGCAAATCAAACCATTAAAAAAAACAATATTTAAAAAACTGAGTTGGCTAACAAAATGCAAAACAATTTGCATTTGACAGCCTGCACTTGAAGCTGTCAAGGAAATCGAGAAGGGGAGAATTGAGGGGTGCAATTTAGCTTTGTGGCGAAGAAGGGGGTGCGGAGGTGGAATGGGGAGGGGGTGCTGTTAATTGTTACGCAGCATTTTAACCGGTAAACTGCGAAATGAGCTAAACAGCGAGAAAATTAAAGCTGAACAAATACGGAAATAATAATAAAAAAAAGAAATTGATAGTTGATAGTTGACATTACAAAAAATCTCGAATCCCTTCAGAAGGGATTTTAACATAAAACTGCATAGCTAAGCTAAACTAGAAAGCCCTAATTGATTTAAGGAGAGATAATTAACTGAAATCCCTAACTATTTGGGAATAGATAAGCAAATAAAAAATTCATCAATTATCAATCGAACAATTGGATTCAGAACGGGTAACAAAGTGACTAAAAGAATTGAAAAGCAACATCATAAAAATATCAAACGATCTAACGAATGTGAGCTGATAGTGTCCACAATGATAATATTAAATGGAAAAGTAGCTTAGAATTTGGGTTATTAATGCCATAAATACTTAATGCTATTACAAATATTATTATGCTTTAATCTATCAAATGCAAAAAGTTTCCATATTTGCTCTCGAAAACACACACACCGAGAGACTATCAACAAATATATGTGATATAAGAGCAAACAGAGACAATACAAAGAGCCGAAAGAATGGGCAAACAAGGCAGATAACAGTGGGACAGAAGATAGAAGACCAGAAGACTGAAGACAGAAGACAGAAGAGTTTGCATAGAAGGCAGATTTAAATCATCGCCAGATACGAGCCTGCTATATAGATACAAATACATACGCTTTAACAGATACAGATAGATACAGATAGAGATAGAGATACAGATACAAATTCTCGGTAAGTGAGATTTTATCTGATTTATATAGCTTTCAAAGCTCGCTTATGTGTTAAGCCATTTAGCCATTTAGCGTAGATTATTTCATTAGAACTCTGTCCGCAGCTTCTAAATGCAAAGATCAATAAATAGGCCAGGCCAACAGTAATTGCAAAACCGACCAATACCCTGTAAAAATGAAATCTAGAATTATACGCCCTGTAGTTTAGTACCGTGAAGCATTTTTGCTGGACAATTGTGTGTTCAAAGATTAGTTAATTAAAAAACAAGAGGCAAGCTGCAGACTCTAGTATACCCTGTACTTTGGTACTGAATAATTGTGGGATTTGTTGTTAAGCGCTTAGCAAGGATACTTAAGGGACCATGGCCGGATTTGGTAATCACAATATATATATATATATATATATATTTATTGAAAGCTGTTCGTTCAGATCATAAATCTAAGCAAGAAATGAAAAATTGATGTGCAGGCGTTTGTTTACCCATATTTATAACTACACAAACAGTGTGTGCGGTGTATATATATATATATATATATATATATTTATTAGAATGTCACTAGGCCCACTCAGTTTGGTGTTGTTGTTGCTGTTGTTGTTGACGCTTAAATATTTGCCCATTTGCGTGGCAATTTTAGGCACATGACAATTTGTTGTTGCTCTCGCAAATGTTGTTGTCGTTTTTGCTCTGTGATGAGCTTATTAGATTGTTGTTAACGCCAACCCAACAACAACAACAACAGCAATAAACATTGAGGCAATAGTTTAATTTGTGGCTTGCACGCGCCTCTAAAAAAAAAGTGACAATAAATAATAATTAAGAGCGTGCATGACTAGCTAATACCCTGTGACCCATTAATTCCCTTAGTTTAGCTTTTTTTTTGCACCCAAATACAACATTTTGTAGATCATTAAGCTGACATAAATCGGAGCAGGGGTGGCAAGTGGTTGTTGGGGGTTCTGTTCTATTCTGTTCTGTTCGTCATTTGCTGTCATTTCATGTAAATCAAATTTACATTTTTGCTAGTCAACAATTTTGAAATGTTTGCACAGGGTATAATAAAAGGTCGCACACAAAAAAATGAAAAAAAGCAGGTGTTAATTACGAGCGCGTTTTAAAACGCCTGCGTTTTTAACTGCTTTGATTTTTGTTGCTGTTGCTGTTGCTGTTGTTGCTATTGCTGTTGTTGTTGTTGCGACTTACGTGTAGCCGTGGAGTTGCACACGCATGGTTGCAAGGTGCGCCAGTGTGCCGCTGGAGCCGCCAAAGGAGCTTGCCGCAAAACTGGGCGGCGTTGCCGTCCACGATGTGGGCGTGGCCGGATACGAGGAATTGTGACCATCGCTGCAGCTGCCGCTGCTGTTGCCGCTGTACCTGTTGCTGCCATTGTAGCTGCTGCAGTTGCTGACACGCGGCGTGGCAAGCAACGGAACGGGCAGATGCAGTGATTCCGTTGAGGAGCTGCTCGATGAGCCACCAGGAATGGGCCGTGTCGACGAGCGACGTCTGTTTGCACGACTGTGTTGCCTGTTGTTGTTGTTGCTCTTGCTGTTGTTGTTGTGTGCAACGCCGCGTATGATTGATGCCAGCTCATCGTTGCTCATGCAATTCTTGCACTCGGCTGCTGTTGCCTTTGTCTTTTGACTCTTGCTCAACTTGGCCTTTGAGTCTCGTCTGCCCGCCGATGTTGTTGCTGTTGCTGTTGTTGCTGGTGTTGTTGTTGTTGTGTTTGTTGTTGTTGTTGTTCGGCCATTGCCGTAGTGCGCTTGAATTGCGCGCTCGTATTCAAAATTGCGCTCCTTATTGTAAACATTATTATTATTATTGTTATTATTATTATTATTATTGTTGTTGCTGTTGCTGTTGTTGTTAACATCATTCGTGTTGTTGTTGTTGTTGTTGTTGTAGACCTGCTTCTCCTGCAGCTTGTGATTGACAACATGTCCCAGCGAACTGGACAATTTCTCCAGGCACTTGTTGAATAACATTTTGTTTGCTTTTATTTTTAGCACGTTTTTTCTCAGTATTAGTTGCTACTGCACTTTTTCTTCACACACACAACACTTGTGTTTAAATAGGCAATAACAAAAAAAAAAACAAAAAAAGTATCAATAAATATATGGAAAATGAAAGACAAACAAATTACGCAAAAGTTTCACTGGCGAAAAAACGATGTTGTTGATATTAGTTGTGTTGTTTTTGTTGCTTTGTGTTATAACACAACTTACAACAAGAATGAGAACTTGTTGCTATTTATTTTGTATAAATAATAATAGTCCTGCGTGTGCTTGAAAATGTTTTTCATTTGTTTGTATTTATTGGACAAATTTCTTGAAAGCCGACAGAAATCTCTTCTCTTTAGCTGCCGTTGATTTCGTTGTTGTTGCTGTTGTTGTTGTTGTTTTTGTTGCTGCAGCCAGTTTAGAGGCTGTTGCTGCTGCTGCCTCGTCAAGTCGCGTTTGTGCCGCAATCAAATGCTCAAATACAAATGTGGCCGAAGGCATAATAATTTATCGCGTAAATAATATCTAAATATATATAAGTGCTGTTTTACTGTATATATCGATTTCCTTCTGTTTTTTTTTTGTTTTGTTAATTTTCAAAATTCAATTTAAGTCGCCCACGCACTAATTTCAACTGCTTGCACTGCTTGCTTGATTTTGATTAGAACTGCTTTGTTGATTTGTCGCCTATAGCTTGTGTTGTTACGCCGCTGAACCGCAACGCGAGAATGAAGCTCCAGCAGCCAAGTGTGAACCTTTTAGCTCAAGTCTCTGCTCCGAATGCTTCGTGTGCGCCTTGTCGATCTTCGTCGGTGCTGCTCGTGTCGTCGTCGTCTTCTTAGTCGTCGTGAGTTGCTTGCTGTTGTTGTTCTTAACTTGCGTGTTCGTTGCTCTTTTCTTGCTTGTTGTTATTCTTGCTTGCTGTTGTTCTTGTTGTTGTTGTTCGTGCCGCTTGCGCTCTGCCGCTGTGTTCTAAGCGCTCAGATCGTGTGCTCGTGAATGAATGAATGCTGACTGACTGCGTGCGACGCTTTTTGTATGAAATGCACAGAAATGCGACGGAACCGAGTCTGGATCAGATTGGGGACTCGAGTACTCAAACTCAAACTCAAACTCGAATTCGAGCTCGTCTTAATCTTGGTCATAATATGTCAAAAGCGTACAAATACGTACAACGCAGGCCCAATTTTTGTTTTCTTTATTTTATTTTCTTTATTTATTTATTTTGTGGGGGCGTCGCCGTCAGTCAATTTGCGTATCTTTTGTTTTTCTTTTGCCTCAGCCGCTTGCACTGCTTGTGCAAGTTCAGCAAACACAGTAAAGTTGTCAAAAAAAAAAATAGGTTCACTAAACTTAACGAACAAATTAAATCAACTGTGACTTGTGCAATTCATTTAATGTATTTTTTTTATGTTCTTTTAGCACAAGCTTGACAATTATATAAATAAATAATGGAACTGCAAATGTGCATATTGCCTTGATTGTAGTTCATCTAGTTCATTTAGTTCGTTAACTCGTTCGCTCTGAAAGTGCGTTTGCGAAAAGATTTCCCAAGCACATTCTTTGATATTACGGTTCAGCTGCATTTCACAGCTGTTAAAATCCATTGCACTTTCGAACAAGAACCGTTTGAAAGCTCATCCTTCTTATAAGCATCTGGCTGCACTTTAACGTTTTGTGGTGGGGAAAGGAGACGAGGCCGTACCGGAGCTGAGCGGGGCGGGTTGGGTCGGGTGACGAATTTAAGTGTTAACATATGCGACAATTTTTCAACTGTAATGTATTTAGTTGAGCAGCTATTTGAATGCTACGCATTCGAATTGACAGTATGAATCAGAATCCCAATTCGCCTTTATATGCTTCTGTGTGTGTGTGTGTGTATATATATGGTCATAATGTTGATGGTATATATGGCAGCAGCAGTCGTGTAACAGCGTCGGCGCCAGTGTTGCCTACCACCGGAAATGAAACTGAAACCGAATAACAACAATGCTGGCAATTTTTGTGTGTTGCGTCTTTGGGAATTTTGTTGTTCTCATAGAGCAAGAGAGAGAGAGAGAGAGAGGGGGAGAGAGTGTGAGAGCGGTTGCGAGGGATAAGGTGTGAGCGAAAGAGAGACGACTCTTCTATGGCGCAGGCGCAGACGTCAGAGTCGGCAGAACGTGCCGTGCATATTTGGCAAGCGAATTTTGTTGTTTTTTTTTTTGGCTTTCTTGCTTGCGCTCATGATCTTATGACGATGCACAGTGGTTCAAGAGTGTTCGGATCTGAACCAAATTCGTTTACTTCGAATTGGAAAGCGAGTAATAATAGAATACAAATTATATGCAAATGAACAGTAATTATACATTTTCAGGCGTGAATAATCTTAAATTGAGGCAATTTATTCTCGAGTGAAAATAAACTTAAATTAAATTGTTGTCTTCACTCAAGCTTTGCACATATTATTTGTTATGGTGGATCTCAAGCTTACAAATTAATTTCGTAATCGTTTCGTTGCGCTTTTCAACCACTGTGCGGAGGCAGTTGCGATTCGAATTGGGCGGCTTACACTGTGGGGGTTGTTTGTCGATGACAAACCGATCCCCTCATCATCGACACCCGAATCATCATAATCATCACCATGATCATTATTACGATCATCATCATCATGATGATCATCATCATAATCATCGAATTTCGTTGGAAGAACGTCAAGCGAGAATGTTTCAAAGTCGTAAACAAAAACCAATCACATTAATCAGCTTCAAAAATGTGTAATAAAAACAAAAAAAACACTCAACTTACAATTTACAAAAGTTGAAGAAAATGAGCTTAGCCAGGCTAAAAGTCTAAGCCGCAAACATGACTGTGCCTTTTGAGTTATCTCATTTTAGTAAAGCCTAACATTACCGAATGAACCCGATATACCCTGTTTATGTGCAAAGTCTAAGCTTATTCAAAACATGTAATAAGTTAATTTTTTTCTTTCTTTTATCAAGTTGATGATGGAATTTCCGCTTTACGTGGGATCAAAGACGCGGTCGGATCAGTGTATGACTAAGTCAAATGCCTGAACTTTAGCCTTTTTTTACAGGGTATATGCCTGTGCTGTGACTGTTCTTCGCTGGTGACTCATCGCTCGTCGGCAAGTTGAGTCACAAATCCTAACAATTATGCCTTGATTCATAATATTTACACAAAATCTATACTAATAACTTAAAGCACGCTAAACGACTTTCTTGATTTATGATGCACTGCTTTCCGCTCACTAAACAGGAGCAAGCAGGAGCAAGCAGTTCACAAATTTCAGCTTCACTTCGAGCTTTAACTAGTAGTTAAATTGCATCTGTTTTTTGTTGACCTTGAACGTGTTTGTTACCGGCCTATTGAATAGCGGCTAATAACCCACAGGCCCAGCCTTAGGCCCAGTCTCATTTTCGGTTCCAGTCCCGCTCCTCAGTGTCAAGTCCCAGTAAAAGTTGAGCGACTCCAGAGTCTCGTCGTTCATAGATAAATATACAGAGAAAAAAATTGCATACCAAAAACCAAATCACGAACTATATTAATGGAAAATCTGAAATTAAGAATTGTAAACAAAATTCGCAAATGAGGAATGTGTTCTTAAGAACATGATTCACGATTGTTCATTCTGGGCTTAGATTATATTTAAGAATATATATTCTACGATAGGCGAAACTGTTTTTATATTCTATATTCTAGTTTTCAAACTTTTGCGACACGATTTACTTTCGATCAGGGTATGATCGGAACCGGAACCGGAATCGGAACCGCAACTTTATCAATTGAAACTCAGAAGCGGAACCGAAAATCAACGAACTATAGTATAGTATATATATCATCGTTTATGTATATTTTACTATATATATATATAGTACCACAAGTGTTGGGAATACCGAAGACAATTCGGAACTAATTGCTAACTTTTAGCGGAAACACTTTACACTTTAAATAGCGGAATCGAAACTCTTGGAACTAAGAATATATTTGTGCTTTTAGCAGTTTTTTGCTCAGTGTCTATGCGATCAGTTGTACTTTGGGATTTGGGGATCTGGGGATCGGGGTCTGGGATTGAGATTGGGCAACCCGAATGCGTCGCATAGCTTCGCGCCTCGCATATTGAATGCCGCCATTTGCGCACGCAACTCGAAAATGTTATTAAACAATAAATTATGTTTATTTTTTTACGGTTCATATTACTATTGTTGCTATTGTTGTTGTCGTCCGTCGTCCGTCGTGCCCAAATGCGATCGTGGAGCTTTATACACATCATTATCAATAAAACTCGATGTTGTTTTTATGGTTAGCAACAATATTTTGTGGCAAGCGAAGGTCAATGCATTTATAGAACTTTATAATATAAATATTGAAAAGGAGAAGAATACAGATCTGACAATTTATTGCAATGCAAAAAAATACTCATTACAACACTCAGAAAAATAATTATACACATTTTCTTGTTTTTAGAAATTATTTTTAAATACACGAAAAGCAATTTCTCTAAATTAGAAATACTTTTTTTTATTGTTAGAGTTCTGTGTATACATTACAAAAAAAAACCCCGGGAAAGAAAATTTCAGATTTTTAGATATATACTTTCTGTAGAATAAGGTGAGTTACCCCAAAGTGAAGCCGTTTTATTTTTTAAATGAGTTTTTAAAGTTCTAGTTCTTGATACGTTAATATTGGCGCCGTTTTAGATTAATTTGAAAATGTATTAAAGAACTGGACTAAATCAAACAGATGCAAAGATCTTACTTCAAGTGATCAAGTTCTGGCTTTAAGTATATAAAGCGCTAGACGCTGATTTAATTTAATTTAATATAATATAATTAATAATTTTAAATATATAATATAATTTAGGAACATATCTTAAGAGCTCAATTTCTTTAAATGAAATCAATCTGCGCAGTCAACAACAGTCCTAAAAAATTGAGTTACAGCAAAACGTAATTTCCTTGGTGGTCAGAACTATGAGTTTTGACCTTGGCCTTTTGCCTGTTTATATAGTATATATTGTATGTACATATATATATATATATATGATATAGTAATTTGAAGCTTTATCTTTTGACTGACACGTTTTTCTCGAAACGTCTTTGTGCAGTTAGTTGAGAGTATAATTTAGCAGGCTAGTTTCAAGCGGTGTCTCTCGATAGTTAATTTTGAATTATGGGCCTTATATATATATATGAAAAGGGTGTTATGGATGACAGCACGTTAGATAAATAGACGGATTTTTTGGGGTTTACGTGCGCAAATCGCAAAGTGGCAAAATGGCTGACAAAGTGAATGTAAACCAGGTCAAAAAGCTGGTTCTAGTTAGATGCAATTGAAAAGTAAGTGACTTTCTCTTACCTACTTACTTCCGTGTTGGCAAATACAAATACAAATACATATGTATACCTATGTATGTATATATATATATATACCTGTATATACATATATTATATATATTCTATTATATGTGAAGGACAACCTTTCGCCATAATGATCGTGCACGTTTTTCCGTTTCGAGTTCGTGTCGAGGGATTTACCTGAATCAATAATCATGCGGTTGACTCTACCCCGCCAACCAATCCCCCCTCTAACTCACTGCTCGTCTGTCCGCCTGTCCGACTGTCCGCCTGTCCGACTGTCCGTCTTTGTCCATTTGCGGTTAGCTGCACGTTCGTGCCGAGCGCTTTTAATCGTGTCGGCGAGCCATTTAGGATACAATTTATACACGTCTCTATCTTATACATATACACATGTAGATATATATAGATATATTTAGATATATATATATATATATATAAGATATATATAGCGTAGTATAATAAGACTCATGTGTAGGCAAGCATCTAACTGTTTAGGTTTCGTGAGCACGCATTCGATTTAACACTGAGCGGGGAAGCACAGCTGATTGTTCAATCATTTTGTTATCGATAACCGCATTTGTTAACTGGCATTTTCATTGCGATCAATTTCCTTAACGTTCTAACGTCATATTCCCATATTCCAATTTAAGTAGCAGTCAAATATAATTAACAGAAGAACTGATGAAATGTTCAAGTGCCTGTCAAGTGATTGTTAATTTTGACAGGCACAGATAGGAAACATGCTCTACAATTTGTTTAAGCCTATATTTTAATCGACGACTAACAGCTTTGACAGGCATATTAAAAAATGAACGACAGAAAAGAAAATTGTGCCTGATTTTAAGCACAACAAAGAAGTGGATAAGCTTAGTGTTATTCACAATTTCAGAATGGAAATTAAGTTACGAATCGATCCACATAGTACGCTGTACTTGATCACATACAGATGGAAGGTCATTTCAAATATAACAAAATAAACACAAATGTCATATTACCTAAACAGCAGTTAATCGGTTAATCAGTCGCGTCAATCACGATAGATCCGAGATCGGAGCAAAACAGAACATTTATTTATTTATGCTTGCATAAGAGAAGTCTGACTTTGGGCAAGGGAACTACTTTTAGGAATGAGAATAATAACAACATTTCAGTAGATCAAACAGCCTGATCAGGTGATCAAAGTTTGATCAACAGTTACTGTAGAATATTATCGCCTTTTCGTAGAATGCGAACAGTTAAATGGGCCAAATAAATATTGATGATAAAATTCCAGCCGTGCCTGATCAGGATGTCAGAGTGCTTAAGCTGATGTCTCTGCCGTGTGTGTGTGTGTGTGTGGGGTGTGTGTGTGGTGTGTGTGGTGTATGTGACTGATGACACGCACCACCAATACAATTATATAGTATATGAGCAATTAATGTCGCAGCTACAGATACAGATTCCCATAACCAGATACCAAACAGGCAGACAAACATGACAAATTGGCTACACTCAGCAAAAAGAAATTTATATACTTATCTGAATTTAAGCCATAAGTTACATATAAACCGGACGTTAAGCCGAAAACGGAGCCGCAACTTTACCGGAAACGCAATTCAAAATTATTGTAAGACAAAAACAGTTACAGGTTCCTGGTTAGTTCCAAAACACAATTAATTTTGATAGAAGTACAAGTGGAAGAACTGTTCCCAGAAAAGTAATAGAAAAGGCATGCCTCCATACCATCCATAGCCATACACTTTAATTTAATTTTATTTATTTTAAACTTCGTTTTTTTTTGTTTTAGTAACATAACAATTACAATTAAAAGCGTTGATCTTAAAATATTTAAGATTAGAAATGAGAACAGACACATTTAACTTTTAGAAACAAATATGAAGTATTGAAGAATAAAGTGCATAATTTCTTTAAGTGTATATAGTCACGATTACGGCGTTGGCTTTAGAGAAGCTGCCAACGTGCACGGCATAATTTATAAAGCATTTGTAGGCTTGTCTTAATGACAAAAAATTGAAAACATTTAACAATTCAAGCACTTCCAAACGAAGGCGTACTGTAAATAGACGTGGGCGGGGCGAGGAGGGTTGGGGAAGGGTGGCTAGAGGGAAGGGTAGGGATTACAGGTGTGCAGGTGTTTACTGTACGCGACCCATTATCCAACGTCACGCAAAACAACAAGTTGAAAGCTTAATTGATTATTTGTTAGATTTGTGGTCGGCTCAAGTGATTCAAGTGGTTCGAAATTCTAGTATATATATATATATATATATATATATATGGTATATATGCTTATAACAGAGCACTATATACCTACAAAGAGTCGACAGGCTGGAGAAGAAGAAAGTAATGCAATTAACAATTCACAGTTCACAATTATCGCTTTTAATTGCAACTATTAAAATGCGACGCATAACAATAAATTACAAATTCAGTTCAGTTCGCTCAAAGGTTGAACAAAGCCAGTGGCAAGGGGCGGCCCAAAGGGAGGGGAAGGCGTGGGGAGGGGAGCGTGTCTCCAAGGACCATTTAGCAATTTAGCAAAGAAACTGCAAAAAATATACAACTTGAACCCATTTAAAATGAGCAAATGGTGAAGAATGACAGAATGACAGACAGCAGGAAGCATTTCCGCTATATATATATATATCTATATACATACACAGTCTTGATCAACAAAGAAAACTCAAAGACTTCAAAACTTTCTAATTTGAAAGGTAATTTTTTGTATACATATCAGGCATATCAAGTTTGTATAATTTTAATGAATGTGAATTCCGATTGTAATAAAAGTCATCATTTGAAATATAAATATTTTTCTATGCGTCTTATCAAAATTGACACTTGAAACTTGGGCACAGGGTAACTGCTAGTCGAGCACTCTGGACGGAAATTGTTGTTACAGTTTATATAATTGCTAGGCATTCTAATTGCCATGTAGATTTTACATTTTCTTATAGTATGCATGCACAAGTTTCAGTTATTAGCTATGAAAGTGTAAATGAAATGAGCTGTGTGTGTGAACACGAGTCAGCAATTAGGCAAAGATCGCAATTTAGTTGGAGATATTACTGATCATGGGCTCAAAGCAACTTATGTAAATATATATACATAGATATATATTTGTAGGCTATATGGGCAAAGTGGGCTAAACAAAAAAAGAAAATGAAAATCTGGCAAGGAACTAAGAACTACGAACTAAAAGCTGAGCTGAAAGCTGACGTTAAACATCTAATTTTGACAAAAGTGACAAATCTGACGAAAGTGGGAATACAAATCAAAAACACAATCAAAATCAAGAAATTACATAAAAGTACGTGTGAATGTGAAAATATAAATAAGTTGTAAGTGCGTACGCAGGAATTATAACGAATTAACGATATATAAATAAACCGCAATCGAGAACAAAACGGATCGCATAATTCGACCCACAGAACGTCACTGGACTGATCTCGACTGGGTGTGTGTCTGGATAAAAGCACAAGGGTTACCGCAATTAATGGGCCCAGGGCAGGGGGCCGACAACTTGGAGAGTGCGTCAAAGAGAGAGAGAGAGCGAGACAGTGAGCAAGAAAGAAACACTTAACACAGTTAAAAAGCGCGATTTGCAGTTAATTTTTTGATTTGGGTGTATTTTTAAGCGCATCCCAAAACAAAATTAGCCAGCAAAGAGACAGAGAAATAAAAAAGAGCGAGAGAAAGAGAGAGAGTGAGGGCGGTTGGTGGGAGTGGCACAAAAGGTGGCTGACCGTTAGGATGCGGAAAACGCAGCAACAAAAACAACAACGATTAATTGAAAGCGCATTAAACAATGAGCAAAGAACAGAGAGAGAGAGAGGGGGAGAAGTGTGTGGAAAAGAGCGATCACGCTTTGCTAATTGCATGGAGAGCCATTGTAATAAAATCTTTGACAGTCAAACAAATGTTAATAAACCATAAATATTAAAAAACAAACAAACAAAAAAAACGATATAAATAAATATACTTTGTGTGGGTTGCAAATGAGCAAGAAAAATGGCAACAACAACAAGAACAATGCAATGCATTTATGGGCAATATCTAGTGGGTGTACACACACACACATACATATTTAATTATTAATAAATTTTACTGTGTTAAACTATTCACAATAAATTTGATTGAAACGCAATATAGAAAAATAGTAAGCAAGAATGCTGTAGTCGAGTGAGTGAGCTCGACTGCAATATACCCCGCACCCAGCTGTTAAAAATATACGAGTTTTATTGCCAAATTTGCGTATATACGTACATTTTGCACACTCAAATGTAAGTGGCGCCACCTATTTTAATGTCCAGCTCAATATAGACATTAAACAAAGAAATGTGCCAAACAGGACTCTACGCTATCTAAAGCCATAGACTTATAATTTTCATTAAAAAAAAAAGAATGTTGCCATATTAACAAATGAATATTGGGCAATTTAGACATGATTTAAAATTTAAAATGTGTTATTTATTGCCTTCGCACCTAATTTGGTGTCCAGGTGTGTATGTTATCTTACAAGCAGCGTAACAACGCACGCCTTTCTTCAGCCATGTTAACGCGCTGTTAACACAGCAGACAGCATGTCTTTTGGCTTTTATCTTTTGTCTCTCTCTCTCTCTCTCTCTCTCGATCGTCGATAGTCGGTTCGTTTGTTTATTTGTGTTTGTTTATTTGCGTAATATGCAACGACAATTGGCAAAGTGTTTATTTATTTTGAAATGCATTTCGAACATAATTTAAATATCTTGGGTTTATCATCGAATTTTCTTTTGATGGTAAATGTTTTATATATATGGTATATGTACACATAGTTTATATCTTAAGTTTGATTTTACATCTACAATTTAATGATTGTTGTCAGCAAAGTTTGTTTTTTGCTTTATTTGCTTTTTAGAAGAGAAAAGAAGTTAAAATATTCTTTCCAAACTAGTACGAAATAGTTGGAACAGTAGCATTTTTGGGATTTGCTGAACCATTACATTGCAAAATTTATTTATTAAGAAATATTTTGTTTGTTAAAGAATTTGCAATTTTTAATGCAATAAAAGAGCATTGACCGTAAACTTAAAAATTAGTCTTGGCCAACAAATGATAGAATCAAAAAGATGAGCTGAGAAGACAACATACAGATAACATAACATACCAAAAGTATTTGTGCATGTGTGTGTGTGTGTGTATGTGAAATGACTCCAACGTAAAATATGTAAGCACTCGAGCACGAAAAGTGTATTTTTAAATAGGTCAATAAATCATTAGCGTGCAAAAGCATAGATATGCATAGAACGCACACAGGCACACACAAATGCCAATCTAATGAACACGCATGTATGTGTGTGTGTGTGTGTGTGTGTGTGTGTGCATATGGTGTATGATGGTATGTATTGTATGTAGACAGCATGGCGACAGCTGCGACTGTATATTGATAACATAACATTAGCAGCTGTTGCAAGCCGAGCGACAAATGCAAAAAATAATAATAATAACAAACAAACAAAATGTCCAGATGATTTCTAGCAGAAGATGTGCAACAATCGTCGTAGATGAAGTCCGCTTAGTTTTGCTCAATTGCTCAATTTTAGTGAACATTCACAGAATGACAATCTTAGAATTAATACGTTTATATCTATGCACTATTCATAGAATGTATAAAATATATTCAAATGAATTAAAAATTAACCGAATTCGAATAGGATGTCAGCTGAGTCGATATAGCAGTGATAACAAAAGATAATAGAGCTGCAGTGCTGCTGTTACTGTTATTCGCACTGTTAGTGTTAAGTGGACTCACCTTTCCGTTGTGGGCTCGGCACAAATGAGCGCCTGTTTCAGCTCAATGGCCTGGCCATTTTTCTCCTTCAGCTCCCCGTTCTCACTGTAGTACTGAACCAGTTCCGGCAACGTTGCGAACTTCTCACCTGCAAGCGATGTTAAAGTGCCACTGTTATCATAACATAATGGGCAATGTTACGAGATTGTTCTGCTTACCGCCATAAAGATCGAAGAAATCGCCATTGTTTTGGATTTTAATGTGGGTGACCTCGTTGCCGCGGCGCACAGAAAGGGTGAATGCACCGGGATTTGAGGATGAGAGGCGCGCCAAATATGAACCGTCGTAGCCTTGTTCCTGTAGCAATTTTTCAGCTTCGATGCCCGATATCGTTGGGTGGAACCATCTGCAAATAAACAGATTTACATATACATAATATACACACACATATATATATATATACACATATGTACAAGTGAGAGTGTATGTGTGCGTTGAGGGTGTAGCGTGTGCGAGTGTGTGTGTGTGTATGCAGATATAGTATTGCTAAAGTTGGGCTCGCCGCGTGTCGTGTTTTTTGTGTGGGCACTAAATAAAATTTTAAAAAATGAAAAAACTAATAAAATCACTCTGAGCAATGATTATAATAGTTAACATATCAAGACAAATTTGTCTTACATTTCCAAGCGAATTTCATACAAATATCGTGACACGAATATTAGCAAAATTCAACTTCAAATTCGCAATGTCGTTTTCTTCTTCTTTTTTTGAAGTGTAACAAAAAAGTGCACAACAAAAAGATGTACAAATTTAAATTAATTTTTTTTTGTATTTTTTTGCAGTGATCACTGTGAGATTTTTGGCTGCGCGATGATCGTCGTGCTGAGGGATGGATAATCGCTGGCGCCTTGAGCGCATCTCTAATACAATGCACACATGCACACATACATACATACGTACGTATGTACGCAAATGTACATGTAAATGTATGTAGATAATATGTATGTAAGGTAAACCCGCACGAAACGCACACAGCAGCAATCAACGCCTCTGACATCCCCTCCCCCGCCCCGTCACCCAAAAACCAAGCTTTTTGTTATCCGCCGCCCCCTCGCCTTCGGCCTTGCCGTGACAGAATCTACATCAGCAGCAGCAATAACAGCTGTAGTTCGTAGCACAAGCAATAATACATTGAATGGACAATGGTGCGGATGGGTAGGGTGTGGGGGAGCTGCTGTTGCTGCTGCTGCTGCTGTGGGAGCGGGAGCAATTTGCTTTTGAACACTTTGTTGCACTTTTTATCTCAATGTTGTTTCATTTTTCGTTTCGTTTTTTTATTTTTGTATATACTTATACATATGTAAATAGGCCCAGAGTTGTATCTATGTGTGCGAGCGTGCATAGGTATGTGTATGCGTGTGTGTGTGCTGGTACATATGTGTGTTGGCAGTGTGCGTGTGTGTGTGTGTATGTGTGTGTGTGTGTACATTGTCGTTTTTCCTATTGAATTTACCTTCGCGATGACATGTTCTTATTAAACGCGCACTTAAAAAATAAATAAATGTAACACTGAACGAAAAAAAAATTAATTATATATGTGTATGCTTTTGTTTAAACTTATTTTTACTGTTTTGGATACAAAAAAAAAAAAACTATGGATAGGCAAGGCTAGTTGTCGTAGTGATGGGAGCGATCGAGCACGACTGCTATCGATACCAACCAACCAGCTATCGATGTTAGCATCCGCATGCAATTCGCATACAATGTGCAAAAGACGTGTGTACACACTGGCCAAACCGAAGCAGACAATGTGGCACAAACAATTAATTTGTGTTTCAAATTAAATATATTTCTATTATTATATATTACATATATATATATATGGCACTTTTCCATCCAACGAAGAACTCCAATGCACTCTTTCAACATGAGGCGGATGGTCGATAACAATTGTAACCGTCTCTGCACCAGAAAAATGTGCTCGATTTCTGAACTCGTTTCCAATTGGAGTCCGGCTAGGATAAACAAAACTCGGCATTGTTTTTTTGTTGGCTTTTGTAATTTTTATTTTTTATTTAAGCAATTTAAAAGTTTTTCCCTTTTTGTATATATCGAGCATTGCATTTGCATGTATACATATATATTTATGTATCTATATATGTATATGTGTTCTTTTTTGTGTCGTTTTTCATTTGGGGTTTGGTTTTGGTTTGGTTGTTTTTGTTTTTTTTTTATTTTTTACTAATTTATTAAATATATATAATTTCCATACTTTCGATTTTAACATGGACATATCAATTAAATTTACAAATACATTTGGTTGATTTGTGTGTTTGGTTAAAAAAAAAGAGTTTACCATTTTGGAATTTTGCATTTTAGTAAATAATTTCTTCTTTTAAATGTTATTATATTTTACTATAAAGCGCGTCATATATATTTATACATTTATATATATATATATAGATCTTTATATATATATATATATATATATATATAAAGTATGAATCAAACATTTATGCAGTTATTTGTATGTCTTTTGTTTTTCAAAGTTTAGATCGATTTTATTATTTAATGAATGCATATTGTTTTCTTTATTTAAAGGTACCTAAGATTTGCATTAAATATTTGTTAAATCTTCCAAAAAGTTAGTCAGCGTCGCTTGGAAATGAAAAAAGGGCATGCAAGCTTCGGTTAAACCGAAGTTAACAAATTTGTTAAATGTTAAATGTGATTTGTGATTTTTTTGGTTTGAGATGTGAAACATGATATTGAAATGTTATTTTTGCTGTTGTTGATTTTTTTTGTGTTTTATGTTGAATGTTTGCTTTATGCGCAGTCAACATAAGGCATATATATATAAATAAATATATATATATAAATATATATATATATTTATATTTATAAATATATATATATATATTTATTTATTTATTAAATAAAAGCACTGTGCGTCTGCCACAATTGTAAACTATTTGTTTTGTGTTTTTATTTGTATTTTATATAATATATATATATTATATATTTCATATAGCTTGCAATTTTAGTTGCTTGTTTACATTTTATTCGTATTTATGCATTTATTGGTAAAAAGTAAATAACACAGCGTTTTGCATGCACAAACAAAAGAAAATATATATATAAAAATTCAATTTAAAATGAAAATTACATTTGCAATGAAATTATCCTTTTTTTATATATATAATGGCCACGTCTGGAGCAAACAAAAAGTGAATAAACATAATTACAAAACTATAGAAATAATAATAATAATAATAGTTTTAAAAATATTTACGATTAGCTTAAAGTAAAATGCAAATAAGAAAAAAAGAACAATATAATTAAATTGCAACAGTTGGAAAACAATTAAACGATTGGACAATATACATAAAATACATATTGAATATACATATTTATAATAATAATTATACGATAATAATAATAATATAAAATAATAAACCTGATGCTGAGTTGAGATTATTATTTAGCAAAATGCAAACTCGTTGGGAGCACATCTTGAAGCCAAAAGTCGAGCAAAGAGCCAAAAAGCAGTTGACAGTTTTTTTTTTTTTTTTTTTTTTACAGTTATATGGTATAACAACTGATGCTTAAATTACAATAGATTTTTTTTTTGTTTACCTTGCCTATAGTACATACAATGTCTGACGATATTTTAGATTTATATTTGTAGTATGTAGAGCTTTATTTGCGATATTTAAATATGCTGGACACTAATCCAAATCTCGATTTGGATTTGCAGTTGAAAGCAGCCAAGAACACAACACAAAGAAAAAAGATACTAATAAACAAATATACTATATATATATATATATATATATATAAATATGTAGATGAGAAAAGCACATATGTTGTGCTGCTTCCTCTTCTACTATATATATATATATATATATATATATGTATTATATATATTGTGTGGCATTACAGTATGCATATGCTTATTATTTTATGTAGATTTATTTGTTTTGTTGAAGCTTGAAGATTTTTAGCGATTTTTGTAAACAACATTTTGGACTATGCGACAATTACTAATATCGTAATTTCTTTCATTTTTCTTGTTTTTTTTTTGTTTTTTTTTTTTCAAGAGTTTCAATATAGTTTTTATGTTTGTGTTGTTTTGTTTTAATTTTCGAATATTTAGTTGCTTAACTGGCTTAAATATTCACTTGCTCGTAGCTCTATCTCTTTCTATCTGGAGATATCGGACCTATAGCTTGGATATAGCTTAGCATTAGCGTGTTAGCTTAGCTCTCATATCGAATAATTCATACACAGGGAATATAAAACTAAACATTTAATTATAGACATACACATATGTATGCACACACACACACACACACACATATATATATATATATATATATATATATATATATATATATATATATATATATATGTGTGTGTATTTGTTTATGTATCGTATAAGCACAGTTAGCGAGATAGAGCATATATTGTTGCTGTTGCAGTTGCTGTTGCTGTTGTTGCTTTAGATGTTATTGCTGTTGCAGCCTGTCATTTATGTGGGACAGAGGACCTTCAGTATGTAATCGGTGAGCAGCGTCGGCACCGTCGGACTGTCCTCATTAATAGCCTTGAGTACTGCAAGCAAATAAGTTAAATGTGAGCAAATATTGTTCGTATATATTGAGTGCAGTTATTTATAATGTGAATCATTTAAGTTAGCAACAACAACAATAAACGTTTACAAATATCATTTTCTGTTTTTTCAGCAGAATATATATTTCTATATATATCCCAAACCCAAACTTGAAAACCGATTAAAAGCAGCGCTTTCATTATCTGAACATTTTCATGGAATTCTGTTTAGATATTTAGTAATTTAATGCTGCCTTACGCTGATAATGAAATGACTTTATTATGGGTTTTCCAACAAGAGATGACAGCCCCAAGCAAAAAAAGCAAGAAAGCTGGCAAGTCGACAGCTCTAAGAAATTCAGCAGTGAATTGGATGGATTTTAAGAAAAGATGTTTCAACGATTCGATTCAAGTCTATTAATGCCAAAGGATACACGGCTGTTATTGCCAACAAAGGTCTAAAACTCCATATTAACTTCTATACAGTGTACAGTGACTCTTCACACATCAAAATACCATTCAGTATATATATATATATATAGATAGGCGTCGACAGAGTGAAAGATAAGTCTAATTTATCTGAAAGGCGATTTGTTTGAACAAATAAATCATCCTAAAAATACACACACAACATTCAAAAGCGAAATATACATGCGAAACGGCAGTAAAAACTATCAATATATACCTATAAGCTAACCTATAGATCAATTAATTAAAGCTTAAGCGCTACTGAGTGTAATTATTTATGAATCTTCCTACAAAGACAGACTCTAAGCCTTATGGAATTGGATATATCTCCATTGAATTGGTTTACAACGAAATTTGAATGACATGTGACTAGGACACAGACTCAACGAAATTAGAATAAGTATTCAGCTTGGTTGTTTATTTGCTATAATTGCTTGTCCATCCTGTTATCCAGTTAGAACGTACTTTTGATCAAAACCTGCAGCGATTGATTGTTGGGCGTGCCATTCTCCAGATGATACGGTATGACTGTGGTCAAGTATTTCGGCTCTGGTCCTGTGAAGTGCAAGAAATGTATACATTAATATTATGCACATATATATAAGGTATATTATATATATATATATCTATAGATCGTATTGAGAGTGCACCTTGGAATTTGCCGCGCTTCTTTTCGACATGATATTGTCGACGCTTGTTCTGAACTGCCAGCAGCAGGGATATGAAGGAGTTCTTCAGCTCCTTCTCGTACTCGAGCTCGTCGCGCAGCGCCAGCTCATTGATCAGCGTCTCGCTCAGCTCCTGGATGAGCATCTCCATCTCCATATACAGCTCATTCAGCTGTGTGCTGCTCAAGTATTGCAACTCTAAATAGTTTGATGAAAGCCGTTTAAGTTTATTAATTCTAAATTATTGATTATTGACTCTTACTCTCTGCATAGAGGGGCGCGCCGAGCACTTCGCGTGCCTTCTCAATCACCTCGGAATCGCAGTGATCGGGCTCATCCAATGGACTGTCCGCCTCATCCATGATGTCATCGATCTCCTTGATCACCTCCTCGACAGACTTAATTGGCTCATCGACATCCCCATTGAGGCCGTTCAATATCAATGCATGCATATCCAGATCATTTGCCACAGCCTCATCCTCGCTGGCCAAATCATTGAACTCATCCACAGGTGTTTGTGCATTTTGTTGTTGTTGCTGTTGTTGTTTGTGTGGTGATTGTTGTTGTTGCTGCTGCTGCTGTGCTGCTGCTGCTGGCTGCGCTGCTTTGTACGATTCTGGCCCAGATTCAAAGTCGGCATATGCATCTGGCGAGTGTACGACTTGGACCAGTCTATGGGCAGAATGTTGCCAAAGTTTCCAGTTATGGTCCACCACATTCTGCAAAGCACGAGTACAAAAACAAATCGATATTATCTTCTTTAGAGGGTATAGATATATATATATATATATAGCTTGATAAGCTCTGGCAGCTGTTATTAAATATCAGCATTCTGACGGGACATGATAATAAATTATAAATATGAAATGAGCATGTTTTTACTGTGCTTGAAAATGCTATGCTCCCGCGTAGTTTTTCTCGCTTGACTATTGCTCTTGCTACGCTTTTGTTCTTTCTGCTATTGCTATTGCTTTTGCTATTGCTTTTGCTATTGCTATTGCTATTGCTATTGCTATTGCTATTGCTATTGCTATTTTGCTATTTTGCTATTGCTTTTGCTTTTGCTTTTGCTATTGCTATTGCTATTGCTATTGCTTTTGCTATTGCTTTTGCTTTTGCTATTGCTATTGCTATTGCTATTGCTATTGCTATTGCTGTTGCTATTGCTATTGCTATTTTGCTATTGCTATTGCTATTGCTATTGCTATTTTGCTATTTTATTGCTATTGCTATTGCTATTGCTATTGCTATTGCTATTGCTATTGCTTTTGCTTTTACTTTTGCTTTTGCTTTTGCTTTTGCTTTTGCTTTTGCTTTTGCTATTGCTATTGCTATTGCTATTGCTAAAATAACAGAGAGCATAATGGCCATTTTGTTTACTATTGCTACTGCTATTACAGAGCGAAAGAGCATTCATTCACTTCAATTTTTTGCTATTGGCTCTGTTTAAGTTCATAGCAATAGCAGTAGCAGTAGCAATATTTCTATTGCTCTTGTTGTAGTAAACATAGACACATTGCTCACTTATGGAATGGTTGAAAATTCTTTTATACAAATATGTATCATAAATTTACACACAAGATGGAAAAGAATTTGTTGGCTATTAATTCCAGATGAGCAAATGTTTCATATTGCGCCCACAGCCAGCAACAAAAATACCAATGTGAAACTGGCTCAACAGCAAAATAATAAAAGGCAACAGCGGCAACAAACAACAACAACAAGAAGAAGAAGAATGAGACGAAAAAGAGGCAGACAAAAGTGGCACAATAAACTGGCAAGTGCCTCGTCGACTGTCGACTGTCGACTGTTGCCGCTCACAAGGAGGCCAGGCCAAGTAAGCAGCTGATAAAGATGAATAGGCCACGCCAAAAGGGTGCTGGGTAGACTACCCTAAGAACCCCTCCGCCTACCCCAGTATGGGGCAGTCTTGAGCGTTGTACATTTGCTGGCACTGCTTGGTTGCTCTCTTTGCTGGCAAATAAAATGTCTCATTAGGCCGTCACTCCATGCAAATTAGATGCAATTAAGATTGCAGCTGAATGCAGAAGAAGTTCAGTTCAGTTCTCAGCGCTCAGCTCTCAGATTGCTTAGCTGGCAGATACCCTGTAAATGCAATTGCAATTAAGTTCAGCCAGAGAGCATATAAATCAACTTAGTTGTCTGACTTCAAAGCTGACTTTTGCCAACAACTCATTGATTGTAATAGTTGTTGGCATAGTTTTTGGTAAAACTGATGACGAATGGGGTTCAGCTAAGGATTATGAATTGGTTCCACAATTTGTTCAGTTTTATGGTACTAAATGTACCATTAATTGGTTCTCGATTCAGGGTTGACACCCTGTTGAAATACGATTGCATTTCCTTATCAATATTTATTTCTTAAATCAAGTAGTTTATCTGAGAGATTTCGATTTTATTTCAAATGCTTGAAGCTCTTCCAAATCCATCTGGTTATCATCATCTCAAACTATATGGCTTTAATATTATTTATAGCTGTCAACTTATTTCGAGTACAATACTGCTTGCGACTGTTTACAGGGTAGGCGAACAAATGGCGTCGACGAGTGTCTCAAATTGCAATTGGATTGTATTGGCATGTTGCCCAGAGTTGCCCAGAGTTTCCCCAGTTTCCCCCGTTTCGCAGTTTCCCCCATTTCGCAGTTTCCCAGTTCAGCAGAGTTTGGCATTGTGTGTCAGTCAGACAGTTTGTCTGAGAGTATGCTAATTTGTTTCTATTTCTATGTGGCGAACAATTGCTATCAAATTTCACGATCAATGCCAATCATTTAATTGCCAGCAATTCTTTGTTGTTGCTGCTGCTGCTGCTATTGTTGTTTATATGTATTTTTTTGTGGCTGGTGTCGCTGTTAATTGTTGCCTGTTGTTTTGTCTTCTAATAATTATTCATGCTCCACATTTGAGTAATTGACTGGTGTCGATTTATTGTTGTTGTTGTTGTTGCTGTTGGTTGTTGTTGTTGTTGATGATGTGCATTTTACACTTGAGCGATTTTACAGCACAATCTCAACTGATAATGCCGATGATGATGTTGCTCTTGTTGTTGCTGATATTTTGAAGGAATTCGCACTTCTGCCATAGATTGCTGCGCTCTGAATATTGCTTAAATTGTAGCTGTCTTATGGCAAACACATTCATTACAACGAGAATAGCAGAGCAAGTTGCTTGGGCTGCATACTTCCAAATAAATAATCAACTAAATTGTTTAGGGCCCTTAGCCAGTTGATTTGCAAGATTATCGATCTCTTAACGAGTAGCTGCAGCGAGTAACTCTTAACAAGTAGCTGTAACGAGCAACTCTTGTAACGAGAAATGTTCAAAACGATAATCAACGATTAGCTTTTGACGAGAAACGAGTAATAGTAACGAGTAGCTTTTAACAAGTAACGAATCACCCCTTAACGAGCTATTGTGAAGAAGAACTTGGAACGAGTCATTGTAACTGTCAAAAAATAAATCTTATCGAGTAGTTTCAAATAGTAACGTTTCTTAACGTTTCGTTGTAGAAAGTAACCCAAATCAGTAACTCTTAATTAGCCGTTGTATCGAGTAACTATTAACTACTAGTTGTAATGAGTAACGTTCAAAAAACGTACTCTTAACGATTAACTATTGGCGAGTAGCTTTTAACGAGTAGTACAAACTACCAACTCTTAAAGTTTAGCAGTAACGAATAACCCTAATGAGTAATTGCAATAGCTCACAACGAGTAATTCCAACGAGTAACTCTTAACCAGCATTCGTAAGGAGTAAAGAGTAGTTGCAACGAGTAACTTTCAACGATGACTTGAAATGGGTAACTCGAAACGAGCACCGATCACAGCTCTGACTCTGAAGTGTTATCATTTCTAAAGAGTAGTCTGTGTTTTACTTGCTGGTTTCCTCTTATTTTTTTTGTGCAAGACTTGCATCCATCTGGTAACTAATAGATACATTTTGTACTTCCGCTCACTGCAGGCATATTTAATGACGTTCGTGTCAGGAATTTGTGGTATTTGCTTGTGTTTCAATTAATTAGTCATTAATTGTTGTTCTTCTGTGGTTGTTGTTGGTCTGCTTGACGCTGTTTCGTTTCGCTGGAAATGAATTATGTCTTGTGTCGGTTGTACTTTTTATTTGGCTTTCAATTTGTATTTCTGTTGGATTTTCGCCATTTGCCATGTGTAAATACAAATCACGAAAATACATTTCTGCCTGCAGCAAAAAGAATATTTAAAAACAAAACAAAACAAAACAACAACAAAGAAACAACAGCTCTATTCTATACTAGAATATTGCATACCCTAACCGACCGGAGTCCATCTGTTTGCATCCAACACCGATCGCAAGTTGCTACGAGAATAATCTCGATTATCTTCATCTATATATTTTATATGGATAGCTGTCATGTGTATATATATTATATAGGATCATCAGCTACTTTAGCAATACACACATATATATATATATATTTTCTGGACAGATATTATCCGGAAAATGTTACACTTTATATAGGCAGTCGCTAATCCGCTCAGCAAGAGTATATAAATAGCAAAGTAAATAAAGTAAAAGACAACAACGAATATACACACGACAGGCAATTCGGGTTGTGAAATACCCTGTGTAAAGGTTAACAATCTCACATTTGTTCGCGGGTACAGGGTATAAGCAAACCCACATCGCATATTTGTTAAACTTAAAAAATAGAGAAAAGTGCTGCAAACTAGAAAATGTCCTGCGCATTTGTGTGAAATGAAACAAGTAATGGGTCATTGGTAATCGAGCTGATTTCGATCGTATATATATATATATATATATATATGTAATCCAAATGCACAACGTGCTGCACAAGTACAGGGTATATACAAATCAACAGCAAGCAAAGGCCAAAGATGAAAAATGTGCGAAATAAGCGAAAAAGCGAAGCGCACAAAGCGTTTGCGACACTCGAGGGAAATGCGTCAGGTAGATTAATATGTGTGTAAACAAGCACACCCATACACCTACACACACACCTACACACACACTTATGTACACACATATCTGCTATATATGCATATACGTAAATGGTGCATGGCAATTGGGGGAATGGGGTTATTTTGTGGCATGTGTCGAGGCCGCCAATATCATTTCTATGTAGGTCTTTACAATCTGCAGAATAGTCTATATGCTGTCTATATATATATATATATATATATATATATGGTATATATATGGTATATATATGGTATATATATGGTATATATATATATATATATACATGCTGACTAGTTGCGTTGTGTGGGCCAAGCACTTGGAGCGTCGAACAAACCAACTTTAGTAATTAGCTCTTGGCCAGTTTTGAACTTAAACATTGTATATATTTTTTACAGTGTAGTGGCGTAGTGCATTCGGAATTCGTGTCAACATTTGCATTTTGCGCCCCCTTGATGAGGCAAAGGCACAAAAGGCAGTAACGGACACAAGGGGCGAATGTGTGTGTGTGTGTGTGTGTGTGTGTGTGTGTGATATGAACTTCTTTATATTATATATTACATTATTATGCAGTCCCCATTTAATAGATTATTGTGAACGAACATTTCCGCTTCGCTCCGAGGAAACATACAACACAGCAATATTTGTATATATATATATATATATATATATATATATATGACATGGAATGAACACATTGATATTGAAAATGGCAAAACAGATTTTCGCAGACTTAATTCATCAATTAGTCATATTCTAAATAATCCTATATATTGCTATAACTGAAATTAAGCAAATTAATCGGCAATGAAATTCGACAGTTTTTTCAGAACCAGAAACTGGAAAAGAAATTAAAATAAAAAAATATTGTAAGCGATATATTTATTGATTGTCAAAGTTGTGTCTTGAATCGAAAATAATTTGAAGAAATCGAAAATAATAAAAGAAAGAAAATAAAGAAAGATTTTCATAGGCAAACCAAAGATTATCCATAGCCTTGAAGACTGGAAAAACAGGCGACAATCTGCATAACTGCTGAGTTTGGTTCAAATAATTAGTTCAGCAAAAAAGTAGTTCAGACTCCGACTGAACTTTCGAACGATCGTTCCACTGACAGCTATTGGATATAGTGATTCGATCAGTTCCGTTTCTGAATTTCAATCGGTTTGACAGCAGACACGTTATTTTCAATGGATATTATTGATAACTTGGTAGCAATAGTCACATTCAATTAGAAGACAAATTTGCAGAGAATACCAAAGTTTTCATCACTTTTCTCTCTCTCTCTGTCTCACTCGCTCTCTATCGCTGTCTCACTCGCTCTCTATCGCTGTCTCATTCTTTCGGCACACTTTTCAAATAGAAATTTCCATCATCACCGCAATTAAGACATTCTTGGCGCATCCGAGCATCATTCATCGCTATCTTTATGACTATGGCTGTATGGCAATGGGGCACTTATCGCCATCGTTCAAATCAACGCAACAGCAACAACAACAACGACAACAAGTAGCAATTGAATGAACCCTGAACTCTTTCCACATGCTGCTGCTGGCTGCATTATCTGACTTATTTGGTTTGGGGTCTAACCCTGACCGATATGACGAGAGCTCCTCTCTCTGTCTGTCCAACTGTCTGTCCAACTGTCTGTCTGTGTCTGTGTGTGTCTTTGCTAGCTGAGCAACAATTAGCAGCTCAATT
Source organism: Drosophila silvestris (assembly GCA_035043445.1). Classification (NCBI taxonomy): domain Eukaryota; kingdom Metazoa; phylum Arthropoda; class Insecta; order Diptera; family Drosophilidae; genus Drosophila; species Drosophila silvestris. Next base: position 375,274 of record JAWNMZ010000039.1, read on the forward strand.
TCAATTTCAATTTCAATTTGAGTTTGAGTTTTTAGCGAGCAACGCCCACGAAATGAGCTCATGCCTCAAAAGTGGAAGAAACATGAACCATTCCCCCATACGAAAATGAATGCGTAAATATTTTAATGAATTTTAATTGCGGTACTTAGATAACGCAATCAATTTGTGTCCACAACTGGTGAATCAGTCGGCAGTGCCACATCATCATCATTATCATTAGCCAGATCGTGATCATGATGATCATGATGATTGTGTTGATGAATATTCAGACGTCAACGCAAGCATTTCATCATTCACTTGACTTTTCTACATTTTTTTCTCATTTACTTTTTCCATTTTCTTTTTTTTTATTATTGTTTCTTTTGTCATTTATGGTTTTTGCTTACATTTGATTTAATTTAATTTTTATTTGAGTTTTACTTTCTTCCTGTCCCTCGCACTGAATACAATGCACAACTTTCTAATACGCTGCCACAGCCAGCTTCAGCTACAGACACAGACGCAGACACAGATACAGATACAGACACAGATACAGAGCCAGTCACAGCTGCAGATACAGATACAAACTTGCAAAAGATACTGGATACCTTTTTATGCTCTGAACCCATAGAAAATGGATGCAAAAAGTGATGATGAAGTTGTGCCAGTTTATGTTACAGACCAGACACCATACTAAACATATATATATATATACATATATATACCTGATCAGCATCAACAACCGCTGCGAGCTGGCCATGTCCAACTGAACAAGCTTATCTCAGAGACTCTGTTATAAAATATATAGTTTCTTGTGAAATTTATTACATTTTATCGATAACTTATCGATATAAATCGACAATAAAAACCATATTTTCAATAATATATCTTTCTATTCGAACATATTTATACATTGGCACAGCACTGATCAACTGTACAAATTGATTCAAGATCGGCTGATGATTTGAATTGAATATCTAAAACATGTACGAGTTATGGATGGGTGAAGATTTGAATGCAGGGTATCTGCTAGTCGAGCACTCACGACACTACAACAGCTTTACTCTCTTTTCTTTTTCTTTCTTTTTGGCGGAACAAAGATTAATGTTGGCAAACAATGCAGCATAAAAGCTGACAGCAAAAAGCATTTAATTTGCTCGTTCGTAAACGTTTCACTGGCAGCAGAACTAAAAACGTAACGGAAGCCAAACTGAAAGCTAAGTTAATGTACACGATATAATATATATATATATATATATATATATATATATACACATACATACATATCTATGTAGACATAGTAGAGAGAGAGAGAGAGAGAGAGATGAAAGCAACGAAAACGAAAACGGAGACGAAAACAAAAAGCAAAAGCTAGCAAACAACAAAAGTTATAATCATTAAACACTACTTAAATCTTATGTGTATAACTTTTGTGATAGGCTCCCGTTTATTAATTAATATACTTTATGCAATGCTTTGAATTTGTATTTTTATAGCCTCATCTTGGCCAACAATGAGAGTGTGCCTGTGTTTGGCACTGGTCATGTGACTCTCTCTTTCTCTCTTACTCTCTATCGCTCTCTCTCCGAGTCCGGCTCTGGGTGTGGGGATTGGCTTTTGGTGGTTGCATGCTCGCAGCGGGGTTCGTTCACACGTACAATTTCCACTCAAGCGCGGCACAAACATTCCAAAAGGGAACCGGAGATGTTGCGAAAGGGCGTGTTTGCCGCATTGCCGAATTGTGTAGGCCCTTTTTGGTGGCTATTAATTAACAATAAATGCAATAATTATTTATTGTTTTGTTGACCTCTTTTTTTGCATAATTAAATTGTGTTTTTTTTTGCTGACGAGCCTCGAAATATATTAAAGTATTTGAATAATAATTACAAATTTATAATAATTAATTATGGTTATGGATTGCATTTTGTTCGGTACTTGATTCAGTTGTGGGAACTAATAATATTGGTGCTGTAACTGTTTTTTTTCCAGTTCCAGTTTGATATCCTGTTTGAAACATAATAATTGTCGTGAATGCATGGAAATGAGCCGCGGGTTGGGAACTCTTTTTCTCTATCCTATTATTATCCTATTCCTATCCTAGTGCAATCCTATTCGTATACTATTCTTATCCAATCCTATTCCAATCCTGCTCATATTATATTCCTAGCATATTCCTGTTTTATTCACATCGGTTTCCGATCCCTTTAATAACCAATTCCAATCGTATCCCAATCCTATTCCTCGTCTATCCATCTATATTAACTATGTAGATATATTGTTATGGCAATCTAAACATAATCCAGGCATACCCAACTGGATGACATAGCCATAATGCCCTGCCACACTTTCGTAGAGCAGAGTATTGTTGAGTCGAAGGGAGTTTCGATGCTTTTCATTCAGTGTGTGAAAGTTGGCGCTGTTCGACCCCAAAACATGACTGACTAAATGTGAATTATAAATAACTAAAAACTTATAAATATAAATACATCTATTATTTTCTTATGCACACATATATATATATATATATATATATATATGCATTGTTATGCTGGAAAATGTTAAGCGGGAGGGGTAAGGTAAATGGGAAAACTGAAAACCAAATCCGAAACTAGACACGTAAATGCAACAAACAAACACTTTAAAGCATATATTCTAAATTTAGTTGTTCACACTACGCGTTGGCACACACACACACACACACACACACATACAGACAGATGAAAATACAGATACAAAAAATGGGGACACAAATGCTGACAATCGTTTAGCGTTCAATTTGCTGCTCTTCCTTTGCCGAGAATCAAGCCAAGGGTTCGAAACTGTTTATTATAATTATTCTTATAGATATGCAAGCTCAAATTGTGTAAAGAGCTGGGTGTCAAACCGGATTTGGATTTGGAACTGGAACTGGAACTGCAACTGTAACAATGAATTTCATCAGCAAAGTAGTTGAACAATAATTGTTTGTGGTCAAAGCACATTTCAAAAAGAAATCGTTTCGGAAAAATTGGAGCTGTGAATTGAGAACGTTGACTCCGACGAAGAGGGGCAGATTTCTGAAGTACACAAAATCGAAAAGAGTTGTGTACAAAATGCTATGGTGGAATACTATCGAAAGTGGAAAGGATTATGGTCAAGCTATCAAAATTGCCAAGGAATTTCTGGGATCACTGCGGCGGCAAAGAAATCGGAGCAGTCGCCAGGTTAGATTTGCCGGTGCCGCATCCAGCAATGACAGTGGCCAACCTGGTTCATCTGGCAGCAACTGCACCGGTTTCGATCGCAGCCTGGAGGCTGACAAGATTTTGGTTCGCCTCACAAGCCGCATTAAGCTGAAGGGCCTCGATCGAAGAACGAAGATTGAATACATAAATATGTGAAGATATTATCGAATAATTAATTAATAATTAATTAATAATTAATTAAAAATTTACAAACCAGAGTGGGAATCGGTATCGATACCTAAAAATGTATCGGTTTGCCAAAATGTTAAACAAAATAAGCAAATCATCTTGAATCAAATGAGAATTGCTTTGGAGAAAGAAAAAAGATTTAGTTTTCGAGTTGAGTGCAGGGTATTCACTAGTCGAGACTCTCTCGATTTGTGCATTCTTGCTTGGTTTATAAATAGGCCATTGGCGAAGCGGAGAGGAGAGGAGCGAAGTGAAAACCGTTTCTATGGCTTCCATTTGCAGCTAACAATGCCAAATGAAATGAATTTGCTGTTGTTGCCAGCAGTTATGTGGCCCATAAATGCAGAAAACGGCCAAAACGGCGAAAACAACCGCATAGCAAAGGCCAAAAAACTTTAAGCCAAAACTCTAATGATCATTATGTATGCCTCTATTTAGCTAATCAATCAATCAATCAAACCAACCAACACACTTTGCCAATTGACCCCCATAGGGAAAAATAAATAAGAAAAGACTTGAAACAATTCAATTCAATTCAAATCATTTCAAATCATTTCGATCGATGTTTGAAAACGCTTCGCAATATTGCCCACAGTCTGAGTTGAGTTTAAGCCCAAAGAAATGTGCATTTTAATTTAAATATTAAATACACTGCGCGACAAAAGTGTGTTACGCAATTCCAATTTGGCTTGCTGTGCGAATTTCAATAGTTTTGTTCTTTGAATTCGTGTCAAAATCATTTTCAAATTACAAAATCAACTCGAATCAAAACGAATATTCAGTTGCGGTTCTGGTTCTGGTTCTGCTGAGTGCTTCAATCGGTTAACGGTTAACGGTTTTCATTTCCGTCTAGAAATATGGTAATATGCAATTTCGTTAACGGTTTTAGTTCCAGTTTGATTGCCTCCCAACGAATCGGGAAATGTCGAATTTGGTTTCGGTTTCAATCGGTTAATTTCGCCAAAGGGCAATTCTGGTTTTTAATCGGTTAATTTAACCGAAATCATCAAATTATCATGTTTTTTAATCAAATAAATGCCGAAATTGAATGAGTCATCAGCGATCAGCTCTCGTCCAGCCAGTTTTGATTATTATTATTAAACTGCAGTTATAAACTGAACAATCTAGCTTAAAGGGAGGAGGGGGGTTATAGCTTGGCTACTGCGGCCATCTGGCAGAGTGGCAATTCGATTTTATTTGATTGCATTTCATTTCCAACTCGAAACCCTTTTCAATTTCTACAATTTGTGTTTCTGATGCCAGCATTTAATGCAAACATTTTATTTTTGCTCGTTTGTTGCCGCCGCCGGCTTGGCGTTGTCCTTGACAGTTTTTCCCTCTCTCTCTCTCTCTCTCTATTTCTCTCTCTCTCTCTCTCTGAGTGTTGCCATTGCTGCTGATGATGATGTAATTGCCGGCGGCATTTGTCGATTTGCTGTTTTTTTGTTTTTTTTTTTTTGAGACATGCGAGAGCTCGTCTTGATTAGTCATTGTATCTGTATCTGTATCTGTATCTGTATCTGTATCTGCGGCTACACGTTGGTATCTACATACATAGATACATATTTATACAATGTTGCCTTCGGTTGATTTGCAGCTGAATCCCATTGGCAAATATTATAATAACAATAATTTTACTTTATAGGAAAATATTTTCCTTTAAAAAATTAACTTATCGAATTTTACTATTTTTCGAGTTGGTTTCGAGTCACGGTTCAAAAAGTACCATATTATAAATTCCATTCATTTTCAAAGGTATTTCGTTTTAGGAATTCAAGTCAAAATTTAAATAGCGATGACAACTAAAGGAATTTTTAATATGCACGATATTTGTCAAGTTAAGTTTTCCATTTGAATTCCATAGATCGATTTCGAGCTATTCTCGTTGGCAATTTGTAGCTATAGCTGCATAACTGTTTATTTGGGATCATCGTTGTGGTGCATGCAACAACAGGGGACAATTAGCTGTGGCTGGTCATAGTGCAGAGTGCATAGTGCAAAAGAGGTTAATGTCCTTTTGCAATTTTGCACTTGGGCAGGAAATGATTTTCAGGCAACCCCCAATAATAACAGCGATGGCAACCCTAAACTGTGGCGAACGGTGCGGGGTGGGGCTGGGCGGGGGAGAGAGGTCTACTGACAACACAGCTGAGGCCTGTCCGCTCCTGCATTCCCCTTCCCACCCCGCCCACTGTCCCTTTCCAGTTTGTGTGTCGTAACACGCATACGCCATGTTGTGCCTTCTGTGCATGACTCATACGACCCTCAGTTTGGGGTGGATGGGTGGTTTTAGCTGTTGCGAAACTACCCCCGTCTATATTTATACAGTTTGATTATTGTTTTAGTCAGGACATGTGGTGTTCTTCTGTTCCTCTGTTCTTCTTCAGCTTTTTGCTGTTGTTTGCTGCACTCTTTTCAAGGATACACATCAACTTCCTGCAAATATGGCCTCCCCACTCAACCTCCTTTTATATATATAATCGATTTATATATAGTTTAAAAGCAGCCACCTTTCATAATTGATTAAGCCCGCACGTAATTCGAGATTTCTCAGGAGGGGCAAATTGGCAGAAGTTGGTGTTCTAAACTTGTTTAAAAAAAGAAAGAATTTTAAGCTCTCTTTGATTAAATGAAAGGATTAAATAAATGTTCAACACTGTGATAAATTGAGTGCGAAATAAGGTTCTCTTAAATAAAAGCACCCAAATCACATTTGACAACAAAATTAAAAATGTTTTCTGTTTAGTTTGACAGGCAGCAGCTGGCTTAAAAAAAAAACAAAAAACAGAATCACAACTAATTTGGCTAAAACGGGTTTCTCTTTCTTTTCTTTTCTTTCATTTTCACAGTCAGGATTTGGCGACAGGACATTGAACCTTGTGGGAAAAGTAGGTCGCCAGCTGGGACAGCTGCTGCTTGAGTTTGAGCAGCGCTTCCAGCCGCACTTCCAATTCCAGTGTCCACTTCCAGACTCAGTCAGCGCCAAGGCTGCTGCAGAAATTGCATCAGCAAATCGCATGACAAAAGAAATGGAAAAAAGCCGTATACAAAAAAAGAAAAGAAAAGAAATGCAATCGAAGAAAATAAAAGTTGCGGCAAACTCAACTCAAATCGGTTATGTCAACGCCTGCTGAAGAGTGTAAATCGTTGCTACACTGAGACAAAAAACAAACGAAGGAAATAAAATATAATCCCAAATAATTTGTTGCTCTTTTTCATTACAAATTTAGTTATTTATTTTTCATTCTAATTATCATATTTTATTATTTCAAAGAACAAAACGGTTGAGTCATTCAGACTTTGAGTTATGGACATTTTTTGAGTCATAGAAGCTTTGAGTTATGACGATGCTTAAAAAAACGTCGACTTTAAGCAGTTCGACTTGGTTTCCGTCTGCGACTTTAGCTAAATGATGAATTTGTACAGCTTAACCAATTGACAGCAATCAATAAGATTTGTGTTTTTTTCTCTGAGTGTACTGTCGCGACGCGTGTCCCACGCTGTGGTCAAATGAAAAATGCTTGGATTGGCCAAGTGTCTGAGTGGCTGGCAGTAAACCGGAAAGCGGGCCCACAACTGTTAGCCAAACGGGCTGCATTGGCACATTTGGTCAGCACCTTATTTATTTGTTGTTTTTTTTTTTAAGTGGCACACAAATGCGGTCGTTTTTATGTCACCGTCGCATGCACCAACAACAACAACAACAACAAAAACAACAACAACTGTCAGCAATAATGAGCTGCCATTAAAGTTTGGCTTCTCATGCATATGTATATATGTACATAAAGTAGGCAAAGCTCAACTTGGTTTCAAAGTTGGTCGATAATAATCAGCAATTGACATTTACAATGCGTGAATTATTTCCGTTGAATACTTTTCTGATGTCATCCATCGAAAAATATGATCATAACTGAGATTACACATTGCCATTTGCTCAGTGTACAAATTTTGCATTCGCTATTCTTGTTGTTCTTGTTATTGTTGTTGTTGTTGTGATTAAACGTGTTCTTGCAGAGCACACCAAAAACAGAGAACTGCTCCAACAACAAAAACAACAACAACAGAGAAGTAAAAACTAGCAGCAATGCAGTTCACAGAAGAAGCAGAAAGTTTTCTACGCAGCTGCAGACCTTCGTCAAATGGATGCTGCACACAGACTCACTCACTCACACACACACACCTACACGCAGTGCTCGACCTTCGTTAAAAAAAAAGACGAAGAAGGCGAGAATGAAAAATAATTAGTAACGTAAATATTGACAAGCAACCCAGGCAAACAAGAACAAAAGAAAGAAACAAAATATCACAGTTAGATGACTTGATGAAGCAGCGATGCCAGTACGTTAAGGTGTAAGTGAGATGGACAAGGCAGTGCATCTCTAGCAGAGGTATGTAAACGGTATGTAAATGATGCGCTCGCTCTCAACATCAATGTCAAACAGAAGTGGAAAGCTTACGAGAGTGAAGGAGACAACACTTGCATTCCATTTGTCGTCAAATATGCACTATGCGAAAAGTAAAAACTGAATGAGAAGTGAGTGCAGGGCGAATGAATAAAACATAAGAGTTCAAAATGCACATGATGAATGTGCCTAATTGACAAGCTATCTAAATACATATATACATATATATATATATATATATATTTGCATTCAGCTTGGCGTGTCATCATCATCATGATCATATTCCATATTCAGACTCGCCCTCATTCATCATTCACGAATGTGAATATTATGTGCATTTCAAATAATTTTTTGGAGAGATAGAGCACGCGATTGTTAAATTTATTGGCTAACTTCAGCCAAAGACAAAATCGAAAAGAAAAAAACATAAATATAAAAAAAACAAACAAATAATAAAACGTTGCAAATTGCGAGCGCTTAAAACCAATAAACACAAAACGCAACAAACAAAAGGAGTAAGAATGCTGTAGTTAAGTGAGCACGACTACGATATACCCTGCAGCCAGCTGTAAAATATATTAGAAGAGTACAAAATAATACTAAGTATGTATTTATGGAAAGACTCTCTCTATCCTTAAGTTTTGTTGCTTTTATTGCTATCGGAGACGGACGGACATCGACTCGTCTGTTAATCGAAGATGCTTGCTTCTGCTTGTTGCAAACATTTGTAGAAAATCGTTATACCCTTCTTTTTACGCATTTTCGATGGGTTAAGTGTATAAAACCCAACTCAATTAGCCATCTCTCTCTCACTCAAACTCCACACGCTCTCTCTCTCGCTTGCTCGCTCGCTCGCTGTGGCGCTCTTTCGTTAAGTGATGCGCTTTGCTTGAGTCGGGCAAATGCACTTTATAAATGCCTTTTTATCAGCAGCGGTCAGCGGCAGTCGCTTGTTGTTGTTGTTGTTCGTTCGCTTTTTGTTATGAGTTATGATTTACGTTTTACGCACCGCAAAACGTAGGCAATTGCAGTGTTTTATTTATTTATTTATTTTTTCTTCTCTGAATTACTTTGCTTTGACAAACGCCACTCAACGCTGATTGTGACTTCCACCCGCCATCCCCCAGCATCCAGCAACCCCGCATCGCAGACAAGTGGGTTACAGTTTAACATTGATTGTATTTTGTTGTTGTTTCTTTTCATACGAGGGGCCTTAAGGGGGCGGGGGCAAGGAGGTTGCACTTCCGCTAGACGCTGGTCAAGGGTTGTTTTTTTTGTTGTTGTTGGGATGCAGCAGTGAAAAAAGTGTAGATAGCAAAATTGTCTCAAGAGTCAGACGACAGTCGACAGTCGACTTTTATCGATCCAACAATGTTGAATGCTACACCCCTCACCCCTGCCCCACCTCCTCCCGCCCCTCTCGCTTGGCCTGTATCAGGATTACGTCGTTATATGGCGCCAGGGTTGCCAGCAAGTTTGGGGGTTGACGCATGCGCTCTGCCTAATTGTGGAAAAATAGATGGCGCATTGCATTCTTACATCTTTGCCATGTACATAATCTCTCTCTCTGTCCATTATTCTATGTGCCTATTATTAGGTGAGCAATTTTTGATTAACCGGTTAACCGTTAACCCCAGCTGAACCGTTTCGTTGAAAAGCTATGCTTAAAGCGAGCAAAGCTGAACACAAGCAAAGCTGAACTTAAAGCTCAACTATTAATAATGCATTTACTTCATTTTTCTCTCTTATAGGTTATTAAGTACCAATCAATGAATGAGTCAATCAATCATCAGTCAGTCTATCTATCATCATTTGCATATATTAATTACATCCCTCAATCACCAGTCAGTCAGTCAACAATCAATCATTTTCCAACAGCACAAATTGTTTAATTTGTCGTGTAGGTTATAAAGCACCAATCAATCAATAAGTCAGTTAATCATCAGTCATTCAATCTGCATATCTGAATCATATCAATGCATACGAGTGATGAATAAAATAAAAAATATATAAAATAATATATATTTATATTAACACCAATCAATTGCCGATCAATCAACTAGCCATCATTTTAATTTGATATGATATATATATATATATATAAAATTAATGAATAAAATAAATGGCATAAAATAAAATGAACAGAAATGATCAAACACTAATCAATCACCCATCAATCAACGATCAATGATGTTAATTTGATACTCACTGGCATTCGTTCATGATCTCCTCCTGGCTGCGCACCTGAACGGGTGCAAGTTCCTCGACATTCTCCTCGTAGTTGCCGAAGCACTTGGTGATCTTCTCGTCGAACGTGTTGACCAGATCCTCCAGACTGCCACCGAAAGTCTCGGTGAAATTGTCCACATTGTCTGCGGCTCGCCTATCGCCGCCCAGGCTGAAACCGAGTCCCACGCCCGGCGTTGCATCGCCAAAAACATCGCTCAAATTGTGCGTATTGCAATTGGGACTAATATTTCCACCTGCACCCGAACCAGAACCAGCTGCTCCAGCGCCAGCGCCAGCGACTGCTGCTGCTGCGCCGCCATTTTTGCTGAGATGTGCATCACGGACAGCATCCTCGAGCAGGCGTAATTTGTCCTGCTGCTGCTGCTTGGCGTTGCCATCCTTCAGATTCCGATTGGCATTGAGGGCATTCTGATTGGAGATGAAGTCACAGCCGCCCCATTCGTCTGTCTCCTCGAATTTCGCCAGTGGAGCCTCGAATTTAAGCTCGGCCATTTTCGTGCCGAGGTCACGCATGGCACGCGGGGGTTGCTGGTGATGTTAATTGGTGGATGGGCGGGGGCAAGAGCGTGGAGGGGGTTGGACTCGTTTAGCCTGCTTGCTAAGAACAAGTCGCAAGCGGTCTTTGCCTGTTGTTATTGTTGTTTTTGTTGATTTTATTTTATTATTTTTCTTTTTGAATACACCACAAACAAACAAACAGAAAAAAACAAAAACTCTCGCAGTTCTCACTCGCACTCTCTCTCTCTGTCGCACCTGTGCTAAAAGTGTCTTCAACCCCTATTTGTAGGCACAATTCGCATTCACTTGTCACCCACCGTCCTTTCTTTCCTTTTTGTCGCTATTCGCTTTTCGTATTTGATCTGCACAAAATATCTATTGCTTTTGCTTTAGCTGCTTCTCACTGTTATTGCCTCCTCCTCCTCCTCCTTCGGCTGCTGCTGCTGCTGCTGCACCGTAAACAAAAACAAATACGATACGAATTAAAAAAAATACGATACAATCAAAGAAACGCTGTGTGGCAGCGTCTGACTAATGAATATATATGTCGCGTGCTAAAAACACTTTGAGTTTCTGTTATTTATTTGCCTTAATACAATTTGATAATTGTTGTTATTGCAGCAAATAAAACACAAGCGAAAACACATGCGGAGCAGAGTCGACGATACGCGCTTGACGACGACAGCGACGACACCAAAACATACGAAAGCGAACAGCGACGGTTTATTTGCGACTACATGTCGTGCAGTGTGCCCGCATGCAGCAAACCAGCAAAATACGAAACGATATCAATATAAATACTAGCAGTTAAATACCATGTATTGTTTAATCACATCGATATCGATAACAGATTGAGAGCGTTAGCTAAATAATCGAATGCAGGCGGCCGCATTCAAATTTCCTTTCAAATCTTTACTTGCATCAATAAAAGAGCTTGCATTTTTTTTTATATTCTGTTTTATTACAATATAAATTAATATTTATATTTAATAATACATTATTAGAGTCCGAGTCCTAACATTTCATATTATTTTTCTTAAAATTTTGTTTTGTTTTTATACTGCGTAATATCGAAGCACACTGCCCAGCGGCATTTTAATATTATTATTATAATTTTTTTGTGGTTTGTTTTTAACATTCGTTTCTTTTTGAGTTTTTTGTTATAGCTTCTGGGTCAAAAAAATATGGTTAGTTTTTAATATATATATACGTAGTAAGTAGGACTTGTTTTCTTGCCCATTTTCTGTGGGTTATCATTTTTAGTGCTTTTGAGAAATGCAATCAACAACAGAACTGTTAAACATTTTTTGTTTTTCGTTTTTCGATTTTTTTTTGTCTTTTTATTTTTTGGGTTGGTTAAATATCTTGAGAGAAGCACATACAAACATACAAGCGCAGGTGTGCGTGTGTGTGTGTGTGCGTGTGTGTGTGTATGTAGATATGCATTTATTATCACACACACACGCACACACACAGAGACACAAACATGTATGTATTTGTTCAATTGTTTATTTTTTCAAGGCTAAGCTACAACATTATGTTCTCCTTCGCTTCATTTTGCAGGGTATCTTAAAAGCAGTTTGTTTCTTGCAAGTAGTGTACAATTCTGGGTGTGTGTGTGGCTTTTTTGTCTTTTTTGTCTTTTTTAGTTAGATAAGAATTAAATATTTAAATAAATATTAGTACATAAATTTATGCTAAAAAAAGAAATGCAAAAACATTGTCTCCAAATCTCAACTCAACTGCACTTAAAATTCATAATAAATTTCATTCGCATCAAATTCTTTTTCTCCAAAGTCGTTTGCTTAAACAATTACAATTATTAATAATAATAGTATTAAATAAAAAAGAAAATAAAAGATCGACTGGAAAATGGCGTCTAGTAAATTCCATTTGAATTTATATTTTAAATTATTTCAAAAATTGAAATTGACACTCAATAAAAAAAAAAAACAAAAAAAAACTCATAAATAATACGGTTGTTTAATGTTTAATCAGTAACAAATATTATAGCAATACGTAAATTGGTTTTGGTGCGGGTTGTTGTTATTTTCAATAAACTAATACAAATTAAATACATTGTTTTGTGGCCTTTTCCTTAACTTTCTTTCGTTTGCTTTTTTTTTTGTTTTTTTTTGTTTGTTTGTTTGTGTTAGTTTTAAATAAATACAGTGTATAATTATTAAATAGTTGTAAATTGTACAAATTATTTAATGGAATCTCATATTATGTAAGATATATGTTTAGTATTATGCATATTAGATGTATGTATAAAATAAATGTCTTTTTGTTTTCACACTATTAAAACAAAAACAATCAAAGGCAACTTACTGAGTTTTGTTGTACGCTCCCACAAATATATATATATATATATATATATATATATGTATACATATAATAATAAATATATATATATATATATATATATATATATTTATAAATTGTACAACTGTTAGTTATTTGCCGTATTTATTTGCGCTTTTTCGTGCCATGTTTTTTAGTTTTCTTCCTTTTTTTCCAGTGTTGCTGCTGTTTTCAACATGCAGCTTGCCGTTAAAAGCTTGACTGTGTGTGTGTGTGTGTGTGAGTGAGTGAGTGTGTGTGTGTGAGGTAAGCTATTACAAAAAAGAGTGCATAAAGTTAACTGTAATTCAATAGAGTGTTGCAAAAGTCTAACAACAACATAACTAAGGTAAACAATGAGAAATTCGATATTATTGGGCAGCCACAATAGAAAATAATAATAAAGTGTAAGGATAAATGTGTGTGCGTGTGTGTGTGTGTGTGTGTGCTGTGTGTGTGTTGTGTTCATCTAGAATCAACTACATATATGCCAGCAGCTCTAAGGGGGCTCTCTCTAGGACTAATACGGTAGAGTTTGGAATTGGAAAAATTAAGTGCTTAAAAATTATGCAAAAATACTAGAATAAACTGGCATAGTGTTTGGATTTGCAGTTTGTATTAGTTGGTTGTTTGCTGTTTGTTTGTTTGTTTGTTTGTTTGCTGTTGCCACGTTTTTAACGCTTATTGTTAGTGGGCTTGAAATTGCAGGACAGCATCTCCTCCTTGGCCAATTTGGCCCGATATTCGGCCATCATATCGCGACACTGTATGGATATTTCGAGCAGTGTCGAGAACATTGTCTCGCCCCGCTTACAATACGCATCCTGATCGTAATCGACATAATTGGTTAAATCATACAGCGCCTTCGATTCGGCCAAGAAATTCTCGAGAGTTGCGTTCACACTGCGATGATATTCGACGACCATTTCCTCGGTCTGTTGCAGATCATCAATTGCCTGATGTTGCACAATTAGCTCGTCCGACATATCATTTTCCTGCCACATCCAGATAGAGAGAGATAGATAGTGAGAGAGAGAGCGAGAAAGAGAGATCATCATTATTATTATTATTATGCATTTATAAAATCGCTTCTTTTGCTGATATCGAATTATATTTATTATAGTTCATATATGGGTTTAATTAGATAAATATATATATTTATATATACATGTATTATTATCGATTTTGGAATTATATTTAATTTGCTTGCCGCCAAATTGAAAGTCTTGCTCAGTATACAGTTTGTTTCGTCACAATATATATATATATATACATATATATATATAGGGAGATATATATAAGCTATACCTAAGCCATGTGCATATTGTACAGTAAATCTTGTTTAACCAGAATTTGAATCGACATTGGAAGGTTATTCGAATACCAGTTTCATTTGAATCTTCATTATTTTGGGGTTATTCACCATTTTACATAAACCGTCGAGCCTCCCAATTATTGGGTTTATCTGATTTGCTTGCTCGATAAGTATAGCTATTTTGAGGCTAGCAATAGAAAAACGATCGATTAGAGAGATCAACGCAAATCGATTTGTATCGATAAAATGAAATAAACTTGATCGGAGAATGGACGGAGGACATGGCTAGTAGATCGATTCAGCTCTGTTAAATTTGATCATATATATAGAGTATATATATATATATATATATTGGCAAATTTGTACTTACGCTCAGCGAACTTAACATGGCCAAGTCCATGTTGGCTGCATTGCCGTTCTTATTGTTGTTGTTATTGTTGTTGTGGCCGCGCTGCAGCGATTGATGATGATGATGATGCTGGTGATGATGATGGGCGGATGAAATGCCGCCAACTCCCTGTTCAGTCAGTTGCTGTTCCTCCTCCTCGCCATCGTCCATGATCTCGATGGGCTCGCCATCGCCATGGCCAATCTCCTGTACATCCTTGACGACCAGCTCCTTGACACGATCCGCATAGCGTAGCGTATTCAATGTATGCTCCACACTGCTCAATCCCGGCGAGATCATCGCAATCATGCAAGTCTTACTCTTCTCACCAATAAACGAATCGCGCAGCACCTGCGTCAATTTGGAGACACGGAATGGTAAATGTGCCGATTGTTTGCCCAATGCACGAATGCACTCCTTTAATGCCAACAGCGATTTATTGATCTCAGCACCCTCCATACGTGTCTGTCTATCCGCCGATGATGTGTCCACACCTCGCTCATTGCCAGCCAAATCAATAAATGAGAATTTTCCATGAATTTTGCTGCTGCCCATCGGGCGCAATACAATTTGAAATACGGCATGCGAACGCGATGAATTCGAATTGGCCGATGTTTGGCCAGAGGTACGCGCCGCATTGCCGTGCTGGATGAGCTTGAGGACCTCCTCAACGCCATCGACAACGCGCTCGGTGAGGCCAACGACCTGCACCTGTTGCTTGCCATCCTCGAGGACGCGCAGCTTTTGCTTATCGGCCAGCAAGTCAAAGACCTAAAAAACCAATTCATTTTAGTACTGAACGAGTATGTTGTATATATATATATATATATATATATATATATATATATAGATAGCTCACCTTGCCGCTGTAAATCTCAAAGAAACTGGCCGAGACGACCAGGTTTAGGGAGCGATATCGTGGCCCATTGAGCAGCACAAATACATCCTTGGCGGCCATCGCATAGATGCCGTTCTTGCAGTCCTGCACCTTACCGTTAAACTCACCGCCCATTGTGTGCGTCTTGCCCGACCCCGTCTGTCCGTAGGCAAAGCACGTGGCCATCCCGCCCTCAAAGATGGTCTTCACCAGTGGCTTAGCGGTGTACCTGTGTTGAGCAAAGGATTCAGATTCGATTAGAAAGCAAGCACAAACAAATTATCGAATCAATTATGAATTATAAATAATTAGTAATTAATTAATAATTAATTGTCTATTCAAATGAAGGTTATTTTATAAATGCAAATAGCTTTGGTTGAGAAGCAGAAAATGCCTCTTTGAGAACAACAACTTTACCCTCAGTTGTCCATAAAATATTGCTAGAGTATTGGACTGACCAGCTTAGATGCTCCTCTGCGAACTTCATGCACTTGACTAGGGATAGAAGAGCGAACTGTTTTGGGAAGCAGACTTTGAAATTAAGCTCTTTTTGACATAAGCCTATATTGAAGTCATTTTAGTCAGAGCTGTCGCGAATTAAGCTTTTCATCTGCTTTATATATATATATTTACACCCAACTTCTTGACATCTCTGTAAAATTGTTCATAGAATATGATTTTCGGTATGATTTTGTGCTTATCCGCGGGGATCATTTTGGATTTATTTAATATTTTATGTCGAAATAATAAATAATAATTATAAGGTAATGAAAGTAAAATCTTTTAAAGATATGTTTCCTATAAGCACACATCTGCGAATCAGAACGATTTCTATACAAAATGCGTATTATTTTTAATACTTTTGGCCCGTTTCCCTTCAAATTAAAAAAAAAATAAAATATATATATATATATATAAAAGAATTTCAGTAGCAGAACCACCTTAAGCTTATGAAAGGAATACTAAACAATATAAAAAAATAAATGGTTTGTTTTTATTTTTATTCGTCATTCAGACGCATTTCAAATTGGCAAATTGGTGTAGCTGTGTCTAACAGAGCCCGATTCGGATTCGGATTCGGATTAGAAAGCACAAAGTACATTTACAGTAACAAGTTGACAAAAAGTTGCCGATTGACACTAATTGATAATTATACCGATAATTGATGTCGTTTATGTGGCCAAGCTAGTTGTTTTCATATATAGAATAATCTTTGTTGATGTTAATGTTTATAGAACTTGACATTTTTTTCGTCGAGTTGAATTAACGATAAATGACGTACAAATATATAAATAGTCTGCTAATTCATACAAATACTATGTGGTTTAAAGTTGTTATTAAAAAAAAACAAGAAAATCAGCTCACACACATTGCGAAAGATACAATGAGAAAGAGGGAGATAGAGAGGGAGAGAGAGCGAGAGAGATAGGTAGCGTTTGCTTATCAGAGTCTATGATTAAATTTCTCCGAACGTGGCGCAGCAGTTTTAATGCCATTGACTCATGCGCAGAAAAAGCCGGAAGGAAGACGTAGAATTACCCAAATGTGGGCCAAAAACGGGCGCCAGCGGTGAGAAGAAGGTTGTCGAAAGCAAAACGAAAGCAAAACGTAGCGTCAGATAACCAAACAGAACACAGCAGAGGCCGGCAAAAAAAAAACCAAAAACAAATAATAAATACACAAATAATAAGAAGCTTTAATTCCGTGCAATGACAAATGCTGCTGTCGACGTCAACGTCGACGTCGCTGCCAATGACAACAACGGTTACTATTTGAAACAAGCAGCGTTTTTTGATTGTTTGCAAAAAAAGAAAAATATAACAAGACCGCATGATGACCGAACTTGGTATACACTTACAGAACGAAATAATAAAATTAATTGCATAGATTGTTGCGAGGCTAGCTATGTATATGCGATGATGATCAAGAAAGTATCTACATATATACTTGTTAACGAGTTTAAAAATGCGCTGGAGAAAAAATAATAGAAGCCTTGGCGAGGGTATCGAAATCATGGCTTAAGAAATGCCGCTGGCAAGTTCATTGAGGCGAACTCGAAAAACGAAACGAGATGAAACACAAAACGAGCAAAAAGATGGCAAAAGACGGACAGCAAATACACACACACACATGCACACATATACACACACACACACACACACACACACAGACAGAAATCGAACTTTACATGTTTAGTCATACAGCAGCAGCAGCAGCTATTGAAACAACAACAACAACGGAAAAACTTGGCTATTTCGGGAGCGAATGCTTTTAAGCTTGCGCACAGTGTTGGAAAGGTGTATGCATGTGTGTGTGTGCGTGAGTGTGAGTCAGTGTTAGCGAAGCTTATGCGCATTTCGTGTGTCGCCAACGCAACACAGCAATAACAACAACAAGAAGAAGAAAAGCGCACAGCTGTTTGCCAGACAAGGACAGCCTAAGGATAAATCTATGTGTATGCATATGCATATGTTTGTGTATATGTATATATATGTGTGTAGATCATTTAAGCTGCATTTCTTAAAATTAATTAATTCAAAATTGAATTGAACTATAAATCAGATTTGATAGTCGCTAAATGTTGGCAACTACTTGAAGTACGCAAGTATTTGGGCTAAATAAGTTGCTCTAATCATGTCAATTAACACTTAGTTAACTAAATGGTAACTGCAGGCAACTGATCATATGACAAGATTGTTAGTATAAGTATAATATAGTATAAGTACCCGCTACTCTTTAAGAAGGTGACAAAACGATCTAGACCAGGTTGGAATTTACTACTCCGTAGCAGCAGCAAGAGCACCAGAAATATTGATCTGCTATTGCCACTGCTACTGCTACGAACTTTAACAGAGCCTAAAGAGTCTAAACCTTGCACTAACAAGACATGTTAAACGTTAGCTGCACACAGCTAAAGCTAAATTAATGCGATAAGATATCTATGAGGAAATAAATCATAATACATCCCTATATCTTTAAAAGGGTTGTTAGAACGCTATGGATTCAATAAGTAGTCATCAACTAAATTAAGTTTTAAAATACGTTTTAAAGAGAAAACAGCTTTAAGAATATTTCAGCCTAAGTTCTAGCAATATGTGTATGATTTAGAATTGAAAATCGTATCATATGAGAAGAAATAGTCGAGGAAATATATTTGTACTTGAACTACTAATGACACTCGCCATAAAGCCATGGATTTGAGTCCCAGGGAACCATCCTGATATATTTATATATGTATATAGGAATAGGTGTATGAATTGATAATATCAGTTGATAATATCGTTGGAGATGTACTCACTTGTAAACCATTGCATTGTCGCATGTATCGTTGAATGCATAATCGAAGCGAAATTTGTGATTCTCGAGGAATTTGGTTAGATCGACTTTGTTGCGCGGCTCATGGACCATGAGCATGTTCTTGCGCGGCACTGAAATGACATCGATCTCCTTGCGATTGACCTCCTTGCGGCTAAGCGGACGCTTGCGCACACACACAGCAATCTGATGATCATCGACGACCTGGCCATCGAGCAGCGGCACAAACTCCAGCGTATTCTGATATTCACGTATCATTTGCGCCGTCTCCCAGTTGGGATTGCCGGGATCCTGATTCATGAGTGCCACCTTTTCCTCCTTAATCTCGGCCTGGCGGGCCCGTCGCTTCTCCCGATTCTCCTTGAGACGTTCCACCTCCTTCAATGCATGGGAACGACGTGCCCCAGCTGCGGCTGCTGCTTGTGAGTTATTTGAATTATTTGTGCTGGCTGCGGCAGCCGCTGCTGCTGCTGCTGCAGCCATTGTTGCTACCGATGATGATGATGCCGATGCTGCTGCCGTTGCTGATGATGCTGTCGTTGCTGTCGAACTGTTGCTGGGCACTGCGGATGCAATGCGCGTCTGCTGTGCATTGCTGTTCGTCTGCGAGTTGATCGTATAACGTGGACGAACCATGCCCAATCCGCCGGTTGGCTGACAATTGTTGCTGTTGCTGGTGCTGTTGGTGTTGTTGGTGGTCATGTTGCCAACACTCTGACTGTTGCCCAATGGTGGCTGCTGCTGTGGCTGCTGCTGTTCACTGATTTTATTCCATTGTATGCTGGTCAGGGTCATGCGTGCCGAAACGCTGCCGGAGCCGGCACCTCCTCCTCCTCCTCCTCCACCGATGGCCGATTGTGTGGGATTGCGTGATAGATTCATGGGCACTGTTGCTGACGCTTTTTTGGACTCGCCTGTTGCAGCCGCATTGTGCAACGGTGGCTGCTGCTGCTGCTGTTGATCATTGTTGGGCGCTAGATCGGGATTTAGCGAGAGTATCGCCTCCAGTTCGACCTCCTTGCCTTTGGTCTCGCCACGTTCATACCACTCGACAGTGATGCACAATGCGGATGGATTCAGTTTGGATACAACGGCACCATGGATCCGTCCATCGGTGCGTTTGATCTTAACGTTCTGGCCAATATTAATCATATCCATTATTCGCTTGCTTTATTATGCAAATACTTGCCAACACTGGCCAGAGTCTCTATCTCTCTCTCTCTCTCTCTCTCGATCTGTCTCTGCTATTCAGTATCCTGATGATCTCTGACAATTGTTCCTGTTCTCCTTGTTGTTGTGTATATATATCCGCAACTCTTTGGATGAAAAGAGAAAGAGAGAACAAAAAAATGTATCACAGTTTGCAAATTAAATGCTTCGTCAAAAATCGAACTATATTTTGTAAGACGGAGCTTTGGTCTCGTTATACGATTTATTAATAAATGAAATAGGCTAGCCGATAAAAATCAAAATCAAATAAAAAAAATAACAAAAAAACTAACTGTCAGTGCAATCGACGCTTACTCACATCACACTCAAACACACAAATAAACATATATATATATATATATATATATATGTTGTGTTGGTTTCCAACAAAAAAAAATCACAAATAACAACGGTCGAAACGCCAGAGAGCGAGACAGCAATACCACAAAATGGCTGGCGTTCAAGTTGCTGCCGCTGCTACGGAATGACGACGACTGGCTTTGGCTTCTTCTATGTCGAGGTCGCAAAATACAAAAACCAAAAAAAAAAACAAAAAAAAAGCTAAAATACAGTAAGACACTAACTAACGGCGTCGCTCAGAGCGCGTTTTTGTGTGTGTGTGTGTGTGTGTGCAAATTTAAATGCCCAACTGTCGCTTGACGCTATCGATAACACAATTTCATCAAAATACCCGTACATATGTTAATGAAATGCTGGAGCGACGCGCCACTCGCAACGCTTTTTCCCAATTGTGATTTTGTGCGCCGTTTTTTTTGTTTTTTGCATGCATGCATCGACAGTGACGCGCTGTGCAACACTGTTTCGCGTATGCGGCACATAGCGACAGTCACAAAACTCATACACACACACTACATAAAATGTTACATGCACACACACACACACACATGCACACGCACACATGTACATATGTTTGTGCATATAAGGCGTGTGTAAAAGTGCCAAAAACAGTGCTAATCAATGCCAGCGAGCTTTACGTTGTTAATTACATACACACACACAGATGAAAACACTTGCATATGTTTGTTACGCTGCTGTTACGCTTTACGTCATGCAGTGGCTGACGGCTTTGGCTCCCACATAGAAACACTCTCACACACACACACCCATGCATACATATGCACAGGCAGGCAGGCAAAAAGACATTTGCCAATTCGTAGGCATGAAGGCTTTCACATACACACACATGTATGCATATGCATATGCGGAAATGTAATTGTGAATTTTTAAAAAACTTCTGCTGCTGCAGGCAGTCAAAATAAATACAACGTGTAACTTAGGCTCACCTCGACTCGGACACTCAGATGATTTGAACACTCGCGCTGCTTACTCTCCCAACTATTTGATAGCACAATCCATACAATTACTAAATAGTTTACTATTTAGTTCTTTTTATTTTATTTTTTTCGTTTTAATATTTTTGGAATTAAATCACAACTAGTTATCACAAGAGTGTGTTCAAAATGAAATTTACAAAGCGACCAGATGTCAACAACAGAATTTTAGTTCAGAGTTTGCTTCGCCATTGTATTTTTTTTTTGACTGCCACTGCCAGCCAGTCGGGGCAGTTATGCGCTTTACAGCACTGTCCGCAAACATTGTGCCGGCTGCCGTTGGCATCGCATCATATTTGAAATGAATTTGTGAATTTGCGGTCAGCTCATAAAAATTGCATTGTATTGCAGACGTTGTATTTACATTTACCAAGCACTGCAAATAACAATGAAATTGACATAAACAAACTCTAATTAATGCAATGAGCTCAAAGCAAAACAGCTGCTTGACTCGCGAATACATTTGGTATTTTCCCCTAACAAGTGCATTACAACATATATATATCGATATATCGATAACAGATCGCAATTGACTAACCCTGTGTGTGTTCGTGTTTGTGTGCGTGTTTGTGTTTGTGGTGGTTGCACTAAATTTGTTTGTGCGTAGAAGAAAAAAGAAAAAAGACGAAAAAAATAACAATTTGCAGAAGAGAATTTGGTAAGTGCATTCAAATAATATATAAATACATATATGCCGATTATAACTATACGAACAGCAGGCAGTCAGGCAGAATGGACATCATGGACATACAGGCTGTCGAATCGAAGCTCAGTGACGTCACAGTGACACCAATACCCCGCTCGCAAGTACAAAACTTCTACAATTATCAGCAGCAGCGAGAGCAGCGCGAACAGCAGCCCCAAATCCAAATATCCGCCATACATCATTCACGTGGCAGCAACAATTCGACAAATAGCAGCAGCAACACCGGCAACAACAGCAACATCAACCACAATAATAATAATAATAATAATATGGTCGCAACCGATTATGCCACAAACAGCAGCAACAGCAGCGGTTTAGGTGGTGGCGGCGGAGGTGGTAGTAAACGTGACCGTAACAACGTCACACAGAGCAGCGCCGCAGCGACAGCAGCGGCAGCAGCCGCCGTTGCCGCCCTGCAATACTCACCACAATTTCTGCAGGCACAGCTGGCGCTGCTGCAGAAACAATCGAATACAACGGCAACACCGTCATCGGCATCGGCATCAGCTGCGGCTGCTGCAGCAGCGGCAGCTCTATCGCTGGCCAACATTGCAGCGGCCTCGAATGGTGGACGCAGCAGCATCAACATTAACAGCATCAACAATATCAACAACAGCAACAGCAGCAACATTAACACCAACAGCAGCAGCAATCTTGGCTTGAATCTCACACAATCGCAGCTGAAGTACCCGCCACCATCAACATCGCCGGCGATCGTTACCACACAGACATCGGCGAATATAACAACGCCGCTGACATCCACTGCCAATCTGCCGACAGTTGGCAGTCTGTCCGTTGGCAACGGTTTGACCAAATATGCTCAACTCTTGGCCGTCATTGAGGAGATGGGACGCGATATACGGCCAACGTATACGGGATCGCGCAGCTCGACGGAGCGACTGAAGCGTGGCATTGTCCATGCACGCATCCTGGTCCGTGAGTGCCTCATGGAAACGGAGCGTGCAGCGCGCCAATGAGAGGAGGAGTGCGGCATGCCGCATCTTAAATCGCCAGATTAAGCTCTACTCTCCATCTCCACATAAATCGGTTGCATGGTGAATGTAAATGTTGCATTTAAGTCGAAACTTTAGTTATCAAATTGCTAAATTGAATTGCTGTTCGCCATTCGGTTTTCTTCTTGTTGTATTTTTTGATACCCTTCCTATATCCATGGGTCCCTTAAGGCTGATCAGATGTATATATACATAGATGTCTATATATATATATACCTTATGGGGTCAAAGATTGGAGACCAGATTCTTTATTTTTCTTTTATTACAAATCTGTTCATATATCTATTTGAAGGCAGACAACACATCGGAATCAGACAAAACGTTCTTATTTCCTACAATTTTTGAATAGGTCTAATTTCAATACAAACCAAGCGGAGCAAAACATTTCATTTGGTGTGTGAAGAAACTCTGCAAAAGTTCTTTAGTGATAAATTAATATATATATATATATATATATATATATATATATTAAAGTTCGCATTGTCATACAACAAAATTAGAATAATCGAACACAATATATATATATATATATATATGAAATGTACTTATGATTTATTTGCTGATGTGGTGTGTTCTCGGTCTTGTTGTAAGCAATAATTGAATAATACATTAATGCCACGATATGGAATCGCAAATCTGTCCAATAATTAGGCAATAGCTCTATGATTAATAGCTTAAATGATATAGTTATTCCAGCTGGTATATCGCGGTACATTCTAGATATATCCTTCTCTCATTTGAAGCGTACTTAAATGCCACATTCTACTTTCACCATGCACCACACATATAAACATAAGAGACGAGTGTCGACGTTGACTTTCAACTAAATGTGCTTTCATTTATTTATTAAGCTTACAATTTTAATATTTTTTATAATATATATTTATATATATGTATATGTAAATTAAACAATAGCAAATTGTATTAATTTTCTTCTTTTTTTTTGATTGATTTTCTCTTTTTTTCTTTTCTGTTTTACTACAAAAATAATTGACAAATTTGTGCCGGCGGACCATAGTTAAAAAATGTTTAGACTAGCTCAGGTTATAAAAGTAATATATATGATATATATATGTATATATATATATATATATATAACTATTTGAATATTGCAATATTGCATACAAATGAAGCGAGCCAGAAGACAGCTTCAAATTTCATAGACATAAATAAAACATTTATATATGTATTTATATATAGTCTAGGCTAAGTTGCACCTGCCCTATATATACATATATATAGATATATATCTATATATATGACGCATTTAAGCGTCGATTTCTTGCTGTGTGTTTGCATGTGTTCTAAACATTGTTGTTGTACAGCTTTAAGTAGGACACTGCTACCAAAAACAATCAGCTCACAATGTATACTATATATATATATATATATATGTATAATCTACTCGATTTAGGTAAGAGAACAACAATTGAATACTGTGCTCGATTGCAGTCAGCAATTAGTTATTTTAGATAACTATACAAAAAAGAAAAGAAAAAAAAAACAAAATATATATCTATATATATTTGTATTTGCGTATGTGTTGTTATGTAGAGGTCTAGTTAATCCATGCAAATTGAGAGACATATACATATACTAGTAAATATATATACGTATATATACCTATATATATACGAGCATATTGGCTAAGTTCAAGCATGTATACCAAACCAAAAAATCCAATAAACAGATATTTTGGTCTTTATAAATCGATCTCTGTGTATCTTGTGGACTATGCGAACTCGTTTCATATTTTACTGATGCAGCTTGCAACAAAGTGCGACTCCTTGCCGCAGACAGCTAATATATATATATATAGAGAATTGGACGGTTCGGATCATAGGAACAATTGGTCGAAGGATGAGCTCAATAATTAAGCTAATAATATTGGAACAACTAGTCATCAACCTCGTACTACTATATCATATAGGTGCTATCGGAATAGTCAATGGTGTATTTTTTATTTAAAGTGACTCAGGTATGTAATTTTCTTAACGTTTTTTATATATATATTTATTTTATTATTTTCTGGTCAAATCGATTGAGATTGTTTTTGAAATAATCTTATTTTTCGCTAGTGAAGCTTATTAATTGTTGTTGTTGTTAACATATTGTTAATTAAAGCCTTAAATTTTGATTGTCACAATCGAAACGGGGACAGCATTGTGGATAGGGCAGAGAGGCATCCTCGACAATTTTGCAGGGCTTCAAACTGCTCAAAGAGGGACAGCTAAATGGGAGATCAGATAGATACATGTACCATATACAGCAGCTATATCAGATACAAATATACATACGTTTTGCCAGTTGTAATTCCGTTCGATCCACAGGTGTTTAGAACACAACGACCTGGTGGCTGATATGTCTCACCCGGCTTCAATCTGCGACCGGCAATCTGACAGTCTGTTGAATTTTTAGCATCTATATATATCCATATATATATATATATATATGTTTATTACTTACCAGCCAGAGTCAACAGGGCATGGGCACTCAGCACCAGCAAACAGAGTACAAATGTTGCCGCCTTCATTGCAATTGCCAAACAACAAAAGAATAACGTTCCTCAAAAACAATCTAAGGCAAACTGAATGCTCAGACTAACAGCGAGTTCAGTATATAGCTGACTGTCTAGCTTATCAGATTTCTTTTCTATATATGACCTTTTTGTCCAGCACACAGATTTCTCGGGGATCATTTGGGGGTATCAGTGCCGTCCTACTGGGAAACTGCGACCTAAAACGGAACCGAATAATCTCTAAACAAATGAGACCTGTTAACAGACAGACAGTGACAGACAGAGAGAGACAGAGAGAGAGAGAGGAAAAGTGTGAGTGAGAGAGAAAATATATGAAAAATATGACCGTATAAAGGAGCTGGGATCTTAAACTGAGCTAAAACTGAAAGATATATATAAAAGAGGCCTTTTATCAGGCAGAGAAAGAGAGAAGGAGAGAAAGCGCAAGAGAGTAGGAGAGAAAGAGAAAGAGAGAGAGAGAGAGAGAGGGACTACCTTAGTTAGCTGAAAGAAACCTAGTCAAATTTGACCCAAATATAATATTTCTAGATTATGGCTAAAAGTTGATTAACGATTCCAATCCAAGCCGTAACTGAGATATAGAGATATAGAAATTGTGATAATATTGATCAGCTATACAAATCGAATAAGAAATACACTCTAAGAAATTGAAAATAGAAAACATTTAATTATTGGAGTACACACGAATCAAAGGATTCGAACTGTGAACCTCAATCGAAATAAAATGTATAATAAAAGAATTAACAAAATATCAAATATAATATAACTGCAGCCATCAAATTATATATGCTGTATAAACCAAATACATTTGTACAAATGTGTAAAAAATTGCAGATTGAGAGTTGAAAATATGGCACTAGTCGCATTCAAGTCGGGCACAGCAATCCGGATAGGGTAGCGAGTAGTCGTTGCTTGTGAAGACACAGCCATTGGCCAACTGCATGCGGTCGCAGCTAATAGGATCAGTTAATATGTCAAAGTCGTGTCTATAATTTCCCCATACATCTATGTATAGTGACTAACTTACTGCTTGATCATCAGCACATAGTCATCCCGACAATGCACCTGGGCACAAAAGTGCGGAACATCGACCGGAAATGAGGTGTCATTCAGCCGTACAGCCAGTTCCAGTTCCGCATAGTAGCAGTGCTCCGGTATAGCTTTTTATAGGGATATATATATTATTAGTGGGATCATATATATCTATATATTCAATTCAATTTTCATTTTGTTCTGAATATGAAACTGAACCGTAATTTGAACGATTGTAATTCAGAACCGAAACCGATACTCAAACATTGTTTTTCAAGAACCAGTTACAGGAATCGATATTACTAATCCATAAAGTATGGAATACCCAAAAATATGTGGAACCAATCGAAAATAAATTTCTAAAAGACAACTTAAAATAAATTGAAAACAAATTGACTTTACTAATGTTTTTGAGACTTTTTGAGACTTACTTGGATGTTGGGTATTGCCACGATATTGGGTGCTGAAACCCAATACGGAGCCCGACAGTATCAAGCCGATCCATGCCCAAGAAATTAGTATTAGTATTCCGCGATACATTTTGAGTTCCTCGACTGAGCCACACAAATGCTTTTGAGACAAAGCACCTCATACTGAGAACCCCAACTTATAATCAGCACTTTTTTGTCTGTTTATATGTGAAACAAATATACAAACATATGTAAATTGTTTAAATACATATATAAATATATATTTATTTGTATATAAATAAATATTGTATATTTAAATCATACTCTCAGCGGGGCTTTTTTGTTTCGCTTGTCGCAATTCAATTTCTGATTTAATTGGTTAACAAACAAAATGTATATTTTTGCTAACTTTTCAATTAAACTATATCATTTAGTAGCATTTGTCAATTATAATATAATATTTGTCTATTTTTAATATTATTAAAATTTCTATAAATGCAGAATTATTA
Organism: Drosophila silvestris; assembly: GCA_035043445.1. NCBI lineage: Eukaryota > Metazoa > Arthropoda > Insecta > Diptera > Drosophilidae > Drosophila > Drosophila silvestris. The sequence goes on from JAWNMZ010000039.1 coordinate 402,825, forward strand.
TTAGAGAAATACATTGTTGAGATTTTATTCGGCACTTTCAATATTTCTTTATACATTTTTCGATATATATTCGTGTATTATATCCAATTTTCGATTCCCATTCGTATACCGCTCCAGGTAGAGTATTCAATTGTCGTCAAGTTGTGTGTGGTTTTTTGGAAAACACATAAAGACTCAAGTGATCAATGGTATATAATTATATTTGATATTCTAGGTGATAAATGGCAGTGCATCAGCCAAACCTTTTCTGTGTTTTTATTGGCAGGTGTATCTCTCCCAAACTTGTTTTCAACTGATTTCTGTAACAATACATTCAATATACAACTATGGGTACTTTTTGTTGGCATTGTCTGTTCTGTCACAAAGTGCGTAAGATATTGATGAATGGGTCTACGATGCCATAAAGTATATATGTTTATGATACCCAATGCAGCATAAAAATGTGTGAAACGTCTTTAGTTCTGCGCAGGGTATAAAAAACCTTAGACAGATATAGTCCATCGTTGGTAGAAGTAAGCATCTGCGAGCCCATAAGGTATATATATTCATGAGGCCGCAACAACAGCCGACTCGATTTAGCTATGTGCGTCTGAGTATCGATAGGAATACGCTGATCTCAGAGACAATTAGAGCTAAGGACTCCAAATATGGAAGTTTATTTTATTTTATCGATAGGTTTTATGCATATCGATACAAATCGATTTCCGATGGCTATCAGCCAATATATATAATATTGATATTCTGTAACAATTTCTTCCAGATCGGTAGAGGAACATAATAGAAAACCATATTTGTGTAAATGCATTTTTGAGTGTGCTGGTTTGAATATCTGAGACGATAGTTAAAGACCTGGACGAGGAGTATCTCCAAGTCGAGCTCTCTCGACTCGAGCATATTCACTTGCTTTTGCTGTTATTGTTTTTTTCTTCTTGTTGTTGTAGCTCCTCGATTTTTATTTAATTCCAATTGTGAGTTTTGTGTCTTTAATTGTGTAATTAGGTCAACGGCGAGTTCAGCAATTGACTGCAGTTAACTTTTTTGTGCAGTGTACACTGTTTCATCATTATTAATTTTATATAAAAGCAACAACAATTAATTGTCATTGACTCAGTCGCACGCTCGACGCTCAACCAACAAGGTTGACACAACAACAAGCTGTTTCTTTCTGTCATTTTCAAGAGATTTCGTCATGTGGATAATACCCATTAAGGCTGGATCTGGTTACGGATTTGGAGTGCCGATGCTCTTGCTCTTCGCCCTAATCTTCATTGGTGTCTCGGCGGACTTGGGATATCGTGGCAATGCCATACATCCGGGTAAGTTACGCACAGACAGACAAATTTACAGAGAGAGAGAGAGAGAAAGTTAATATGAGACCCCATCTAGATTATCCCGGACAGTGCTACTATGAGGAACTGAAGCAGCCCATACCCAAAAATCAGTCATATAAGCCCATCAATCGTGAGGGACACTGCAAGTCCATCTACTGTCGACCCGACTATGTTCTCGAGATTGCCTTGTAAGTTGAATTTAACTGTAACTACAGTCGAGCTTCGCTATAAGCGAATATTAAGATTTAAGCTGGATTCAATGTCACAAACATTTATCAATTTTATCAATGTTATTACTAGTTACTCTTAATTTAAATATGCAAGTTTTTGACTTAAGAAATCTATGGATAATATTTGAAAATCCCAAACTGGCCATAATATATCAGTCAGAAAACATTCTTCATTGGTAAGTTCTTTTTTCCACCTATCCACAGCTTAAATATTTTTAATTGTTTTCAAACTATAAAGTAAACATATCCAATCAAGTCAGCAGTTAAAGTTCTCTATTTGATTTCTAAGCTTTTCCCTTTTTTAATTTTTGTATTCGAATAATTTGTGCAATATCTTCCATTTTGCAGCTGTGGCCGTCACGGTCTGGTGCCTACGGAGAACTGTAAAATTGATTCCGATATGCGTCGCATTTTTCCCCACTGTTGTCCCAAGCTGATCTGCCAGGGGCCTGAGAGCAATGATATCTAGCCATATCCATAATCAATGCCTGTCTATAAATAACCTTCTTTTCTTTTTCCCCAAACCATCTGTGGCTTTATATATATTTTTTTGCCAGCTGGCAGGAAAGACAAACAACCAGATATCTTACAGTATATATATATACACTTTTGTATTCAGTTTAAAAAGCATGTCAAATATACTAAATACACAAACAATTTTGAAGTGAGTATTTTCATTTTTTTGTGATCTAGAAAAAAGTTGCAAGGAATCAAAATAACTTAAATTGAGGAAAACTATTGTATGATATTTTATTTTTATTATTTTTTTTTTAATCGAGGAAATATATTTTATGATATTTTAATACATTTTTTGCTCCGCATTGCAGCTGAAAATTCAATGGTTCAAGATTGAATTAAATAGAATACTTTGTACTTGAATCAAGTATCATTCAAATACCGAAATCAGACAACGATATTATTATTTTCAACTTTATTTTCGAATTTGTTCAGCTTCTTAAAAGCAGAATATTTTGTGCATCATTAAAGATTGTAAAAACAAAATTGTTTTCACTTTGACGAGTGTTATAAAAACATTGCGAATAGAACTGAGCAAGAAACATAGTCAAAAAGTTGAGCCGAAACCAACATATACTAGTTATAAGTAAGATGCTGAAGCAATCCACTTAAAAAACTGATGAAAATAGTAATTAACTCAATCAACAATAAGCAGAGAGCACAGTTGAGAACAGTTGTGCTAAACAAGTGAACAATTATGCAATTAAAACAGCGAACAAGCCTCATTCATTCAGACTGTCCGGCTGTCTGGTTCCTAGACTAGAGGGTACTACGAGTGCGCTACGTGTACACTAACTGGGGAGAATCCAACTAATTCTGTAGAGCATACAGCAAAGAGTCGAGTTGAATGATTTGAAAGAAACAAACAAACACATTAACATTTCACATTTGAATTGCAAATTTGCTCAAGTTGTGCCGGGGATAATGGTCGATAATAGTCGAGGTAATCGGTATAAATAGCAAACTGGTTCAGCTGGCGGGCTTCAGTCGAACAAATCCATTCCCAAAAGATGCGCAACTTTTCAAATTTACTGATCGCAACAATTGCGTTGTTCCTCCTCATGATGATGATGATGATGATCGGTACGAGTGAGGGCGGTGAGTTGGGCAATCTAATCATTTCACACAATATATCCTATATCCTATATACATATATACATATATAGTTAGCGAGCCAGTGTGCACGTATCGCAATGCGGAGGATGAGACCATATTTCTCAAGTATCTGCCATTGCTAAAGAAGGGCCAGGACTATGTGGACTTTGGCAAGGAGGGCAAGTGCCTAAAGCGCGCCATCTGCACGGACACATTCAAGACCATTGTCGAGGAGTAAGTACCATCCAAACATACCCAACTATGCCTAGACAAACTTGGACTTATGCAGTTAATACATAGATATGCTTTTTATGGTAGACCAAACTCGAATAGGCTACTGCAAAGAACAATGTATCTTTAGTCAAAAAAGGGGGTGCCGGGCTTAAAGGGATATGAAGTGCAGTTAGACGCCCAATAGGAACAGAATAAGGCAGCAACGTAGAAAGACATCCAAGTCTCACCAGTTCTCAGACAAGCCAAATGTCTCCCAGGCAGCTATAATCAAAATCGATTCATGGGAATCAAATAGACCCGGAATACTACAAAGACTATGAAGTCATCTAACTAAAGTGGGTACAGTCAGCAGAGTGCACTTTGACTTTGATTTTGTGAGAATGCAGAGGAATCCTCAAAGCACAGCATGCCAGATAAAGATGATGGTATCCTAGGCAAGCAAAGATTCTTGTTGATCGACGGAAGGACTCCGGGCACAATCGATCAAACAGTTTGCAGGCCTGCCAATAATAGCCAAATGGAAGCTGGACATCTACAAAAAAGTAACAAACATTGTTTTTTTCTTTTTCTTATTTCTTTCGCTTTTTTTTAATAGCTGCGCTCAGCAAAAAATCACCTGCCAGAACAAACAGCGTTTTACGGGCGTTTTTCCCGCCTGCTGCATCAAATGCTAGAATCCTGGGAGAGCAACTATATATTACATATGATATATATATCTACACACACACACGCATATATATATATATATATATATAAAGAAAAATGATCAAATTAATGTTAGCGCGTAGTAAGCAAAGAAATTAAAAAAAAAACACCAACATTTTAATAATAAAAATGAAAACTACAACTACACTTTGTAATTCATTCCATTTTTGTTTTTTATTTTGTCTTAGCTATTTAATATTTTCCACTTTAAATCGCAATACATAATTGTATAATTTCTTCTTCTTCTTCTTGTTGTTGTTGTTGTTGCAGGTGTTGTTGTTGTTTATGTGTACAATTTCTTCGGTCGAGAAATGTGCCGCCCTTTGTTGTTGGTGTATTTTGTTTACAGTTGCTTAATTACTTGTTTCTTATATTTTTTTCCTAGTTTTATTTTCATTTTTTTTGTTTTTTTTTTTGTTTGTTCACTAGTATCCTTCGACATACGTTTTAAGTTCAATCAACAAGAGCAATAAAAAAAAATAAACAAAAATAATTAAGTTACGTTTACATAATATAATAATAATAATTTGGGCAACTCGATGAATGTGTTGTTGTGTTGTGTGAGTGTGTGTGTGTGTGTGTGTGTTCGTGTGTGTGTGTGTGTGTGAGTGTTGTTGTTGTCCTTGCAATGTCGCCTTGATGTTGTTGTTGTTGTTGATGTTGATGGACACTTGCTGTTTGTGGTTTGATTTGTTTTGTTAACTGTTTAACAAATTAGCTGGCTGTTGCTGTTGTTGCTGTTTCTGCTGCTTGTATTGTTTACACCGTGGTATCTTGTTCTGTAGTTTTTAGTTGTTGTTGTTTATTGTGTGTGTGTGTGTTATATGTAAACTAATGCTTATAGATCCTCATCCTCATCGGGCAAGGCGGTCGCCTGCGCCTCCTGCAAGTCACGCTCAATTTGCAGCTGCCAGTCTCTGTCCATTTTGACCTCGGGTGGCAGCAGTGCCGGCATTGCCACAAACTCCAGGTTTGGATCGCCGACCAGTTTGCGGGCGAGCCAAAGGAACGGTTTCTCAAAGTTGTAATTCGATTTAGCAGAGATGTCATAGTACTATCGATAAAGAGAACAATAAATTAGTTAAATCATTGTAAAATTCTCAATATTAAATGCCACAATTCGAATTCTTTAAATTCGAAATCAACCCAAAATGAACAGTTTCTTTGTCTTTACAATTTCCACTCGGATATAGCAAAAAATTAAATATATATTTATAGCTATAGCTATAGCTATAGTTATAGTTATAGGCAAATGTAAATTATTTGGTCGCACTTCCACCTCTCTCTCTCTCTCTCGATCTCTGTCTCTCTCCTGCGCTCTTCGGTTTCATTCGATGTCCGTCTGTCTCTGTCTGATCCGTTATTGATGCATTTATCCACTAAACCCGCCAAACCCAACCACAAACGACTCTCATTTAGACTCACCTGCAAATTTTTCTTTCGGTGAAAGACGATGGTTTTGGCTTTGACCTTGCGGTCCTTGATGTCCACCTTATTGCCACAGAGGACAATGGGAATGTTCTCGCAGACGCGGACAAGATCACGATGCCAGTTGGGCACATTCTTGTATGTGACACGTGACGTCACATCGAACATTATGACGGCACACTGGCCCTGAATATAATAGCCATCGCGTAAACCGCCAAATTTCTCCTGGCCAGCTGTATCCCAGACATTGAAACGAATGGCGCCGCGATTCGTATGGAAGATCAATGGATGGACCTCAACGCCCAATGTGGCCACATATTTCTTCTCAAATTCACCGGTCATGTGGCGTTTGACGAATGTTGTTTTGCCAGTGCCACCGTCGCCAACCAATACGCACTTAAAAGTGGGCATATCTTGTCCTTCCTGTGCCATCTTTGCTGCTGCTGCTGTTGTTGTTGCTGTTGTTATGTATTTATGCCCTTTACAACACTGTTGTTGGTTGCGTTGCTGCTGCTGCTGTTACTGTTAAAGAGTTAAAAAAAAAATTTATTTTAGCTTAATTTCTTTTGAACTTGCTTATTGTTGTTTTGCAAAATAGCTCGTTGCTCAACGTGCAACGTGCGCAATGCGAATGTGAATGCGAGCGTACGCAAAACGAAAATGGTAAAGGTCAGCAGAAAAGGAAGAAGGGAAATGCCAAAGACGGCTGAGCAAAGCGCGCCAAAGGACAACAACAGCTGTTGCCAGCCTCCGACACTCTCTTGAGAGCGAGAGCGAGAGAGAGATATACAGCCAGTCAATGCAAGAGAGCGCAAAAGTGCAGCTGCTGTCAGTGTGTGCGTGTGTGCGTATATACAGGCAGGTAGCATGCGGCGATGCCATGTTGTTTTTGTTGTCTTCTCTGCCTACCACTACTGCTTACTGTATGTAAGCGAATTTATTTGTGAGAAATTCAACCCTTACAGTTCACCACTGCAACTTCGTATATATTTTTTTCCTCTCATTTAGATTAAAATTAAAATAATAATAAATAAATATTCATTCGAACATTCAACGCAATTCGATTGTTAAATACAGAAAAAAGTATCTTTCCAGAATAAAAGCAAAAACAAGAATAAATTTGCAGATATTCTTTAAATGCTTTTAACAGCTGAATCAGCAGCACTCACACAAATGCATGGAATGTGTGTGCTATGTGTAGCTTAAACATACGCATTAAATAACAACAACGAGTGCGAGTGTGAGCGAGCAGGCCAAATAATGTAAGAGAGAATGGAGTGTGAAGAGAGAGAGAGAGTGACGATTGCTGCTAACACAGCAGACGCATGTAAAGCGCGCCAAAATGCATGCGAAACATGCAAAGAGGAACAGAATAGGCCAAGTGCAATCTGCAATCTACCTATTTTCACATAAAAGCACTGAATGCTATTTTGATTTATTAATAAACACACAATAAAATAACAAATGCTAACGCATAGCCCCAAACACACACACGCACACACACAAACACCATTGCCGATACACACACACACGCTCAGACGCCAATACACGCGCCACCGTCTGAAACATGACGCAAATTTTTTTTTCCCCACACCAATTCGGATTTAACCTCAACAAATTTCTCGATTGGCCGCTGCTAGTCTGCTATTTTTTTGCATAAAATATAAAACTCTTTTAATTCGCTTTGAGTAAGGCATGCAACTGATGTACATAGGCATTTATATATTGCTATTAGAATCCCTGCGAACAACACGCGGCACGCACCACGTCGTGCGACGCCGGCCTTCTCTAAATAACGGTGCCAACAACAACAATCCACTCCATTTTTCTCCATTCTGTTAGCAACAGATTGTATTGCAAATGAGAGCAGCACACGTATATATATATATATATCTGCACATTATGTATATTGTATATAATATATATAATGTATATGTGGGGAAATGCGCACATTTGGAGCATCAGCAGACGACCACCTACAACCACTACGACGCCGTCATCAAAGGCACTGTCGCATTTGAGGCACATTCGCAGAAATTTACCACTAATTCGACACTTTTACAGTGATTTGGTTGTACTTACTTGCTTGCTGGCTTTCTCGTTTGCTGTTCACCAATAATTTTGGCAAGGCGGCACGCAGACTAAATGTTTCTTTCAACAGCACGAACAGATAAATGACAACCGAAAGTAGTTGTTTTTCCTTAACGAGTTTTCGCTTCGCAACAATCTGACTTTTGTCGTGATCCTGTTCACAACTAGCGAAAATATCGATATTACAATGCAAGCCGATAGTCCACTGTTAGTGTTTGCAACGCTGTGGTTCTACTAAACACCAATATGGCCAAAGATAATAATTTCTTGAGCATAAGATACTGACAAAGAAAATATTGTTATCGATATATCGCATAGAGCCAAAACCGATACACTGTTGTTTCCCATTTTGATTTGTTAACATCGCTAAATTGTGTGGTTCAGCCGCAGAATACTCAACACGATTATTATCAATTAAAATAAACGTTAAATTATAAATTATCCAACTTCAGCACAAAGATGTCGACACGCCGCCAAGCCATCACATTATATCGAAATCTGTTACGTGAATCTGAGAAGTTGCCATCATATAACTTCAGGTGCGTACTGTGTGTGACATGTTGTGAAATATCATAACATAATTGAAACCATTTGTTGTTGTTTTCGTACAGAATGTATGCGGTGCGCAAGATACGCGACGCATTTCGTGCCAATAAGGTGCTTAAAGATTTCACAGAAATCGATCGACAAATGGCCAGCGCTAAAGAAAATCTTGAGCTTATACGGCGACAGGTGAGTAGTGATTTTTGAGCTTACAGTTTTTAGTTGACGCCGGGTCAGTAACTTGGCCAAACAGCTGTAAATCTTTTGCATGTATATATGTGTGTGCATGTGAACGCTATTTATGTCAGCATTGATTACGATAACACATTGTTTCTCATTTCACATCCTCTCGCATATGCAGGTAATTATCGGTCATCTTTACACGACGGACAAGCTGGTTATCGAGCAAAAAAAGACGCTGCGACCATCTGATGACTGATGCAAGTGACACAGTTGCATCTCTAGTTCACACACTCATACACAACACACACACACACACATAGACATACCAAGGCTCAGCCAATAGCGGCCTTAAACTAGAAAAAGTTCGTTATATTTGAATATCGCTTGTTAAACAACAAACCAAAAACAAAAGAAAAAAAATCAATATGGATTGCAGTGAAATAAAAGCAACACCAATTTATTAATATATTTATATTGAATTACAAATGAAACTAAATACGTGTGTATATTTTTTGTTTAATTATACATTTTATAACTAAGTACTGCTAGCCTTACTCGACAAAACAAATCAAAAATTAAAAAAAGGGTATACAAAAAACACAATTGTAGACTAAAAGGCCTCAGAGTATATTGGATATAAAGAGATATACTGATTGTATACAGTGCTCGCTCGCTTTGATGATTTCCATTGATCAATAATGGGCTTACATTAAATTAACGTTAATAATAAATAAATAAAAAAAGAAAACCCGAAAAAATCAAGTTGATGAAATTAATTATATTATATTCCATATGCGAAACTGCAACGGATGGAGATAATTTGAATGAATTCGAAATGAAATGAAAAACATTTTATAAATTCGAAAATAGAAAACATTGAAAATAAAAAAGATCTTAGAAACAAACGCGAACATTTCTCAGCATTAAAATAATAAAAACAAATTGCAATATTGTGAAGCAATGATCACCGAATAAACATATATATATGGAATGTATGCTATATATATATATATAATGTGTATACATAGGTATATGTGTGCCCAATCTATGCCTGATAGGTGCTGGCGGAGACGTTGCCACCGGTGCCCGTCCAATTGGTATGATGAAACTGTCCCTCCTTGCCCAGCAGCTCGTAGGTGTGGGCACCAAAATAATCACGTTGTGCTTGCAAAAGATTCGCTGGCAACTTGGCGGTGCGATAGCCATCATAGAAGCTGAGTGCGGTGGATAGGGCCGGCACCGGTATGCCCCAAAGGAAGGCCTTGGCGACCACCTCACGCCACGACTCCTGGCCCTCGGCGATGGCCCGTCTAAAGAAATCATCGAGCAGCAGATTGGAGAGCTTCGGCTGTCGGGTGTACGCATCCTTGATGTTACCGAGAAAGACGCTGCGTATGATGCAACCGCCGCGCCACATCAATGCGATGCCACCATAATTGAGACTCCATTTATTCTCGCTGGCCGCCTCGCGCATCAGCATAAAGCCCTGCGCATAGCTGACAATCTTGGCACAGTACAGTGCATGCTTGAGGCTATTCAAGAATTTCTTCTTATCCACGGTGCACGAGTTTTGGACGGGCCCGGCGAGCACAGTGCTCGCCCGGACCCGTTCATCCTTGAGCGCCGATAGGCAGCGCGAGAAGACGGCCTCCCCGATGAGCGTAACGGGCACACCATATTGGAGGGCTGCAATCGCTGTCCATTTGCCGGTGCCCTTTTGGCCGGCCGTGTCGCGTATACGCTCCAACAGATGGCCATCGGCGTCCCTGTACTTGAGTATATCGCGTGTGATCTCGATGAGGAACGAGTCGAGCTCCTCCCCATTCCATTGGCCAAACACCTCGGACATTTGCGGCTGTGTTAGGCCCAAACACTGCATCAGATGATAGGCCTCGCAGATCAGTTGCATGTCGCCGTATTCGATGCCATTGTGCACCATCTTCACAAAGTGGCCGGCGCCCGCATCGCCCACCCATTCGCAGCATGGTTCACCGTCCGCTTTGGCGCAGATCGCTTGGAAGATTGGCTGGATCAGTGGCCAGGCTGCCGCATGTCCGCCGGGCATCAGAGATGGTCCGTGACGGGCGCCCTCCTCACCGCCACTGACGCCGGAGCCCACAAAGAGAAGTCCGAGCTTCTCCAGTTCTTCGCAGCGACGCGATGTGTCCTGATATTCAGAGTTGCCGCCATCGATGATGACGTCGCCGTTCGACAACAGTGGCACCAGTTGACCAATGAAATCATCGACAGCGTTGCCAGCTGCAACAGAACAAAAAAAGAATACGTGTTTAGGTCAAGCGGATTAGAGGTCAAGTTTGTTTAGAAAGTCACTGCTAGAGATGGAAGCGTGACTGACAGCAAGGCCAAGCATGTAATACGTGCTGCTGCTTTTTTGTCTTTCTGTATTTTATTTGGTTTTTCTTAAATTTTAGGTCAGCCCAAGCGTGTCACGCGCTCAACTCTAATTGATCAAGTGTTGCTTATGGTTGACCTTGAACTAAGGTTAGCCCAAAGTCGCTCAATCGCTCATTTCTGCACTCCAGCATTAACAATTAAATGGCAAACAACTATTTGATAACAATTCCAAGTCGAAAACAAAGTGTGTGTGTGTGTGTTAGTGTGTGTGACCTATATTGAATGTCAGAATGTGTTAATGCCAGCCATGCAAAATGTAAACAAAGCTTTGACTTGCTCAAAATTTGCACATCATTCAGTTATCGAGCTCATTAAGCTGCGGCTTAAGCTTAAGCGATAATCACACAAAAACCTAGAAATATCGATAATTGCGCCTATCGCTTGAGTAAACAAAATCAAATCAGATTTAAGCTCTCTCTTTAACGCTTGTTGTTTTTGTTGTTGGTGCACGTTGCAATTTTTGCCTGTGCATGACTTTGCTTTGACTTCCACACACACACACTCACACATACACACACACATGGCGCGATCACTTCACGCCACTCCACAACAACAGCAACAATAAAAACTTACCCTTGACAAGCAACATAATTTTGCGTGGTGTTTTCAGCTTGTCGACCATGTCCTTCAATGAGTCGGCGCCAATCACTTTGGTGCCTTTGGCCTCGTTGTTTAGAAAGTCTTGAACCTTCGATACGGTGCGATTATATGCACACACCACAAAACCCTTCTCGTCCATGTTTAGTATTAGATTTTGACCCATTACAGCCAATCCAATAAGGGCAATATCAGCTTTCCTGCATTTTACACAATGAAACAACAAAATTTAGCACACACAAATTGAGCAAATGCTAAAATTGGCAAATTTATGTCGGTCTGTGTGTAAAATTTGCTTACCCGCTCATTTTTTATAAAAAAAAATTATGATTTGAAAATTAATTAGGTTGTAAATTTTACGCAAACGAAAAACTCGTTTTCGATTTTTGTTGCTGCTGTTATTCCGCTGCCTCCTTGTGGCTATTTGCGTTCGCCGACTACAACTGACAACAAATCTGAAGCAAAGCCAAAACGATAAATGACAAAATGCCGAAAAGCTTTGCTTTAGATATGAGCGCGTGTCACGTGAGCTGCATTGTGCATGTCACGCAGTCGCACGGCTGGAATCCTCTCTTATATTCTCACCACAAAATATGTTAAGGTGTTCAACTATCTTTATGAATTGATATTCAAATTGAAAAATTCTTTCAAATTGGCCAAGATTGCATTCCAAAATCAGTTCAACTTTTGATAGAGTGCAACTTTCGTGTGCAGCCAAGTTGACGTTGCGCTCAGCTCTAGCGGTGCTGAGCTTTTTGACGATCAGCGCAATGCAAATGTAAGCAACATGTGAAAAGCAGACAAAAAAAACCATTTGACGTCACATTGCTGTGCCCTCTTTACTCCATAGAGAGTGCAATGATAACGCAGCCTGTCAACAATAGATGGCGTTAGCAATTCAATTAAAGCTGTGCTTAAAGTTTAAACCATCAATTTATTACATTTATTAAAAGCATTACATTTTACAATTACAAAAAAAAAGCACAAGCACACAAATATTTGATCTAGTGGCTGGTTTCGATTATTAATTAAGCATTTTGTAGGGATTGAGTATGGCATTGGGATCGAACATTTTCTTCATGTCGCGCATCCAATCGATGGCAATGGGATTCTTGGAATAGTGCAGATAGTTCTTTTTGAGGAAACCAATGCCATGCTCGGCACTGATGCTGCCCTTCAGCTGTGAGGTGTACTCGTAAACGAAGGGCTCGACCCGCTTATAGATGTCCTCGTTGAAGTGTTCGCAGGACACATTCAGATGCAGATTGGAGTCGCCCAAATGGCCATAGCCGCAGACGATTGTCGCCAAGGGACCGCAACGCTCGCGCAACACATCGACAATGCCATAGAAGTCACGCAGCGGCAACGAGATGTCATACTTGAAGCAGAAACTCTTCTCGATTAGGGCCAGCGGGACCATCTCGCGGATTTTCCATATCTCCTGCACCTTGCCGGGATCACCGGTTACGGTCCCATCGATTATCTCGCCCCGCTCCATGCCCTCGTTAATGAACTGATTGATCTTCTCCTCATCGTGCGTTGCATTGCTGCCCGACGTCTCAATCAGCATATAGAATGGATATCCAGTAATTGGGGCGCTACGAGAATGGATGATCAACAATTAGATATAGTCGACTTAATGGAAGACTTAACATCGCTAGATATTCTTCAATTTTCTTCGATTACTCCCCACTGCACTCAGAGAAAAGACGAACTTAAATTTGAACCATTTTTCAAACATTTTTGTAAGTATTCTTAAATAAGTAAAAATCAGTTTTGATCTGAAATTCTACCATTAATGTTATATGAATAAAGGCAAAAATTATTGCATTGAATAAATAAATAAAATAGCAGGACCGATTCAATAACTTTACTACCTTATCTATGAAATCGAATGCTTGATTATATGCAATAACTGACAGCTATAAAAACCCTTCTTTCCTGGTCTTGATTTTGACAATGTTTCTACTGGAGAAGTCTAGAGAACTCTGCCGGGTCTTGAATGCCTGAGAGTAAAGGGTATTTGCCAGTCGATCAAAGGTACTCACTTGAGGAACTTGTAGTGATCGAGGGCATTGTTGAAGGCAAGGTGATCGATGAGTTCGCAGGAGCTGAGTATCTCGCCGAGATTGCGTTTGGCACTGACGAACGTCTTGAGGACATCATCGAAGGAATTGAGGCCAATGAAGGCGACATTCACCGATTTGGAGGCATGGGGACAGAGCATCGACAGCTTTGTGACAACACCCAAGGTGCCCTCGGAACCGATGAACAGATGCTTCATGTGATAGCCGGTGTTATCCTTTTTGAAATTCGACATCAGATCAAGGACCTGGCCACTGGCCAGCACAGCCTCCACGCCCAGCACCGAGCCATGCAAATTGCCATAGCGAACAACGCGAACACCGCCCGCATTCGTTGAAACATTGCCACCAATGTGGCAGCTGGCCTTGGCGCCCAGATCGAGCGGTACGGTCAGACCCACATCTCGGGCACGTTGATCAAAGTTCTCCAAAATGCAACCGGCCTCGACGATGGCAATGCCCGTCACCTCATCGACAGATATAACCTTATTCAGTCGCTGCAGCGACAACACAATCTCATCACAAATCGGCACAGATCCGCCCACCAGGCCGGTGTTGCCACCCTGTGGCACCACAGCCAGTCGTCGCTCGTTGCAGTGGCGCAGAATGGCGGCGACCTCGTCGGTAGTGCCCGGCTTGAGCACCAGTTTGCTGTTGCCTGTCATTGATTAGATTGAAATCAGTTATTCAGCTTAATTACACTTGGTATTCATTTCGTTACCAAATGGAATTAATTAACCAAGTTAATGGATTTAATTACTTCAGGCAATTGAGTGCATTACCAAAGTTTGTCTAAGAATTATATTTTTTTAAATTAATTACTAAATGGAACTTAATTGTAGCTGTAGTTGAATATCAATTTATTTACAATGTAATTAATTCTGGTGCAGTAATTTAATTACTTAATTACTTGTATATAGCTTATATTTTAGTTTTAATACATACAGTTTTCTGATTGTCTCAAATTTAAATTAAATACATTCCTCGTGCACTTTTAATTATTTTTATTTTCAATAAAATAATTTAAATAAATATTTAAATATTCAATAAAATTCTCTTCAATTGAAAATCACATCAAAAATAAAAGAACTGATTGAATTTTCGAATCAAAGCCTGAAAGTCGATATTCCCTATATTGCTTGATATATATATATACATATAACGGTTAACCGATTGAAACTCAAAAGCAGAACGGAAACCGAAACATCGAAAATTTTGTTTGATTTCCTGCTCAAAATTGAAAATATTTTGACTTTAAAGTAAATTTGAATTTAACTAAAGTTAATTACGCTTTTTAACTTAACTTAATAACTTTAAATACTTACCGCGTATGCGCTTTTGGAAGCATATATTGTAGGCATCGAGATCCTCGGTAAGGACATGATTCTTGCCCAATAGCTGCTCAAAGTGCGCCACATCCTTATCATTTAGCTGTGCGTAATTGCCACGCTGCACCTTGTCCGTTATCTATGGTGCCAAAAGGGTGTGAAACTTTGTGACTTTTGATATTCGAAATGCTCCAAATTTAAATACTACGGCTTGGCTACATTTCTCAAAGCTTATAATGACAACTTAATAAAAATGCACCACAAATCCCCAAAGCAGCTTAAAATGGTGAAAACAAAGTAGTAAAATGTTCATCCAACCACCATTTGCAATAAAAAGAAAAATGTATAAAAAAAAAACAAAGCGCGTTGCTTTTTGGTCGGCAGCGATTGGGCCACTGAGCAGCGGTAACAATGACACAAATTCACCACAGACTCAACTCTCTCTCCCTCTCTCTGTCTCTGTCTCTCCTTCTTACCTGAGTGAATTCGGGCAGCGGCGATGCGCTGCTCGCCAGCGTGCGCACCATTGTGTTGGTGTGCGTGTGCGTGTGTGTATGCCGGAGGGTGGCGGCAATCGTCGTCGCATATCTGCGCAATTGTACGAGTCCCTGTAAACGCATCGTGTCAGTGGTGACTTTGACTGCAACTGTGCTGGGTTGTGGTGGGATCTGTTTTGGTGTGGTGTGGTGTGTTGTGATATGGTATGGGGAAGGCGGCAATTAAAACTAGTTTAAAGTCGAATGTGCCGTTTTTGGGAAATCTGTAACGAAGAAGAGATAAGGCATTTAGGCTTCGAATAACAGTTAGAGTGCTCGACTAGCAGATACCCTGCTTCAAGCCCATAAATAATAATAAATATTAATAGGCTTGCTAATAGCAGTTTGGTCAATATGAAAACACGTTTTGTTCAACGAAATCTGTGTTTCATATGCGATCTTAATGCAATTTTTGGGATTGGAATGCTGATCAGGTATACATATATACTTTAAGCTTCCTTCTGCCCGTTACAAACATTTGCACAACTTTATTATACCCTCTTTATCATGTTTAATGAGTTCAAAAATTACATAAAATCAAGAATATTTTCTTCTAGTTCAAATCGTATGAAAAATGAAAGAAGTAAAAAATTGTTCTTGATTTAAAGTTAAAAAAATACATTATCTGTATATATATATATGTATATATAAAGATATATTTAGATATTTTTGCAACAACGCGTGTATTAAACTTGAAGAGATAACTTTTTAATGCTGTTTGCATTTATCTTTAGTATGATAAATCAGACATTAACAGCAATATAAATCAACTATCTAAAGCTTATACATATCTTGCTTCTATATTCTCACCTGTAATATTCTAATCTTTTTTAGTTTCACTAATTGTAGTCATGTGTGGCACACAGATCGGACGGTACTGATAGATAGCATCCAGATGGAACGGAATAAAATAGATGTATCTGTCTATTTGTATATATTTAGTATATATAGTATATCCATTATCTTGGGATAGACACAGTGTCAGCTTTATTGCCACCGTATCGCAACGCTATCAGTGCGAAATACAAAAATAGGGCAAAGATAAAAAATGCCCGACTAGCAGACTTTTTTGGTTTATTCAATAACGTTTTGTTATTCAATTGACAGTTGTATAAAGTTAACATTTTACAGCAGAATTATCGAAATGGTCAAATAAAATAAATCATATTCTGGTTCTGGTTCTGTTTCCGGTTCCGGTACGTAAAATGTAAAGGTTCTGGTAAAGTTTAATAATTGGTTCACATTTTTTTTGTGGAACCTCGATTTAGATTCTAGATCACATAATCTACGGGATAAGCTCGAAAGGGTTTGCTTGAAAATCAATTTAAGCTGAGTTTGTTTTATTTGAAGACGTTAGTTATTGAAATAAGAACTAAAATCTCAAAACATGAGACTGTTTTGGGAGAAATACGTAAGACAACTTCGCCCATTTATAAATGTAGTGCCTAAAATAAACACTTTGATCTCTAACGATTTTGAGCTTCGGTCTTATTATTGACAATATTTATGCTTAATTTGAGTGAAAAATGTTATTTTTATTTACAGTATGCTTTTAGCAAAGATGCTTATTGGTTTAACGAATCTCTTGGGATGGAGGTGGAGGTAGGGTGAGGGGGAGGGGCAGAGACAATGGCAAACACGATCCCACGGTCGAGATTCAGGTGAACAACAAAAAAAAGTCGAGTTAAAGTCAATATTTTTATGACAGCGACTGGGTTTACTTTGTCTATATGCATAAGCATGTGTGTGTGTGTGTGTGTGTGCTCAAAAGGTATTCCAGGTATTAAGGTAAAAGCAGAAGAAGAAGAAGAAGAAAGTGCATAATCATAAACTCATTTACGACAATCTTTCATCAACAGTTAGTTTTACCTGCCTCGGTTTTCGCAATTGTTTTGGTCAACCTTTTGTGGGTTTTCGGACTGAAACTGAATCGAAAGAGAGACACGAGAAAGAGAGGGGCGCAAAGTTTAGCAAAAGTTACAAATTGTACACCTACAAAAATTGCATTCGATTTAATAATAATAATAATAATAGTTTGCATTTTAGACTTGTCCATCTCAAACTGATTCCCACACAAGCACACTCAAACTTGACGTATGACAAACATGTTTGCAAGTGTTCGCAGCGAACTTAACAGAGACAACTGTAGCACAACTGTTCTAGACGTATATATATGTATGTCGTTTTCTGTCTCACTCGTTCGCATGCGACGCGCTGCCTCTGTCGATCGCAATGATCTATGTATGTATGCATGACAATCGTGCTTGAACTACAAATTACAGCTGCAGGCAGCAAGCAATGAGCTTTTGAGTGCTAACAAAACTTTTTTGTTTTTGTTTACATTTGCAATGCATGCCTGTGTTTGTGTGTAAATACATACACATATATGTAGATTTGATAAGCGGCATCTTTTTTCGCAAATGTATGCGTGTGTGTGTGTTAGATTTGTATGTATTCAATGGCGTCACTTGTTGTACACGCGCCTTCCACGCAATCAAATCAGACAGACGAATGTGCTACCCACACACACATCACACGCACACACAAACAGTGCACGCGCCGACAAATTCAATATGGAAAGAAAATAAACTAAAGAGAAACACATCATTTTTTATGCAAATGCGCTTCACTTATTGTTTCTTATCAATAGTATATGAGAATACATACCTGCTGTAATATTATTAATATTAATAATAATAAATGCCGTTGATACGCGCGACAGACATTTAAAAGGCAAATGGCAATCAAAACAAAACTACAACTAAAACGAAGAAACGAAACTACGAGCGAAGCCCCACAAAGAAAACGAGAGAGAGAGAGCGAGAGCATAAGCCTCAGCAAAAAGCTGTTGAGCGCAAAAGCTTTCGGCTTCGCTCCGATCAGCTGTTGAGCTTTGAGGGCTTTCGTTTTACTACAACACCAAGACAGTGGCTTCTAAACTGTAACAGATAGTTTTTGCCATTTTCGTTTATGGAATACATCCCAAAATTATCACAACCAAAAAAAAATCGTTTATCCAAATTGAGTCTAATATGTTTTCGCCAAAATTGACAGAAAATAATCAAGCTCTTGTTAAATATTCCAACAAAAATTAATTCAGACAAAAAAATCAAGAAAAGGTTTTTCAGTTCATTAAATAAATGAAATTAATCAATTCAATTAAATTAATCAATCATAATAATGTAGACTACAACAGTATTTTTTTTTGGAATTTGTCATAGTTTCAAATTTTATTGAATCTCAAAACTAATTTTTAAGTGCTTATATTAAAAAAACGCTACTAAAAAAATTGATGCAAAAGTGATTTGATTAGTTATATTTATATATACGACCAAATAATACTCTTTCTTAGTTAGAAATATATTCCAAGATATATATATATATATATATAGCTATATAACGTTACGCTTCTATTTAATCTTACCTTATTTTGCTAAATGTTTATGAATAAATTTAATGCTTTCAAATAATACAAATTCTAAAAATTAGAAATCCAATTTACTCTATTTTATTTGCTTAAAAAATGAATAATATACAAGCATCTTTTTAATATATTTCTTTATTTGACATAATTTTATACGAAAATGATCACTAAACAATTGTAAATTAACTTTTCTTTCAATTAAATTTATTTTTGTTGCTTTATAAACATAAAATGCAAAGCGAAAAATAATAATATTGCATAAATACATATATATTATTATTTCTTTTACAATTTTAATTTGCTGTGAGCAAGCAGCAAATTTTGTCAAACACAATTTCGTAAACAATTTCAACTGTTATACTGAACGCTCACCATGTTGAGGCCTAATAAACTCACCACGGGCAACGCCCATCGGTTGGCGAGCACACCACCACCACCAATACCACCAACAGCAGCAGCAGCAGTAGCAGCGTCATGTACGTATGGCCATCTCGCTCACGCCACTTGTCTAAAGTGAGGTTGTTGTTGTTTCGCTTGCGCCCAGTTGACTGCTGCTGCTGTTGTCGTTGTTGGCTTTAGTTGACACCCACCCCAAAGTGAGCGAGTAGCGCGCCCATTTTTCGCCGTCGGCATTTTGTATTGGACGCAGCCGCCCGATGCCAAACTGCAATTAGACAACGGACGGCGACAGCGACGCGGCGAACAGTTAAACAAAACAAAATGGCGTCACGCGTGTCTATTCGATTTAGTTAACTTTTTTACAGTGCAACAAGCAAATCGAATAAACGTGATTGGTCAAACAGCATGCAAAGTTAAATGTGAAAAATAACTAAAGGCGAATTCATTGTGCATTCTAAATGTAAGTAAAAAACATTTTTTTGTATTAAATATTTTAATCGGTAAATTACAATTTTCGAAAAGCGGCAATAGGAAAGAAAACGTAAAACTTTATAATTTAAACAAATAAAATAAGCACAAAATATGAAAAAATGTAAAAATATTTCGATGGGAATTTAATCGAATTTTCCAATTTTTTCCATTCTCTTTTTCAAAACTAGAAAAATATTGTTTAAAATAGGAGCAAAAATCAAGCATTGAAATTACTAAAGAAAACTCGTTTTATCATGCTCCAAGTGCGATTTCAAGCATTTTTTTGATTTTTAATTTAGTATATGAAAAGTCAAGTATGAAATAAACTTAAATTAAGCATTGGACGATCTTTAAAAAAGCATAAATCAAGTTGTCAATTTAAGTATATTTTCTACTTAATTCAAGACCTTGTTGCATATAATATATATATATACATATTTAAAATAATTATATATCTTGTGTTCAGTATCCAACAGATATTGAAAATCGGTCTGGTTTTGAAGAAATTTATCTTTCTGCCGATAGTTTCTATGGCAGCTATATGATATACTACTGATCAAGAATATTTATATATATATATATATATATATATATATATATACTTTAAGCGGTCGAAGACGTCTCCTTCAATATTATTAACTTTTAACTATTAAAAATATATTGTGTCAAATCGTAATCGGAAACGAAATCTAAATTCAAAATTAGTTTAGAACCCAAATAGCGGAACTGATACGGAAATTAACGTATCGGAACAAAAAAAAGTGATAAAAGAACATCGTCATAGTCGAACTTGTTATTTAGATATATATACATATATATATATATATATATATATTAATGTGTCTCTACTTAACGAGAACCTATTTTCAAAATTTGAAGGCTTTAGCACTTATAGTCTCTGAGATTCGTTGGTTCATACAAACAGACATGGCTAGCTCGACTCGGCTGTTGATCCTGATCAGGAATATATATATATATATATATCTTTTATAGATATCAATTCTTAACAGAGTAATATAAAAATAGTTGTAGGAGTACAGGAATCTTTACCACAATTCTTTTACTAAACGTACCAAAATCGGAAATGGAATCGTAACCTGATTAATACTATAAAGCAAAAAAGTTGTTCACACATAAACTCGTCTCATATAGTTAATCGATCGGCTCTAGCGGATATATGCCAAATTTCGTGAAGATAGCTTTAAAACTGAGGAACTAGTTCGCTGAAGAGCAGACAGACGGACGGAGATAGCTAGATCAGCTGGGCTAGTGATGCTGATCCAGAGTATATATATGCTTTATGGGGTGGCAGATGTCTTCTTCTTCAAAAAGTTACGAACTTTGCCAACTTCCTGTTTCTTGGTATGCTAATATATAAAACAAAATAGAATTCAGGGTCTCAAACTGAATCGTATTTCGGATCTGGTTCCGGGTTCGGTACGAAACGTGTAAGGGTTTCGGTAAAGGTTTTGAATTGTTACACCAATTTTTTCGGGTTCTGCTATGGTCTTTTAGGAACCAATAATATTGACTTCTGTAACGAGGTTCAGCAATCAATCTTTAAAGTAGTTGTTCCGGTTCCGGTTTTGACACCCTGGTAAAAATATCGCAAGTGGAAGACTCAGTAAGCAACTAACTCAATATTTGAATTGGCTCGGAGCTTAAAAATTGGGTTTTATATATTTTAATGGTTTTCGATTCCTCAGTTGTGACATGAAATTAAAATCGACATTTAAAATATTAAAATATAGTACTTATATACCTGAGTCAGGTATGATTTGAAAAAAATAAGATAAATCGGAAATTGAGTAAGTTTTACTTTGAATACATTTTTCTTTATTGTTTCTTTTTCGGAGAAGACCCAAAAAATGGTAGCAAAATATAAATGTAAGGTTAGGTTTCACATGAAGATTAATTATACATTTTTAGATCAGTTTGTTGTGAGTCAAACAAAGTTAAGCAGTTTCCACACTCAGAGAAAAAACGCTGTTTTAATTTCAAATGCAATTTGATTTACGATCTTTCTTAATCATTCTTGATCTCAAAATCGGAAGTGAATGCTACAAAAATAAGATCTACAAGTTAGAATGCTTTATTCTTAATGAAATCTTTACAGTTGATCAATAATTTGCCTTTGTGTATAATTAATACATTGAATTTATCGCTATCGGAAATCGATTTGTATCGATATGAATCAATTTGATCTGCGTTTAAAGTCTCTGAGATCGGCTTGTGCATATAGGCGGACCTGGCTAGATCTACTCAACTTTTAATGCTGATCAGGAATATATACCTTATGGGGTGGCAGATGCTTCCTTTCTTCCTGTGACATACTTTTGCACAACTTCATTAGACCCTTTTTTGAACCATTTTCAATATTTTCAATGGGTTACAAATATTCAAATTCTCGAATCAAGTGCAAAATTCTCAAATTAAAAGCATTTTTGTACTCAAAAGAACAAGTTTTAGAAAATGCAGTCTTGTTTCGAGTCATGTTCAGATTTTCTAGCATTGGGTACTTAAAGCTGATCAACTAAGACTGATTTATGAACCAATTGCCGTCTTTAAGCTTAAAGTGCTTGATTTTGACACAGTTTCCACTCGAATTAAGTACAAGTTTCTTTAGTATTTTTTTTGAGTGTGTTTTGATCATGATTTACTGATATATAAATATATATATATATATAGTATGTATGTATAAATATTAGTATATGGTTTTGTCGTTGGGTTGCATTGGGCTTGTTGTTGCCTCCGAGGATCGCAAGGTCAACATGCCCACCCTTAGCCGGCAGTCCTTGCCATCCCCCCACCCTTAAATGATGGCTTAGCAAAAAAGGATCGTTGTCGTTGCTGGCATCGTTCCTGTGTCGCCGGTCTCAACTGAGCGAAAACAGCCCTTAGCTGGTGATTAGGGGTTGAATTCGCGCGCACGCACACACACACGCACACGCACACACACACACACACACACACATTCCACTTAATCGCTGCAATTTTGGGGGTAATTGTTGAATATTTGCTTTGCAAATGCATTCGTAAAACGGTGCGTAAAATGGAGACACAAAAACAACAACAAAGAGTACGAAAAGGGTGTGTGTTGTATCTGCTGGAAATGGAAATGGGGATGGGGTGTCCGGGTGTCGGGATGTCGGGGTGCAGGGTTTTACGTAGGTCGAGGGTCGCCACGACTATAGCCCTCGTTCCTCGTGTGTTAAAGTTCAACCCTTTACGGAACGACCCAAAGGCTCTCAGAATCTTGACTACCCAACTAACGAAACTACCCTTCCCACGGGGCCATACCCGGGTAGACCGTTGGCCCGTCAGGCCTGGCAGTACCGTAGTACAGTTCGTGCATGTCGCTGGATGGGTTTTCATGAATTCTCAAGAGGGTCACACACCAAAATTACTTGACGGGGGATTTTTTTCTCATTTTTATTTTGCGATTTTTATAGACAGCACAGGATATGTGAAGCGACATGCTTCGTTTTTTTTTTTTTTTGGGTAGTTTGGAGGTGTTTAAGTTTCGATATGAGTTTTTTGTACATTATTACATTAGTTTTTGAGGTTAGACTATATGCCCATATGAGTCTAGAGTACAC
This sequence comes from Drosophila silvestris, assembly GCA_035043445.1. Taxonomy (NCBI): domain Eukaryota; kingdom Metazoa; phylum Arthropoda; class Insecta; order Diptera; family Drosophilidae; genus Drosophila; species Drosophila silvestris. The sequence continues at coordinate 426,034 of JAWNMZ010000039.1, forward strand.
AACGTAATTTAACCCACACCTATATATATTTGCTGTTTATTTTTACTGTTTTCGTGCAAAATCTAGTTTTATGTATGAATATATAATAAACACGATAAAGCAAATTGTGTTCAATTAGGTATACTTCTTTTTAATTTGTTTGGATTGGGATCTATGTATATATGTCTCATAGATTTGTGGCTAACATTTTATATTTTGTAATAATAATATATATATGCCGTACTTTGCTTTAAAAACACCATTTGCAACAAAATAAATTAATAGATGTGGTTCGATTTTCAATATATCAAGTGACAAAAGTTTGAGAGTTGCTGAAACCGTTATCGATTGCAGCGCATGCAAGGCTCACCCTGGCCGACTGCTAAATACGAAAAACCGAATACAAAATTTCAACCTGAGTCCGAGTTCACAGTGCGCGCGAGCGAGCGAGCGAACGAACGAACGAACGAGCAAACCATAAACAACGACTGCATGAGTGCGCTACACACACATACACACAAACACAGATAGAAGGAAGCTGGACCTGAAGGAAACTTCCTCGTCGAGGGTTCGTTGGCGATGGCATCCGTTGTGTGGGCATTATGTACATGTGTGTGAAATGAGAGAGAGATTAATAAGCGGCAAAAGATGTGCGAAAAAGAATGCGAACTTTGGCAAGTGGAGTGAGAGAGCTTTTCGTTGTTGTTGCTGTTTTTGTTGTTGTCGTTGAGTAGTTTCGTTAAATTCGTCAATTATTACCGGAACAGGTGGTAGTGGTAGTGGTGGTGGTGAGCTAACCACGCCTTTGACTTCATTACAGTTGGAAGGCAAAACAAAGCAATAAAAAGCAACCCATTTTGATAGTTGAATCAACACACACACACACGCACACATACATAAAGCAACGACACCCCAGCCAGGCATTTGTATGTATGTGTGTGTGTTTATGCAAATGTTGATAATTCCCAGGTTTTTTTTCAAAAATGGTGTAGGAAATTCTAACAATTACAAAAGCAACAGCGAACAGCAAGCGAACTGCGATAACAATGCTAGGCACTAATGTGTGTGAGTGTGAGGCAATTACAGCACACACACACACATATATACACATAGACATGCATGCGTTGTGCTAATGAGCGCAAGTGAGACAGCCGAGCAAGCAAATTGATGCCAGTGGAAAAAAGCACGCGCAAAGCAATTTACGCTGATTATACATTTGTCATTTTTGTTCGAAATATACAAAAGCACGAGCACACACACACACATATATACACATACATATGGGACACACACTCGTGCGCTCGCTCACACTGCGGCGCAAAACGACAACGACCCCCTAAAAACAACAACAACAAGAGTCGAAGACCAAAGCGAGTTTGAGTTAATAAGTCGAGACGATAAAAAAAGAGCGCATGCTCCGCAAGGCATTTTTGTACAGTTGAATATTATATGACACACAGCACGAAGAAGAGTGCCGCAACTAATAAGAAAAAACTACGTACACAAAATATAGCAAGCGAAAAAAAGAAGAAAAAACAACAACAAAAACACATTCAAAAGTCCAACCATAAAAAATCCAATACACATACACAAGCACACAAGTGGTGTAGCCAAAGATGAAGCCGGATCAGTACACACAGATACACACACCCAAGCACACACAGACGGACCAAATAAAAGGCATAATAGAGAAGAGAGAAACAGCAGGCAAAAACACTTAACAAGCGTAAAAATAATATGGCGGCAACAGCAGAAAAAAAACGAACGAACGATATACGAAAATATTTCGTGCCTTCGTTCATTCGGTCGTTGCGAGCAACGAGTCTCACATCATCAACAACGTTGCTTGTCATTGCCAGCAGCAACAATGGGACAAATATACATATACAAAAGCATAATGATGAGCGTTTGTGACTGTCGGATACATGAACAGCCCAAAGCGGCGCACGCACACATACATACGTAAATACAACTACACACGGGGGCAGGCAGGCAACAACAAAATGAAAAATGGAATGCCAGAGCGTATGACAAGGTACAGTGGTGTAAGTGCGTTATATTTGTGCACATATATAATAGATATCTCAAAATGAATTGTGATTAGGTAGTGTAATTTTGTATAAATAATGCAATTTATTATATTATTTTTGTAGTCCATTACTTTTTAAAAATTAATTTAATCTCAGTCTACATTAAAATATCGAATATTATTTTTTAGTGTGTATGCATATTTTCAATATTCTATGTACACACTACATATTAATGTGTTTACAAAAGGACAGATAAAGGTTCTTTAACGTATATTAAAGCCATCGACATACGAATCAAATCAACGACAGAAATGATTAAATATCAAATGTAGTACATTTTGTTAAGTAAAATATAATTTTCATATTTTCCAATTATTCAAATAAAATCAGAACTTCGAGTATATTTTATACATTTTTTTGCAATATTTTCGTTTGATATTATCAATAACCGTGGACCACTGTGCGTGCAAGTCAAAGGCAAAGACCACGGCAATTGCAGCAACACAAAAAATAAAAATGCAACAGTGGAGCACAATAAAGCAACGGGAGTCATTGCATTGCAAATGGAAATGATGAAACGACAAAAACAACAGCAATAACTGGGAAAAAGATGAAACGCAAAGAAAATGCAATTCAAATAATAATAATGAAACGCAAACCACTGTACACGAATGAACGAGCGAAAGCGAACGATTGCGCTCTGCCCGCACCCCACACTCTCCCTCCACAAGCACCAGTAGACCCATTCTGAGGCCGACAAGAAAAAACTAATAATAAAATAAAGCCGCTGTGTCGATTGCCAGTCAGTTCAGGTATGTCTGTCTGTCTGTATGTATGTATCTAAATATATATGTGTGTTCGCATGTATTCAATGGTGGTGGTGGTGGCAAATGCGAAATCGAAAAAGAAGATGAAGTATAGCAAGCAAGCAAGCAGGCAGCAACAACAACCACAACGACGACGATGAGGCCGACATTTGAGTGTAGAGAAAACCGAAAACTGGTCTCTCGCTCGTGGACAAGGGCGGCGGTGTTCGGAGCAAAGGGCAATCGACAGCAGGCAGGGTGGTTGACAGCGCGCATACACACACACTACATACAAGTACACACACACACACACACATACACATACAAACACACACAAATACATTACAGCGGGCGCGAAAGCAAAAGCAACACACACACATGCCCGCCAGCTGTGTAGCCTCGTTTTTGTTTTTGTACATTTCGTTTATTTTTTGTATCTTTTTTTGCTGCTCGTACACGTACATTTTTTCTTTCGTTCGCACACACCACCAATGCCCATCGAACGAAACACAACAGCGCACGCAGTGTGGCTATTGCTATCGCATTCGCACCTGTTATCAATTGAATGCGAATCGCTATTGGCATCGCATTCGCACGCCCGCATTTCGTTATAGAGAAATTTTCGTTTGTCGGGCTGTGTATGAAAAACTGGTTTTCCTTGCCCAGCTGCCTACCAACCCTCCTCAATCGCTCTCTCTCTCACACACACACACACGCACACACACACATGCGCGCTGGCTGCTTCATTTTGTTTCGGCAGAGTTGCCGCCGTCTGCGCGCCTTTCAGTCTGAAATACAACTTGGCAGCGTACGGATTGTGTTTAGTCCGAACTCGCTTGCTCGCTCGCGCCGATCTCGACACACACATACAGCCACACGCAAGACAAATCGTGAACGGATTAACATCTGCGATATTTTAATATATATTTTTTATATTTGTGTTTAGAGGCTGTAAGAAAAGAGCCAAACAGAAAATAGCTAAACAAAAAAAGATACATGCTTCAAAGTGAAAAGTTATGCTGCCGGCGTCGCAGTCGCCGTTGCTGCCGCAGCGACGCGCAGTGAATTTGTGCCGCTTAACAAAAAATATGTTGCTAGAGTTGTCGCCGCGTTTTATGTAAGCCGAAGCACAAGAAGAAGAGCACAAAACTCAACTCTTCCCCGCCCCCTCAACCCCTCACCTATCACGTGTACAGGTGCTTAATAAATAATAAAGTTGAAAATACAAAATATACAAAAAAACAAAACTCAAGTTTTGAGCCGTCGTCGTCGTCGTCATCGTCGGACGCAATTGCTGCAGTCGAGTGGAGTATGTACTAATTATTGCTCTCCTGCACGAAACGCTCAATTTACACGCCTCAGTCGCAGTCTCACACAGACACACACACACACAAATATACATACACACACACATAAACACGCACGCACACAGAGATACACACATACACACTCACGCACGCATACAACGACACTGACACTGAGGCTGACGCTCGGCGAGACACTTTTTTTTCCGTTGTTGTTGTTGTGTAAATTTTTATGTATGGTTTCTTGTGTTGTTTGTTGTGTTTTACGTTATTTTGCCTGTTTGTATATATATAAATATAGATATATTGTGGTGTGTGTATCTTATTAAATGTACAACATGAAAAACCAACAAAACTTTAACTAAATTACAAAAAAAAAACAAAACGCAGCAGCAGCAATATGCTGCCAACAACAATAAAAACAAACAGCAGTCAAAACAGCAGCAGCCGCAGTAGCAGCAGCAGCGCAGTCGCAGTCAACGTCGCCGTCGCCGTAAAAGTAATAGCAAAAAGCAAGAGAACATCGCTGCCGTCGTCGTCGTCGCCGCCGCCGCCGCTGACGTCGTCGCATGCATACTATTAATTTATTATACAAATTGTTTTTATTTTGAATAATGGATCGTCGTGCATTGAAGTTTATGCAAAAAAGGTATTATTTTTTTTCGTTTTTCATTTTTCGTTTTTAGTTTTGTTTTAGTTTTTAATATCGCATTTGTATATACATTGTATGTGCGCGTGTGCGTGTGTGTGTGTGTATGCATGCATATGTACGTACACTTACATGTATATGTGTGTCAATGCACTCGCGTTTATTATTGCTTATTACAAAAAAAAACTTTATTTCCTTTTTTCTGCTCTCTTTTATCTCGCACACTCTCACTCTGTGTGTGTGTGTGCACTCTTATGCTATTTGTATATTTGTTATTATTACATAGGAAACCGCGTCTCAGGTTCACCGCAAGTGTGACCATCGTTGGCATTGGAAATATTCTCAACACACACACATATACGCATTTTTCTTATTTCGCTCTTCTATCACATTTTATAGTTTATTGCAACATTTAACTTTGGCGCGAACTCCAATTATACTACGTTTGTCAACACTGCCAAATAATAACAAATGTGCACAAATTCGAAAGACATGCTCATATTCATATATATATATATGTATATATGCTCTTGTTTGACGACGCATCATAATCGTACTTATACTTAAAATGCTCTTCTCTGCTTCTCATGCACACAGCGAGCGCAAAATTCACAAGTCCCAAACGAGTTTTGTTCCCCATCTGCTTTGCAACACTGCAGTCGAGAGTCTCAAAAAACACACACATACTCGTACAACAGCGAAATTTCGCAATGCAGACCATATGTGTGTGTTTGTAATTCTTTTTTTTTGGTGGTTGATTTTTCTTTTACTTTTTGCAGTATTGAAAAGCAAAAGTTCTAAGCCAAAAGTAATATGTTTTTTTTTGCTTGGAAACCGAAACTGCAAGCGACATTTAGCAGCACCATCGGGAGCAGCGTACCAAAAGCAGAAGCTAAGAAGAAGAAGCAATAGCAAGAATAACAGTGAGAGAGCAGCGCACGCTCTCTCTCACTCTCGCTCGTTCGCTTGCTCTCTCAATAGCGCGCGCGTGGGATCCCAAATACAATTCGAAGTAAACAAAATTCGAGGCGGATGCATAGGGTTGCCATCTGTTCTTTAATTGGCAAATATATTCTCAGAATGCATTTTGCCATGTATTTGACACGCAAATTACATGTGTGCATATATATGCACATACTAATATTTTAATAAGCACATTTCTATGCTCTTGTGCGGATCATGTTTAAGTCTCTTTATTATATTAATGACTGGTAAAATGTATGCATTTATTTAACATTCGGTTGGCAACTCTATTTTTACATGCTTGCTCTCTCATGCATTTGTGTATGAGTGCCTGTGTGTGTCTGTGTTTGAGCTGCGCTCGTCATTTGACCAAGCATTGCTGACTCGCTCACACTTTGGGCATTCGGCAACGAGACCGACAAGAGCGACACAATAGCGCTCACTCTCAATTGTTTTGTATTCGCATGAGCATGTGTTGTGTGTGAGTTGTTGTTGGCTGTGGTTGTGGCTCGCATGCAGAAATAAAACCCGTTCGTATAATCAATATGTAGTCATCTATTTTCGATTCATTCCCCTGCCCCAAAAAAAAAGAAAAAAAAATAAATGTGCAGGTTTAATGCCCCAAAAACAACCACCGAAAAGAAAATTTTGCACGCATGTTTCTTGCAAACAAATTTGAATTTCATGTTCGTTTGCCTTGTTGCTGTTTTTGTTGCGCTCTCTCTCTCTCTCTGTCCGCTTGGCATACTAGCTGCGCGCGCTCTCCCTAACACTATCTCGCTCGCACACGCTACAAACACACAACACGCACATATGCACAGTGATGCTCTCACTCACTCACTCACTCTTTCTTTTGCTAGCTCGTTTCGGCGCATGCTCGTTTTGTTTGCGTGTTGGCATTGTTATCAATCTTGCTGCTTGCAACTCAATTTGGTTAGAAGCGAATATAAAATTAATGTTCGCTGTGTGGCAGTCTTGTTGTTGTTCTTGTTCTTCTTCTTATTTGATTGTTAATGGCACTGATGCGGCATCCCGCAGGTCAGCATAAAAAAAAACAGTCAACACTCATGCTCTCTCTCTTTCTCTCCTTTGCCCACACACGCACACACACATACAAGCAACACAAACCAGTCTTGAGCTGCAAGGTTTTCTTTTGCTGTTTGACGTTGAAAAGGATGCTGCTACTGCTCCCTGCTTCCTGAGTCTGGCAACATGTCTAGTCACCACTCAGTTTTTTTTCTCCCTGTTCATCTTTTTTTGCAACAGCAGCAGCTTTCGATTGCTCTTTGCCGTTTGCTTGGTGCTTCAGAGGTGGCGGTGGGGGAGGGGGCGTGCGTACGACCTTTGCATACCCAGCTGCAACCCTGTCGCAGGCAATCATGCCATGAGCACCCCTGACCGATTTCATGCTATGCCATGCAAAAAAATAGAATAAAAAGCCGCCCACTGTTTCTCTGCAATTGAGTTGAACTCCACACACACATACACACTCACACACCCACACACACACACACAAACACACAAACCAAACAAACCAGCCACCCACCATGCACCACCCTCTGCTCTGTATCGTTTGTTACCAGGGGTAACCCTAATGCTGGGCCGTCTCCAATAGCCGCCGTCTCGTTTCGCTTGTAGTTTCCCTCTGCTCTCATACCCTGTAGCCATTGAAAATACCTAGAGTGGGTATAACATGATCAGACATAACTAATTCGATATGCTATGTACAAATTATATATTCTTGTGTATTAAACGTTGACTATTCGAAATCGATTAATATCGTAGCCTTAACTTTAAATGCAAAACACGAAAAACCAAGTTTTAAATGCAAAACATTTAACAATCAGCTTTATACATTCTAAATATTATAAAACAAGGTATGCCCCGTCGGGCAATCTCGACTATTTTGTATGTGGTTCCCATTACTTATTTTTGTATATGTATTATGCCTTAAGGGTCAGAATTTGTTGTTTCTTTTTTTCAGTCTTAAATTAGCTTAAATTAAATGGTAGATATGCCTTAAGGTATTGGCAACATCGATATGCATCCAGAAATTATCAAATTTCACATTTATTTTCATAAATATTCATTCTTCCATTTGTAAACTTTTAATGAACTCTTTATATTAACTTACTTATAACTGTTATTTGTGATTTAAGCTCTCTATCTCTGTTTTTTGCATGCTTAATTTGCTGTTGCATTTCAATAACCGCAAATATGCATGCGTCCCTCTCGTGCACACGCACTCACGCTTGCTCTCCCTCTCTGGCTGCCTGCGTAGGTGCGTAGGCTGCTCTTACGCTCCCACGCATGCTGGCTAACTGCATCTCTCAATTTATGCTCACAACTCCAGCTGCTGCAACGCATGGTGTTTACTGTTGTTTACTGTTTGACATTAATAGGTGAACTATGTGCATTGATATATGTGCATACACACAAAATCATATATGTGTATGTATTTGTAAATATGGGACTTTTTGCTGCTGCATGGGCTCTCCCTGTTCTCCTTTAAAATGACCTCTTTCGCTGTTACCGTTAGTTACTCATGGAAGTGCACGTGGGTGTGTGTGTGTGTGAAATTATATGTAGCACATATTTGGCATTATGTGGGTCAATTAAGAGTCGTTGAGTTGCAATTGGCCGCCAAATAACTTTATAAATCTATAAAATGTGAAAACTATGCGAAAATTATGTTTTCTTTTCGATTTGTGAAAAGTACTTTTAGAAAGACTCTTGAAAATCGACTCATAACTCTACTAAATTCGTCTATAGATATTATTATTCTATAATTAAAAATTACTTTTCTATTTAAATATTTGTATTTTACTAAATTTGTCCATTGATAATACTGTTGTCTAAACATTTTATTTAACTTAATTTGCCTATAGATATTATTATTGCATTTTTAAATATTATTTTTCAATTCAAATATTTCTATTTTACTAAATTTTGTCTATTGATATTATTTTTTTTTCCAATTTTCACAATAGAGAAAAACAAATAACTCTCTCTACTCCGAAATGTGTATGAACAAATGAATGATCTTGGCATGAAATCTCGCTGCATTTACTCTATCTCTGCCCGTAGCTCCCTCTCCATACCTTTCTTTCTCTCTCACTCCTCTCCCCCACTATGTGTCTGCTTGTAGAGCTTTCAGCTTCGTCTGAGCTTATGCTGTTGCTGTTGCTGTTTTGCATGCCATTGAGCAGAGCTGCCAATCTGTCTGTCAAAAAGTTTGCCTTGCATTTCTTTTTAGCGTTCTTTTATTGCAATTCTATTTAGTTATACACTTTTTTTTTGTTTTCTCTCTCGTTTTGCCTGCGCTTTTTCTTGTATTTAATTTATTTTTTTTTGCAAATTCCAAAATGCTGCATGCCGCAGGCCGACGCAAGCGCTCCAAGTGTGTGTTGGGTGTTTATTTGGTTTTTTGTTTTTGTGATTTCAACTCAAGCAACTATTTTGGCTCACTGTCTGCCTTCTCTTTCCTACCAATGCAGAGCGGACACTGAAAGCGATACAACAGCAACAACAACAACGACAGCCACAGCAGCAACAACAATCAGCACTTTGACAACAGCAGCAACAACTGTGACAACAACTGTGACAACAGCAACAACAACAACTGCGCTACCCTTGAAGGACAACTCGAATATACGCAGCACCAGCAGCAACAGCAGCGACAAGTTGCAGCCAGCAACACAACAGCAGCAGCAGCAACATCAGCAGTTGCAACAGCAACAGCAACAGCTACAACAGCAACACAAACAGCAGCAGCAGCACCACCAGCAGCAGCAGCAGCAGCAGCAGCAGCAACAAAGCGTTGAGCGGCCTTTAAAGTGCTTGGAGACATTGGCACAAAAGGCGGGCATCACTTTTGACGAGAAATACGATTTTGCGAGTCCGCCGCATCCGGGCGTAAATCCCGCCACGCCCACCAACAACAACAACAACAATAATAATAATATTAATAACAACAATAATAATAATAACAATAATAATAACAATAACACGCAATTGAACAAAAACGTGCCAGCAACAGCAATAGCAACAACAACAACCCCAACAACAACAACAACAGTTGGTGCACACACGCCACCAACAGCACGACGCACAGCAGCAGCAACAACAACAACAACAACACCCAATAGCAACAGTTGCAACAACAACGCGGCACGTTCACGCAGCGTGTCACGTTCCCGCTCACGTTCGAGCACGCCCACCTCACGTGCAACAGCAGCGGCAACAGCAGCAGCGGCAGCAGCAACAGCAGCAGCAACAGCAGCAGCAGCAGCAGCAGCAGTTGCTGTCAGTGGCACACTGGAGAAATCACAGAGCCCCGCCCAACAGGTGGCATCCGCTGCGGCGGTGCCACTGCAAATCTCACCGGAACAATTGCAGCAGTTCTATGCGAGCAATCCGTATGCAGCGATACAGGTTAAACAGGAGTTCCCAAATGCCAACAACAGCAACAGCGGCGGGCACAGCAACAATCCCAACTCTGGCGCCAACACCAATCCCAATAACAGCGGTAACAATCAAATATACAACAACAACAACAACAACAACAACAATACCACAACTAGCATTAACAATGAGCTAAAACATGCAATCAATTTATTAGATGCAACACAGACGACACAATTGCAACAGTTGCAGCTGCAACAGCTGACGGCGGGTGATACAAGTGGCGCTGTTGCTGTTGCTGCCGCCAGTCCAGCGAATGCGCAACAAAATGCACTGCAGCAACAGCAGCAGCAACAACAGCAGCAACAGCAACAGCAACAACAGCAACAGCAGCAGCACTCAACACAACAACAACACACGACAGCAATCAGTACAATGTCACCAATGCAATTGACTCCCAGCGGCGTACCAGCGGATTGGGCAAACGGACGCACCGTGCAACTGATGCAGCCACCAGCAGGTATGCATAGATAATTGCTAATTACAGATAATCGATAACCATAGATAAATCTATAAATATCTACAAATACAAATATTACACGATAGACGATAAACTTAAAACTCTTGAAATCAAAACACACGAAACTCGAATCACAAACTGAATCTGTCTTAATGTTATTGATCAATCAAGCAATCAATAGTAATAAACTCTTTTCGCAGTCAATCGAAGCTCGAATCACAAACTGAAATAGCTTTAAAGTTATTGATCTATCAATCAATCAATCAATCAATTATTGAAACACTTTTCACAATCAATCGCAACTCGAAGCACAAACTGAAACAGTCTTAACGTTGTTGATCCATCAATCAATCACGCAATCAATCGAATCTCGAATCACAAACTGTGCCAGTCTTAACATGATTTATCAATCAATCAATAGTAATAAACTCTTCACAATCAATCGCAACTCGAAGCACAAACTGAACTAATATTAACGTTGTTGATCCATCAATCAGTCAATCAGCCAATCAATAGTAATAAGCTACAAACTAACTCAGTCTACACGTTATTGATCCGTCAATCAGTCAATCAATAGTAATAAACTCTTTTCACAATCATGCTAACGTTATTGATCCATTAATCCATCAATCAACTAATCAATTAATCAATCAATCACACACACAGGCTTCCTCTATCCCCAAATGATTGTGTCTGGGAATCTGTTGAATGCCGGTCTGGGACAGCAGCCGATACAGGTGATTGCCGCCAGCAAGCACTTCCAGAACAGTGGACCCCAGATGATAACGACAACCACACAGAATGCCAAGCAGATGATTGGGGGACAGACGGGCTTTGCGAGCAGCACGTATGCGATACCATCGAGTCAGTCGCCGCAAACGCTGCTCATATCGCCGGTGAATGTGATTTCGCATTCGCCGCAGCAACAGAATCTCTTGCAATCGATGGCGGCGGCAGCGCAACAGCAGCAACAGCAGCAGCAACAGCAACAGCAGCAGCAGCAGCAACAACAGCAACAGTTGACGCAACAGCAACAGCAGCAATTATCACAGCAGCAGCAACAGCAGCTGACACAGCAGCAACAACTGACGGCTGCCCAACAAGCGGCCGCTTTGGCCGTCTCCAAAGTGGGCGTTAATGTGGGTGTGGGCGTTGGCGTTAATCTAACCGATGCGCAGGGCAATAAATTACAACAGAAGGTCGTCCAAAAGGTGACAACGACAACGAATACGGTGCAAGCGGCGACCAATGCAACGGTTGCCGCCAATGCCCAACAGCAACAGCAGCAGCAACAGCAGCAGCAGCAACAACAGCAGCAGCAACAGACGACAACTCAACAATGTGTTCAGGTCTCACAATCGACGCTGCCGGGCGTGAGTGCTGCTCAGGCGGCCCAGCTAATTAGTCCATTGCAGAGTGCTGCTGCGGGTCAGCCGCAACAGATGCAGATTGCTCCATGGTTCTGGCCCAGTTTCGGACCAAATCCGATCATATTGCGCAATCCGCCGGATCACACATCCGGCATGTTCATCCAGCAGCCGACAACGCATCAGGCGCTGCAAACCCAACAGAATCGTAAGTGCATATATCTATATATATATATATATCTATTTATATATACACACAACTGAACAGTAAGATTTGTATATATTCATGCACAACAAAGGCTTTACTGAGCTATCAAAGAATATTAATAGAGTATTAGTAGAAGATAAAGGATAGTCCGATAATTGTATGGTATGCAAAGCTAGCTTGTAGAATATATCCAGTAAATATACCATCAAAGTTGAAGATGATCCACAACTTTGCATTGGTTCATTAGGAGTGGAAAGGGAACAGAAAATGTCACAACATTCTCGGGAATAATAAATGAACTAAAAATGCAGTCAGGCATGTTGCAAGGAAGCATCCTCAATGCACCTTCTAGCAGAGGAAAAGTTGCAGCATCCTGGCGAGGCAGAGGCATCCAATGAGCTCCAAAGACAACAAAGATTCCAGCAATTGACTCAGAAGGAGGGGCACAATAGATCCAATAGGTCGCAGTGCAGTTCTCCCAACTATAATAATAGTGATAATAATGATAAGAATGCTGACCTATTTTACTGTCCAGATGTGTGTCTATATAGATATAGATCGATATGAAATTCAAGCTAATCCCAATTTCCGTTTTCCGCAGAGATAATTCAGTGCAATGTGACGCAGACGCCGGCGAAGGCGCGCGCTCAACTGGACGCGCTGGCGCCCAAGCAACAGCAGCAGACACAGCAGCAGCAGCAGCAGCAGCAGCAGCAGCAACAGCAGCAACAACAGCAGCAGCAGCAACAGGCGAATGCACAACAGCAATTGGCGACACAGCAGCAACAGCAGGCGGTGGCAGTGGCAACCGCACAATTGCAACAGCAACAGTTGACCGCACAGCTGCAGCGCAGCGGTGCACCCATCTTGCCACACAATGGGGCACAAGTGCGACCAGCCAGCTCCGTATCGACGCAGACCGCACAGAATCAGAGCCTGCTCAAGGCGAAGATGAGAAACAAACAGCAACCGGTGCGGCCAGCATTGCCAACGCTTAAAACGGAGAACGGGCAGACGGTTGCCACTGCGGTTAAGGCGGCCAACAGCAATGCGGCAGCAACGGCACTCAGTCAACATCTCGCCGTCCACAGCAGCAGCAGCAGCAACAGCAACAGCAGCAGGCAGCTGCCAATTTGCATCAGGTTGTCACCACGGCTGGCAACAAGTGAGTTTTCACTGCTTTTCCGAGTGGTTTTCATTTATCGAAGTTGGCATTTGATTGATGTGTTCCTTTTTTCTTACAGAATGGTCGTGATGAGCGCATCGGGCACACCAATAACGCTGCAGAATGGCCAGACATTGCAGGCGGGCGTCGATAAGCAGCAGCAGCAGCAGCAGCAACAGCAGCATCAGCAACAGTTGCAGCTGATGAAGAACCAGCAGTTGTTGCAACACCAAATAATGCAGCATCAATTACAGCTGCAAATACAGCAGGCACAACAGCAGCAGCAGCAGCAACAACAGCAGCAACAGCAGCAGCAGCAACAACAGCAGGTACAACAGCAGCAGCAGACACAGCAGCAATCGACGCTGACAAATGCAACAGCTCAGCAAATATTGCAAGTGGCGCCGAATACATTTATTGCCTCGCAGCAGGCACAACAGCAGCAGCAGCAGCAACAACAGGTGCAGCAGCAGCAGCAGCAACAGGCGCAGCAGCAACAGCAACAGTTGCACAATCAACTGCTGCAACATCAGCTGCAGCAGGTGCAACAGCAACAGCAACGCGAGCAGCAGCAAAATATCATACAACAAATTGTGGTGCAACAAACGGCAACGCAGCAGCAACAGGCACAACAACAACAGCAGCAGCAGCAGCAGCAACAGCAGCAGCAACAACAACAACAACAGCAACAGGTGCAACAGCAGCAGCAGCAACAGTTGCAGCTAAGCGGCGTCCCTTTCTCAGTTAGCTCAACAACAACACCCGCTGGCATTGCCACATCGAGTGCATTGCAGGCCGCATTGACAGCCTCGGGCGCCGTCTTTCAGACGACAGCGAAGACGAGCAACTCACTGCCCAGCAGCAGCATTGTCAGCATCAGCAATCCGAGCGCCGGGTCACTGGTCACCAGCAGCACGGTGGCAACACTGCAGCAGCAGGCGCAGCAGCTGCAACAGCAGCAGCAGCAGGCTCATCAACAACAGCAGCAACAACTCATTTCAGCCAGCATTGCGGCAGCTACACAACAACAACAACAACAGCAGCAGCAACAACAACAGCAGCAGCAGCAGCAACAACAACAACAACAACAACAGCAGCAACATCAACAGCAACAGTTGCCAAGCACAACACCGACACAGAATCCCATATTAGCCATGACTTCGATGATGAATGCCACAGTTGGATTATCAGCAGCAGCAGCAACAGTAACAACAACGCCCGCTGTTGTCAGCACGGCGCTGGTGACGCTCAGCAACAGCAACAGCAACACGAATAACATTAGCTCACAGCCAGCCACGCCCACAAAGGCAACAGCAACAGCAGCAGCAGCAGCAGGAGCAGCAGCAGCAGTCGCAGAAGCGAACAAACAGCATTTGCAACAGCAGCAGCAGCAACAGCAGCAGCATCTTGCAACAGTTGCAACATTGGTGCCCATCGATTCACCGCTGCAAGCGAGCGTCGAGGCAAGCAGCTCAACAACGGAAACGCTGCTCAATGGTGATGCGGGTGGCGAGGCAAAGTTGCCAACAACAACTGTTGCTGCCGCTGTTGTCAAGCAAAGCAATGTTGTGCTGCCCAGCAGCAGCAGCAGCAGCAAAGACGATAAGAACTGCAGCAGCAGCAGCAACACTGCCACTGTCAGCAGCACAGCCGCAATTAATGGCATTGCCAGCAATGCTTTGCGTGCCAGCAACAATAACAACAACAACAGCAACAACAACAGCTGCACCACCACCAGCAATAGCAGCAGCAGCACAGCAACAACCACAATTACAACCACCAACAGTAGCAGCAATAGCAACAGCAACAACAACAGCAGCAGCAACAACAACAGCAGCAGCAACAGCAATGGCAAAGATCTGCCCAAGGCAATGATTAAGCCAAATGTTCTGACCCATGTCATCGATGGGTTCATCATCCAGGAGGCGAACGAACCATTTCCAGTCACACGACAACGCTACGCGGACAAGGATGGCAACAACGATGAGCCGCCAAGTGAGTGCAGCAACAATTTATGAATCAATTTATTTATTTGTTTGTTTAATGTCAACTAAAGTCAGTCGACAGCCAATGATTGAAATCGAGGACTCTGAATCGATAGCAGATGATTACAGAGTCTATTTTAATGATTGCATGCGACGAGTAATTAAATAATTAAATGATGTAGATTAATAATTACATTTGGTTGAGGATGGCTGGCTAATAATTAAATATACCCATTAAATTAATCGATTAATTGCTTCTTTTTGCAGAGAAAAAACAAGCAATGCAGGAATCAGACATCAAAGCCGGCGTCACAGCAGCAACAGCAACACATGCAACACATGCAACAGCAGCAGCAGCAGCAGGAACAACAACAACGACAACAGCAACTGTTGCTGCTGTTACTGCATCTGCAGCTGCTGGTGGTGGCAACACACTGATGGGCATTGCAACATTGCCAGCGGATATGGTCGCGTGCGAACAGTGTGGCAAGCCGGAGCATCGCAGCAAGCTGAAGCGGAAGCGTTATTGCTCGCCGGGCTGTGCGCGTCTGGCTAAAAATGGTGGTGGGGCAGTTGGTGGAGGAATTGGCGGTAATAGCAACGGCAGCGCCGTGGGCATGGTTGCTGCCGATGCTTTGGCGCTGGCTGACAAACTGGATGAATCGCTGGCCGAGGAGAAAATGCTAACGGATGCAGCAGCAGCAGCAGCCGCAGCAGCAGCAGCAGCAGCCGCGGCGGAGCAAACAGCAATGCTGGTCGCTGAGCTGCCAGCAGCAGCAGCAACGGCAACAGCAACAGTTGCAGTTGCAGCAGTTCCAGTGCCAGCAGCAACAGTTGCAACACCCACAGCAGCAGCAGCAGCAGCAGCGGCAGCGGCAGCAGCTGTTGCAGCAACAAGCAGCAGTCCCTCAATCTGCAGCTGGAGCGTGGATGAGGTGAGTGAGTTTATACGAAAGCTGCCCGGCTGCCAGGACTATGTGGATGACTTTGTGCAGCAGGAGATCGATGGGCAGGCACTGTTGCTGCTCAAGGAGAATCATTTGGTCAATGCAATGGGCATGAAACTGGGCCCCGCGCTCAAAATCGTTGCCAAAGTCGAATCGATGAAGGAGGTGGCAGCGGCAGCGGCGATGCAGGCAATTAATGATGCTGGCAAGGACGCGCTCGCCACGCAATAGTGCATAACTAAGCCCAGTTGCAGCAGCAGCCGCAGCAGCAGCAGCAGGACTAGAACCAGGAGCAACAGCAGCAGCAGCAGCAGCAGCAACAGCAGCAGCAGCAGCAGCAGCAGCAGCAGCAGCAGCTTTGGCAGCCCAATTTCGCCGGCGATGTTGTCGCCATCGTATTCAATAACGCCGCCAATCTATTCGCCTGTGTTGCGCAACAGCATCGCAGCGGAGCCTGCTTGCACCAGTGTTGCAAAGTGAATGTGATTCACAGCAGCAGCAGCAGCAGCAAACTGAACGTTGCCATTCATTCCCCGTATAAATCACGAAACTACGCTATAATTGTAATCAAGTACACAGAAATGGTGATCACCAGACGAAGAAGAACATAGACTTGCAGACTAGGCTGGTTGGTTCTCAGGATAATGATCAGAGGAATATGCTTGAAGCAGCAATCGACAAGTCAAGAATCAATCACGTCTCGATTCTAACTTTCATCTATGTCATCCTCAAATGTCAAACAATTCTGACTTCTTCAGCTTAACAGTAAACAACTGATTATTGTCCTTCTTCGATTTCTTCGAGCTCGGATAAATTATTCCAAATTTGCAATTCGAGGATGAAGTAGCTGAAAGTTGGGAATTATAATTACGCTGGGATCACCAATATTAATCAAGTACATGTTAAATTGCTGCTTTTGGGATCACAGTTTGCGTGTCCTTGATTATTATTATGGCGCAGTTCGTGATTTATGCATTCCCCCTTCCTAGAACCCGCCCCGCCCCGCACCGCCCCGCACCGCCCCGCACCGCCCCTCCCTCGTCTGTCTTAGTTTGTATTTGTAATTTAAATGTAGCTTAAAATTTGTAAGGCCACTTGTATGATAATGATTTAAAACAAAAAACAAACAACACAAAACACAAAACTAAGCTAATTTAAACTAAAAAATATTATTTACTATATAGGTATTCCAACAATTTCATAAAATACTATATACATAAAGTCGAAAAAGAAATTACTAATTGCAAATACTACTATTAAATATTTAAGACAAATTTCGTAGCCATTTAAGTCTCTAAAGTTCAACTGAATGGAACAAATAATGAAATACGAATTATGGCATATATATATATATATATATATAATAATTATATATATATATATATGCATATATATATATATATTATGTAGTATTTTCCATCAATCAGCAATACGCAAATCACCATTATGAGAAATTTACATAAAATAGTTAAAAATACATTAATACCTAAACTAAATGCATAAACATCTAACTAATGTAACATACTATAATAGTATATTAACTATATTATGATCATTATTATTATTATTATTATTATTATTACTAGATATACACAACCATTTTTTTTTTTTAACTATTCGTAATTTATATAGTACTAAAAGTAATGTGAATCGGTTTTAAAACACACACACACAAACAATTAAACATTATGCTACAGAGAGAGTTAGACCAACAAGTGAATATATATGTATATATATACTATATTTAGGCGTAGATGATGACAACGACAGCCTACAATCTACATCTAATTGTGAAATTTTAAAGAAATTTAACAAAATTATAAACATATATATATATATATATATATATATATACAAATATAAGCATATGTACTTTTTTTTTATATGCTTAGGTTTAAGCGTCGAACATAAATATACATTTTTTTTTTGGAAATTCGATACTTTTTTTTTTTAATCGCTATGGCTGAACAAAAATACAAAAATCTTTACCACTTTAGTGTTTAATAAATGTGAATATGGAAAATTGGTTTTTGTGTTGTTTCGTTTACCCTTTTTGTTTTCCAGCGGGAAAGAAACGAAAACTTCAAGTCAGCCGGGAGGGTAAGAACGCTCTAGTCGAGAGAGCTCGTCTGGGATAAAAAATATCCGGTGCCCAAATACACGCCTTGAATATGAAACTATGATTTTCTTTACAGGTGATCAAGGTAATCTCGATAAAAAAAAACATATATCTAAAGAATTATGCTTTTATTGCTATCGGAAAGCGATTTTTATCGATATTATGTCTTGTTATATATATTCTCTAGATGAAAGTTTGTTACATACTTTGGCACAACTTAATTATACCCTTTTTATCCATTTTGAATGGGTTTCAAATCGACGGATAAGGTTCTTAGTAATCCGCCTGCAAAGTTTGATAGTTTTAGCTCTAAAATTAAAGAAATATTCACTTACCAATCATTGGGGAAGGTTCCCAGTAATCTACATACCAGGTTTGGTAACTTTAGCTCGACAATTTAAGGTTTTTGGAGGTAGGAGTGTATCAGAGTAAAACAAGATGCCAACTTTGAATCAATCCCTATCTGACCCTTATACCCAGTATATGCTTGAAATGAAAGATCGTCTTATTTAAGCTATTGTGAAAATATTTTTTTATTTTTATATTTATTTTATGTTAAAATTATCTGGTACTTTGGAATATACATTTTTTTGTTGGTAATATATGCATATATGATTTGAAATCCTTTTGATAAATAATGAGATTGCAATTATAATAAATTGAATATGTTGGGTAGGGGATCCTTTGAACTTTAATGACATTTTAAATTGTTTGTGTTAAGAACTTTTTCAATGTTACTATCTCAGTGATGTTGCTCTTGAAATAAAATACGTTTCATAAAATGTATATTCTTTGTGGGTTTGTGTGTGTGTGTGTGTACTACTTTCATATACAGGATAAGTTTTAGCTATTAATGCCATGTCATGCCGCAAAGGGAAAATGGGGAAATGGGTATTCCAGATACATACTCTGGCAGCTAGTGCTCTTATAAAATGTTTTATCAAGGTTTTTTTTTTTCGTTTTTAGTTTAGAGGCAAAGCTTTTTTAGACGGCTTTATTATTATTATTATTATTATTATTTGTTTGTTGTAAGTTCTATGTGTAAGTGTTTCTTTTTTTATTTGGGGATCTATCTAAGAACCGAAACATTGGAATAAAAATGCCGACTCGTACCATTTTATAAATGAGCTAGACGTGACGTCCTCAAGGTAAATGTTGAACTACTTATATGCATTTAGTGATTTTTCTTTCATTAATATTATTATTACTATTATAAATATTTTAATTTCTTCTTGTTGAAATATACTTCTTAAATGATTTTTATATATGTATTTTATATTTGTATTAACATTGTTTTTAAAGCCAATTTTGCGTTTTTGTTATTGAGTCTCTCTATAAATTGAAATATATATTTTTTTACTTTTATTTTATTTTTTTATTTAGTAGTAATCTGTTTTTTTTTTGAAGCGCTTTAGGTTTGCATAGTATTTTAATATAATGTTTTTGGATTCTATTAAAAGTTGTCATCTTAAAAATACACATAATTAATTTATGAGTTTCATTTATGCATAAATATATATTGAATGCATATATATGTATATACATACGTTTGCATATTGGTCAGATATATATATATATATATATCTTATATATTGTGGCATTTGAATTGTACATTTAGTTTGGATCATTTGTTTATTGTTGCTGCTTCTTTGTGTTGTTATTATTATTATTATGATTTTATTTTTGTACCTCTGCAGTGAATATTATGCGATCTTTGAGAGATCAAGACTATAGTTAATCTATCGGAACACTCTATATCAGATACAAATACATACATATTGAATTGGAGCTGCCGTTTCAGTGCTTTCCTCACTGTTTCAGATCGTATTACTCTATATATATAGATTTATATATATAATTGCATATAGACTGCAAAGGTATCTGACGACTTTGCCGTCACTGCCTTATTCAATTCTTGTTATTAAAATACTTTTCGGTTATCTGAGAATGCGTTTTCTTCTCGCTCTTTATGCTCTGCTTTTAAATATTGAATTGCATATGGATATAAACATATATATATATATATATATATATATATATATATATATATATCATATATATGTATGTATATATATTATTTACAGTTGTGTTGCATGCGTTTGAAGCAAACGAAAACAAAAAAATTTGTCACAGCCGTACTCCTTAGTATATCATATAATCATATACATATATATATATATATATATATATATATATGGCTAAGTAAGTATTTCCATTAGTTGTGGTATTTTTGATTTCACTTATAAGTTTTTTTGAATGCATTTGTTAGATTGACGTTTGCTTTAGCTGGTCCTGCAATAGATGCCTAGAACTAGAACTAGAATTTTTACCTAGTACTACTTGTTTTTATATATATAAATGTTGTTTTTTTTTTTGGTTTATCGAAAGAGACGGGACTTTTATTTGCTTAAGATCTTAAGTGCTACGAGTTCTGAATAAATTAAACAAAATTCAACTATAAGCATTAGTTTATGATTTTTTTTTAAAGTGTTTAATCTTTTGTTATTGCTATTAAAATTGTTACTTAGGAAATTTGGTTGAATTTTATGAATTTGTTTTTGTTAGAGGTTTAGCTATCATTTTTTGTTCTTTTTTTTTGGTTTCTTTTCATTTAATTGATTTGTATCGGCTGTCAAAAATAATACCACAAAAATGTACAACTTTTTGAAGGTTAGCTTAGAGTTTATTTTTAGGGTTTTAAGTAGTATATATATATAATTTTTAGATATGGGCTTTGATTCGGCATCAACATCATGATGTGTGTGCGGTTGTGTGTGTGTGTGTGACTGTGTGTGTGTCTGAATCAAGTTTAATTTACAATAAAATTAGCACCAATGCAGAAAATATACGACTTTATATTTATATATATATATATGATTCCATGTGTGTATGTGTGTGTGTATTTGTGTATTTTATGATATGTGTAATTTACTACAGTTATGTAATTGCAATCAAAATATCTTAGGTTCTATCTATGGACAAGCAAAGAGGACTGCTCTAGTCGAGAGTGCTCGACTAGGAAGAAAATTTCACTAGGTGCTTGAACTCGAGTGTGTGTTACTCTGTGTGTGTGTGTGAGTGTGTGTGTGTGTATGTGTGTGTGTTATTAAAAGAAAGTTATATCAAGTGCATATCTGATATAGTATTATAGTATATATATATGCTATTATCAACTATTATCATAGTACTTGATTCATTTAGCTAAACACTAATCAACAAGTTTTGATCCGCGTATATACAAGTTATGTATATATATTGTATATATATATAATTGTATATATAATCTATATACTATACTTGACTTATTGGCTAATTAAAGACTGTCTTTTACGTTCGCTTCATGAGTGTTATTTTGGTTTTTATTTTTAATATTTTACGGCTTGATTCGGTTTCTTGTTGCCGACTTTTCTCGAATAAAAAATGTCGGTTGGCATTATATTGTATATATATATATACATGATTTAGATGCTGGTATTATTGGTATTATTGTACCTACATAAGACTAGGGATATAGTAGTAGTACACATATACATATAAGTTGAAAACCTACTTTTTTTCTGTAGTACTCCCAGTTTTTTTTTTCTTTTTTTTTGTTGGTGTTTTGCTTGTTTTCTTTTTTGTTTTCTTTTTTTCTATATAGATATATTTTATATCTGTTGAATGCACTTAAGTGTATTTGTAAATGTTGTTAGTTGCTGTTATTACATTGTAATAAGTATCCATTTGGTGAGGAAGGGATGGAGCGGGGCCGACGGAGGGGGATTGTTAACAAAAACGAACTTTCCCACTATCTACTTAAGATCTGGGTTTTTGGGTTTTGGGGATTGATTGACTTAAAGCTAAACGCCGTTACTCTTGCGCCTTCCCTTCAAGTTATAAGTTAAGAAAAGTGTTGCCCAAATAGCTGAGCATCATTGTGGATACGGCCAAAGGTGCGACCCTTATCTGCACCTGACTGGCGGTACTATTTCCGGCTAATATCTCGGCACGTTTACGCATTCGTTCCTGCAAATAAAGTAGCACAAATATGTATATATCTATATTAAATATGTGGCTTATATCTTATTATAAAAACATTGAAATAAATCAAGTGACTGACAGCACTAGGCTGGATTCTAGAACAGGAATCGTTGTCAGAGTTGACAGACTGAGCAGACTCGAAGAGAGTCTTAGAGTCGGTCGTGCCGAGGTTTAGTTTATACTATTAATAAAATATATAATAATAATCTAGAGAACATAATGATGAAAGCAAATAAATATATATTAACTTAAGAATATCTACAGTCTATAACAGTTGTTAGACTTTACATCACTCACCTGATAAAGCTTGTCCTCGCCGGGCGGATCCAAACACTCGAATTCGCAGCAGCGTTCGCCCACTCTGAAGTTTTTGCAGAACTACACATATAGAAAAACGTGAGGAATTTTGAAGATATATATATATATATATATAAATGGAGAGAGATTAGTTTTTTAACACTTACGTAGGGCGGATCACAGTAAATGGCCTTGCACCACAGCGGCTCCGAATGATAGCAAACGCATAGGCTGCAAACACCTGGTCCGGGCACATAGAGCATCCCATGATTCACCTTGTTACCCTGAAAGTCCACGCAATCCTCCTCGAGAGCAACTAGATGTGTAAAAGAAAAAAATGAACGCGTATTTTTATATTTTTATTATGTTCAGTTGCTGCTTCTCGAAGCATCTAATAAAAATATGTCCCATTTTATGGTGATAAAATATGAAGAAAAATGCAATTCAACAAAGCCAAAAATGTTTACTTTCTCATCTGGGAATGTTTGAAAATACTATTACTTTCCCATACTATTAATCGTAGTAAAATATAGCCACCCGTGCAACCAACATATCTAGTTTTTAGAAATATTAATTAGCCGCTGGGAAAGCTGAGAAAACTTCACTTTTATTCCACTACCATTATAATGATGATTTTCAATAATAATTTAATAAAAATATATATAAAATAAATATAAATATAATACATTGAAGGACTTTTGTTGTTTTTTTTGTTAATACATTTTAGAGCTATGTATTCTTATCCGCAGTGCTGACTGATAGCATTTCAACTTAACTATATTTTAAGTATTTTTTTTCAGCAGCACTATTATTTTGACCGCAGCTGTATGTCTGCATACAGAAACTATTTATATTTTCAAGTCAAGGATTTTGGATGCTAGCATCTAGATTTATGGTTAGATATTGAGATGGACTTGCTTGTGTAGGTTCGATTCATGCATGTTTGCTTGTGTGCTAGTGCAGCAGCAGACATGTTGTGTGTTGCGACGCAGGTTCGTTGCACTGAGCTTTTAGCATCAAACCATGTAGCGCATGTTTGAGCCGATGCGAATTTAAATGGGCCTCGACCTTAAAGCACACGCTCCCCTCCACCTCCACTTACCCCTACGAGCACATTGCTAAGTGCATCTACAGTTGCAGTTGCTGTCGCACTGGGTGCTTTTTGGCACTTGAAACATAGTTCGAAGTTGTAAGCAACTTCCGGACGACTGAACGAACTTTGGCAACCGCCAAACCGCGCCAGGCGTCGACGTCGACGTTGGCGAAAGTGCCGCAAACTTTTTGCATGCCAGTTTTTTTCAATTTAATTTTTTTATTTTTTCGCTAGTCGGACAATTCACAAAGGGTTGTGCTGGGTAGTTGGCGACAATTGGTCGGCTGCAGCAATCCAGTTTCAGTTGCAGTTGCAGTTGATTGTGCGCCTTGTTTTGTTGTGTCCTTTTGGCATTGCTTTTGTTTCGTTTCGTTTCATTTTGTTTGGCAACGGGTTTTTTGTGCTGTGGCCTTTGTGCTGTCGACGTCTCGAGCTGGGGTCCCTTTGAGATTGCTGAATAATTAAAAACAAGCGCTCAACTTGTGCGCCATCTGTCGACTAAACAGTTTAGCTGTCTTGGGTCAAAGTTGGGCCAACGTGTCGTATACGTCACGCTTTCTTACATGCCACAATCTCACCTCAGCCTAACGCGCTACACTCGACGAAAATTAGCACATGTCCTGGCATCTACAAATTATTGGCAATGCCAGTTGTTCTTATTTTTTGAACAGTGCATATAGCCATATAGCCTGGTCGAAATTTATAAAATTCTTAAATCTCTTTAATCGAAACAAGGCTGCTTTAATTCTAATTCAGTATTATTTTTTGCGAAGTGCTTTTTTTTTGTCGCTTGCCATTTGCATTTCATGGCTGTTTACTCCCTCTCCCATTCGCTCTCTCTTTTATTTGGGGTTTTTATTTTTTTTGCTGACATTTCACAATTATGCTTATTACTTTTTAATGTCCCTTTTGGTTTGCGTGAGTCGCCGCTTGGTTGTTTCCCTGTCTGTTCCCTCGAACCCGCCTGACCCCTATTTACCGCCCACCGAACTCGCTACCAAATCTCAGCTTGAATACCATTCAGAGATGGTGTCGGGAGGGGTGGGAAGGTGTCGTCGATTATGTGCAACCATGCGGTTCACCTATAAATAGCTTTTGTTATGACATTTAGTCGGTGACCTCCTCAAAAGGCAGCCGTAAATACACTCACAAAATAATAGTGCTAAAGGTTTGCTACTCAAATTTTCAACTCAAATCAAATAGAAACATTGTCTCAATTCAAGGTCAACGTAAAAAGTCCAGACTGTTAAATTAGGATAAATAAACATATACAAATACTCAATTTCTTAAATAATTCCTCATATATGTATGTTTAATCAAGAATTTAAGTTTCTAAATTAGCAACTTGAAAGTTTTTTGCTTTTGTACTTAACTTAAGATTTATGTATATATATATATACATATTATTAATCAAGAGTTGTGGGTTTTTCAAATTTGCACTTACAAAGCTTTTCACTTATTTTAAGTGCAAAAACGTTTAAGAAACCGAATTTTGAACGGAAAGAATTACTTATGCAAGAGTATTTTATGTAAGAGCATTTAAGAACTAATAGCGAACAGTATTTTTCTGGTAGTGTATCTTCAAGCTCAAGCACCTGTCCCTCGGGTGCCGGGGGCGGGTTGCTGTTTGCTGAGATGGGGCTAAATCTGATTAAGTGTGCCGAGTCCAGTGTTCTATTTGTGTAGAAAATCAATTTTGGCACTCATCCCATTTAAATTGGACTTGATTACAAATTTTCAATATCATTTAGTATCATTTAAAATGCAACAAGGCCAAGAGCAGTTGTCCTTTTATTCCAAAATAAAATACACCTGCATGACCTTTTGACTCGCACCCTCAAAAAAACAAAAAGAAAAGGAAAATCCTTGGTTTTATGGATATATACTTTCTAAACAATAAGCTGATTCCCCTTTGTTGCCAAAAAGTATGCCGATTTTCTAAGATTCTGGCCGATTTGCATACATATACTACATATATTCAAATACCAAAAAACCAATGTGTTGGTTTTGTGGTTTTGACGTAAGATAGCAGTTCTTTCTTCTATTCTTATGCTAATTCTTTTACAGACTTTTAGTTCTTGAAGAATTGTATTTTCAATTTCAATTTAAAGTTGACGGTTTGATAATCAATTTTATTTCAAAATCAATTCGCACATCAATCTTCAATTTCAGCTTCAATTTGAGTCACAGCAATTTGAGCCAACAAAATCCTCGCATTTAGAAGAGAGTTCATTAGTGGCTAGAATTGTTGTGGCATGAAACAACAGGCAAACACCCAAACACACCATGGCAATGCCAAAGTGCTGAAAGAGTGGAGCGGGGTGAGGTAAGAGGAGGGTAGGGTTGGGGCATATCAGGCAGTGTCAGGGCTCTGTGACGTTGAGAAAGTTGCAGCCGTCAACTTTGCAGCTTGTGCCCAACACCGAGTGCCACTGTGTGTATGTGTGTGTGTGTGTGTGTGTGGCAATTATTGGTCTTCGCTAATGAGATTTTGTGTGTGTGTGTGTGTGTGTATGTTGCGGAAAAATAGCTTGAAGGAGAACTGGTCGTTGTTGTCGCTGTTTGTTGTTTCTGTTGTCGCCGTTGAATTGTTAACGGAAGCAAAGATTATAAAACCATTTTGGAATGGTTTGTGCAATGCAATTAGTGAAACGTCAAACGCCTAATGGAAATTCTCTCTCTCTCTCTCTCTCTCTCTCTCTGTCTTTCGCTCTCTCTCTCGTTCGCTGGTGACGCGTGCTGTCAACGTGTGCCGCATGTGGCATGTGGCATGTAAGCCGGGCTGGGTAGGCAAAGTGGGCTGACGACCCTTTCGCCTTAGTGCTCATAGAAAGTCCTGCCAGATCTAGCCCCCCTACACGAATCCTTGGGCAAACGTTTAAAAAAGCCATGGCTGTTGCCAAGCAAATTAAAAAAAGCAGTGTTAAGGTAGAGGTTACGTACGGTTACGTACAGGTTCCTAATCTTGTTCGGTATTTGATTCCGCTGTGGTACTAAAAGAACTACTGCTACTGGTTCCTGTAACTGCACCTAAAAAAAAATGCTGAATTCAGTTTTTCGTAGGAGTGCTAATCAATTATTTTCAATTAATTCCTTGATGAAGACCAATCTTATCGGATTCATTCATACTCTGCTGCTCTGTTGTTGCTTATCGTCGCTTAGTATATACTCGTCACTCGCTACTCGTCACTCGTTACTCGTCACTCGTTACTCGTCACTCGTTACTCGTCACTCGTCACTCGTTACTCGCATTTCTTGCTCGCTTTTCGCTACTCACCTCCATTATTCAAAGTGGACAATGTAAAATTCAGACACATTTCGACACATACACTAAACGCATTCAGTTTGAATGTGAAATGGCTTTGATTGCTCGCCAATCAACACAATTATCGCTGTCAATTACCAATTGCACATTGTTTATGAGGGTGTGTGGTGTTTGTGTGTGTGTATGTGTGTCGCACTTTCCGATTGTTTGACTGTTTAATTAGCAGCTGGTGCAGTTGCTACCCCAACAGCCAACTATCGATCCAAAATGACTCGACTCGATTTCTCGTCCGTCCTCTGACGTCTGATGTCCTGACTGAATTGTGTCGCCTGTCTCCTGTCGCTTGTCGCTGGTCATTTGGCCCAGCTGAGCAAATCTTGATGTAATCTGTTAGCTGCAGTTGATAGCAGTTGGCCATAATCCAACTAATAAGTTAGTCATAAGTGGGCGAAAGTGCACTTGGCTAAGTCGTTGCACTAAATGTAGCATAATTAAGTGAGCAGATTCCAAATTCAGCCAGAAGCATATTTATACTTGAAATAAGTGTAAAGCGTATCAGCAAAGGACTCGTTTGCTTGCTTCAATCAGATATATCTATGTGTATATTTTAGCCTGATACATGGAATGAGCAATAATAAAAAAGAGAACGAAATTCTCTCATTTTGTTGTTCCTTGTGTTCCATTCTGTATATGGTATTGGGGGTATGATTCTATGAACTCGACCTTTTGCGCCTTGACATCCTTGTCTAATGATTTTCCATAACTCAGCTGCGCATAACTTGCCAATAAAATGTTTGCTTTATGCAGAGAGAAGAATGCGAATTGCTGCCAAGCGGAAGAGGCAGAGAAATGGCAACTTGAGATTGGTGGCTTGTGGCAGCTACAGCAGCAACAACAACTCGACAACAGAACAACTCGTTACTCTCCACCAGGACCACCACAAATAAATAGTTTGGCAAAAACTTTTCACATGTGCGTCAATAACAACAAGAAACTGGCAAAAGTTCAATTTGCATGCAAACACCGACATCTGTATACCCTTCATAGCAAAGTACAACTTAAAATTGTCTACACTTAATATTTGTATATTTTTAAAGCCATTTTTCTATATGCTCCAAGAAAGTTGTCTGCCATTTTTTTTTAAAGCTATTTGACACACGCAAATAAGGTTTGGCTGAGCTTAAATATGAGTTTTAAATGATTTGTAAATACTTTTAAGTAAGCTTATTTCATTTAAGTTTATTTAATGTCAACTGACAACAGTCCACAGCTTTTAAATTTATAATTCAATTTACGAATTCAATTCGAGTATCGAATTGAAATGGAGAAATTAAATTCCAAATTTAAAAAACAAAATTAGATAAAGGACATAATAAATAAATCCTGATGTATTCAAATGTAAAATGGTCAAATATTTATTTTAAGGATTAGGGAAACCCGGAAAAAACCCAAGCCAAACCAATAATTGATAGGCGTTTGTAGCTTAGTAATAAGGGAAGTACAAAACGCCAAGAATAGAGAAAGACAGAGATAAAGTGTGAGACATCGAATATGGAAAAGATAGGTA
Organism: Drosophila silvestris; assembly: GCA_035043445.1. Taxonomy (NCBI): domain Eukaryota; kingdom Metazoa; phylum Arthropoda; class Insecta; order Diptera; family Drosophilidae; genus Drosophila; species Drosophila silvestris. The sequence continues at coordinate 454,722 of JAWNMZ010000039.1, forward strand.
CATCTCTGGATCTTTGGAATATGGCAAGATTAATACAGCGAAGCACGCTCAGAGGTTTCCCGCTGATGAAGTGGCAGAAATCCCAAAACAATATACGATATAGTAAGCTATAAATCCAAAGTGCGTCGTATTCTGTGTGTGTCAGCTTAAAAGAAAAGGGTATCAAATGATTGTTGGGGTTGTTTTTCTGATTTTTCTGTTCTGCTGGTCTCTGTGGCCAGCCATCGAAAAGTAGTCATCTGTTTATGTTGTCTGCGTTATGTGCATTTGTGTGTTCGTTTCTATAATGAAAACTTTTTATTTTTTTCTGTTTTTATGGCCAGAAAAATATGGTCAAATTTTTGTAATTTTGTTGCTCGCACAAAGTTGCTGTTGTTGCAGTTGCTGTTTTGCTGTTGCACAAGTGCTAAAAATTTGAGTGTGCCACGCCCCTCGCTACTGCCCACTTTTTGTCAGGTGTTTCAGCTATGGCGACAAGGGAACCAAACAAAAATACCAAAATGAAAACAGCTTTGCATGTTGGCTGCAATGTCAAGGCCATTGTCGTCTATGGTTTGGGCCCCTCCTAGCCGCCTAGCCGCATAATCTAATGGCCTTTTGCATTTATTCTTGGGCCAATTGTTTTTCGAGCATTATTTATTATTTGACTGGTGGGCTTTGAAGGACTATAAATGGCCAGAGTCTCTTTAATCTTAGCAGACAATCGCTAAAAGTGACTCTTGGCCATAAGCGAGACGTAAATAACACTTATCTCTAGTATTAAGTACAGGCGTGTCAAACGGTGACCGAAACCACAACCCTTAAGTAAAAACAAAAACCGTTGCAGATGCAGATGCCGAATCGGGACTCGGAATTCAAAAGGTTGTGTAAGAACCAGTAACCGGAACTGATATGTTTACTAACCAAAACATCGTAGCGTTGCAGCTTTACGTTACGTAACAGTATCGTAACATAAGGTAACATTACGGAACCGTAGATCGATCAAATAATTGGACAAAAATATATAATTTGTAGCGCATATTGTACACTTTACGTAGTCGGTTGTCTTTTGGGGTTCTTGTTTTTATTCAATCTTAAGGATCTGAACTCAATGCGTAAGCACCTATGGGCAATATAAAATAATGTAACAACGTAAAGTACTACGTCATAACGTAAGGCTTACTTAATGGAAGATGAATTGTTAAAAATTATTTGAAGCAACTTGTCACTTCTCAACGTAATGCATGACGTAATAACGTAAGGCATATAGCGTAGTAACGTAATGTTAATCTTCATTGCGCCAGCATTACGTCATGGAAGATGGATTTCTAAGAATGATTTGAAGTAAATTGCCACTTATTAACGTAATACGTAATGTAAGAACATAAGGAAATCACATATAACGTAATAACGTAATGCACTACGTCGCTATACAAATACATAACGGCAGAATATTTGTAAGCTAAGTACTCATAAAATACTATAATTCTATAATTTGGCGTCAACTGGCACTAACGTAATGTATGTATAACATAAGGACGTAAGCAGAACGCATAACTACGTAGCTGATGAGCAATAAGTGATCCGAGTCAAGCGTTAATTTGCCTTTAATAAGGCACTCGGTGTGTCAAGCAGATGGATCAGATTGGGGTTCTGGGGTTGTCATGCGAATCAAGTGTCAAGTGTGTGTGAGGCATGTCACGGCCACGATAATTACCTGTGCAACAACACAGACAGCCGAGCAGACACAGAACGAACAGCAGCCAGGACATGCCACATGCCGGCAGCGATGAGTAAAATGATGCGCGACTCAACTGCATTGTTGTTGTTCCTGTTCCAGTTGCTGTTGCTGTTCCAGTTGTTGTTCCTGTTGTGTTGTTGTTGCGCAGCGTCGACGCCAGCTCGTGCTGCGCTCATTGATTGTTGCTGCTGTTGTTGCTCTGATTGCTGCTGTTGTTGCTGGCGGGCGACACGTTGCTGCTGCTGCTGCTGTTATTGTTGTTGTTGCTTGTCGCCCAGCGGAGCGCTTTGTCATTGTCAGGCGTTGATTTTGAACTTGGCAGCTGCAGCTGCACTTTGTCCTCCTCCACTCTGCCACTGCCTAATCCCCTCTTCCTCTTGCAGCTCCGCCTCCTACACTGTCTGAAAATTGAGCTGCAGTTGCTGTTGCTGTTGTTGCTGCTGTTATTGTTGGTGTTTTCGTCACACTGTGCAGAAGAAGTTCGACATAGTTAAGTTTGATTGGCTCCGCTCTCTCTCTCTCTCTCTATCTCTCTCACTCCATCTCTCGTTGTTTGGCCTTCATTTGCGCTTACACAAAGCGAAACGAAATAAATGAATAAAAAACCAAAAGCAGGAACCGGAACCAACACAACTTTGCCGATTAAACTTCATAATCGTAGCCGAAATTCAACATTTTCACACAGTTACAGGAATCGACATTTCTATATATATAGTAACATAAGGGAACCTTTACACTTTAGGTACTGTAACCGGTTAAGATTCTTGAACTAGAAATAGATTGAACTAGTAAGAAATCTATTTAAATATTGAATTTGTTATTATAGTTAAAAATCCGTATATATGTCAATTGAGCTGAATTATCTTTATTTTGAGTAAATTGGCTTACAGATAAGCAACAAATGTTTTATTATTTGTAATTAGGTAATAAAACGTTGCGTTTACCATCCTGTTTTCGCTGAGTGTAATTGGCACTTTCATGTTGACTGCACTAAACATCTCTCAAAGCTGCTCAAGTCGAGTACAGCAAGAAAGTGCCAAGAAATATTGTACACCAACCGGGCAAAATATGTTAATTGAATTAAAGCATTAGAATGTCAATTAAGTTGAGTTAAATATGCTTAAAGTGTGAGTTGAAAATATACAATATAACGTGAAATGTATTTCCGATAGTATTTAGTAATTTCATTCAATTAAATTTCTTAATATACTCAGTATTAAAATTTAAACTCTGAGTTGCTTTAGCATATTTGTTTATCAGAACGATTGTTGAATATTGGTGAAAATTCTCTGTTCTAAATGTTATATATAACTTTGTGGTGGACTTGACTATGAAATGCCATCTTCTTAATTTAAGGAGTCTAACAAAATGTCACAAGAAATTATATTTAATGATGATTTCTATTTTGAGTTGTATTCGCATATTTATAGCTCGATAAATTAATGTTGAAAATTGGTGATAAATTGCAGTTTCTACACTCCAACAAAAACTCTTTTTTTAATTCTTCTTTTAAGTTTGTGCTGGACTTGAGTATAAAATGATCTTGTAATTTAAGGAGTCACAAAGATTATTATTTTATGATGATATCTATTTGGAGTTGCTTTCGAACATTTTCAATTTGATAAATGCACTCGCTATTTATTTCTACTCGCTATATACTTTTACTCGCTGCCTAGAGTTTCTTGCATAGTAAATTGCTGCAGTGTTGCCAAACTCCAAACACACACACACTCTTTGACTTTGTGTGCTTGTGTGAGTTGGCCCCAAGGCGTATCAGCTGTTCCGTTGTCTGTGCCTCTGCCAGCGCCGCTGTTGGCAGCGACGTCAGCATTGGCCTCGCATGTTTACAACATTTTTGCAGCGTGCCCACAAGGTAGGAGCGGTGCTGGTCGGGGGGAAGGGGAAGGAATTGCCGTGCGGCATTTCGGCATTTTGGGCTGCCAAGAAATTCTTTGTATATGTATGTATGTATGCAATATGCATGTGTCTTCTTTTAGCCTCTTGTGGTTGCTACAGAGCGAGACAGAGAGATTGAGAGCGAGTGCGAGCGAGCAGCAAAGCAAGCGCTTTTTTTGGTGTCTTTAATTTCAATCTTATAAATTATTCGCATAGCTCGACTGCGACGACGACGAGTTTTGCAGCGCGCTTTATGGATTTTCTTTCGACTTGCACACACACACACACAGACACAAACACACACACACACGCACACACACACGCACGCACACACATACGCACTGGCACATTGATTTTCTGTTATTTGTTGTTGTTTTTTCTGCCTTTCTTTTTTTGGCCTGTTTCAGGACATTTCAAGGCCTTCTTCTTCTGCTTCTTCTGCTCACATCTCTCACGTCAAATTGTTTCGTTTTTTGACACCGAATTTCGCACGCGAGCACTAAAAATACAAATTCAATAACAACAACAAACAGTACAAAAATTACTACACTCACACTTACACTCATACCCACACACACACAGACGCACACACACTTGAAAACAAAACAAAAATGAGAGATGAGAGAGAGAGAGAGAAAGTGAGAAACGCACGTTGAGTTTGAAATGGAATAAAGCGAATGGAAACACAACAACTGGTGTAAAAATAACGGCAGCAACAGCAACTTTTTTAACCAACAACTTTTACGACTATTGTTGCTTTTGTTCTGCTACTGCTACTGCTACTGTTACTGCTACTGCCTGCTGCGAAACTGTTCAGCGACGAACCGAGCCGAGTGCGAGCTAAGAGAGAGAGAGACTGGTCGAGTCGAGCGTCGCCAGCGACTGCAGCGTCGCGTCGTTAAATGTCAACTGAAATACGTTTGGCGTTATTTTTTTTTTGGGACGTCGACGTCAATGCCAATGCGAACGGCAACTTGTAACCGTGTCGAACACGAACCTGTTGCAACCGAACGGGACCAACATGCACTTCACTTTTGCGTTTAAAATTTAATTGCTAAATGCAAAAAACGTGTATTATTGTTTTGTTATATTATATTATATTAGTGACATTAGAATATATATTGAAAAACTCATTTAACAAGTGTTGTCATCTCATCCAACTCGAACATTCAAACATGCTGGCAGCGGGTTGCAGGACAAAGCTTTGAAAGCTTTCAAAATGGGGCTTTGGGGCTGAGGACTTGCTATAAAACAAAAGAGCTTTTAAAACAAAAGGGTAAATATTTTAAATAAAGCCAACTAAAAGCTCTATATCAGATTTTAGTAGGATCTACGACAGAAAGTTAAGTTGTCCCGATTTGTTTAAAATGTATTTTTAAGTATCGTTTCCTTCAAGCACCGTTTGCCTAGCAGATTGCCGTTGCTGATAGCAGGTACATGCACCAGTTATACGCAATTAGGTTGCTGCATTGACTAAATTGCACTCAAGCTAAAAAAAAGGGTCACAGGTGACGAGCGGAAAAGGCTCCAATTCGTACATATCTTTAGCGGTTTTTTAAAGGATGTGAAGTAGGATTATAATTCTAAGGAGCTCCTCTATCGAAGGTTTATGGGGTCATCTAAGAACTCAAACTCTTAAATTTAAATCGCAGTGCGAACGGATATGAGTCGATGTCAGAAATTTCCTGTTTTCTTGGAACGTCCTTTGGGCAGTTGGAATCGAAAGGATCTTTAGGAATATGACTAAGCTATGAGCAATTTTTTTATTAAAGTTTAAAGTACCGTTATTTTAGCAGTTTTGTTTAGTGATTTATTCAAATTTTCAGACCAAGGACTATTTTATTTTATGCAAAGGACTTCCATTGACATCCATAGTTCTCCAAATGGCGGAGCTTGACTCGTATTTTTCTCATTTTTTCTGACTTACCTCCTTGCGTACTATTTGTGTAAGTCCCTGAATACCAAACAAGAGTCAATTTTCTTCCATTCTGTGAAGATCCTTAAGGATATGGCCGAGTTATGCCTTAAAAGCGATTCTCCTTTTTACATAACTAGCTCGAACTCAGCCATATTCTCACAGATTTGCAAAAAGATTCTCTCGCGAACTATATTGCAAAAACTTGTTTTGTATTAGTTTGGAAATTTATTTTATTTCAATATATTTCATATTAATCAGTAGTTCATATTTTCTGCTCTTCTTTAAACTTTTACACAAAAATACGTGTATGTGTGTGTGAGTGTGTGTGTGTGTGTGTATGTCTGTCTGCTTGTGTGTGTGTGTGTTTGTGAGTGAGTGAGTGAATTGAGTGAGTACACTCGTTTGCAGTTCGAGTGTACTCGATGCTTGTACTCGAACTCAGACTCGAGCTCACATTTGCCCAAAAAAAGTCGCGTTTTTGGACATTTGACTTAAATGTTAAATACAATTTTTTACTTTTGAATATTTCCATTTAAATGCATTTCAGAAAAGTACTGGTAAACTTTTTGTTATAGTTTTTGTTTTTAATTTTCTGTTTAGTTTTATGTTGTTTTTTTTTTGTTTTTTTATTTTATTTTTTTCACTCTTGTGTGTTTAATGTTTGTCATGTTCTGCTTTGCTGCTTGTTGGGAGAAGTTTTGCATGTATGGTTATTTTTTTCCAAGTAAACACATATTTTTGTAATACACATATATATATATATTTTTTTGTTTTCAATTGTGTGTGAGTGTGTGATGTTGTTGTAGTTAAGAGTTGATATTTATGTATGCTGTATGTTTGTAGTACTTAAAACATTTATTGCTGTCGCTAATGCATTTAAGTTCATCCAATGTACACATATATATATATAAATTTTTTTCTTCATCATTTATGTTTTCTTGTTTTTGGTTTTTTTTTTTTTTTTTGTTGTTTTTGTGTGTTTGCTTTTCTTTCTTTGGTATTTATTTATCGTATGCATATTTATATGTATTCATTTGAAATGAGATTCTTTGGGTTCGATTTTTCGTAACAAGTTAGACTTGTCGTCATTTTTCATTTCTTAGGAATGCTTTTCATTTGCCATTTTTTAATTTTTGTAACATTTCCACTTTTCAAGCCGCTTGTAAATAGTTTCCAACTGGTTTTCTCATAGTATTTCTTATTTACTTCGTTTTATAGTATTTCGAATGCATTTTTCGATTTTTTTCTTTGTTTTGTGTTTATTTGATGGTAAGCTGAAATAGAAATGTGTTTTTTGGTTTTTTCGTTTTTTTGGTATTTTCATTATTTTTCGGGTATTTATATGGTATTTTACACATAATAACTGTTGCTGCTAATAAGTATATGTATTTGTCACTTAAACAACGCGTTGTGCATGGAAAGTTGCAGTATTTTCTTTGTATTCTTTCTATGTAATGTGTGTGATTTGGTATTTTTTGTTGTTCCATATGTTTGTATGTGTTGGTGTTGGTGTGGGTGTGGGTGTGTGTAATTATTTAAATTGTTGTCCTATGTCCTAACAATCGCGCTAGTTGCTACCACATTTATTTTTGTATAGGTATTCCATATAATTGATGCCACATCATTTTCTTGATCGTTTTAGTATATTTTTCTTAGTATTTTTTTGTTCAACAATTCTTTTCTTTAGTTTTGTGTGCTTAAGGATCCTATTAGGTTTCTGTTCTTTTTTCATAAATGTTCGCTTAAGCATAATAGATATTTCTTTCTGTTTTCTTTTGTATATATATATAAGTATATATATACAAATATATATATTTATTATTTTTATTATTCATATATTCTTTTACATTTCTATTCAATATGTGTATACATATATGTTAATAGATTGGTATCATTGACATACAATTTGAAAATACTTATAGCGTTATGTATATAGAGTTCTTCTGTTCATTGTTATCCACTGAAAGAAAAAGCGGCCTGCATTCGAATCATTTTCTTACGTTTTTTATATATGTATTTCTTTATCTTTTCCTTTTTTTCTTGCATACTTTTAGTAATTGAACGTATTTTGAAACTTCTTACCTGATATTTGTTTGCAGTGTGTTTTCTTGTGAGTGTGTATATGTGAAAAGAGAGAGAGAGAGAGTGAGTGTGTGAGAGAGAGAGAGAGAGCGATGGAGCATCAAAGCTTCGGCCTGCCGAAGAATGCTTTGCCAATCCAAGTGTGTATATACATATGTGAGTATGTGTATGAGTGCGAGTAGTACTCGAATATGCACTCATATCAACTCATACGACTCATACAGATACTCGATTTAAAAGGTTTGCATTGAAGTTTTCGGCTCATCCGTGTCCCTTGCTTTTCTTTCTTTTCGTTTCTTTTTTGTTTTGTATAATAAAATGTAGTCTCGTTATTTTTGTTTTTGAGTTAAAGGCTTTTGGTTTTCTTTAAGTTCAGGAGGGTCTCTAGTATATATATATATATGTATATATATATATATATATGTGTATAGTATAGTCTGTATATAGTACTTAGAATATAGTCTATGCACTTAAATGTATCTTCCTCTAATAGCTCATGTGCACTTTTCTATCTGTGTGCGTGTGTGTATCTGTGCGATGGACAGAGAGAGAGAGAGAGAGTGAGAGAGAGAGAGTGAGAGAGAGTGTGAGAGAGGTAAAGCTAAGCATAAAAAAGGCAATATAAATACAAGGGAAGTATTCATTAATTTGTGTCTCAGGCAACACAGCTACAAGTTCTCTAGCATTATCGATACTAGTAGTAGTATTATGTCTCGATAACGATAACGATAACGATAATGAATGATCTTGGGGAAGCGCTTCTGATGCACTACTCTGGTCCGTTATCGGTGGTTATTGAGACGCTTTTTGAGCTTGTAATTCGGTAATGTCAATTGTCAAAACTCTACTGCCTGATATAGATGTATATAGTATGTGTGTGTGTACATATCTGAAGTTTCTCTATTGAAGTTTGTTGTCTATATGTTTCATCCAGATAAAAAAATATATGCTCCAGAATATGGAAAGCAGGCTTCCATTTTTCAATTAAAGTTTCCTTAAATGTCAATAATATGTCAGGCTATATTATATAAGAATTGGATTGTATCGATATTCGCGAAACGTAGTCAGTTTTGAAAAAAATGAAATAATCTTGATCTCCATATGTTATACGAGAAATAATAATGCAAATATGGAGCCTCTATATTTTTTTGCTCTGAGATTTCGGCTTGCTTATGCAGACGGACAAACGGACACGGGTAAGTCGACTCGGCTGTTGATCCTGATCAAGAATCTATATATATTATATATATTGATTGGCTTCATCTGCCTTGCGTTATATGCTTTTGATTCTTCTCCCGTTGGCTGCGAGGTATAAAAAGAATGTTTTATCTCGTCGCTGGAGTTTGAACCGTACTGGACTCGAATACTAAATGCTCAATTATTTTCATCAGTGTCTTAACAAAAAATAAAAATATGTTCTAAATGCTGACATATATATTTTTTTTTTGCTGAGTGGATGAAAACCGCTTTTGGGAGTTTTTCTTGCGCTGCCGCTTCAGTTGAAAGATACGTTGAAGACTATGCAAATATATGTCTGGGCGATCAAATCAATACTCGATAGACGATATACGATCAACAATCAACGATCAACGATAGACGATAGACGATATAGGTTCGGTTAGTTAGTTAGTTAGTTAGGCAGACAGGTAGTTGTGTTGTTCAGAGATACAAGTGTGTATACATATATATATTTTTTTACTATGCTTTTCTCTTTTACTGGTTAAATTCACCTATTTATCAAGTACAAGTACCAGAAAGTACTAATAATTCTTCACCGTTGTTTTTTCGTTATTTTTTTTTTTCAGTGTATGTGTTTGGTTTGCTAGTCAAAAGAAGAGAGAGCTTTGTTAGTTTTGGTCCAAATTGCTAATGTCTTAACATCTTTTTGTTGCTTAACTATTCGTATTCCTCCCGTTAACAATTATTTGCCCAAGCCCACAAATCATCTTCAATTCGAATATCAATTTTCCCCATTTTCCTTCTCTTTTGTGTTTTCTTGAAAATATTTCAAACATTTTTGCACTGTTGGGTTTTGTCCACTAAATTCTGAAATGTTCTTCACCTTTTTGTTTTGCATTATTATTATTACTTTTTTTTTTTTTTTGTAGGGGAACGGGTAGGGTGAGTGGGTGGTGTTTGGGGGTTAAGGAGAAAGCGTGGTTTGTTTTTCGTTTAATTGACTGCCAAAATGTTGACTAACATTTAAATTGTACATCGAAAAGCATTTTTTTTGGTTGTCATTTATCATTGTTTCTTTTTGTTCTTTAAGTCTAGACTAATTAAATTATACTTAAAATGTTTTATATTGATTTTTTTTGTTTTTCTTTTTTTAACATTTTCTTTTAAAATTTTATACATTTGTAAAACACCTAGAGTTTTGTTTTTTTTTTCTTGTAAGTTTACGTTTAAGATACATAGTTTAAATTTGTTTTTGTTTTTTGTTTGGAAAGGTTTGTAAATTCAAGTATTAGTCTTTATGTTTTTCATTAAACAAGGGAAGTTGTGGCTTTTTGAACCAAATACACATGTACACAAGTCGAGGGCCTTTACATATACAAGCACACACACACACACACACACACACACACACACACACACACATATGTATACACACACACTCCAACATGGGTGTTGCAAGTAAGGCAACAACAACAACAGCAACATTAACTGGAACTCAAGAGTAATCCAGATTTTGAAAGCAATACTTAAGTTAAACTACATACACATCGTGTATATCTACAAATCGAAGATTAATCTATAGTATTTTTTCGCATCAGATCTGTGCATGTATGTGTGTGTGTGTGTGTGTGAGAGAGAGAGAGTGTATGTGTGCTTATTAGAGCTCTGTCTAACTACAGCAAAAATAGACATCGATTTCAAGCAAATTGTTTTTATGTTCTGGATGATGCTGTTGTAGATTAACATACATAAATAATATTTGTGGTTAGTTTAGTTAACACTTTAGTAGTCTTAGTGTTGCCTATGCCAATTCTATGCTTTGCCTATCAACAACAACAACAACAACAACAATAATACTAACAGCAACAACAACAACAACGACGACGACGACGACGACGATGATGACACTTAAAACAATAAAAAAAGAAATCATACAGAAAAATATGGTATGTATTACACTTACATTAAAAATACACATAAACATACGTATATTTCTGATCAATTTACATGTACATATATATATATATATCTGATTATTCATATTTGCATTTCTCTGCTAGACATTTAAAAGTTATCAAAAAAAAAAAAAACGTTTGCACACATTTTCCATTTTCTTTGCTTCTTTTGCATATTTCTTTTGTAGTTGTGTATCACGTCTTAAGTTTACTTGTTTTTCTTTGTTTTATTTTGTTTTGTTTCTTTTTGTTTTTCTCCATTTAATTTGCATTGTTCTGCTTTAGTTCTAATATGTATAAGTAAAGCAAACTCGAAAAGAAAACTAGACAAAAGAAAAACAAAGCTCTATATGAAGTAACAGTTACATTTACATCTATGGTATATATATATATACATATATATATACATATATATATATATGTGTCTGTATGTGTGTGTGTTGGCCAAGTTCCAGCTTGGTTCAATTGAATATCTCTCTGCATTTCAAATTGTCTATTCCTATGTTTGTCAAACATCTCTTAAATCCACAGTGGCGCTAAAAAGTATGCAACACAAATGCATCTGCAAATGCGAGCGTTGTATGCATGTGTGTGTGTGGGTGTTTATAGTACATTTAACATAATTACATACAGAAATTTACATTGATATTTATAAATTGTTTTGTTTATTTTTTGTTTTTCCATTTTTTTTCTTCTTTTTTTTCTCTCAGCTTGGACTTGATTTGCCCCTTTTTAAATTTTCTTCGTAATTTTGTTGACTTGCATTGTGTTTTATATCCTGTCTGCGGATATGTAGTTATCTTTAAAGTTTATGTTTTGTAAATTTCTTGATTTTTCTTCTAATATTCGTGGGATTTTTCGAAATAGTTCCTTCATTGCCATCTGGCCGGAAATGCACTTCTAACAGCACCGTACCAATATATGTGTGTGAGTGTGTGTGTGTCTGTGGGTGTGTATGTGTGTGTGTCTGTGTGACGGAGACATCGTCTGCTCTCTATGAAAAAATACTAAAAAAAAAAACAGAAGCTAAAAAATGGGTAAGCTTACAGAACGGAACTCTATTGAGAATCACAGCTTTAAACAAACAAATTTTACGCAGTTGGCTGTCAATCAAGGATCCGTCTGAAAAGTACCAGGCATATTTAGAAACGAAGAACTAACGATTGAATGACTGACTGATTGGAGTAGAGTACACCTGGCAACATAATTACATTGGTAGAGATTCGAGCGCTACAGCAATTGAGAATCCATTTAAAAAATCAGATAAGCAGATTATACACACTTTTACGTACATTGCCAGGATATATCTGCAGGATGTGCTGCCAATGAGGATGCCACTTGAATGCAGTTGGTGCAATTTGCTGGCTCTTAATTGTGTGCCCCATGCAGTTGCAGCAATAGCAACAGCAACAGCAACCAACTGCTGGCAAATTCAATTTCTCCACACTATGATTTCCAATGAAAGTGAAAACGGCTGCCAATACCTAAAATACTCGAAATAGTCGATTGGGGCGAGTCAGGCAGGACCAGCAGTACCATTACCAACACCGTCACCGTCACCACCACCACAGCACAGGACATGTGGTAGCTCCCGCTGCGGCCCAAAAAAAAACCACGGCACTAGCAAATGCAATTAGGTGGACCACATGCATGCAAGTTTTCCAGAGTGCACTCAGCGAAAAAACGCTCCACCAACTTCAAACACAAATTCTTAAGCATTTTTGTGCTTGAAGTAAGTGTAAAAACAACCAAGAACTTAATTTCACAATTCAAGTCGACTCAGCTTTATTTGAAGCTTATACTAGAAGGTATTTAGGAACTCGACTCAAGAATGTTACATATCATTATATCAGCATTGATTTAAGAAATTGAAAAATTAAGACCTAAATATTTTATTTAATTATACATTTTTTAAAAACTTTGAATTGCAAAACACAAATATCGAGAATAAAAATATTTGTTCGCTGTGGTGTGGAATATTTAATTTTTCATTCTTGACTTGAGTTCGAAATGCACTTGATTTTTTTTCTGAGTGCGTGTTGTAGGCAACTTGTGGCACGCTGATTGCACTGGGGCACCGATTTGCGTATGCAAAATGCAAAAATTGTGTTATTGCGCAATTAAAGGCGAAGATAAATGCATTTTGGCCATGCTACAGCACGTGTCTGTGTGCGGCGCCGCAACGAGCTACGTGTTGCAGCCTAAGGGGCAGCTAGAAACTGACTTTGGGCTAATCAGTGCACACTATATCGAATGACAATTGGACAACTGCTTGTGGCGGGCAACCGAATGAGGCAAGTGACAGCTGTGCAACACGTATAGCTTATGCATCCATATATTGATATAGATATATATATAGATATACAACATAAGTCCAACATTTGTTAAATTAAATAAATAATACGACCGAGTTGTAATAAAAATAGTAATTGTATATAGACATAATAATAGATATCGATATATAATATTTAAATAGATTTATGTGTATACAATATATATAGCAAAAATCATAAACATAATTAAACATATTTCTTATAATGTCCAAATGTATAAATTGTGGGTGTGTATAATTGATTTAAAATAATTGCTAGACAAACACAAAAAAAAACAAAAAAAAAAAGAAAACAAAAAACAGAAAATTTGCATCAAAATTGTTGCAACTTGAAGAGCGGCGCGTCAGCTGTTATCGATATCGATATCGATAGCGATTAAACGATCACAAATAAACAATGATAGGCATGGTGTGGATGTGTTTGTCTGTTATCGTTTACCCATAAGCGATGAGTGATGTGCTCTTGTTGCTGTGTAGTTATCGATAAACGATAGACGCCGGCAATGTGCTTGCTGTGCTCCTTCTTCGTATTGCATGTGTGTAGTTGTGTATTTATGTAGTTCCTATCTGGTGCCTCTTACTCCTCCTCCAACACCCCGTAGTCCTCAGCTACACAGCTAAACAGGTACTCACTACTACTGACTACTGACTACTGGTTACTGATTACTGTTTACACATTCTCCGGTTCCGGCAATTTCCGTTCACAGCAATGACAGACGAGCGCATTGAGCCGATGGCCAATGGCTGACCAAACGGTCATTGACATTGAGGACATCTCGCAGCTGGATGTATCATGGTGCAGTGCATCTGCATCGCTTCCATTGCCATCGCCATCGCCATCGCCATCCGAATCGTTATCGTTATCGCTGTCATTGATAATCGCCTCCGCTTCGGCTGAATGAAATATGGCCTGATTGCACATTGAATTATTAGTGTTTGTGTTGTTGCTATTGTTGGTCGTCGTATCGGAGCTCGCCTCTTGTCAAATCTTTGGCGCCGTCTCCGACAAGGAGACACTGCCAATGCCCAGCTCACCGCTAAAACTCGGCACCAGCAATGCTGGAGCCGCAGCAGCAGCCGTAACTCCTTCAGCTGTTATAGCAGCAGCAGCAGCAGCAGCAGCACGAGCAGCAGCAACAGTTGCTGTTGGGTTGCTGGAACCGTCTTCAGTGCTGCCAATGCGTGTGGCAACGATGCCGCCGCTGCTGCTGTGCAGCGTATTGTTGCTGTTGTTGCTCATGTTGCCGCAACGGCTGCTGCTGTCGCCCGACGAGTATGGGTACGATATATGCCGATTGCTGGGCACATCCAGGCTGTAAGCACGCAGGCGAGCCATGCCCTCGCCACCGGCTCCGCCTACGCCACCGCCAATGCCAGCACCGGTGCTTGCTATGCCCACCTGCATTTGGATAACGCCCGGTGAGGGTAGACTATTCGAAATGTTGCTGCAACAGATTGCTGCTGCTGAGCCAGCAGTATCCGCATCATCGGCATTCTCGGCCATGTTGTTGCCGGCATTGTTGTTGCCACTGCGTGTGCCACACGATGGGCTGCTGCGTGTGCTGCCAAAACGTTTGTTGCTCTTGTCAAAGCTGAAGCTTAAATAATCAGAGAACTGACGCCAACGTGACTTCCAAGAGTTGCTGGTGCTGGTGCTGCTGCCACCCGGCTGCTGCTGCTGCTGTTGTGCATATGTGGCAACAACAGTTGCTGCCGTTGCGCTACCATTGCTGGTCTGATTGAGCGTGGGCGATATATTCCCATTCGAAGTGGCTGCATTGGCAACCGTTGCTGTTGTTGTTGCTGCTGCTGCTGCTGCTGGTGTTGCTGTTGCTGCTGTTGTTGTTGTCGCTGTTGTTGTTGTTGCTGGCAACAGCAGCAGCATATGTGCCGGCTGCTGCAGCTGCTGCTGCTGCTGCTGCTGCTGCTGCTGCTGCTGATGCTGGTGCTGCAAGTGCGGCTGTTGCACAACGGGCGCCGCCTGATTCACATTCATATTCAAATCGCCAGCGGCATGCGCCTGCGTCGGTCGCCCATAGAAGACGTTGCTGTCGGAGATGACCTGGGGCAGTCCGTCGGACAGTCGCCGATTGTTGGTGCTGTACTGGTCCAGGCTGACGGCCCGATTGCTGCCAAAGTGGCAACGATTCGGATGGTAGCCAGTCTGGCCAATGTTGCCATACGAGCTGCGCATCCGCTGACCGCCACCGCTGCTGCACAGTTCGCCAATCATTGAGGGGCGCTTCTCCCTCGACGATTTCCTCGAGGTCGAGTGCGATGATTTACTCCGATTGCTGCAGCCCTCGGTGTCCACTTTGAACTTGGATGTCATCTCAGCCACCTGGCAATTAGGAGGAAGCATATGTCACAGCAATTAATAGTTAATCAAGACCAGCAGATACCCTCATCTATAATTTCTTAGCTGATATTAATGAAGTTTTCACAGATTGGCACTAAATCTTTAAATCTTTAAAATTATATCTAATCGATTTTTATCAAGATTCGCGAAGTGGGAAAAGTTATACATAAAATGAAATAAACCCGATACACGTGGGGTATTCCAAATTTACAGTCTCTAGCTCTTGCAGAGGCTTGGTCGACTCGTCTATTGATTCTGATCAAGAATATATATAGAATATGGGCTGAGAGATGCTGCCTGCTGTCTTTGGTTTGTTTCATTGTTGCAATTGGCAAGTTGCAAGGGAAAACTTACATCAACCTCTGTGGCGGTTTCGGAGTCACCGCTTTCACTGCCCTCGGGCAGATCGTGCAGCTCGGCGGCCATTCCCCCGGGCTCATCGACGGAGGTGCGCGATGCGGACTTCTGGGAGGGGATGCTGCGACGCGACTTTCCGCCCATTCCGGAGCTGGAGCGTCCCATTTGCGGTGAGCTTCCTCCACCTCCACCGCCAGCAGAACCTGCACCGCCTGCGCCTCCTCCTCCGGCTGCACCAGCACCACCGCCTGTGCCGCTTAGTTGGGCCTGTCCGCCGGATGCCGGCTGCTGTTTGTCCAGCTTGTCGGCATTGCTGTTGCTCGTTGTGATCAGGGCAGCATTTGAGTCCATGTTGCCGCTGTTGCTGTCCGATGTGGCAGACGCATTGCTATCTGCCACAGATTTGCGTGTCTTTGTCTGCGCATCGTTGAGGCGCCTACGAAAACACACAGATCGGAGTAGGAGTGAGTAGTTGAGATGACAATCAAACTTGCTTGTACAACAGCAAACAGAAATGCAGTAAATGACCCACCTGTAATACTCGAGTGCTATGCGCACGGGTATAATGATCAATTCGGTGAGTTCCGGCACCAGTTCGCCGAGTGCCTCGAAGAGGGGCAAGAGGACGAGTCCAATGAATCGCACCTGGGAGCCCGGCTTGCTAACTTTATCGGGATCCATAAATGGCGTCACCGGCAATCCCTCAGACTTCTCGGCGGCACTCTGGGCAAAGAACTCCTGCAGCAGCCGATCCAGCCACGGCTCGGCCACATCCATTGGTCTGGCCTCGTTCGAAATGTCCGCCACCTTGATCAGGATCATGCACAGCTATAAAAATAATTAGAAGTAGAAGTAGAAGTAGAAGAAGATGAGGATGAAGATGATGGAGACTGCTGGAGATGAGCAGTGCTTAAACTGTCTGCTTACCAGATTGATGTGCGCACGATTGTTGTAGTCGAAGGTGGGCGTTATCTCAATGAACTGCGTAAGGATCTCGTTGTGGCGAGCCATATCGGTGGCCAGGATGCATCGGATGATGCCCTCCCGAATGTTACTGCAAGCACAAGCAAATACATACATACATCATTAACAAGAAGATCTGATGAAAGTTATAAAACAAAAATATCATCAAATCGAGAGAGACTGATTGACAGACTGACCTACTGAGTGACTGACTGACAGACTGATTGGGTGCTTGACAGACTCATTGACAGACAGAGTGATAGACTGACTGACTGATTGATTGTGATAATTGATTGACTGATTGATGACTAACTGACTGATTGACGGACTAATTGACACAATAATTACAATACTGCCTAAGAGAGACTAATTGACAGATTTATTGACAGACTTATTAACAGACCAATCGATAATTGATAGAATTGATTGACTGACTGATGACTGATTGACAGACTAATGCTGACAGACTGAATGCGTGATTGCCAGACTAATTGGCAGAATGATTCACTGACTGACTGATAGACTAATTGATTAATCCATCAGTCTGATTGATGACTGACTGACTGGCTGAATGATTGATTGAATGAGATATAATAATACAAATGCCACTTGCAATATATATAATACAAAATGTATATTTTATCCACGCACAATGGATTAAAAGCAGGTAGTCCAAGCTGATCCGAAACTTTCAACTGAAATTAACCGATTCAACATTCTCTGATTCACCTCAATAGGAAACGAAACCAAAAATGAAATTAGCCACTTGAAGCAGAACCGAATTGGCATTTAAATTAGTTGTTAAGAACGAAACACTTTAAGTCCAGCAACACGGACAACAAACATACTTTAAACATGCTTAGCATTGCGACAAGTTCTCGGCCTTATTTGTGGCACATATGTGTGCTGTTTGCAGCACACAACCAACTACACGTATTGCACGTTGCGTATACGCCACGTTCTTGTCTTCGTAGTGTTTTTTGGCTCACGTGCGAGAGGAAAGTGCAAAAATATATATTTTGACATTCAAAGCAGACAGCGCACGATAGCAAAGCATACTGAAAGGGGAGTGCAGAAGGGTGTAGGGAAGGTTGGGGGGGGGGATAGATTTAGCGGAGAATACGCTTCGCGTAAATATTAAATTGCAATTCGGTTTATATTCGTTGCTTTTTTAGCGAGAGAAAAGATGAAGGTGAAAATAAAAAATGTGCAAAAGTTGTGTTATATACGAGCTGAAAATTGAATTTTGCCTTGTCAAGTGGCATTGACACCATTGCACACCCAGCAGGGGGGTGTAGGAGAAAGCGCTTGAGTTGCTGCATTGGATTCTCAACACCTGCCAACGCTTCAGATGAACTCAACTTAACTCTGCAGCGTGTTTTATGCACTCGACTTGATGCTGTCGCCGTAAACTTTTCGCTTTCGCCTTTGCTTTAGTTTTATATTTTCTTATCGACACCCCCGCCCCCTCCGTCCACGCCCCCTTATCCCCTCTTGGCAATTTCAACAGAGATTTTCTTAGCTGCTTTTCGCCACAGTGTTAATTAGGTTGACAAACGCTGAGAAATATTTTGGATAACATATTTGAGTTCTTCGATGGCTTTTGACAAGTGCTGCTTTGCTTTGTTTTAAGTAAATGGTTTATATTCTGCTTTAGACGCAGTCAATTGAAATGTATTATGAAAATTTCAAATTGAATTTCAATTTATTGCCAAATTGATCTGTTATTGAACAGATTGAATTGGTGTCTGTTTGATCTTAAAGCCGGACACTTTTTAAACTTGGCTTTTGCTGCTTGCTAAATTTATTTGTATACCCCTTCCCTGTGGGTTCCGATTCCGATTCCTCTCACGTTAAGTATACAAATTCCGGAATATTTTTAAACTTCTTTACGGTAATCGGTTAAGTATTAATACATTATTTTCTATATATTCCACTGGATGTCTATAAAGATTAGATATATTATAAAATTGTAGGATTCGGTGTGTTCTCAGCCCTAAGGATAACGTGTTCAGTTTAAAGCAAGGCATTGTTTACTGCCAACCTTAAGAACTTTATGGCCTGCCCTCGCCACACAACAGCAACCACAATAATAATATATTTGATTTATGTTTTCTACAAAGCTTTAGCTTATTATTAAGGTAAGTAATGAATAATAATAATGTTAATAGTATTTAGTCATTAAATATTGACAGTTGGAATTTTAACAATAATAACAGCAACAACCTTGCCCATCGCCGTTTCTAATTCAATCGCTCGACTTTTGGCATTGCTTAAAGCTCAAAGTCAGCGCCTTATCAGTTGCTTATCAGCTGCACTGAGCGAAAAGAACGGCGCATGATGATTGAAAGACCTGACTTAAGCGTTGAATGTAGTTGAAATAATTTATAAAAAGATATGCAAAATTTGATAAACAAATATTTGATGATTTCAGAAAAGAAATGGTTGCGATTTGAATTATACAACTTTCGTGCGATTAATTAATACATGCTTATTTTTTGCAGACAATTCGAAGAAATGCCATCCGTAAGTAAGTACTTACTTAAGCACTTATGTCACAACTAAGCAAGGACTTACATAAGCAACAATTTCATTACGTAAATCAGTAAATCAATTTTATATAAAATGTTTGGCTTATTTGTGTGATTTTTTGTGTTTTTTTTTTGCTCAGTGTACTTGGACACAGGGCAGCTGAGCTCAGCTCAGATTGGCTCGACTTGATGTTGTCAGTTTCAGTTGAGTCTACGAAACGTGCCGAAAATGAATAATATTCTAAAGTGGCTGGCGCTGCTGCTACTCAGCAGTGGTGGCTGCCACGGCGGGGCCGCCTTGTGGCACGCTGACCTTGGCGTTGATGCAATGGATGCGATAGATGCAACAAAATCGCCATGCGACAATTTTCAAGAATTCGCTTGCGGCAATTGGTATGTGAGCTATCAGCTGCGCTCGTTGGGGGCACACGATCGGCGAACGCAGTTGCGTGCGCTGAACAAACAGCTGCTCGTGCAACACTTTGAGGCAAGCGGTGCTGCAGTGGAACAGCAGCAACAGCAGCAACTGAACTCCTTCTACAACAGCTGCATGAGTGGCCGTCAATCGTTGCACGTTTATATGGATGCATTGACGCAGCAATTCCCAAATTGGCCGCTGCTCGACAATGGCACCAAACAGTTCGATTGGGCGCGCGGCAATGCGGCAGTGCGTCGCCTTGGCGCCGATGGCCTGTGGCGGCTGACGGTGCAACCCAATTGGCAGTCGGGGGAGCAGAACATCTTCTATCTGCTGCCACCCAGCTTTGAGCTGTTGGGCAGCAGCGAGGAGAGCGAGTTTCTCTATCAGCGCTATCTCAAATATCTGCTGCTTGAGTTGGGTTTGCGGGTGCGACGCGCTGCCGCACTTGCCACACGCCTGGTGAGCTTTGAGCGCTCGCTGCAGGATCTGTTGCCGGCGACGATGGCGCCACGGCACGTGTTGCACGCGCCACTGACGTTGGAAAAGCTGGCACAGCAACTGCCACAGCTGCAGCTGAACGCGTACTTTCGCCAATTGCTGGGCGATAAATATACGTTGCAGCTGCTGCTTGTGGCAGATAACGCTTATCTGGTGGCATTGGAGCGCCTGTTGCGTACCGCCGATCCACTTGTCGTGTCCACTTGGCTGCTGTTGCAGCTGCCCGCCCACTTTGAGCTGCACCTGCACGAGGATACCACATTGAGTGTACAACGCGAGCATTGCTTGCAACAGGTGAACTCGCTGCTGCCGCAGCAACTGACACAGCTACTGCTGCGCCTGCAGCATGGCAGCAATGCGGCAGCAGCCACATATTTAAAGCGACACCAGCAACAGATGCGACAACTATTCGATTCGATCAAATTGCAATTCGAGCGGCTGTTGAATGCAACGCCCATATTCGAACACGATGCGGCAACACAAACGCTCGCCTTGCAAAAGTTGCACGCAATGCGACTCCTCATGCCGTCCGGCATCCTCCCCAAAGAAGAGGAAGAGCAACAGCAGCAACAGCAACAGCAACAGCAGCAACAGCAACAGCAGCCGGAGCAGAGTTACGATACGTATCTGTTGAGTCTATCAGAGGCACAGGCTGTGGCACAATTTAAATCAGCTTTGGACTGCTTGCAACTGCCGTGTGGCAGCTGGACGGACAACGGCCAACATGAACTGGGAGCGCTGGGTGTGAACGTTTACTATAGGCTCAAGTTGAATGCAGTTGAATTACCATTGGGTTTGCTGCGTCCGCCCCTGTTGCCAGGTCGACTCGGAGAAGGAGGAGGAGGAGGAGGAACAGCACTGGGTGAACTGGATCAGGAGGCAGCTGCACGTCTGCTGGGCGGATTGGGCTATATGCTGGGACACGAGCTGATCCATGGCTTTGACTATGATGGCATCAACTATGATGATGGCGGCCACATTGCCGGTGGCCAGTGGCCGCCGCGGGCGATCATTCGATTTGGTTTGCGTGCCGGCTGCTATTTGGGGGAACGCTACAACAATGCCACACTGACCCTCAATGAGAATATTGCCGATAGCGAGGGATTGCGTTTGGCCTATGAAGCATTTAGGCAGTTGCAACAGCAGCGGCAGCCACAGCCAACAAATCATAATAATGCCAATGAGAGTCTGTCTTCGGCGATGCGTCCATTTTTTGTGGCATTCGCGCAAAATTGGTGTGGCAACAACGTTGGAACACGCTCCACCAAGAGCAGCAAAGTAGAGCAACAGCTACCGGAACAGCATGCATCGCATCAGGAGAGAGTCAACAATGTGCTCGGTAATTTTCCGGAATTTGCCGAAGCCTTTGAGTGCAAGGCGGGCAGCATGATGCATCCGCCGGACAAGTGTCGGATCTGGTAATGTGGACTGATCGAGGGAGAGCGGGACAGAGAGTGACTGCAATCGAATCCATCTAACGATAACTCAAATATATATATTTATATATATATATATATAAAGTTTGGTTAAGAAAAAGTTTGTTTAAAAAATTAAATATTATATTTTTATTGGCAAAGTTGTGAAAGTTAGCAAATACTCGAAAGTAATATAAAATTCAAATGAAAATGCAAACTGTTGCGTGTAATTGTTTGAGGCGAGGCATTATTGTCTGCTTGTGCCACACACACACACACACACACATACACCCTGTTGTTAGCTGAAGTGGACATAAAAGATATTAAATAGGCTCGTCACAGGCGAGATTGATGTCTGTTTATTAAGCGAGGCAATATTGTCTAAATTTAAGTAAATTCGCAATGGAACTTCAAATGCTTAGTTCAAGTATAATTTGTGCAAGTTAAAAGCCGTCTACATTTTAAATTAAAGCGTTTAAACTACAAAATAGCCATGATAAAAAAACCCTCCTTATAAAGTCGATGAACTTTTGGCTCTGGAAAGTTTGGACACATAGCAAGGAGCACTTTTAGACTTAAATTTCCACCTTTGATTATAGTATTTAACAAGAAGTCAAAGCCATTATTAAAGTGTCCTGGTTTCTTTTGGTAATCGGTTCACTTTGACTCTGGAAAAGTTTGGACGCATCGCTATTTTAAAAGTTATGAACTTTTATGAACTTCTGCTCTCCTAATTTGGATCCTGACTTTTATCGATAAATTACTGAAGGCCGTTGAATTTCTTAACATATTTTCAGCTACCATTCAACTGAAGGAGTGTTAAAACTGTTTTCTTCTCCAAAGGACAACGCAAGCAAATTTAGTGTTGCAAAGCGGCCGCAGATTGTGACTAAGCACATTTGAACGTTTCAATGCTGATGAATGGCATTTGAGGCCGGAGGACTGCTGTAATAAGCATCACAATTTTGACAGTCGTTTCTCGACTACCGATTACTTGTGTCAACATTGTTGCACAGCTGAAAGAAAACACACACACACACACACACATCACACACACACACACACACACATAAAAATGTATCAGACGACAACACGCACTGAAAAAACCAAAGATAAACCTTCTGAATTGGTATTGTCATGTTATCTATTGAAGAACATGTTATAAATCAAATAAGAAATACTTAATTTAAGCATTTTTGTGCTTTAAATAAGTTTGAGCGCTTTGGTTATTAATTTGAGAATTGAAATTTGAGATTTAAGCGAGCAAGCGATGGTTTCAGACGTAGAACAAAAGCGTTCTTGAAAAACGTCCAGAATCTGCAGCCTTGGCAACTGTATTATTTTTCTCTGTGTATATGTGTGTGTGTGTGCGTGTGTGTGTGTGCATGTATTGCATGCTTGCTTATGCACGCTTAGACAGGCACAAGCAGGCAGAGCGAAAGAGGGGCGGGGAGGGGAGGGGGAGAAATAGAGTGAGTATCGTGTGGCAACGTTTTTGGCAACTTCTTGCCACTTTGACGGCTGTTATTGTTGTTGTTGGTGCAACACATTTACAAGCATATTGTGCATGTGGCAAGTTTCGCCATCAAAAACTCCCAAAAGTGTTGCAGCAGTTTATGCACGCAAACTTGGCAGCAAAACATCGTGAAGGCGCCCAACGTGGGTCGGCTGCAAATGGGAGGGGATGGGATGGAAGGGGATGTAACATAAAGTGGGGATGGGGTGTGTGGTTTGTCTTTGGGGCATACTACCCTGATGCTGATGATGCTGATGATGATGACGATGATGAAGATAATGGTGGGCATGATGTTACGAATAATGATGGCAGACTGATGGCGCTTTGGCCATTTGAACATCCTACGTGTGCGAGAAATTCCAAGTAAAAAAGAGAAGAAAAATAAAATATATATTTCCCTTTTGAAATAAATACAGAAACTACGCTTCAAGCACACATGTACATATATCTGTTCAATTCTTTATGCTATAAAAATAAAGTAAGTTCATCAAAAAGGCAACAGATCGATACTCGTTATGGCTTAAATAAGCTTATACATAATACTAAACTTGTAAAATGTAAATTGCTAAATGGCTTTGGTTACGCAACACATTTCCAGGAAGCTTCATTTGCTGTTCGACCAAGTTAGTTCTTGGAATTTACAGCGATTTTCCTTTGCCATTTAAATTAGATGGTCAGTTGAAACTAGATATACACAGCAGGGGTGCACTAAATTCCTCGACAAGAAGTGCATTCAGTGTTGAATTCTAAGTGGAGGATTAGGTTTCCAATTATAAGTAATAATTTACGGCTTATATTGTCTGAGTGGACTTAATAGATGTGTGCAGCTGAAATACATTAAGGAGCGTATTTTGTGTCATTTTTAAGCATGGCCAAAGTCGGATTTTAAAACCAAAACAATTTTTCCTCAATTTGTTGGCATTAAATATATTTGTACTCCCGCCTGTACTAATCTTCTGATGCTTCATTTTGCTCTAATGCAGTTGCTGTCGTTGTTTATTTGCCTGTTGATTCCAACCCGACTCGTGGGTCGTTAGTGCTTGGACAGAGGATAGACGACAAAGGATAGAGTCCAGTGGCAGCAATTGCAGCGAAAGTGCAAGGACAACTCTTTAAATGGGATTTTCTCTTGCACCAAATCGATACGGCTGCCTGGCACGGGATAGACAGGGAGTACGGATAGTGGTAGGGGTACGGTTAGGGGTGGATGTGGTTGTAGCTGTAGCTGTAGCGATTGCAAGTGTTGGGTGTTAATTAGAGGCCACCGGGCTGTGCGACGTTTAATGCAACATCATTTTGTACGTGCCGCGCATAAAATAGCGCAAAGCAATCTTGCCAATTAAATGGCAGCCAGCCCCAGCCCCAGCGCCAACAGCAAACCCCAAATGCCAACCCCAATCTGCACACGAACCAGAACCTGAACACGAACCTGAGCCGAGCCGAGGCACAAGCCGAATCCGAATCCGAATCCGAAACCGTAACAGACACCAAAACCCAACCCGTTCGACAACGCTGCTTAAAGTGCTGTCTACGCCCCACTTTGGGCTTTTGTTGCAGTTGTCCCACACAGGGAATAAACAAAAAGTGTGCACTTCCATTTCAGCATAGTCCTAGTCCAAGTTTTAAGTAGGTTTTCATTTTTAATGAATCATGTGTAAATGTTCTAGCCACAGGTAAATAATTCAATCATAATTCAATAGATCGCATATTGAGTGCTTGAAACAAGTACAAGTCAAATTAAAATTGAGCGATTGTTTTAAATAATTGATTTTAAATCAAAAAAGTATTTATTTGATTTGAGAATTTCCATTCTTGATTTGTCGAATTGTGAACCAAATTCACTTAAAGCTCTCTGTGCAGAATTGATGCAGGTGATTGTTCTACTCACTTGAATGTTTCCCGGTTAAAGTTCTTGAATATATTGCACTCGGGATGCTCCAGCAAGCGGAATGCAATCGAGCAATGATGATTCTCCAGCGGCGAGATGTCATTATATCTGCATAATAAAAATGAAAAACCATATATATATATATATAAATATAGCCAAATATAAGCTATAAGGAGAATTCATACCTGAGCGCCAGTTCGGTGCGTGCATTGATCTGATATATGTTGTTATAGCCAGGATGATCGAGGTCGTGGCAAATGCAGGACACCAGCAATATCAAACATTCTAGATCGCCCAGGCGATTCAATAAGTTCGCTTCACGTGTTATAGCATACATCTGCAAGAATCCATTCAAAACACGCATCATTAAATAAATATAATAATAAATATAATAAATATATCAAAGAGTTGACCACTGATTGTTGATCGAAACTCATGTAGAAATTCTTACTTAAATAGCTAAGGAAGCACTAGTCGAGAGAGCTCGACAAGAAGCTACCCTGCACCCAAGTTTTTAGATATTCAAGCTAGCAGACATAATGCTTAACATTTTTGATCTGCTGTGCTTATTCGCTAAATAGATTATTTCTATTTTCTTAACCGATCTTTATTTAAGAGATGTTCGAAATTACATCAACATTGCAGTTTTTATTGATATCGATAATCGCGAGACGCGAAAAATGTTATCGTTAAAATGTAATACATTTTTGAGCTGCGTATAATATGCCAAAATTTACATTTCAAATTCAGACAGACGGCTTTGGCTAAATCGACGCAGCGGCTGATCCTGATTCTGATCAAGAATATGTAAGTTTTATGAGATTGCAGATGCATCCTTCTGCCCGTTTTAATACTATTGCACAACTTCCCTCTCCCCCTTATCAATGGGTATCTGGCAGTCATGCATTCTGTACAGCTTTAACTATCTGTTCCATGTTAACTGCTGGTATTGAGTATAATTCACTAGACTCAATGCTTGAAGTGCTGTCAACTGCATCTCACACACACACACACACACACACACAGAGCAATTTATTTGCCAACACCTAAGACGAGAAATTCTTCGGTCAATTGTTCAAACTGTCAACCCCATCCCTCCCCCTTCCCCCGCGCTCTACACTCTTCCTTCCTCTCTGCTTTGCTCTTTCTAGCCTTCTTTTTGTTATTCTCTTTCGGTCCATTTAGCTGTATCTGAGATTGTCTCTCAATTTGGCTAATTAAATGAAGTGTCTGCGCTGATTGTTGTTCGGGCGGGCTGCAGAGCAGAGGAGGAGGTGGGGGGTTTGCTGCCAAGAAAGGAGACAGCGAAGAGAGAGAGAGAGCACTTTTAATGTTGGCAACTATTAAGCCAAATCGCACTGGATGCTTAAACGTGGCCGGCAACAGCAAGGGGACAGGGGGAGAAGGGGGAGGGGGTGTGGTGTGCATCAAGCATCAAGTTTTGGTTAAAGGCAATGGTTTAACTAAAGGTAAAAAGTTGAACGCAACTTAATTTGTCTGCCTGCAAAACGGCAGTGAAACCTTTGCAATTACCAACAGCTACTGTAACCATCCAGCACGCCCTCCCCCGCCAAGACGTTGCTGCTGCAAATATAATTGGAGTAAGGTGAGAGAGAGAGAGAGAGAGAGAGAGAGAGAGAGAGAGGGAGAGGGAGAGGGTGCGACCCTTAAGGACTTTCAAAAGTGTTCAATTTAAGCTTTTTGAAGTACAAAAGTAGCATAAAGTTTGCTCTGCGCTTTGCTGCGCACCAAACTTGCACATCCCCATGGCGGAAGGGGGTTGGGGTGTGGGGGGGGGGGGGTGAATCTATTGCTATTGAGGCAGTGACAGTGCGGGGTGGGGTGGGGGTCTGTTGTGGATTTGGTTGGGAATGCAGTTGGTTTCGATCTGGCTTGAGGGCTCGTTAAAGTTGCTGCACAACTTTGGTCGTCATCGTTGGCGGCACTCTCCGAGTGCAAAATCTCTAAAGAAACTAGCGACGGGGGAAGGGAGTGGGGAGGGGGAGGGTGGGTGGGTGGTGGCTTTGGTAAGCATTGTGGTTTAGCGCTATACATTTATGCAAATGCGAATGCTGTTTGCATTCTGAATTTCGCAAGTTTATCTAAATTCATTGTCAAGTCAACTAAACATAACCCCTACCCTCCAATCCCCCCACCCCCTTCTTTGGCACTGGTTTAGCAACGTCAACACCCCCAGGAAATCAACTGCAACTTGCAACTTGCCGCAGGGCCAACAGCCAAGCCGGCGAACTGTACCTTGTTAATGAAAACCTGACAAAATGCGTTGCTCATTTTGTGGCAGGGAGCAACAGCAAACAAGGTACCTGAGTGTGTGTGTGTGTGTTGATGTGTGTATGTGTGGGTGTGAGTACCACGCTCCGCTGACAGCTCAATACATCAGCCACATTCTTAATTGTCGATTAATAGCTTCAGCGTCGATAGTACCGCAATCCTCTTGTCAACAAGGTCTCAAACTCAAATCGCACTTTTACCGACTGAAATTCAGAACTGAAATTCAGAACTGAAATTTCACATTTTTATGAGAAACGATATTAGTTGTCCATGGCCCTTACCAGAATCGTTGCACTTTTTGTATCGCAACCGAAATTCGAAATTCGATTCGGTTTGACACCTTTTCAAATACATAAATTAAAAAGGTTTTTATGAATTTAGCTTTCCAGCATCAAGAACATTTTGTTATACAATAAATGTGTTATGATAAAAAACGAATTTGGCAAAAAAGAAAAAAAAAGAAGACGGGTGTTCCTCTATTGCTCAGGACGTTTGCTTACACTGATCCTGGAAAACCTTTTGTTTTACCGAACTTCTCGATTCTCGCATCAGCCTGGCCAATTATCCATAAATTCACTACGCATTTCCAACTTATTTTAGATATTGTTTAGATAGTGAAATAAAAAACTTTGACAACTATTGGCAATCGTGCAGAAATGCAGGGTATTCTTATTCTTAAGTGCATTTCTTGTGTGGCTATTTGTTTTGTTAGTGAATTTTCGAATCGGTATTCGTTTGCTTTTTTTATTATTTTTTTTGTTATTTATTGCGTTGTCGATGGCAGGAAGGCAAATGCGAAAGCCGCTTAAAGGCTACATTGTGTGTTCTGTCCGGCATAGAGAATAGAGAGACAAAAATGGGGGACAGGGGGTGTGAGTTTGAGAGGGGCAGAAAGGAAATAACATGGGCTATACATACATGAGTGCCTGCCTGCCTATGCAAATGGTCGGCCATTGAAATGTAAAATACGCACCATTGCATATATCGGGCTATATGCAGACCGAGTCCTTGTCCTCGTCCTCGTCCTCGTCCTCGTCCTCTAGTGGCCATTTCGAAGCTTAGACAGACAGACGGAGGGAGACAGAGCGAGTTTAATCGGTGGCGAGGGTTGCCCAACGGGTTTACAAATAATGTACATTCCAATGCAGCATAATTATCTGTGCTTTTGTCTGGACCAAACTTAGTCACTCTTATTTATAATTAGTATTTAATTTGACTTTCCCCATAAATTGATTTAACTATTTTTAACATTAATTTTCATCTAATTGATAATAAACCAACTAAAAATCCGTTTCAGTTTAGAAACGTTTCTTACATACCTCTCTCAATGTATTCCTATACCCTGCTACACATTACAAACGGGCTTATAGGGAATTATAAAGCTGTGTAAACATATTTAACAGGCAGAATGAAGAGCAGCGCAACTTTTTAAGCTCGTTTTTTTGACGACGAAGTGTGAGACTAGTGAGAAAAAGAGGGAACATCGATAAAGCAATCAGAAAATAATACTAAAATGGAGCTACTTTTTGAGAGAGAAGCTCGTCGGTCCATATTCTGTCGTGGCCATATGGAGCCCGTCCTAAATAGCATCAAGTAAGCTCCAAAGGTGCAAAGCAGAAGCTAACCAGAAATAACAATAAATATTGTGAATTTCTTCAAATTTCGTTATCTTCTTTAAGGGCAAGCCAAGTGCTGAGAGCAGCCAAGGGGATCGCAATACAGAT
Source organism: Drosophila silvestris (assembly GCA_035043445.1). NCBI lineage: Eukaryota > Metazoa > Arthropoda > Insecta > Diptera > Drosophilidae > Drosophila > Drosophila silvestris. The sequence continues at coordinate 483,768 of JAWNMZ010000039.1, forward strand.
AATTAAGCTAATCAGCAGCCGATTTATATAATTAATATTGAGTCGCATAATATTAATAATCAAATTAAATGCAATCAGTGTCAATAACATCATAAAATCGCCGCTTCATTGTTTTCGTACTGTTTTCTTGGCAAGTGGAAAGTGCAAGATGAGAAATCGAATCTTAAACAGAATGCGTTGACTAAAAAGAGAAGATGATTGCCATTTTTTCAAATATTTTTCTCATTGAGTGTCATGCTTGGCCCAAGAAATTAGCACGCTTACATATTGCAGTGCAGAGATAGAGTATCTACTAGTGGGGCATTCTTCAGTTGGTTTTTAGTTTTCAGCGAAAGCGTTGAGTAGATTTTGAATATACATATATATATAGTTATCGATTGGTCGCACTTATCGATAGCGTGCCGCCATTGTTGTTGCCTGTTGCCTGTTGCTGTTGCTGTTGATAGTAAGGCCAGCAGCAGCAATAACAACAATTGCTGGCTGTCGCATATTGGTGCACGCATTGTGCACTTGAAATGTATGTAGATATGTGTGTATATAGTGTGAATCGATCGGAGTGCGGGTTTAAGTTGTTAGCTCCTTAGCTGAAAGCCGTAGTCAATGGGATTGCAGCCATTTTTTGTGTTCACTTGCCACATAACCAACAATTGCAGCTGCTTCTCTTTGCTCATTTTGTTGTGCACTTTTTTTTGTTGTCTGACTATTTTTTTTGACTATTTGTCACAATGTGCCACACCCATCAGCGCCCACTGCTGGCCATTGTTGTCAACTTGAAATATATTTTATTGAAACTTTCGTTTCCTTCGCCCATAGACAATACAGCCACAATGCGTTACGACTACAGTGCAAAACTCAGTGCTTACATTAATTTATTTTATTTTATTTTTTGTATTTAAAGTTGAAGGCTCGCTTGAAATTAAGGTCGACTGCATTTGTATGCTTTTAATGGCAGCTTACCAACCTTTAATAATAATTTACTTTATATTTACATGCATGTTAAATATTAATGCACAATCACTAAGTAGACTTACCAGCAATGTGCTATATCGATTGGTATTTAAATAAGCTGATATGAGTTTCTTTGAAACGATTTAACAACGACATTAGAAACTCAGGAGGACGACAACTAACAGCGAGTTAATAATTAAATATTGAGCACAACAGCTATATACTCTCTCTCTCTCTCTATATATATATATATATATGTATATGTATAGGTATATATATACTTTTGCGTAAATGGTATAAGGCAGCAACTTTCATTTGCCAAAAATGTAGGTTAAAAACTCGGCTGGGAAAAATGCTTCGTTGGCACTTGAAAGCTTCTAAGTGGGTCGCAGTCGGGTTGCTTCTTCTTCTTTTTCTTTTTCAGCTTCGCCTTCTGCTTCTGCTTCTGTTTCTTCTCTTTCTTCTTTCATTTCGCGTATCCTTTTTTCTTATTTTTTGGCTGGGCTATTTTTTGTCGTTGTTGTTTGCAGCAGTAGCAGCTGGTCGCTTGTTGGGCGCAATTTCCACTCACAGCCAGTGGCTGCTGCTGCTCTGAACGGAATGCATACCCTTGCACATGCAGGACATGCTTACTTTTGTTGTGTCATTTGGAACAAGGTTCATCTTACTATATAGCTGACGGTACATAAACGTTCCAATTGCACTCTGTCACCATTTACTCTTTTTAAAGCCGATTCCGAATCGAAGTTTAACACTTTTTTGAGAATCATTTAGCGACAACTAATACTAGTAATATTGTATATAAATAATCACAGTTCATTTGCAACCAATTCATCGGAACCGGAACCAAAACTCGTTTCGGTTTGGCACAATAGTATTAAGTGTTGTTCAATAGTATTATATAATATCTTTGAAATATGCATCATGAAGACAATCTTCAGATTTTATATATACAATAATCATGACAGGATTGATTCCACTCCAGTGAGTCATCCAATATACTTCAAGATTATGTATAAATCTAAATTGAAATGAGTGTTTAAGAAAAGTAAGCGTATTTAAGATGCGGTTATCGTTCTTTTATTTTTTTCTTCTTTTCTTGTGAGTGTTTTTTTTTTGTTTTTTGGTATTTCTGTGAGTGGCCAGTCCGTCTAGTTGTCTGTCTGTCTGTTTGTCTCTGTCTCTGTCTGCCAGTTGTTGTTGTTTCAATTGTTGGTGTTTCCATTTCTGGGACTCAGAAATTGTTGCTATTTTTAAATGTTGAACAACTTGTTATGCGCTTTCTTTAGCTATTTTCCCTCCACATTTCTTGCCAGCTGGGTGTAGGTTTGTGTGTGTGTGGGTAGATTCTTTGGCAAGCTATATATAGGCATACACACACACACACACACACACACGCACACACGTTTGCCTCTTGGCGTTTTCTGTTGCATACTACTGGGCGCCTATTGTTCAGCTACTCACAAAGAGAGGGAGAGAGAGTGCAAGAGAGCGAGCGAGAGAGAGAGAGACAGAGAGTGAGAGAGATGATATTGATTGTGCATGGTCATCCTTTATGGGCTACACTTTATAGCCTACACTTATTAGATATATATATATTTTATATGGTATTTTGTGTATTGTACATAAGCATCTCTTCAACAATTCAAATTGCAGTTAGGGGATTCAGAGGATGCCCAAAGGAAATTCCAAACACAAACAGCTAGGTGTAGTGCTCAACAGTGTGTGTGTGTGTGTGTTGTATTGTCAGTTAACATAAATTTACATGAAATTATAGCAATTGTTAGCTCCATAATGTAAGCGTCTTGAATCGCAGGCGTAATATCAAGAGAAAAGGATTTGTTCTTGAGTGGAGTTGAAGGATCACTGTACTATATATATATATATATATATATACTCACCATTTGAGCGACACAGAAGCAATGTCGAAAATTGTGAAATGGCACCTCGTTGTAGTGCTTGTAGACCTCGTAGAGCCACTCGCGCAGCGTATCGATGGGTATGGCGAACTTCTCAATGAAGCCGAGCTCAAGGAACATTGTCTGCATTAGGTGTATGACATCCGCGTCGCCCCACTCATATGAATCGAAGGCGGGCAGACGCAGGGCCGCCTTGACCTCATCCGAGAAGTTGGTATCACAAATTTCGAGGAAACGACGCTTCACCTCCTGATGCTTTGGTAGACTGCTCTTGCGATGTGGCGGGCCCAATGGCCGATTGGACAAACCTGCAAATTTACAAACATATCGAAAGCGAGCAGCAAATTAGTTAAATACAATTATCGCAACAAATATGCATATATATATATATATATGTATATATAAGATACAAGTATACATAATCATTGAAGAGATGGAGACCAAGTGAAGAAGGCGTTAAAGCGATATGCATATTATATAGGATATAGGATATAGATATAGATATAGCTTTAGTTGCGGATACGTCGGCCTCATCATCATTAAACAGAAAAGAAGAAAATAAAAAATATTCACGGAACGGAAATTATCCAAGTTGGTGTTGCTGTTGCTGTTGTTGTTGACGACGGTGGCAATAAATAAATCAGTAAATTGAAACAGGAAATACAGCTGGCAAGTCGAACTGGTAGTCCTGGCAATTTGGATTATTGCAAATGAGAAGCCATAAACAAGGCACAGACAGAGAGCGAGAGAGAGAGAGAGAGACTGAGAGAGACAGACTGAGAGACAGACTGAGAGAGACAGACTGAGAGAGACAGACTGAGAGACGGGGAAAGTGTAGCGAGCAAAACCAAATCGAAGTCCAGTGAAAAGTGAAGCGGAACAGCAAACGTTGACATGACGGAAATACACTGCCCCGTAGCAGCAGGTACTCTCTCTCTCTCACTCTCTCTCACACACACACACACACACACACAGAGTCTCACTCTCCCCCTACCACTCATTGTTTGTGCTTGTCGTCTCTGTAACTGGCTGCCAAGAGCGGGAAATTAAATTTTCAATCGGACCACACGCTTCAATGACCAAATGAAACAACTAAAACAACAGCAACAACAATTGTGTGTGTGTGTGTGTGTGGGTGTGTGTGTGCATGTGCCATTGTATGACAGCTCAACTGCTGATCTGTTGCTCCTGGTTACTTGACGGACTTCATCCGATAAATTGCGATTGCTGTGCGAATTCGCAATTCGCCTGCCAATTTGCGTTTGCCAAAAACGCTAACAAGCCTCAAGTGTCACAGCGCTGCATGCCACATGTGGCAACGTTAACAATCCAATCAGTAACCACATGCAACTCGTTCGTGGTCGCTTGTCTAGTTGGTTGGACTACACACGTTATGCCCATCGAATTATTGATTCCATGGTTATTTTATGGACAGCAATAATTTGGAGGTTAGAAAAAGAATTATTTGAAACGGTTGTCACAGATACATTTGAGGAACGATTAAATGCGATTTGATTTTCCAATTGTGAAATGGGGCCAATGCATTAGGTACACGCAGTCCACCCCTTCATCGATCAATATATTTCAATAAATAAATATATCGGCAAAGCTATAAATTACAATTGTCAGATCTAAGCCTTATCAAGCATTCATTGGCAAATGGATAACAAAAGAACAACAAATTGTTGCCTAGCCTTCATGGAAATGGACCTAAAAAAATAGTCTATTAAGGCAAATAAGATATGAAATCGTTGTTGCCATAAAATTGTCCAAGCACTCAATATTTTCGCTTGTAAACTATATCATCTTTCATAAAAACACGCTTCAGCAGAGCTCCCAAAACATTTTTTGATTTTTCTAAACTTGTTTTAATTAATTACATTGATATTTATCTTGTTACCAGAATGGGAACAAATTAAAAAAAATAAAATAAAAATAAAGTGTAAAAAGCCATTTCGTAACGTGATGTTTAGGGTTATATATTTAGTAGTCCTTATGTTCAAGAATAAAATATTCGAATATATGTTGGTGATCATTGATTGGTTCATAGTTTGGTATTTGATATTTGATATTTTCTTTGCCTTATGTGCATTTACTTAAATTATATTATTGGTTGCTGTACTTCATTTATAAGACAAGCAATGACATTAAACAAAACTGTCGATAACCAATTAAATACCAAATGCAATCGACATATTCTATTGGAAGTTTATGTGCATATCTGAATGAATGTGTCTCTCTCTGTGTGTGTGTGTGTGTGTGTGTTTTGCGAGTAATTTATTAACCTTCAGTGTCAGTTGCACAGCAATCCGATAAGAGTCTCTTGAAAATCTCTTTAATTGTTAAATTGCTGCTGTGACATTATTTGGCCTGCGGCAGCTCGATCAAAATAGTTGTTGTTATTGTTGGGTTTGGCGACTATCGGTGTGTGTCTGTGGGTGTATGTGTGTGTAAGTGTGTGTGTGGGTAAATTCCAAAACTGATTCGTCTTGGCAAGTTTCCTCCAACCCCAGGCCATTACACCCCTCGCTTGGCTGTGTTCGCGAACCCTCAGAAACATAATCAAGAATGATAATTTGATTAAAATTGCTGCTTTTGATGCACAAAGAAAATAAAATGCTGACAGCTGGCAAAAGGAGAGTGTGAAGGGAGAGAAGAAGAGATAGAGAGAGAGAGAGACGGCGAAAGTGACTATCGGTACACTCAAAAAATTGTTGAGGTAGTCAAGACCAATGTAAAAAAGTGTTTGATGAAGTTGTGCAAAAGTGTGTGTAACAGGCAGAAGGAAGCATCTCGGACTCCATTAAGTATATATATTCCTGATCGGAATCAGCGGCAGGGTCGACTTAACTATGTGCGCCTGTCTATCTGAACAAGCCGATATTAAAGATCTTAGATAATAGCCAGACTCTTCAAATTTGGAATACAAGTTCTCGTAATCCAAACGCAGATCAAGTTCAATGCTGTCGATAACTGCCGTCGTTTCGTGTATATCGATAAAAATCGATGTTTTCAGTATAAAATTTCTTATAATAAGTGTGTTTCATTAGATTCGTGAAATCGAAGAACAAGATGACAATAATACTCCGACCAATTTGTACTTGAATATTGAAAAGGGCTTTTCTCCAAGTGTATGTGCCTGTGGGTATCTGTGTGTGTGTGTGCTACCTCATAAGTAGGTAGCTGCCACCTGTTAACTGCTAGCACTTAACAGTCAGTAGCCTGGCCACGCCTTGCGGTCGCCCCGCCCACATGTGGAGCTTCCCGCTGTTTCTTTTACTGCCTCGGCTTCTGTTTCGACTGTTGCCGTTGCTGTTGCTGTTGCAAGCCAAACACTTCGCGGGCCGCGTTTATAATTAATTTACTGCCACAGACAATTTTTAATTAAGCACAGTTCTCAGCGCTCACAGCATTTCTATTTAGCTCGCAAACCAACCAACCACCTCCACCCTCCCCTTCATCCCATTAGGCGTGGAGTTGTGCCAACAATGTTTGGAGGCCATTTGGCGGCTGGGCTTGAAGCCCGTGAATTGTATTGAAGTGCGGTAAAAGCTTGATTCACGACTCGCTCGTTGGTTAACAAAGTGCTCATGCTTTTTATACCCTGCCATGCCCAAGCTAGCAGGCTATACTGCTTCTGTGCAAAAATATGTCCGCCTCTAGACTAGCTAGAGACATGAAACTTTCAATATGAATTCGGCATTGCGCGCGTCAGCAAATCGATAACATCGATAAGTGCAAATCGATAAAACATGTAGAGAAATATGTGCAGAAAACATTCTTGTTAAAACTATTTCTAATAGTTGAGGAGCTGCAGACTTGTGCCGTTTTTAGTTAAACATCAAATCTGTTGTCTTGAAAAACTATTGATGTTGCCTTTTCAAACCGCTTCCACAAGTTGTGTTTCCTTTAAACCTCACTTTAACCTCGTTTTTCTTCTCTTTTTTTAATTGGCAAACAAAGTTTTCTGGCAACGTTCAAAACAAAATATTTTTTGTTAGCCATTTGTATTTAATGTGGCCAATTAAGTTGAAGCAAAAAAAAAAATCTTAAAAATGTTGCTTTCCATTTGATGGGAGAAAAGCAAGTGGCTTTGATTGAATTTCGCTGAGTGTACATATTTTTAGTTCTGGGCAAACTTTTTGTGTTTTTGCTGTGCATCGCTTCGCGCACCTCCTGCCTGCTTCACCGTTATTATTTTCAAATTCTATATATTTTTCTTTTGCAGCTTTTTGAGCACCTTTTTTTTTTTTTCATTATTCTGAGTTTGATTCCGTCTTAATGGAAAATTGAATTAAACATTTCACTTTCAACGTTTGCTCCAACTTTATTCCCATTTCCTTCTCTTTCCCCCCATTCGCAACCGTGATGCGTGACAATGAATGATCGATGAATTTCGCATCCTTGCCCCACTCTGCTGTAACTCCCCACCCACCATTCGACAGCCCGTTGAACACTTTCCGCTTGGGTGGCAGGCAAGTTTTACTGCATTTCTTTTGCGGCAGCTGCAAAATTGTAACTGTCAATTATGTTTCACTTTTAGGGGGGGTGGTGGGTTGACGGTTTGGGGCGGGGATGGTTTTCTTTTTTTTTTGGTGTATGCATTTGTTGCATGCATTGATGCGTGCTTTGTGTGCATTTGAGTGTGGCATGTGGCATGAAAAATTGCGTCTGCCATCTAAAATGACAGCTGACAAATTGGCGAGCCCGAGGTGGAGGTGTGCGTGTCTGTGTGTGTGTGTGTGTGTGTGTGTGTGTAGGCGGTTGGGCCATATCTGTATCCTTTGACAGCTGATGCCTCTTCAATTTTCAATTTGAAATTCCTAGTGGACACTCACACATACTCACACACACACAGACACGCACCCCTCCACCTCAGGCTTTCCAATTTGTCAGCTGCACCGTTGCACACAGTTGATTAGCAATTGAAGTAATTGTGGCAAACACGCGTGCGACTCTCGCCGATACATTTCGCAATCTGTTGTCTGTCCACGTTTTCCACATGACAGTTTCCCTTCGACAAATTACGAACACACTTGAGTAACACACACACACATGTATATGTTATATAGTTTGGGGTACATTGCATTTTTTTCGGTGTATAACACACAGAGTCCCATATGGTGGGTCTGAGTGAGTTATTTTCCTTTTCATTGGTTTGGGCCCTTGTCTTAAGACTAGTCGGCTTTTAAATACATTTTGACAAGCAGTCAACGTCAGCACCCAATTATAATGTGAGATTATGTTAATTAAAGCATTGTGTTTATATTATTTTAATAGCCTGGTTCACTCTGTTCATAAAAAAGGTTGTTGATTCGGTCTAAGGTTTGGTTTAAAAGATTTGTTTTTCACAATTGGGTTTGGTTCAGTCTGCAAGAGTTGAAACTTTTCGAATCGGTTCGACTTTAGACCGGCTGCAGTCTTGATTATAAGCCATTTATTGATGCTTCTCTTACATATTGTTTGTCGAAGGGTATTCAAGCGCCGGTTGTTCGATAAAATAAATTAACTTTCCTTTAATGACCTGAACCCATTAAACCAATTAAAAATGTGAAAAATGTATAAGCAAAATGTTAAGCAAAAGGATGTAAGAGGTAAAAGGCAGCGTGTCCGATTCCAAAAGGTACTTATATTCTTGATCAGCATCAACAGTCAACGAGTCACCGATCTCAGAGACGATGAAAGCTACAAATTCTCGTATAACATACGCAGATTAAGTTGAATATTATCGATAACTGCCCACGAGTTGCGTATATCGATACACATCTATCTCCGATAGCACACGATAAGCACATTTGGAAAGATATAGCCTTCCCACTGATATATCATAGCACAGTTTATGTCAACCCAAATGTATTTTCATATTTAACATCTGCCTGCTAGTTGAATTCTCTCGACTTGAGAGCACTCTAACTTGTCACCCCTCACCCCAATCCCTACACCCTTCTGCTTACTTCTCGCACTTATTTTTGTTCTTAGCACTGCATATACTATTGCTCTTGCAGCCTTCACCCTCCCATTGACACTGCCATTCCCATTGCCATTCCCGTTGCCATTCCCATTCCCATTCCCAGTCCCACATGGCGTATAATTCTACTCGGTGCTAATCCCAGATGGCCATTAATCAGTCCCTGGCTTGGGGCTCACAGCAGTTGCAGTTTCTGGTCAAAGACGCCCATTTTTATGGCCAGAATAGGTTTGTATCTAGCGGCATCTTTCCATTTCATTGGTCATGTTACTGACGACAGTTTTTCCCCCATCCACCTCCGTGTGTCGCTTAAACTTTAAGTTTAATTTTAAGCGAAGCAGGCAACTATTCTTTTCTTTTCTTAAATTAATGCTTACTTACATTTCCTGAGTCTTGTGCTGTGAATAGCTGTGTTGTTTGTCATTTATTGAATATAAATTAGACTTTGAGCAATGAATATAATACACACACTCACTCACACACACACACACACACACACGCACCTACATGCAGCGAAAGGCAAAGACTGTAAAAATAACGACGAATAACATTGCGTTAAATAATTAATTACAATCAATTAATTAATTAGAGTGAACGCAAGGGGTCGAAACACGTAGCGGTTGGCGAAGGGATGCGCCGAGAGGGGAGGGTGGAAAGGGGAGTGGTGGTTCATTAAGGACAAACAGGCGGCAAAACAGAATTTAACAGCAACAGCAGCAACAGGCCAACAGCAGCAACAACAACAGCAACAACAACAACAACAACAAAAATAACTGATATAAGCAACTTGTATACATAATGTGGCCATAATCAACATCAGCGCACGTTTTGTGTTGGCCCCTTTATTTTTTGTGTGTTGCTTCTTCCTCTTTTTCTTGTTGGCAAATACAGCCTGTTTTGTGTTTGTGCTTGTTTTCTTCTTCTGATGCGCTTTCATTGGCCTTCGCTTTCACACACACACACACACACACACACACACACACACACTCTGGCAGTCTCTCATTTTGTATTGCATATTGTTAGCCGTGAAATTATGTTTTATACACTCGCATAATTAAAAGGGGCATTTAAGTAAGGATCCCCCCACACCACCCACATTTTCTCCATTACCTGTTTTGTATAGTTGGCATTTACATTGATTAATTATGCACACTTGCATTGCAGCAGGCTTCAGTTCGCCGTGTTATATTTATGCCCATTAAAAAAGGGTAATAGGGGTAAGATGAAGTAGTGCCAACGTATATAAATTATATATATATTCTTGATCAGGATCAACCGGTAAGTGTGTATAAACACGGGGGTCTCCGAGACTATATGAGCTAGATACAAGCTTGGAATACAAGTTCTTGTTTTCCGATAGCCATTAAAGAGCAGAGCACTCCAACTGATACATAATATACATAGACAAGACTAGACAAAGTTCTGTTATGCGAATACATCCAATGAAATTGAGCATTATATTTGTAATTGCCTTGAAATGTGTTGTGTTGAAGCAAATGTCGTCGACACCACAAAGTATAGACTATATATATATTCCTGATAACCAGCAATAGTCGATATGAAATGATCTCTGCACAGTTTTTTACAAAGTCAGGGTATTGCGCAGTCGTTGCTGCTGGTTGTTTTCCACTACAAGCAGCTGTTTGTGTTTGTTGTTTGCTTTCGATTTGACCAGCAGAAGAAGGCCACAAAGGCAATTGTTTCCTTTGACCTCTGCTCCTTGTTAAGAATAGCTAATTAGCCAATGTTCAACTGGTCAACTGGTTAATTGGTCAAATGGTCAAGTGGCCGACAGGTCAACTGGTTGCATTGGCCAACGTTTAACCCCAATGGCCCCAAAACAATTAGATACAAAAGCCACGAACGTCAATCGACTGTTACTTGTTGGCAACTCATGTTTCACACATCAGACTTTAGATTGGAATCTCGATTGACGACTCGATCATTTCAGTTTGAGGCTTTGTTCCTGATGGGTTGCAAATTGTATTTGTCTTTGTCTTGCCAAACAATTTGGCCATTGGCACGAGGAATATGAGGATGTGAATCGTTTCGGGCTCAACTTTGACCCAGTTCGCTTTAGCTGCATTTCTTAACGATTTTTTGTTATAGTCTTATTTAATTTGCTTACATTTGAAAATGGTCGTTTTGTTACTGTTGTTCTCAGTAATGGCCGTAATAATAAAGTACAAGCACTTAATGGCCATAAATCCTTGAGCATATAATCAATAATCATTAGCTGAGGGTTTTCCATTTGAAAATTTGAAATTGTTTTCTATAATCCGCTTAGCATCTAATGCGCATTTCTCCTCAGTTGAAAATTTGCTCGTGTTTAATGACCATTATAAATATTTAAAGATATTCGATAAGTTTTCACTGCTATTGGTTTTGGCCAGGGTTGCCAAGAGCAAATAAATAAAGTGTAGTTCAAAAGTTGAGCAGACGCCTCGTGGTGTGGCTCAACAAATTAAGTGTTGCATGCCCCACTGCCTCCCTCTCTCTCTCTCTCTCTCTCTCTCTCTCTGGTTTTCTGTTTCCACCCTGGTTATGCAGTTGTTGTTGTTGTTTGCTTGTTTTGGTCAGTTGGAACTCGCGGATTGCCACAGAAACACTTGCGGTTAATGCAAATGAAATAACACAGTAAACGCACCTCTGCAGGTGAAGTCCTCTACACACACACACACACACACACTACAGGCAGGCAACCAACAACCACAGACAGAGATACAGTCAGAAATAGAAATAGAGAGGGAGAGAGCGGAACCATATCAAAAGTGCTGGTCAACTTTTGATGCTTAGCAAAAAACCTGATTTTAGTTGGATATTTTTTGATTCGGGTGTTAAATCGAATCGATTCCGCAAATGGCAAAGGATTTGTTAATTGTTATAAAGGGGTTTCAACCTGTTGTTTGGTACTGGTACTCTATGCACCAATAATAAATCTGAATTGCAATCGGTAAATTTGCCAGCTTGACAGCCTGATTTTGATTAGTTATATATTATTACAGTGTACGAGTATTGGAAATAATTACAAATTTACCAGTTCTAGTTGAACAAGAAACAACAAAGCACTTCAGCATTTTAATATAAATGTTTGCTTACTATTTTTGAACATGAATAAGTCGTTCTGCACTCTATTGAAATGTTTGGCATTTTTCGAGTCTTAATAATAACAATTTTTCGGCTTTTCATCGCGTGTCCTTTTTATTCTTCAGATTTCTTTTATTATTAGGCTTTCCATTTTCCACTGCCTAATTGCAAGCGTTTTTCGTCTTTAACAAAGAAAATTGCTTTATAAGAAATGTTGTACATGCACACCCTCTCTCTCTCTCTGTCTCTCTCTCGCTGTCTCTCTCTCTCTCTCTCCATCTCTTACTGCCGCTTGCTCGCTCTCTTTCGCTTGGGCACGCTTTGAAATTCCAGACCAGGGCCAATAAAATGCCATCAGAGACTTGATCGAATGAATGAGCAACATTAATGCGCTGACTTTTCAATAAATCAAAGTATTTTTGAGATATCCTGCAGTCGTCATACTACACAATTGGGTAACATTGACTAGTTATTCATTTGTGGGCAGCCTTTCTCCGATTGTAAATCAAGTGTTTAAAAAGTCCTTTTTCAATACTATTATAACCTCAATGTTTGTTGAATCTAAATGTTGTTACCACCTGTAATATGATTTGTGTAGGGTATATTGGTAAATCTTGCTGCTTTAGTCTCATGTTGCTATTTTAGTATTGGGCCTAATGCATTTTAAATGTGTCTCATTATTTATGAGTACTTAATACACACACAGATAGAGAGAGAGAGAGAGAGGGAGAGGGAGAGAGTGAGAGGGAGAGTGATAGAGGGAGAGTGGGAGATAAAGAGAGAGCTGGGAGCAATTCGCACAGGCTCATGATGAACTCTATTATTTCTCATTAAATTACAGCGCTGCTCCATGGGATAATTTACAATTTTTTTTTTGAGTAAACTGAAAATGCGGTTTTCAATTTTATTTATCATTTGCAACATAATATTTTAAGGAGGATGTCAAATGGCAAAAGTTACCGGAACCCTTAAGCGATATTGACCGATTATCGTAACGCATTGGAAAACAAATGCATTAAAATCGAATTTCGTTTCGATTTGACAGCCTGGTTTAATTACTTCCTCAGTTGCCTCAGTTGATATTCGAAAATTCAAAAAAATTAATAAACTGTGAATTTAAAAAGGTTTTTAGCTTGAATAACAAACTAGATGCACAAAAAAGAAAACATTTATTTAATGTTTTGCTAAAATAAGTTGCAATTTGCTCCTTGGTGAGATGGCCAGATGTGATTGACATCAGCAAAAGCACGTGCTCTACTCATGTGTGTGTGTGTGTGCGTGTGTGTGTGTGTGTGTGTGTGTGTGTGTGTGTGTGTGTTTGTTTTTGTTGTGTGCCATGCATTTTGCCAGATTAAACGCTTTGTGTTGATTAAATGAGTTTAGAGAGTTAGCAGCTGACCAAACTGCTCCTTCTCCTTCCCCTATCTCTCTTTCGCTCTCTCTCTCTCTCTCTCTTTCTCCCTAACCAAATTTCAAGCACACACACACACACACACACATACACACACATGCATGCCGCTTCTTACTTGACACATTTTTAGTGGCAGCCTCATTTTGCTCGTTCAGGTTTTCTGCCTCTTTTTGAGCTAAACCAAATTAAAAGCTTTACATAAATGAAGTTTGCACTGTGCGTCACTTGGCAAAATATAACTCACACACATCACACACACACACACACACACATCACACACACATCACGTATACACATAATTGAGTTGTGCTGCACAAATGAATAAACCCAATTTAACTTAAATCATTAAAGGATCTAAAGTTGTAGTTGGTTAAGTTAGCATGCTAATATTTGTCAGTGAAAAGCCCCAAAGCCTGCAAATTACTGTATTATGCAAAAAGTGATAAATAAAGCATAAAGCCATCAGAGTTCCACACATCTAGAAATCTATCAAGTATGCTTTAAAGATTTTAAATTGTGCCAGTTGCGGTTTGCCACTATATGAACTAATAATATGGTTTCCAATAAATGATACTTAATAAATATATAAAATATATATACCATCGCTTGTCTATGATAATAATGTTTTGGTTAGAGTATTAGTTTTCGCACTTTTTTATTATATGTGAAGACTATTAAAAGAACACGTTTCAGTGTTAAGAAAACAGGTTTTTACTGTTGATGTTTTTGGTGGAAAATATTGTTCAGAGAGATCAGTTTACATGGACAGTAGGAGGGATATATGGCCATATAAGTATCATTTAAGCTATAATTTATGCGGTTCGAGCTTTTGATGACTTGACTTCGAAAAGTAGAGCTCGATGTTTGTTATTTCAGCTGTTTAGCTCATGTTTTCGATATATTCGATATATGTATGCATATATACACAGACTTATATGTATGCATGTGTGTGTGTGTGTGTGTGTGTGTGTGTGTGTGTATGTGTGCTTGTACACTGTCTACTAGTGTGTTTTTCTCGTCACTCATCAAAGTCAATTTGCTTGTTGATTTTTGCTTATTTGCGCATCAAAATGGATTTTTTCCGCAATGTTTTGCAATGTCCTTCCGGCAGGCAGGCAAGCAGGCAGGCATCAATACACCAACAACAACAGCAACACCCACAAAATGTGTCTGACACCCACACACACACACACACACAGAGAAGCACGGATATGCAGCGCATTTCATTCTCTCCATTATATTTTTGGGTGCACAAATTTGCAAATTTGCGGTAATTTGTGTGCTTATACGCTGGCTTGCTGGCCAGGGCACAGGGCAAAGGACAAAGGACAAAGGACGAAGGACGAAGCTGGCATAGCGTAAAGCGAAGCCAATGAACTGATTCTGATTGGCAAATCCTGCATCAGCAGTTAACTGAAATCCAAACAGTTAATGAAAACAGCACTAAGATGCCAGAACACAAGCAGCGACGAGCTGGGTTTGTGCTTGGGGATTGGGATTGGTTCGGATAGGGAAGGGAAGGGAAGTAGTGGAGTGGATTAGCATTTAAATGCCAGCATAACAGGATATAACCAGCTACAGTATAACTGACAGACCGACTGACTGACAAGATAAGACAAGACTAGACTACTCAAAGTTCCAACGAGGTGCTGCTGCAATGCAATTAGAGTCTGTTATGCGAATACATCCAATGAATTTGCGACTGGACTGTTATGCGAACGGGGCAAGCCGGAAAGGGATGGGAGTAGGGAGTTGCTCTGTTATCACATACACTGCATACACAAGGTCAAATAGAGCGCTTTGAGAAACACAGATTCAAAGGTATTCACCACCATGAATTCGATTTTATCTGTTTGATTAATCAAACTCCAATTAGGAATATGTATTCGGAATTTATGTTGCTTACTCTGCGCTTTATTATTTAACTCAGGAATTTAGAAACTCGATTTAAGTTTCGAGCTTTCCGATTGCTGCTCTGCTAAGACTCCAAATTAAAATGGTTTTCAATTGTCGATAAATTCTGCAGGTGAAATCGATAAAAATAAAGACAGCTACACAGCTTATATACCCAGAGAAAATGGTCGAGAAATAGAGTAGCGCAATTCAAGGTCACTTGAGTAATATATTTTATATTGTATATATTTGTATATATATATATATATATGTCTGTAGTCAGTTGTAAAAGTCTTGATATAACACAATAAACAAATTTCAATGTGCGAAATATTCACTGAATTGGCAATTTGATGGGTTAAAATGATTTGCATTTATTCGGCAGTGAAAATGATTGACAGCATATTGGCCAACAGGTGTGGGCGTGGCTCTAGGTGTATGGGGCGCTTAAGGCGTGGCTATGGCAGGTACAGTAAATTAAAAAACGCGCCGCATATGGAAAGAGGTGTGTGTGTCTGTGTGAATTGAAAGCAAACGCCACTAACAGAAGCTAAAAAGGAAAACAGAAAATACAATATACACCCTACGCCACTCCCCCATCCCCCATCCCCCTCGCCCCATCCCTCCACTCACACACACATACACACTGAGGAAAAACAGCTGAAGGCAAAAATGCAAAGTTTGATTTTTCTCCATTGCTTTTTTCGCTTACAACATGAATTGAAATTTTCGAGACAAACGCGATGTGAATTCTACTTCGTCCCCTGCTGCTGCTGCATAGCATTATGGCCATGCCCATAGCACCAACAGCATGGCCTCCCTCCCCCTAACACACCCCGTAGAAGCCAAGTCACTTGGAAAAAGCTAAGCTACAAGACTACTAAACATCAAATTATCAGTTTTCATATACATATACTCTATATATAGAAACTAGCAGATGTATAAATATTCTAGTAGCTCAGCTCAGCTCTATGACAGCAGCTGTCTGGGGGGAATGGAAGGGATGGGGTGTGGGGGTAGTGAGAAGGAGAAGGAGTAGGAGGGAGAAACATTTTCAGTTACTTGGGAGTCGCTTACGTGGCCCAAATGCGCCAAAACTTGTATTTTTAGACAGCTCAAACAAAACAAAAAAAAAATAGAAATACATAAAAAATCAAAGTCATGGATAAATTTTGAAGATATTAAAATTATGAATGCGAAATTCAAAACAAAGAAGACCAATTTTGAGATGCCTGAGCAGATGTGCACTCTGAATATATTCATTTTGTGCTAACGATAAAATATCTACACATAATAATATTATTATTATATTTCATAATTATATTCATTTTGTGCTAACGATAAAATATCTACACATAATAATATTATTATTATATTTCATAATCATATTTAAGTGAATTACGGAATTGAATAAGTTTTTATTTATCTATGCTATCGATAAAATCACGAATCAAATCATATGATACGATTATTAATGTTGTACATTTTATTACATTATTATGGCAATATTTATCAGAATTATATCTGAATTGAGTTAAGCTATCAAGAACGCTTATATAATACTATTTGTATATTAATTTATTGTATTATTAGACTATTTTTACTATATTCATCCGAATTATATCTGAATTGCTTTCGCTCAAACTTTTTGCCATTTAGATAAATAAATAAATAATTCGGCATCTCTTTTATGTCTCATGCAAGGGCACAAGCCAAAAAAATCAATGAGATACGTACACACAGCCCCGTGTATATATATATAAATATATATGTGTGTATATATATATGTATATATATATATATATGTATGTGTCTGCGCCGGTCGCAATTAATGCAAATGGCGCAATCGGAGCGCGTTGGCGTCGATCATGAAAGCAGTGTTTGGGGAATTGGCTCAATTGAACTTTTTGCCATGGATAATTTTGCTGGTAAACATTCCCTTCGACTGCGGTAGAGGGAAGAGCAGCAGGAGAATTCCTGGGGCGGGGGTGAAGTGGGAGGGGTTTGTGCGGCGGTCACAGCAATCCAATTTGCTTAGCAGCATCCTCATTGGGGACCCAACGATATTTTTTGGGGCCCTCTGGATGCGACAGCTGGGCGCATTTGGGACAGCACTTGGATACAGGACAGTAAGGGACAGTAAAGGACAGGACAGAACGGGACAGGACAGGACAGGACAGGACAGGACACGTCGATGGCCAAGGTGTATTTACGTATTTACCGAGTGCTTTTAATTAATATACTCAAACGATTTTGTACCATGAAAAAGGGACAAGGAACGGGGAATTAAGGGTAGTAGGCGAAGGCGAGGGTGCTAACTTTTTCGGGGCTGTTGAACACTTTGAAAGCGAGGCAAAAACCGCAATATTCACAATTTCCTGAAAAAAGCAACAACATTGTGAATTTTGTGCAAGCCCGAACAAATTCAATGTCAAGGTCATAAGAGCCAAACAAATGAAAAATCCCCTAATCAACAACTTGCTCATTTGGATTAAGATTTTTCGTTTTACTAGATATATTCAATACTAAACTTATGATAAATAAAATAAATGCTTTTATTAACTTAAACGCCAAAGTTTGAGTTTATCAAAAGTGAATTGCAAATTCAATTTGTGGAAGAAAAAGGAGTGTGTTTTTTTCTGAGTGTACGCCGTGTATGTCTTGAAAGTGGCATGTCATGCCATAGCCCACTCCTCTAACTCTCTAGCCCTGGGGCACGCCTCCTTTTTTGCCAGTTGGGAATGACACAATTTTGTCCACTTTGCGCTCAGCTTTGTGTCTAATTTGCTCTCTTTTTCCAGATTCATAATCCTTTCAACTGTCAAAGCCATGCACACACACAAACACACACAACACACACACACACACACACATACACACATATATACACACACGCACACAGCAGGTGTATAAACAGCAATCACAACATGAATTTTTCATTTTTAATTATTTACATTTTGCTAGGTAACCGGAAAACCAAAAGCAACTAACCTCAAAAAGAAAACCAGGTTTATTTATTTATTTGTTTGAATACCCTGTTTTCATAAATTTCAATAGGGTCTATGTAGTAGTCTGTTAACTAATTTAAATGCGCAGAGTGGAATCGAATAGGTAGATTGATAGATTCTATATAGAGTGATATACACCGATTTATTTCGGTATATTCGGTCTACATACTTATGGGGAGTGCGTCAAGTTGTACAGAAGGAGGGTCATGCTCTTTTTTACAGAGCTTTACAGAGTATTCAGTGCGTTGCTAAGTCGTGATAGGTCCATTCTTATGGCTTTGATGCGACTTGTTTTTCTTCTTTTTTTTGTGTTGGTTTTACGTTCACTTTATTTTTTCATATTCATTTAAATTTTGCAGTTGTATTTTCTCTTCTGTTTTACACTTTATTCTGTTTTTATATTTGCGTATTTTTGCAGTCGTTAAGTCGATTTTAATCTGGCGTGTGGCAGGTGACTGGTAGCAGGTGGCAGGTGGCTGGTGGCAGGTGGCACATGCATGTCAGATAGCTCGAATACAGTTAATTAAGCGCATCTAATGAATAGCAACTCTCCATACTCACACACACACACACACACGCGCACTCAGATCAACAGGACTCGAATGCCACGGGCAACGACAATTGAGACGATAAAAGTCCTTGAAAAGTTTTATATCAAAGTGCAAATTTAAAGGTCATAAAATGAAAAACATAATAAAAAAATGTGTACAAACAAATTAATAAAAAATTCACGAGTGTTTTTGATGTGAGCACTCTTTCTCTTTCTCTCTTTTGATCTCCTCTCCTTTTTTTAAGCACTTTAAGTCAAGTCGAGAGAGCTCGACTAGGTTAGACTATGTCTACACGACTTCGATGTGCAAATCAACACAATCAGATTGTTAAATGTGAAGCTGAATACATTCTCAGTTCGATGTGTATATCTTTAAAATTTTGGCAATCGATTTGTATCGATATTCTTGAAACGAGCCAGTTATCGATGAAACGAACACAGGCAGCAACGACTAACTGAAGCACGCCAATTGCAAATTGCAAATTGCTGACAGCTAAATTGAAAAAACCGTCCGATTCTTTCTATATAATATAGTAGTCTGAGGCTGATCGTTTTTTTTTTGTTCAAAAGTTAACTGCTGAGTTTGGTTAGAATGATTTGGTAAACAAAACAGTTGTTCCTGTGACAGCTATACGATATAGTAATCAAATTTAGCTGTCTGCAGCAAAAAACATTGAACATGTTGTTAAATTCAGAATTGTTTTCATATTGAAGTGCATTGAGAAACTAATGAAGACATTTTAGTGGAGAGCATGTGACACAGATTATGGTTGTTCCTGTTCTTGTTACGTGTGCGTGTATCTGTGTCTGTGTGTGTTTATGGGCGTATTGGTGTATTGGTGTCTGCGTGTGCGAATTAGCTTATTTAAGGAAGAAACTATTTTCATAGAGTCTTCTGCTTGGCATTCGATATGTGCCTGGCCTCGTCACAACTTACTTTGCTGCACTTCATTACGAACGTGAACGTGACAATATGTCAAATATTTTATGTCGTCACGCATACACACACACCACACACACACACACACACACACACCCATACCTACACACGCAAGCAGAAATCGTTAGTCAAATCGCGACTTTTTTGCTTGTGTTTGCCGTCTTTTGCTTGTGGCTATATGTAAACATATACGTGTGCGTGTGTGTGCGTGTGTGTGTGTATGGATGTAGAAGTTGCATTAAATTGGCATAAAATAAACAACACGTATAAATTACAGCGCATTGCAACAAAAACAACAATGGAAACAACAACAATGAACAAATGAAACAAAAACGCGGCACGCGTCATGAGAAATGTGGCAGATGGACAGACAGTTGTGGGTGTGCCAGCCAAGGCCCGTCGCCTGTGGGCCCCACATACACACACACACACACACACACACACACACATAGACACGCACACCCACATACGAACAGAGAGAGAGAGAGAGAGAGCAAGAGTCAGATAGCAATATTCAAATAATATTCAATGACGCCTGACAGTCACAAGGCACGTGCCCCCCCAAAAAAAAAACAACAAAAAAGAAAAGAAAAGAGAAGAGACGAGCTGTGAAATCAAGTTTGCGCTACGCCACTCGCTGCACCCCCTCTGGCAGCACCTTCTAGCATCTAGAATTTATACAAATGTGGCACTGCGTCGCCAATACTCTCTGCTAAATGGTGAACCAGTGTGCCAAATCGCAACCGGAGCCATTAATCAACTGTAACTGATTGAAATTTAGAGCCCAAATGAGCAGCAAAAATCCTCGAAATTTTTGAAGTTATATATATATATATATATATATATAGCTCTTACTTTTTGCCTGCCGATTTTTGTCTCTTTGAAGCACTGCTGTACAGTTAAAATTGAAGATATAATTGCAAGTCTTACGACAAGATTAGAATACTTTCTGCAAGAGTATAACTAAACTAAAAATAACATAGATAATCCATTTACATATTATGAATGAAAATATCAAACTAAATATAGCAATATATGAGACAAAATATATGCGACACACGCGTTCAATTGCTTGTATGATAGAGAGCGAGAGCGAGAGAGAGAGAGAAGTCTCTTGTTAAACATAGCTAAACAAACTAATTAGTCGACTCTTAGTGCATTTTTGGTCACTTCAAAGGTTTGCCATCTGCTTAAATCTGATAATTGAGAAACTAATTACAAATAACCAAGTTTATTGTTTTTAATTGAGTTTAATTTGCAGCTGTAAGGTTTTCGTAAGCTTACACCTGCACAAAAGCCCATTTCGAATGGAATCGCAATTACTGCCAGAAATGCATCGAATGGAATCGCAATTACTGCCAGAAATGCATTTATCGCAGTTTCGAATTGGTCGAATTATCCATTAATTATAATGAGTGGAACTCAATATGCTTCCCAACAGTTCATTTGATTAAACCAACTACATGTGAGCGTAGTGTGTGTGTGTGTGCGTGTGTGTGTGTGTAATGCGTGGAAGAATTTGTGTGTAACTTAAAGCGAATTGTGTGAAACATGTAATAAGTATACGCCATGTGGTGAGACTTATATGACAAAGAGACAGAAACGGAGACAGAGATTGGCTGGCAAAGTGAAATATGTTGATGAAATTTTATAGAAATGGCTAAACAGACGCACTTTCTCTCTCTCTCTCTGTCTCTCTCTGTCTCTGTCTCTCTGTCTCTATCTCTGTCTCCTTCGCTTTGTCATACTGCTCCCATTTTCTATGCACGCATTAACAATGCATACCGTCTATTTAAAGCAATCTGTTGTTGTAAGCTATAACAAGACACCTTTCAACAGGCATACAATAATTCACTATATACTAATATATATATATATATATATATATGTGTGTGTGTGTGTGTGTGCTGGTATGTGTAGAGTGTGCGGTCTAATTGAGTGAAATGTCTGTTCTAAAGATTATATTAATTAAATTTCTCATTTTCTGTAATTAGTGCAATATGAGAGAAATTCCTTGATAATGTTCACTTTGTAAAGGGCAATGCAGACTTTTGTGTAAATTAATAATAATTTCCAGTTACTTGTAATATGATATTGTAGTTAGGGCTTAACTCAAGTAGGAGGGGGAACGGATGATGCGGAGAGCAACTAAAATTATAATAAATCACGGTAGAAAAAGACAGCGAAAGTACGAGTAGAGGAGTAAGAGTAACAGGAACAGTAGAAGAATAAGTAACGGTAATTGTAATGCTAACGGTTGGGATAAAATTAACTGTTTTAGTAGAAGTAACAGTTGATGTGCAACTAATGGTAACGGTAGAAGTAACACTAATAGCAGAAATAACAGTAACAATAGAAGTAACAATATTAGTCAGGGCAGGCGTAGAAGTATAAGTAACAGTAGAAGCAATATTAGAAATAACAGTATGAGGAGTAATAACAGTAATAATTACAGTTCTATTTACAGTTCCATTACGAAAAATAAAGCATAAATCTGCATCAGTTGGTAAGCGCCAAAAACTCCGGAATAAAGA
The DNA here is from genome assembly GCA_035043445.1 of Drosophila silvestris. Classification (NCBI taxonomy): domain Eukaryota; kingdom Metazoa; phylum Arthropoda; class Insecta; order Diptera; family Drosophilidae; genus Drosophila; species Drosophila silvestris. The sequence continues at coordinate 506,026 of JAWNMZ010000039.1, forward strand.
ACAATGAGAATAACGAAAGACTAAAAAAGTAATATGATAATCATAATAGAATAAAGCATACAAACTGCGACATCTTCTTTGGATGATTTCGACTTAAATTTGATAAGTAAACCCCATAAAAAAGACGACGAAAAAGAAGAAAAATAAGAAGACGGTTGACTGCTCAATGTTAAGTCGCTGGAAAAAGTTTGCACATTTTTTTCCTACAAAATAATTTAAATTAAATGCCTGTTTACCAACAGTCAAACAATGAAATTTGCACCAGACAGAAGGGTGAACTCAAACACACACACACACACACACACACACACACACACACAGGCACAGTTATGTCGTGAAGGTGTTGTGGGAGCTATTTTGAGTTTTGTTGGTGCTGGCAAAACTTTTTTGAAAAAGTGAGAGGGAAACTCTTACGAAAAAGGTGTCAAGTTAGCGGTTAGCGAGCGAGTGTGTTTGGGTGTGTGCGTGTGGGTGTTAGGCATACATATATACATTGTAAGGAATGTGATACACACACACACACACACAGCTAAATACACACACACATGCAAAGGTAAAGCTCATAATTTAGCAGCTTGTTGTTGTTGTGGTGTTTGTGGTTGCGCACTTAAGCCTGCAACATTTTATTGCTCATTAAAACTGTTGCTAACGTAAATGTATTTACGAGTGAATTGAGCACGCCCATACCCCAGTAGCCACCCCCCCCCCCCCCCCCGCCTCCTTCCCCTGCTCAACAGTCAGCCCCTCGATATGAACTGCATCGAAATTCAATAACAAATTTATTAGAAGCCAAAAATTCGATTTGGAATTTCGCATGCCAAAAATATGGCAGCGAATCTTTTGTGGCTAACGACCAAAACTGCAGCATTGATTGACCATAGGACAATGGCAAAAAGCGAACAAAAGAAAAAGAGCGCGAGAGAGAGAAAGGGAGAGGGAGGGAGACAAAGAGAAAGAGAGGGAAAAGAGAAAAGGCATCAGCTGAAAAACAGTTTGATTGTTTTGTGCTATGCTTGGGGCAATATTGTGAAATTTACATACACACATTATGGAAACAGTATGCATGTACAGGTGTGTGTGTGGTGTGTGTGTGTGTGTGTGCAGGTGTGTGTAGGTGTGTGTGCTCATTGCTGTTGTTGTTTTTTTTGTTTACTGGCGCACATAATCAACATTTTTATTGATTGCTTAACTTTATTAGCGAGCAAGCGAAGTGAGTTCTGTGTGTGTGTGTGTGTGTGTGTGTGTGCGTGGGTGTGTGTGTGTCTAGGTGTGACTGCAAGAGAGCAAAAGCTTGCTGTCGAGGGTAGTTATCTTATGCTGCCTCCTTCTTCTTTCTTCCTTCCTTCATCTTGTTTGTTTTGTTTGTACGAACAACAAAGAAGGAATGAGAAAAACTATAGCATACTTTTCAGCGTGTTCAAACAAACTGCCAAAACTAGCAAAGAAAAGGCAGCTGTCAGCGTTTTAGCCTTTAGTTTTACTTCATAAAACTGAGAGAATCAGCAATTTAGATAAGTAAGTATATATACATGTATAATGTCTGTAAGTGTATATTAAGAAGTAAAGCTTATTAATTATTTTGTAGAGCTGAATGATTTTCATGCAAATTGAAATTAACTCAACTCAACAACTCAATAAAAACAAGCTAAGACTAAATATACATATTTTTCTCGAAGAGACAATGAAGAGCCTTGAATCAATGAATATTATTTATTAATTATTTGCAGCTATCCATCGAAAATCGTAGAACTTGAAGATAACTGTGCTGCAGTCAATATCGCTTATATATTTTAAGTTGTAACTACATTTATGATAACGATGTCGTATGCCTCAACAACTACCATGTTTATATGCCAGCTCGGATCCAGAAAATATCCGCCCTCGTTTGGTGTCAGCTAATGCGTTCAAAACACAGAAAGACAAGCCTGTTGTGGGGCAAACGTGTCTGCAATGTCAATGAGTCGTGCAAGCTGTTGCACGTCGGCGACACAAATGCCAGCAACCGCATGTGGCAAGCACCCCACCCCACCCCCGCACCCGCCGCACTTATACAGCCGAGAGCAACAATGTTGCAACTGTTGCCAAAAACAAACTTTGTTTTTTATATGACTGGTCTGGTCGTAACTTGTGATGGTCGACCGCAAAAATAAACAGAACAGAAGTGCCACAACGAGGCAAGGCTGTCGAATTGTTTAATGTGTGTAATCCCCTTCTCTTTATCACCATATATATATATATAGATATATATATATTGTGTGCATGCATGCACCAATGCAGTAGTTTAAAAGAGAAACTTCAGAATTTTGAACTAGCATCCAGAAGCTGGCCAGCTTTCCCAGAGCAGCGAATCAGATTCGCCCAACAAGGATATTGTGTGTAATAACGGTATTCCCAGCTGTAGAAAAAATGCGTTTTTACTCTGAGTGTAGCTCCTGTGTTCACTCTCATTTTCACTGTCACTTTCACTCCCTTGCCGACGACCTCTCTCTTTCTCTACTCCTGTTTGTCAGCTGAATATAAAGGCATTGCAGCTTGCGCTTGAATCAGCTGATGATATTATTGAGTTGAATGCGGTTATAGACAGACGGGATAGAAGGTGTGTGTGCTGTGTGCTGTGTGTGTGTGTGTGTGTAGTGACGAAGTCTGTTTGCCTGGGCAAATATGTCATATGGCATGAGAAAAAGCGCAGTTGATATTCTTGTTGCATACTTTTGTGCGTAACAAGGATGAAGCTGCCAATGTCAGTGTGTGTGTGTGTGTGTGTGTGTGTGGTGGATATTGGTTGTTAGATCATGGGCACGCAGATAATGCAAAGAGTTCGTTTGCGCTGTATTAACACGTATTATGCATAGCAGCGCTTATGTTATTTAACAACACACCACAACCGTGCAGCAGTGCAACAGTGCAATACCAACTCTGTACCACTCCCCAGCCCACATCCTCCGTTACTACTTACGTTACGTTACGTTACTACAGAGACAGAGTATGAGAGAGACAGAGAGAGCAGGAGAGAGAGGGAGAACTGGGAAATGGCGGACGGGTTGTGGGTGGTCATATTTGGGTGAAACGTTTCTTTTGGTGCAATAGTTAATACTGTTGAAATGGAAATGGAATCCTTTGAAACGTATTTTGCTACTGCACATGCATATACCCAGTGTGTCGTCAGCAGATGGGTATATTAAGCTGGGAGCATGAGGAATGTTCGTTAAACATATACGTCTTGTATACGCAGGCAAAAGCAGCGCACAAGTCAGTCAAGCATGTATTTTGAATAGCATCTACAAGTCGAGCACACTCCCCCACTCCTCCCACCCCCGCCCTACACACACACACACTTAATTAAATGCATTTCCATTGCGAAATTTTACTAATTGGTGTTGGCAATTTCAGCGGAAAGCTTGCCATTAGAGTAGAATATTTGTATTTGTATTTTTATTTAATTTTTTATATTTCTGCCACAAACTGTGTCGATTTGCAAACAAAACTTGATGAGGCAACTACGAGTGGAATTTTTCGCAGAGTGTGGCAAAAAGTTGCAATTTATCAAGGGGCCCATTGAAATGTGTTGCACATGCAACTAAAAATAGTTTAGGTCAATTAGCGATGCAAATCATATATGAAACGAGACTTGAGCACCTGCACTGACTTCAAACTTGGCCCATAAATAACTGAGCTGCTCGTGTATTCCAAATTTAAAATTTCAAATGTATCTTCTTTCTATTAAAAACGGGTAAAACCCATACATATGCCACAATTAAGAGCTAAAAACACCAATGTTTTAACGTAGATAACTAGAAAACTGCTTTAAGGATTTGTGTCTCGTCTACAAATATCGTGTTTTTTGCCATCTGTTGGTATTGCACGGGAATCAGAATATTTCGCAGTCGGCTATTTCCATTAATTATGAGCTCAAACATATATTTTCCTCTTTACGAAATGTGATGGTAAAGTGGGAATACAAATATATAAATAATATATATGTAGCATGACAGACAAATATGGAGCTTATTCATATATGTATATATATATACATATACATATATGGCTACACACTTGGCAATCGATTGCATTCACTTTTTATAAAGTGAGTCTCATTCACCTGACACACTCAGGGATGTTGTTGCTGTTCTTCCTTTTTCAAAAGCAATACACACACACACACACACACACACAGTATACACTTTTTAATGAATGAAATGGCCACTCATCTTTCTCTCTGTCGGTCTGTCTGTCTGTCTGTCGCCTTGTCTCTGTTTGTTTGTTTTGTTCGTCATTGAAGTCATTCGTTTTGATTTGCCAAACACTTTATCACTTAATGTTGTTTTGTGGCAATTTATATTTTATTTCTCCATTTCATTTGCCCATATTCCCCAACCCCCCAACCCCCGTCTAAACAAACTCCCCACTCCCCCACACTTCTACTCGATTTCTTTGCTGTCATCTCTGTCGAGTCTTGTTAAGTGAAACAATTGAATTGTTAACCGAACAATAAAGTATTTTATTATTATTAGATTTTTGCTTGCTGTTCTCAGCATTTGGCCATTGCCTTTTGTCGCAACAGTCGCAGCAACAGCAACAGCAACACGCACAGCATCCTCTGTTTGTTGGCCCTTAAGTGCCCTTACCCACCCCACCCCTCCCACTTCCTCTCTCCCTCTCCCTCTCTCTCTCTCTCTCTCTCTATTTGGCCTGGCATTTGGTTAGCATTTGGCAACTGGCGGCTTGCGGCTGTCTCGAGTAGATTTCCGACATATTTCTTGCCTCTTGTTATTTGTCATTTGTTGTGCGTGTGTCTGTGTGTGTGTGTGTGTGTGTGCGACACTGTTCTTTTTACTTTTCCTTTCTTCTCTTCCCTGCTCGTTTTTTGTGTGTTGAAATTCTTGCGGTTGCTGGTCTCTTGTTATTGTAAGTATTGCCAAAGCGCCATTTAGGCTTTTTGAATTTATGACCATTTTGCGTTTTGTGGATACCCCAAACAACGTCGCCCCCCCCCCCCCCCCTCCTTACTCTCACTTGGGGCAATTTAGGTTTTGTGACCTTTGACACATACAACGACAGCCTGGGAACTGAGCGAGAGAAAGCGTAGACAGTACGTGGTGTAGAACTGTGTTTTGATTTACGACCCAATGAATGGTCCACAAAGCGCGATGTGCTTGACCCACTTAAAAATAAAATGACACCCCTCCCCTCCACTCTCTCCGACCCCGCAGCCACAGCCCGCATACACACGCACACACGCACACCCACACAACTGAAGCTGTGCTACAGCGACTAAGGCTTTGCTTCATCCACAAATCGATATTGATATTGAACATTTGAATGCTGACAAGTCGACAAATATGTAAAAAAAAGAAGAAGAAATCAGAAAGTTTTCACGTTGAATATTCTAGAAAAGGTGTCAAGTCGCAAACAGTTTTAGTTATATAGAAAAGAATTAAGCACAAGCAAAACTAAAAATAATATTGCAATCAGTTTTCAGACATCAGTTAAAAATAGGATTGCAGCTGGTTTAGATTCATATCCGACAGCTACAATTGTGGCCTCAAATGCAAATAGTCGGTGAATTGCAATTGAAAAGAAAAATGTCTGGTTTCCAAGAGAAACTATTATTTGCAGATGATGGCAAACATTAAAGCAATCTCTCAATTGTGGTATACCAAATGCAATAAGAGCATTCATTGGTATCAACATAAATTTGTAAACAAAGATGTCAATTTAATGCCACAGCTTGACAATTACGCATTGAATGCCCTTTGTGAAAGAGAGAAGCCCTTTAGATTGATCAGTTTGGCCCCATTGACCCACTTGAGCCGCATTTGGCCGCTTTATGCCAAGTCATTTAATGTGTGTATGGAATCTGTGTGTGTCTGTTAATTGGTCTTAAGACCAGCTCAGACTTTGTTAGGGCAAGCATAAATGCGATTGTAATTGAAGCCGAATCACCTTTATCTCAATCTGCTTCAAGTCAAACTGCAGTGTTGCAAAATGTCGTCGAATTTATGATGCTCGTCGCTGTTCAATTAAATCGAGAGAGGGCCAAAAAAACCTCTCTGATGCAATGCACTTAATGTTTGACGACTTTTGGCTCACAGATGGCGAGCAATTCGAGCCAAGATGGCGAATACCGCTAAAAGGCAAGCCATCAAATTATGCAAGGCCGAGAAAGGACAGCGGATAAAGGATACTGCTGCAGGATCAACTTGATGAAGGCAAACTAACGATGTCGATGTCGATGATTGCCCCGAACAGCTTACACAAACTGTGTGGCCAAGCAGACCACACTGGACATTGTATGTATATATATATATATATACCGTATATACACTCAGCGAAAAACGATGTTCTTCCAGATATGCGCTTGAGTGCTTAATCAACTTGAGAGATTAACAAGTACAATAAAAATCAAAGCGGTCAGACGAATTAACGACGAGTGAAACAATGCAGAGGCAAAGGGACTGAGAGATATAGAGTGAGTGGGAGGGGCAGGCGGAGCGGGAGCGGGAGCGGGAGCGGGAGAGGTGTCGCATGCCGCAGCAAATTGAATGGAATGCAATCAACAGGCGCCACAAAAGTTGGCAACGCAACAAGAAGCAGAACACGAATCGAAGGCCAGCGACGCACAAAATTTAATTGAAATGTTTGAAATGCAACAAAGTGGAAAATGCCATCGCACACATATGTATGAATTTATGTATGTGTATGTGTAATGTAGCAGCCAAGTGCAAGAACAAAAAAGAAAAAGGGAAACAACCAGGCGGAGGCGCGAGTAGGGAGTGGCAACATGGCGAACGGCAAACGGCAAACGGCAAATGTCGCGCTTCGATACAAAGACAACTTTTAATGCCATTCAAAAAACAGTTGTTGTCATCGACTTTGTCCTTGGCACACACACACACACACACAAATGATAGACACACACATACATATACAGAAGGACAGACACACAGACAGGATATAGTACAGTGAACACATAAAAGGCGTAAGTCGTAAAAGAAAAATGTGCCAGCCACACGGATGAGACAGATAGAGAAAGAGACAGAGACAGAGAGAGAGAGTGAGTGAGAGAGAGTGAGTGAGAGAGAGGCGGAGAATGCAAGCAGATGGTAGACACAGACGCAGACATAGAGTATCCTGGACAGAGGCCAACAACAAGGACATTCCAAGCCGTAGCCATGCAGAGCCCAAAGAACAGGCAACTTTTGATGAGCAGCACAAGTTTCATGCCACCAATAGTTGAGCCGTTGCCCCGTTGCCCCGTTGCTGTAGCTGCTGATGTTGCTGCTGTTCTATTATCCTTAAGTAAAGTCCTTGCTGCATGTTTACAAAGTCATCCAGGTAGCCACACAACAGCATAGACATACATTGCACAATATGCGAGTATTAAGTTCTTTTTGTGTCTATTCAGTCTGCTTACATCTTCCTTGCTTCACTCAATTTAATTTGTATGCAACTCCGTTGCACAATATGACTAGTTTAGTTAGATGGGGCATTTGGGCACTTGATACTCGTTAAGCATGAGCTGTGGTCAATATTGCAGAATACATTTTAATTGGTTTCAAATATCATCGAAAATGTTTTCAAAAAAAACATGCTGGCTCCCGGCGGCGAGCAAATCTATCTGCCAGTTGTCCTGGCAACCCTTGCCACTCCTAGTGCTGAATGCCGAAAACTTAAACGAAACAAGAAAGATCGGCGAACTTAGGCAATCCGAAGATTCTATACCCTGCCAGACCGCAGTTAAGCTGCCAACAGCCAAAAATTGGTTCGGAATTTGTAAAAAATTGTCAAATCAACAAATTGCATTTCATGTTTTGTGTTTTACATTTTGCTGCGAACTCAATATGCCATATTTGTACAGTTATATTGTTTGAGAACAGTTGACACGTTGTATTTCATATGTTATATAGGGGTTCGATCCGGTCGGCCTCAACATACTTAGTGACGGATGCAAAAAGTTGTATCAAAATCTGAGCGAGTTCTGCATTGATACACAAAACAAAAAGTGATGTCGATCCAGAATATATATATATATATAAATATATGCATGTATATATAGAACATATGGGATCAGAGGTGTCTTCTACAAAGCGTAACAAGCAAACACCATCAAAATAAATCACAACTCAATCGTCTTTGCATACAATGAAGTAATTTTAATCAAATTAAAATTTACAGCAGATATTAATCAAATATCAAAGCTAACTTTGTAAACCATACAGATATCTGGCCAACTTTTTCGGTTCGCCCAAATATGTGTATATTTATTTATGTATATATCAACATACACTTATATTTAGTATATATTCGAGAGGGCGAAAATGAGTGCGGCGAGGTCAGCGAATGCAACGAACCGAACAAATTCGAATGCGAATGTGAGTGTGAGTGTGAATGCGATTGCGAATACAAATGGTGTAGAGAATCCTTTCGCAATTGTTTGAAAATCATTTGAAATGATTTTTACATTTCATTGTAGTTCCATTTATGGTAGAATTTTGCATTTGCCGTTGCCTGTTTTTGCTTTCGCTTACGGCTCATTTGTGGCATTTACGGATCAAAACTTGACCGGTCATTTGCGAGGGACGTGCTTTAAAGTGGCAACTCGCAAATGTTCAATTTCAAATGCATTGAGAACAGCACAGATGTGAGTGCATTTGACTTTCAGTTGGTGTGTCTGCGTGGCAGATATATACATATATATATATATATATATATATAAATATGCACAATTGAATAGCTGAGGTTGCAGAAGCATAAATTGATTTTTATTGTGGCAGCAATCACTTTATATATATATATATATTTATGCAAGAGTAATTGATTACATTTATGATGATTTTGCATTTTGTATGTATAATGCCAATTATGTTAAAGGCAGAAGAAAGCATCTTAGACCCCTTATTGTGTATACTTTCCTGATCAGCATCCACAGCCGAGTTGATCTAGCCACACCCGTCTCAGCAACTGTAACAGTTAGAGACTTTACATACAAATTAAATAAGCAGCTCGATAACTTTTTCCGATAAAAATCGATTAACGAGAAAAAGCTTTTCAATTAATGTATAGTTGCACGCTGCCATCTTATTTATCAGCAGTAACTACTATCAGCAAGCCTACTTTGTACTTAAGTAGGTATCTCGTTGCTGGTTGTTCACATACCCTGCTCCTTATCCCTGTTACTCCTATCCCCATCCCTATCCCCATCCCTATCACTTGCCCTCTTAGTTCTAACATTAATTTGTATTCTGTTTTCCCATGCTATATTTAAAACCACCCTCGACCAGAGTATGCCAACTTGCTTAATTTATTTATATCTTGTACAGTGTTAACCGATAGCAAGTAAGTAGTTGATGGTTGTTGGTAATAATTAGTTGAAAAGCGGTACTCACATAGCCAATTCATGCGCTCCGTGTACTCAACCTTGCGCTTGAGATCCTTGACAAGGGCGCGAAAGTCATCGTCATTGAAATGACACTGAATTATGGTGTTGTTTAGTTGGAGAATGCTGTACTCATTGTTGCCGTTATTCGATGCCGCTGCATCTGCAATTGCAGTCGTTGTTAATGCTGTTGCTGTTGCTGCCGCATCCTTGGTGCCACCACCGTTCACCGAATTGCTCTCAATATCTGTGGCACTGGCCCGCAACTTGTTGTTGCTCAAATTGGCTGCGAGTAGACCTGCCGCATCGCCATCCACATTGCTGCAGGATTTGCTCAGTATGATGGTCGATCGATTGGCAATCGAGTTGGCTGCCAACAAATGCTCGCCAGCAGCACCGCAGCTGCCGCGATGCAACTTGCCCCCAGCTGTTGCCGCAAGTGCAGCGCAATTGTTGTTCTTCAGCGTGATGCAATGCAGCTGATTGCTGGTACAATCGCTGGCCCGACGGCGACGCGGATTATCCGCATCCGCGTGAGTGGCATGCAAATATGAGCGAGTCATCTGCTGCTGCTGTTGCTGTGGCTGACTAGTGCTGCCACTGCTGCCGGCAACAATATCAGCTGCTGCCGCTGCTGCTGCTGCTGCTGCTGCTGCTGCTGCTGCTGTTGTTTCCATCATATTCGACATTGATGTGGACATGGTTAAGGAATGACCGTTGCTAATAATGCTGCTGTTGCTGTTGTGCGTGATTTGGCGATTGCTGCTGATGCTGTTGTTGTTGTTAATGCTAATGCTGTTGTTGTTATTGTTGTTGTTGCTATTGTTGTTGCTGTTGCCGTTGCTGTTGCGATTATTGTTGTTTAGATTATTTAAATTGTGATCGTTGCAGGGCAGAACAGGACACCGTATGACAGTCAGCCTGCTGCGATGATCCTGATCCTGTTCCTGTTCCTCGTATAACTGTATGAGCAACTCCTCCAGCAGCGCAATGGGCGTGGCTGCCGTTAACAAAGAGGCACTGTTGCACGAACCAGTCGAGGAGGCACACGTGGAAGCGCAGCTGACGCTGCTGCTCGACGACTTGCGTCGCACGGTTGTTGTTGCTGCTGTTGTTGTTGATGTTATGGTTGTTGTTGTTGTTGTTGCTGTTGCCTCAACTATATCCTCTATATGCACTTCTTCCTGCTCCTGTTCGGGCTCAAAGCTACTGCCTCGACTAAGAATTGCGACTGTTGTTGTTGTTGTTGCTGTTGCTATTGCTGCTGGTGCTGCACCAACAACTGCTGCCGCTGCCGCGGCCAGCAACTGTGCTCGTTCCCGTTCGCGTCCCGGATCGAATATGGAGTGCTTGAGTAAAATCTCCTGCAGCTGGCGTCGCTGCCGCTGCGCACTGTACGGATTGCTCAAGTGGAAATTGCCGTAATATTTGCCCAAGCAGCGAACACGCAATGCAATATATCCGATTTCGCGCAACAATCGCACATCGGCGTTCACTTGCTGTTGCAATTGTTGTTGTTGTTGTTGTTGTTGATGCTGCTGCTGCTGCTGTTGCTGCTCCTGTTGTGCAACATGTCCGCAGCAGCTATTGCTGCTGTGGGAGGAGGGCAAACGGGAGCCCTGCGCCGTTCGGCACTCAATATCTGGGTCTAGCTCTAGCTCTAGCTCTAGCTCCCGATCCGGAACTACATCAATATCGGTTATATGGGCGTCGACATCAGCGAAGATGTCGTTGTTGTCGTCGTCGCTGCTGTTGTTGCCGTCAAGTGCCGATGTTGCTATCGCTCTGTGCTGCTGCTGCTGCTGCTGCTGGTGCTGCTGTCGTTATCACTGTGGTTGTTCGTGTTGTTGCTGTTGTCTCGCCAATTTGCGCATCAGCGGCTGTCGTTGTTATGCTTGTTGTTGTTGTTATAATTGTTAGCGCCTTAAAATCGTCCGTCTTTGCTGTCTCGCTCCCCGCGACTACTGCTGCTGTTGCTGCTGCTGTTGCTGCTGTTGTTGCTGTTGCTATTGCTGTTGTTGTTGTTGTTGCTGTTGCTGCCGCTGCTGCTGCTGTTGCTGCTGCACTGCCACGTCGACTACCGCTGCTGCAGCTGCTGTCCTGGTACATTTATAGGCAAAACCTTGCGGCGCTTGCTTTTTGCTATTGTTTATTCTTCTACTTGTTGTTGTTGTTGCTGTTGCTGTTGTTGTTGTTGTTTAGTTTGTTGTTCTGGTGTTTCGACAAATTGTTGTTGTTAATGTTGCATGAATAATTGTTGTTGGATGCTCGGCTTACGTTGTGGATGTTTTTTGTTATTTTTAGTTTTTTTTGTAATTCATATTTTTGGCGCACAATTTGTTGCTAATGTTGCGTTGTCCAGCTGCAAAATTATGCAAATTGTTGCTGGCTGTTGCTATCCACACCGCGTATTCTTTGAGAGTCCTGTTCGAGTCCTGTGCGAATTCAATTCAGTGGAAAAGTTGCCGCCACTTCGCGCGCCTCATTTACATTCCACATCTCCCCCACTCTCTCTCTCTCTCTCTCTCTCTCTCTATCTCTCTCTCACTTGCACACAACAATCTACTCGACTCTTTCTCTCAAGCTTGTTGTTATTGCTGCTGCTGCTGCTGCTGCTGTTGTTGTTGCTGTTGCTGCTGCTGTTGTTGTCGCGCTTCCGCGTTTTACATTTTATTGTATTTTAATTTGCATTGTTTTCAGCTGTCGACTCAGCACTCAGAAGTGATTCTTCTCCTTCGTCTTCCTCTTTGTCTGTTTTCTCACTCTGCCGCCAGCTCTACTTCTTCTTCCGCTGCTGCTTTTTACTCTTTGGTCTGACTTCCGCTTCCGTTTTGATTGCTGCCGGTGTTGATAGTTTCGTCACTGCAATAATAGCAAATGCATTCAAAATTAATTAGAAGTTGTTTGCAGTATTAATCAGCTTTCAAATATATAAAAATATGTTGCAACAATTAACGATTTTCAAATATTATTCAAAGCTTGCTTTAAGGTTGTCTTAAGTTCTAGAAAAAGACACCGTGTAACGGAACCGAACCAAAATTCGTGTTTTACAATTTTAAATAAAAAATTAAATTCGCTTTAAATCGAAAAGTGATGGGAATCGTATATCGAATGACAGTAAATTGAGCTGTCAATCAATCAATATAAAAGCGACAGCTACCACATTGATCGATTGATAGAAATGTACAAAGTCAATTAAATGATATGCGCAAATCAACAATAACAGCAACAACAACAACAATATGTGCAGGAATATCTGCAGACAGAACAAATAAAAATACATTTTCACATATTTCACAACACTGTTTTCGATTCTTTTTTTGCTGGTCATCTATTGAAAGGGGCCCAGATGGAACATATATATAAATATACATATCCACAAAAGAGAAAGGACACTGCTACCCAAGGGTTCTATCTGAACAATAGTAATTCAAGAATACACACCACACTGCCTTGTAGCCGACTATGCAATACTCTGTGTAATGACATGAGAAATAAGAAAACTATATACGATTTGAGCTAACTCCTGCCTGCTGTGCTCAGGCAATGTTTGACTTAGAACAATTCAGCGTCTGCGAATTGTTGTGATTCTCGTTTGACAGCTGTACTAAACCAATATACACAAATGTCCACCCCCTGCAAAAACATCATGAAAAGAAACAGTAAAAACAGTAACTTCAAAAGCAGCAGCAGCAGCAGCAGCAGGAGCAAAATCAGGATCAGGAGCAGGAGTAAGAATAATAGGAGCAGCAGCGGCAATAGCAGCAGCAAATGTCGAGGACGTTGACAATCACAGAAAATGTCAAACAGTTGCTTCGCTGTGGCTCCACTGCGTTAAGTGCAACGCTGTGTGCGTGTGTGTGTGTGTGTGTGTGTGTGTGTGTGTGTGTGGTCAGTTGCCTGGGGAGTCGACAGCTTGCAGCCGCTTTGCTTTCTATTCGTCTATGTGTTTGTGGGTTTGTCAGGCTGTCTGTCATCTTTGTAAGCAGCTCGTTTTGCTGACAAGACAAAGCGGCAAAGCTAACTGCTGAATGCCACATGCTACATGCCACATGTCACATGGTGCATGGTGCACGGTGCACGGTGCACGGTGCATGGAGTATGTTGGCTAAAAGCATTAAAACATCCACTGCAAATAGCACGAGTCAATAGCAGCTTGCGAGGCAGCTATAGTATACACGATTACCAGTAACCCTGGAGACAGCTTTTCATTGAGTTAGCTAGACAAACCTGTAGCTATTATATGCTGGGTATACCATACTAAACTACTGCAATGCCCTGTACGCGAAACATATACCCATACATATACTTAAACATCTATGTTGGTATATATAAATATATGTGTGTGGAATGGGATACCTTTTGGGGAACTATATAAAGCGAATGGCACAGCTTTTACGTTGACTGTGACGAGCATGACTGCTAAATAATCTAGATATATATATAGATATAGATAAAGATATAGCTTTAGAAATATATCTATATACAGATAGAAACCTAAATAGAAATCTATACTTGTATAATACGAGGAGAGTGAAGAGGATCCATCAAAACATGACAATCGCTCATCAATTAAAATCAGTGTTGTAAACACAAACAGATTTGATTATAGTGTTAAAATTCTGCTTACATATTTTCACAGCATATCTAAGAGAAATTCATGCACACTCTGCATCTGCTGGGGGACAGACACACACCTGTAATTTCACACACATAATACACACTTGGATGTGCATGCATCTATCTTAACTATAAATTCAAACGCATTCAATTAATGTAAGAAAATATTTCATTGGATTCCGGTGCTGATTACTTGCCCAATTCCAGAGATACACTCAACTCAACCAACAAGTGTCCAAGTGTAGCAATAATTCGGTTAGCTTCGAGTGCCCAACGTTAACGTGGCGTATTCACAGTGAAAGCACAGTAAAGTGGATGAAAAACCTGCATCTACACGTCCAACCTTTCCTCCTGTCTCTCTCCTGAACTGTGTGTTTCCTGTGGCATTTGAGCAATTTTCGGCGGTCAAACGGTTGAGGCACCAAAAATGGCATTCAGACTCAGATAGACAGACAAATAGATGGAAGTGTATATGGATGGATGAGAGGTGGCTTTGGGGCTTGTGGAATTGCTTTGGAGTGGGTTTGCACATTTTTATGTCATATGTATGTGTGTCGCTTACACAGCAAAAAATATACAGCTGTTCTCCAAAATCCAGTTCGAAATTGTAAAAATATAGTTATTAAGTTGTAGTTTTATTCGTAATATGTCACTTGATATATATATATATATATATAATATAGTAGATACAACAATAAGAATTTCATGATTTTCTGTTGGAGTTGTTTGATTTTTTTTTCAGTGTAACTTGGAGAACTTGTTACATTTAATTATGGGGCTATTTGAGTAAAGCTCCTGAACAAATACGATCAAAATGGCACACGCCGAGCTACTATATATATTTATGAGCACATATAGAGAGTGGCGCCTGGGGGGTAGGGGTGAAAGTGTCAATATGGAGCCGCAGGTTGTTGTGGTTGTTGTTGTTGTTGGCGCTGTCATCTGGCTGACAAAACGCAAGCGGAAAAAAGCAAAAACCGCTGAGGACGCAAATGCGGCCTGTCTCCAAAACACACCAGCCAAGTTTCCCCCGAGCCAAAAAACACCGCCTGCAATGCCGCACCCCCTTCCGCCCACCACATATTTTGGGTGCACACCCCCTATGCGGGCAGGCAGACAGACAGACAGACAGACAGGTGGAGAGGCAGGCGGACAACCTCAACGAATGTGGCCAACTGTTGAATGGTAAGAACAATTTTGGATACCTGCCAAGTTGTTGTTTGTTGTTTGTTGTTCGATGTTGTTGTTGGTTTTTGGGTGTTTTTTTGTCGTTGCTGTTGTTCGTTTTGGCGCACTTGCCACTTTATTTATTTACGTCCAAAATGAGAGCAACGGAAACAGACAGATGAAAACAGCACAAGCTGAAATGAAATGATTTTTTAATAAGCTTTAGTTTTTGGCCAAAAACTGCAAACTAAAAGCCAAAATTATTAAATGCTACTCTTCGCTCCTCTACACATATACGCGTATATCCAGTTTCTTCTTGGATTATAGACTAGAGATTTAAGAATCTATCTGCATATGGCGTATGAATCTTATGCTTCAGCAGTACGAGAAGAGAAGAATGAATTTATACGAAACGGATATGTAGAAAAACAAACATGAAAGATATCAACGACAGTTCGATCAAAATTGAATGTGCATTATAAATTCTAAGCCACAGTTGCTGAACCAACAATTAATAATTAAATGTTGATTGAAAGAACTTTAGTTTATATAACTCAATGATTAATAAATGACTGGCAAAATACGCTAAATGGCGTGACATTTGGATAGACTACCTGCCGGGCGGAACGGACCGTTGACAAGTCACTTAGTCAGATGCAGCTATACGGCCATAAAATGGCGTGTCAACTCTGGAAATGTGCAGGTGTTTTAAATGCGTCAAATGTGCAGCCTACTATTAGACACAGGCCGAGTCGGAGACCGAAACGGAGACAGAGACGAAGACGGAGCCGAGGGAAATATAAAGTGCCCGCATTATGCAAAAACCAATATGAGCAGAGTCAACAATAACAATGCAAATACTCCAATATATTAATTTATATTTCTCAAGTGCAAATTCTTGCTCGACCGCAGGGAGAGAGAAGAAATCAATTTTATATTTTAGAATAGTGATTTTTTTTTGCACTTAAAAATCTTGTGATAAATTAAGTTGCAATATTGACACAAGAAATGGAATCGAAAATTCCAATAAATTGAATGGTATTATTTGCTTTCGAGATGCTCCCGTTGCATTCAATGTTTTGTCATTAAATTAAAATGCCCACTTTAAGGGTAGTTAGCCACAAGTCACGCACACACACACACACACACACACACACATGCACCTACACACACAAATACACACACACAGACAAACAAGCTAAAAGTTGAAATGCTGCAACGGCGGCGACACACATTTTGCGGTTGATATGAATATCGATTTGGCCCGTTTAACTGTGCTAGCAGTGTGTGTGTGGTGTGTGTGTGTGTGTGTATAAACTAGAACTTTGTATAAATTTATGTGCACAACAATGTTTATGTTGTTGAATAAACGAGCAGTTTTGCATATGCGGCCAGAGCAACCGTGAAACCGGCTACCCTCTGCAGGAGTGTGTGTGTGTGTGTGTGCGACGAGTGTGTGTGTGTGTGTGTGTGTGTGTGTATGTGTGTAATGGCAGGATGCAACATGAAAATGGCGTGCGGTTGGCAACATTTTATTTGCCAGCTGCAGGAGTGCCTTGTACCCATTGGAATGGTGTAAAACAGAAAGGGTAGTTTGAGTTTTAGAGAAGAAGATATCTTTTGAGTGCATAATTTGATCTACAAAGCTGAAATTAAGATATTTGCTTGCTATATACAAAACCAATTGATGTTGTGGCAATAACAAATGCAAAAATCGATAAATATCGATATGCAAACCATATCATTTGAAATAATATACGTTGTGAGAGATACAGATCCAAAAAAATGTTTCTTCTTATATTTAATACATCTCAAAGGTATGTCAATTTAGCAGGGGTATTTCTCTGGATATATACATATAAAGATATAGATATAGACTGGGTTTGTATTTGAATGTAATTCTTTCCCATGCGCTACAAATTGAATGAGAATGCCAGAGGTTCTGTAAGCATGAATTATTCATAGTTTGGCTATCCGAGTAGAGCAAGTTGTACAGCTGCAAGTTGTTGTGAATTGATGCAAGTGTTGGGTATATAGGGTATTTGGCAGTTGTCCAATATCCATCTAATCAGCAGTACTGCTTTCTCTTAGCTTTATTTGCTTCAGGTAGTTGTTGTTGCTGTTGGCTGCAATGTGCATTTGCTTAAAATAGAAATATATGCCAGACACTCACGCACAGCACACACACACACACACACACACACACACACACACACACACACACATACACACACACACACATACAGTGCAAAAATATTCAATCGCATAACGGAAATCGCTCAACAGCCGCCTCGCATCCTGTGGCCCGGAGAAGTCGAGCCTCGAGCTATTCTTAGTCCTTTCGTCCTGCAACTAATTAAATGCAAACTCTAATTCTTGTTCTGCTCTATTTTGGCATTTTTATGGCACTTGTTAACACAGTGCTGTGCATATGTATGACAACAGTGCTCAAATAGAAGAGGAAACCGAAGCAGACGAGCCACAAATGGGGGCTTAACGTACAATGAAAATTCATTGAATGGCACTTTGAATATAAAGGAGAACAACGGCAATGAATGAGATTTTTGGATTAGGGCCATGTTGTGGCTTACCCAAAAATTGATTTGCTCTGCTTGAAAGGGATATCTCATTAGCATTGCGCAACAATGAAACAATGAGTTAACAGACTGCCCAGCTTGCTATGCTTTAAAGTTTAATTCATATTTCCAATTTCCTGCTAATCAAAATATGCAAAACTCTGCGGGACACATTACATTGCACCAATTTCAGATTTATTCTTTTGCTAGCAACACTGGCAGCTAGTCGCACTCACTCATGCTTTGACGCTGCTTAGCACCGTAAACAAATACACACATCACACATGTCACACACACACGTCACACACACACACACACACACATCACACACGCACACACACACACATACAAAGAAGCCAACACGGGCTGGGCTTTAAAGACAGTTGGCGCTCAATCAAACTAAACTCAAACAAGACTGCACACGGGATACAGATAGAAAGCCATAGAGTGAGAAAGAGAGAGGGAGGGAGAGGGAGAGAGAGTGAGGGAGAGAAAGAGGTGAAGAAGGAGGACAGAGAACGGTTAAAAGCAAAGGCAGCGACCCGTGCAAAATAAACACAAACGAGCGGACAAGGCAAATGCAGGATGTGAACTCTAGATGGTGGGGAAGACGACCAGAGGCGGGTGGAGGGGCAAGGGGAGGGGCAGTTAAGGATGGTGGATGAGGGGTGCACACAGGATGCAGAACACGGAGATGGCAAACGGACGCAGCCCGAGTGAAGTTACTTAAGCAACTGATTTTCAGACATGGCGCTTGTGTGTGTGTGCGTGTGTGTGTGCTCTCTGTGTGTGTGTGTGTGTGTATGGGTTTTTAATTTCTATTTCATGTCAATAATGTGCTGCTGATGATGCCATTGCCTTAAAGTGTGTGTGTGTGTGTGTTTGCTGTCTTGGTGTATGCTCCTTGCCTTTGTTTGCCTGTCTGTGTGTCTGTGTGTGTGTCTGTGGCTGTGTGGGTGGGGGTCACCTGTCGCTCCTGTGAGTCTTTCTGTGTGTGTTTGGGTGTGTGCATCATTCATCATTCAAGCTAGTTGTAAATAATGTTACCCACAGGATCCTTTTGTCGCTTATTAAGGTGATAAATCAAGAGTGCTGCTTTATCTCTCACCTCTCTCTCTCAACTCATTCTCTCTCTCTCTCTCTCTCTCTCGGTCTCTCTCTCTCTCTGTCTATGTGTCGCTGGCGAGTGAGAATTGTTGCCTTTAGCCTTTGTTTATTTTTTGCGTTTGCCAGGACACATATATTCCATTTGCACATTTGCCTTTTAGCCACATTTCCCTTCTATGCAGCCGGATTAGTTTTTTTCTCAATTTTTTCTTGTTACATTCGTTTGCAAGGATTTCCACGCAATATGAGGAGGCACTGCTCGTAATCCCAGACAATCTATAATTAAGTTCTGGTAAACAAGCGATGCCTCTGGCAGCTCCACATGCAAATCACGCCCCTTTCCACAGCACACACACACAGCACACACGGCACACACACACGGCGTACGCATATCAACGCACCCATTCCGTGTTTCACCATTCGCAGCGAAATTGTGAACGTAACTAATTAACACTATCAACAACAACATCAACCCAACAACAACCCCAACATCAACATTAACCAGAATTCAACACGCAATTAGCTGCAATAGTTCCGGTACGTTTAGGTCAGTGTCCAATTTCCGCTAGATGCCGCTGCTGTTGAATTTCTACACTCGAACCAATTTCTGTAATCCCTTAATCTGAAATCTTCATAAATTCTTAAATTAGGTTAAGCAAATGCTTGCAATAAGCTTAATTATTTACTTCACCTCAAATAACCCAAATATACACTTCAGTTATGGATTCAGGTGATTTAGTTACATTTTAAGCATATTTATTGAACAAATAAGATTAAAGAACATGTGTATTTAGTAGGATAAGTAAATATGCTAAGTATGTTTTGGACTTAAGCAATAGCTAGACATGTATCTAACTCATTTGCTTTTGCTACTTAGGAATGGAATAGGTTGCAAGAAGCATTGGCAGCGTTTTCTGTTGATGCCGCAAGGTTACAAGTCAAGATTGCTAAGAAAACACTTTAGAAGCAATTGCAATTGAAACCGCAATTGGGTAAATTGCGTCTTGGTTCAATTTTAACGTCAACAGCTTTTAATTCAATATGCGCAGACTTGGTTTCCCATCCACCCTCCACTCTCCACATAAATATTCACTGATTGCGAAGCGGTTTTCAACACTGTCAGCACAACACACCTATGACAGCTTAATTTTAAGATAAATTAAATGCATTTACAGTTTTGTTTTCTCTTTTTATAAGCCAGTTAAACTTTCAATTAAATAAAACGAAACTTAATCAAATAGACAAAGGGAGGTAGAGAGAGTGCGGAGGGAGAGGGGGTCCAGAGCTGATGGATATATCGGTTACATAGAAATGGGAGGCACAAATAAACAAGGAATAGAGACAAACACACACACACACACACACACAGAGATGTTACGTGGTCAACGTGTCAACGTGGCAAAACAAATGATGATAGTTGTGAGTCAAATGAAATGTCCGCAAGATAAACAAAAACAGCAACAACACCAACAAAATGGAAGAAGAGTGTATATAAAAATAAAAATAGCAGTTGACAATTTTTGTTTTGTTTGTTGTGCAAAGAAAAACAAGTTAGAATGCTCGAGTCAAGAGAGCTCTACTAGAAGATACCCCAATATAACCTTTATGTTCCTTCTTACTATCGATAATCGATTTGTATCGATAAATTTGCCGTCTCTGAGATTCCGTTGTTCAGATCGACTTGGCTCTTAATCCTGATCAACAACATATACACCTTATGGAGTCAAATATGCTATCTTCTGCACGTTACATACTATCGCACAACTTTAGTATACCCTTTTGGCTATTTTGAATAGGTTCAGGGTACACAAATTGAGCTGCTGCTTTACAAAAATAAAGACAATATTTGTCAGGGAAAAAAGAAATGAAAAGAAAAATATATATATCTATATATATATATAAATAGGATACAAACCCACCCCTAAATAAATGTGCGGTTAAAAAACGGTGTACAGCTGCAATGGTCTGCCAGGTTGGACAGACAATTGTTGCAAATTTGATAAAAATAGCTATGAGAAGCTCAACAAAACACTTAATGCTATATAAAAACTTGTTGGGAGCGTTAAATGAAAAGGTCAAATAATTCTAAATGGACATAAATAAACTTTACTGCTGGTAAAGCATGTGAAATCAAATCAGACAACGAGATCGATCCCCATTTAGCAATTTGCCAATGTTGGAAATACAACCGAAAGAGTTGCTAAGCAAAGTTGTGATTTAATCGCATTGCTCTGCTCTGCAGGCCAAATGTAGTTAACCAAGCACCAATGACAGTAAACATTTGGTCTAATCAAAAGTCAGAAACACACCCAGCCACACATATTTGCAGCCAGACTGCCAGGAAGAGAAGAGGTCAAGTTCTTGTCTAAAAAGCAAACCAAGTCAAGAAAATGCCAATTATTTGTTTGACAGGCTTACTTCTCTGTGTGTGTGTTTGTAGTATGTTGCTCTGTGGGTGTTCTGTGGTATTTCAGGCCTATAACCAGTCTCTCCAGTCTGCTGCTCTATCAGCCAATTTGACAGTTGCCAACTGCTTACAACATTGGCTGTACACGCACATTAACACACATACACAGAAAGAGAGGGCGCTAGAGAGACAGATAGAGCGAGAGAGAGAGAGAGAGAGACTTGTAAATGTGATTGCGTGCTACTTGCTTTGATTACTTGAATCCCACTCAAATGCCACTCGACTTCCGTAAAATAGTTCTGTGTTGTGTTGGCTAACGTCATTTCTCAAAGGTATTCCTCTTGTTGGTATGCAACACTGTTAGGCTTTGATAAATCCGACAATTTGTTTCTTGCTCTTGAGATAGTTTCGTTTGGTTGTTTTTTTCTTTCTTTTGCTTGTTTGGTGCCGGACAGATAGAATTTTTGATTTGATCAGTTTAATAAAATATAATATGGGTAAGCTGTCGTCTTACAACACTGAACACGTATAGGACACAGGGGTAATACTCAAATAAAAAATCTGTATAGCTCAATTATAAATCATGCTTTCAGATAGCTGCACAATGCAAACAGAAAGAGAAGAAAAATCACTGCACACGCTAAAGACGAAGGACGAAGGACGAAGCCTGAAATCTGCTCAGAGTGCGAGATGGAGGGGGGGAGATAGGGAGGTTGGGAAAGTGCTGAGGAGCCTCTCACGTGTTGTGGACTTCGTGTACCATGTTCCGTGCAGTTGACATTTAATGGTCTAATGAAATGTTGTTGAGTTATGGCAGCTGCTTACCAGCTTACCTGCTCTGCTCTCTCTCGACTCCTGCCTGCTGGGCAGCCAGCAACTCAACTCACTCAGAACGCCTCTCCGGACCATACAATTAATGTGTGTCCGGGTGTGTGTGTGTGTGTGTGCACTCAGAGAAAATATATAACCTACAAATTGTCAGAGTGTGACTTCCGAAATTCTTATCGCCAGAGTTATATATATAAATATATAAAGTAGATTAAACGGTAAATAGCAGCTCATATTTAACTACATTTTACTTTTGAGATTGTCAATTCATAATCAACGTAATTCTATTTGAAGAACTATTCATTCTAGAATGGAAAATCTGAAATTACGTATTGCAAATCAATCAACGATTTCCAATTATGAAAACGAGTAGAGCAAGACAAGAAAACTTGATTCAAGATACATAACGTTACTCACTTTAAGAATATGTATTTTGTGCTTGAATCAAAAATCTATTCAGGCTTTCAGATTTGTTAATGTTTTCGTAAGTGTAAGGTTATATATTTTTGTTAGTGTGTGTGTATGTATGTGTGTGTGTGTGTGTGTGTCAGAGAGACAGAGTAAACCGCGAACACATGTCATGCATAGTGTACAAGGAGCAGTGCCTGACAGCAGCCAGTTGCAGTCGCTTAAGCCACAGGGAGACACTGGTACAGATACAGATACAGATACACACAGCTACAGTTATATATAAATGTGTATGTGTGTATGAGTATGTATGTATATGTATACTTTATCCATTAAAGAAGTAGATAGTCGACGAAAGTGGATATCACAATTGTTGGGGTCGCCAAAGCCAAGGAAACTTTGCAGGCTCAGAAATCGCAGACAATGAAAGTGTGGGGGGCACAACCTGGTTGGGTGGCTTATAGGCCGGGGGATAGCAATTGGGGGAGGCGGAGTGGAGGGTGGTGCTGCTGAAATTCACTCAAGCAGAAACGCGTGGCGATTTAAATAACCTTTCAGCTTGCGTTGAGTGATGGATAATATTACAAGACTTAGCTTAAAGATGTACAAATCCAGCACTCGACTCAAATCTTAAATCAAGTAGCACAGTGTGTGTGTGGGGGGTGGGTCAGGTTGTTCCTCTTTAGGGGAGACATATATGTATGTGTACAATTTAAGCAAAAAAATTGAAATGATTTTCAGTTTGAAATGCTTGTGTCGCTTAGCCATGTTAAAATGTTGGTTTCATGTTTCATTTGTTGCCATTTTAAATTAAAAATTGAATATGTTTGTGACTTATTGAAAAAAAATGCTGTATCAATTAATTTTGGATGGCAAACAAATGGCAAATAAATAAATTAAATAATAAGAACAAGCAGAACAATGGCAATAAAAATAAATCAATTTGGATGCCATTTGTAGACTGCTGTTTAAATAATGGAAAATTCAAAATGGAAAGATGGAAAATAGCAAATGTATC
Source organism: Drosophila silvestris (assembly GCA_035043445.1). Taxonomy (NCBI): domain Eukaryota; kingdom Metazoa; phylum Arthropoda; class Insecta; order Diptera; family Drosophilidae; genus Drosophila; species Drosophila silvestris. The sequence continues at coordinate 529,533 of JAWNMZ010000039.1, forward strand.
GGTTAGCGTGTGCCTCCCATCAGATATATAAAATATACATATATATATATGAATTTGTGACATATATAAATTTATAATATAAAAGCCAATTAAATATAGCGCTGAGGCGACTTTGACAGCTCGACAAAGTTTTGGGGGCCAACACAATTTACATAACTGATTAAAAACTTTTCGCTTTCAGTTGCCGCCGCCATTTCCTATTTGAAGTGGATGAACCTGGCCCAATGTTAAGGACGCACACGCACACACACACACACACACACATACACACCTACACCCACACACTCGCAAAAGCTAAAGGTAAATTTTAACTTTCTGTTCAACTAGTTTGACCGGAATACTTTTTATCGTGGGTCCGTGTGGGTTTTGTGCGTGGGCGTTTTGGTATTAAGTTATAATTATTCAACATTTTGATTTGCATTTGTCTTTTATCGATTACCAATCAGTGACAGGCCTAGCCACTTAAGTTTTAGCCATTTCAATGTCGGCGGGTGGTAAACCGCTCTCTGCAATATAAAAGCATCAGGAATCATTATTGAAGGAGCATAGAAGGAGGCGTCTCCGATTCCGTTAGGTATATAAATTGTTAAGCAACCATCTAAATACCTAATTAACAAGCTCTCTATAATTATGCTTGTCGAATGCATTTTGTAGTTTCTGCATTTTGTTTTCTTGTAGAAATTAGACGGATATTGATTCTCTTATTTAATGAAAATGCCATTCCAAATTCGGCCAATCTTGTGCCCGAAAAAGCAGGCAACGACTTTTGCATCGTAGCTCGATGAAGACTTAAATAAAAGATTAGCCGCCAGTTGTTTAGCTAAATGAACATGGAAGATGGCTAAAGTTGCAGTTGACTGCAGCTTCTTGTTGATTTGGGCCTTCGTTAATGGTGGCGAATACGTTGCCATTGCTAATGTTCCGTGGGAATTCTTATTTTTAATTTGTGCCATTGCTTTCGTCTTGATGATTCCAATTCAGTTTGAGAGTGGTAGGCGGGACTAGTGAGGCGGGGGTGGTAAATTGCTTTTAAAATAAATCTGTCAACATTCCAATTAAAAATATTTCGAATGCCAATGTCGCAGTTTTCCCCGCTTTCTTCGGATCCTCGGCCTGCTGCTGCTGCTACACTCAGGAGGGAAACTTGTCCTTCACGCAACGGACGTTCTTTATTTATCTTTATTCAGTCATTGATTCATGAACGCTGTTGATTCTATTTTAATTTGAATAGCTAACTTTTAATAAGCGCATTTCGTAATTTATTTGAAAATCATTTCGTTTATTCTCCAATAACTCCAATAATTGCCAACATTTGTGATGGCCTTCTCCAACTTTATTTGCATCATTCCTAAAGGCCTTACTATTTCCCACTGCTGAGCAGGGTATATTCAAATCGTTGATTCAATGTGAATCAGCTATTTCACGAACTTTCTCTGGGTATGAGAAACCACTTAGACGTAGCTTAAAACTAATGCGGCAACACACTCAGACAGATACTCGTTGGCAGCTTTTGCATCCCAGTTCCAGTTTGAGTTTCACTTTCAGCTTCAGATTCTGATTCAGTTTCAATTTGTCGCCTCGAGGCAGGCAGGCAGCCGGAGGAAGACGAGGAGGCTGAAGAGTACCCAGAGATGAGATGAGAGAAGAGTAGAGAAGAGAAATGAACGTACGTGCTCCAAGAATGCAATACGAATCTATGGCTCAATCCTGTTTAGCAGCTGCAGTAGCAGCTGACTGTCGACGTCGAAAGAGACCAACAAAAAGCCAACCAAGAAGAAGAGCATTGCTGCAGCCATAAAGAAAAATAGGAAAAGAAAAGCTGAAAAGAGCGCAAGAAAGAAGGAAAGAAGAAAAGTAAGAAAGGCTGTTGTCTGTTTGTGTAACAGTTGTACACTGCTGGCAGCGACAAGCCGACCTGGCCGAAGGGACGAGGGCAGAGTTTACAGGGTACAGGGTAGAGGGTAGATAGGATATTTGATAGAGGATAGTGGGTTGTATGTAGTCCAAGACTTGGGTGTTTCTGGGCTTCTGTGGAACTTGTGGGACAGCGAGTGCCGCAAAATGTAATTGAATTTCTGTTGACAGATTTTAACGCACAATATCCTGCAGCGACATTCTCACTATTGCAAGAAGGCAACAACAGCAATAACAAAAAACCAGACAAAGGAGAAAGTCGTTGAATAAAAATTGTAAAAGCAGATAAACAGCGATAAAAACGCTGAAAAGCAGTCTAAAAACAAGCGGCTATAAAAAAATGAATATGCCATTGTTGAGAATGTACGACTGGCAGATACCCTCTCATCAGCCCTGACACACTTTTATAGTGAATACCTCTTTTCTGTTTGCAAAGAATATAAATCGATTACCTTAAATAATCCGCTTTATTACTTTAAGTAACTGTTATAATGAGTTGGGCAAATCGATATTTTTCGATATTTGTGTGTTATCGTCTTTGAGCTCTCTAGTTGCTGAGTTTAAGTTGTCTGTTATAAAAAAAACATAAATTGTGGAGTCAGTAATGTCTTCTTCTTATTTTTGTACACATTTTGAATTTTTACAGGGTATTTATAAAGAAATTACTTTAGCACGTGTCTAGGATATATGGTAGGTGTGGCTGCATCAAGTTTTGCAATTCAATTAAAAACGCAAGCATACACATTCATACACACACAAACACACAGACATCACACACACACACACACACACACACATACACACAACAGGAGGTGCTACCTCAGCGTTAGGTCAACATAAAGCGATTTTTCGTGTAACCTCAAATGGAGCCGCACTCAGTTGCCTTTTTTGTTGTTCTTGTGGAGTGCTTACAGCTCTTTTGATACAACAATAACTGACTGCCTGACTGACTGATGAACTGGCCAACTAACACACACACACACACTGTACACACACACGCATACTTAATGCACTTACACGAAAACGCAATTCGCCTTGCAATAAACGCTGAACACTCGACTTGAGAATACTCTGTCCAAATGCGAAAAGCCTGACAAAAGGTTTAAAAGTCCATTGAGATTAGAGCACTTGTTTAAAGACTTGTAAAGACTATCGAAGTTTTAGTCAAAGCATGGCATTACCCATGCTAAAAACACTACTTACACTTTTTGCTTAAACATTCAGTTATAATAACTTTTCCGCACCTAATCTAAATTGCAGATTGGGCTATGAAGAGCACAGCCAAAACCCGCATCCAGCATCCAACTGCATATCCCACTGCAGTAGGCAGTTTTCATGTCAAGTGCCGCTGCAGCTTGATAGGGCAGACTATCGACATGCCGCCATTCATCATACAATGATTACTTGGCCAGTGCAACCGCCAACAGTGTGCGGCGGACACATTGGTCATCAAGAGGGCTATGGGGCCATTAGCCAGAATGCAGTTTGATTGATAATGTCCTAATGCATTATTCGAATCTCGCCGTGTTAGAGCTACTTTTGTAAATAGGACATTCATATTTAAAGGATATATATTTTTTAACTCACAGGAAAACGAAAAATAAGTTGACAAAATCAGAATAAAATAATCCTTGAATGCAGTTTGGTAGATGAGGTCTTTTGCGCTTCTCACGCACCATGTCCTTTGAAAATCTACAAAGATTTGCCAGAGTTCGAGTCTGTTTGCCGCGTTGTCTGATTGTTCCTAAAAGTATACCATACTTTTTGTCTGAGCGCAATTTAGTCAAGGCAGGAACCCAATTTAGCAACAATTAGCAACCTGCGAGGAAAATGGTGCAGAATGATCATTTATTACATTTATCCAATCCGACAGGACTGTACGCGGTTCTTTATTTGTAGCCTGATTTGATAGTTGTTGTAGAGCTTATATAATTCCGTAAATAATTACATATTTTGATAGATGTATGTATTTATCGACCACACGATCCAACTACACTCGATAAGCAGTTGTTTATACAATATATGCCAACCAATGAATCTAAGATCGGTAGAAAAAATCTGTTGGAAGAATAAATTCAATTCAATTCCATTCAATTTACTCTCTTTATTTTTATAGCTTTGCAATCGTTTTTATTCAGTTTTAAATACTTCAACACAAAATCACAGCAATTTGATATAATTAATTATTTACTGATTAAAAAATACGCTGAATGCGTAGAGATTAAATAAACTTTTTAATATTTTATTTTGGGTAACTAGAATTTTGCATGACCCGTTAAAAAAACAAAAAACAATAACAGATAAATTACATAAATAAATAGAGAGCAATTGAAATTAGCTGAAATTCAGTTATGAACAGCTCCAGTTGATTCACCACAGTTCTGAGAAATCCGAGAATATATCCATCGATTCAAATAGTTCGGTCGTCCGATGATAGCTGCTGAACGTGGACTGAGCAGGATGCTCTAATTCATCAAGGGCGTAAGCTGAGAATCGATAGCGATCAACTTCAAGCTGGCGTTGCCAACAGTAAATCGCAAAGCCGAGTACGATTAGGGAGAGTAGCAGGCGAATAATAACAGCGCAGTCTTGTGGAAGTATGGCATTCAGAAACCAGGCGCAGTTGTCCCACAGAATGAGGAGTGCCACATGTTGCAACAACATCAGTGACAAGCACATCTTCAGCAAATTGAGCCAGAATAAAAGAAAATACCTGAACCCCATACCCATTTGCAGCACAGGACGACTACAAGTCAAGGGACGCAACATCAGCAGCAGGACTCCAAGGATGTACAGGCCAGAGCTCAAGTCAGGACGCTGGTTACGCAACGGGCTCCAGATCAAGCCATAAAAATGCAGCAGCCCAGCCAATAAGAGCATGGCCAAGAAATCAGCACCACCAACACGCATCAGCTGAAAGATCCTCATCATTCGCTTTATTTCGATAAATCCGGAATCAATACAAATATTTGACACACTAACAAATTGTGTGAAACCGAACAAATTTAATACAAAGCTCATCGGATTGAGCTGAAAACGAATAAGGCAGGTCTGTAAACCGATCACAACTAATAATGTCACAAACGATTTGAGTTATTGGTTGCAACTGTGAACCAAATTAAATGCAAATCATTTTTTTTATTTTCGTTGTTGGGCTTCAAAACAACGGTGGCTTCAATTTGAAAGAAAAAGTTGCAAGATTACATTAGGTTGAACTTGAAAACAATGCTTAAGGCTAGAGACAGTTGGAAGCCTTGAAAATTACAAAAAAAAACAAGTTTCCATCTGCTTTATTGAGTTTGAAAAAATATGCCAAGCTCAGCATGAGGGATAAGGGAGGGGGATGCCAGGGGTATGCCAGGTGAGCATACATGGCATGCTAATGCACAGGCTAAAGGAAACTTGAAGGAATAAGTTTTAGTCCAGACTTAAAGGGATCAATTTGTACAATGCAAGGACAGTAATGCTGGAATCTTGCTTAACAATCATAATTGGACATGAATATAATTCTCAAAGTATAAAGTTTCTTGCTGTATGCAGCAATTTCCCTTCGTTGGAGACGCGGAAATGCAACAGTGAAATCAACAGCGAAAGGCAACATCAATCCTGGGTCATTACAGATGCCTTTTGCCTTTAGCCAGGAGCAGCAAGCAAGGACAATGGCAACGATTAAAGATAAGGATAAAGCCACCAATAACCGAGGGGCGATTGAACGCAATGGGTGAACTCGATTTCGGTTGCCCGCAGCGCGTCGAAGGGAAAACGAACAATAAACAGAGAAGGAGAAGCATAAGGAGGGAAAGAGGAGAGGAGAGAGAGAGAGAGAGATATTGAGAGAGAGAGAGGGGGCGAGACCCATTTGGGTCTCAAATATACCACAAAATGTTTGGGAGCCATCAAGCAGCGGGTGTTCTTACACCACTCCAACTGTGAGCTGTCACTCATCTCGTAAGACAAAAAAACAATACACGGAAGAATGCGCTGGTCGAGAGAACTCGACGAGCAGATACCCTTAAGCCAAGTCGTTATCTACCACAAGTCGTACACATCTTGAATGAAACAAGTATCAACAAATTCAACTCGATATATATGACAAATTTGTAACTTTTGACAGGGTATGCAAATACAATAGCAGTAAAATGAACGTGTTTTATATTCGTTGAGAAAAGTGTTTTAGTGTTTTAATGAAGCGCCAAATGCAATAACATTTTTGAATGTGTATTTAATCAAATAAATATTGTTTAGCTCACAGTTCATCGGCACACTGTTTACGCCTTGAGTATTGCATAATTTATTTTCAAGCCCCAAACATAAAACGGGCCAAATGGGAGAGAAAAAACATTGTTCAGAGTTCATTGGGCGAAGCTAATGTAAGTATTACAATAAACAGCAGGCCGACTTTTTTGTGGCTCACAACTTTGGCGGCTATTCTCCTAGAAATTGTATTCCTTTTCTTTTTTTTTTGAGAATTTGTTGCAAAATGCAAATTGAGAAAAGGAAGCAAAATATTCATAATACAATGAGAAAAGGCAGCTAGAAACACTTAGCTAGGCATTGTCAATGTTTTGAATGCCCTAACAGTATATATATATGCATATATAAATATATATATATATATATATATATATACATATATAAATGTAACAGTAGCAAGTCAGACTTGAAACAAACGTGAGCATTACGTATACACTGAAATAGCATGTCAATTTTCCAAGTCCTTGGGCACATGATTTTCCGCTATGCAACGACGACAAAAGATGACTCCAGCTGCGGTTCCATGTGGACCTCAAATGTATGTCTCCATTACACTGTCTGTTTGCCAGAGCCCAGAGCAATGTTGCCCATGTTACTTGGCGTGTGTTTCAGGCACTTGAGAAAGGTCAGTTTTGGGGCCATGGGAAATTGTTATCCTTATTACACACTTAAGCAGTTCTCAAGTGTGTGTGTGTGTGAGAGATATAGTGTGTAGAGTGGTCAGAGAGAGAAAGTGACAAAGAGAGAGAGAAAGAGAGAGAGACAGAGAGTGTGTCGAAGAAACAAGGCAAATTATACCGTAAAGCATTTTATTTCATTTTCCCTTTGGATAAGCAAGCGTTATCATTTGCACATAGTACAACGAAAACAACAAGAAGGATAACAATAATATCCTAAGTGGGTCTTAAGTATTTAAGAGCAACTCTGAGATGAGATTGTATATGCCACACTATTGCGGCGTAGACAACATTTATGTTCAGGCTGAAATCCTTTTAACAATTGAGTCACAAATAGCACGATAAATAAATGCATTCACATTGTGGATCCCAATTTGAGATGGATTCACAATTCATACTTTAATATCTTCCAGTATTGAATGAACACTCTTGAATTGCCATTTAATAAGTTAGTTCTCGACGCTGTCATCAACGCAATCGAACTCCAAATGCAAAGTAGTCATATTTGATTTATCCTCCAATCTGTCTTATTTATAATAAATTGAAGAGAACGCAAATAGAGTCTGCACAAATTGCTATACATCAAGCAAATAACTGATGGGAGATACAAAAAGGAAACTGAGAATAATATTTGAAAAAAACGGAAGAAATTTAAATGGAAAAAAGCGAACTGGTGTCAGCAATATAAAATATATACATATATAAAATACACATTAAAAATAAATGCAAGCTGCAATCTCAGATGTCATTTATTTAATTTGATTCTGTGATTAACTTTCTTCTTGGACGGAAATGCGGTTTAAGCACAAGGTCGAACATGATCTGAATTCCACATAATTTTAATAAAAGATATTATATATACATCATATAATAAGACAACCAATATCGCTCATATATTTACATTTAAATGTGCACAAAGAGAGGGAGACAGAGAAAGGTGAAAGTAGAAAAACCGTTGGCAGTTGTACACATTCATACATATATTTCTGTGTGTGCGTGTGTGTGTGTGTGTGTGTGTGTTTCTTACATATGTATTTTGACTTATTGTACATGTCCGTTTGAATTAATATTACAATGTCCTTAAGGTTTATTTGGCTTGATATTCCTTTTTATCTTTCTATAGACATTTTGTTGGCCCTGTCTTTTCTTTGTTGCCTACGTTTCTAAAATACCTCCCTACCACCCTACCTACCTCCCTCCTTACCTACTTAATCCCACCCGGTCTCCTTCCAAATTGTTGCTGCTGATTTTGATTTTGATTCCGATTCGGTTTTTCGCTTTTGGCTGTTTGCTATTTGCTGCTTGCTTGCATATTAAAAATTCATACAAAATGTAAAACGAAAATCCTCAAGACAATCATAAAAGCGAGCGCTACACACCCACCCAGGCACACACACACACACACACAGCGCACACACGCACACCCCTTTAGGAAAGGGGGTTGTTCACTCTTTGTTTTCTGGTTTTGCATAAGGCTTTGCCATAAATAGAGATGAGGCGCAAAACGTTTGCAAATAAATATCAAATTTGAATTTCGCTTCAAAATCCACTAACAATTTTTATATACCCTGTACGCACCGCGAATGCGTTAGTCACAACTATATAATAAATATGAATGCACAGGACACAGAGAGCAGAACTTATGAACTTATATATTCCTGATTTTAGACTTGATTTTAGACTTGACGATAGTTGACTGTCAGCTATCAATAATAGATAATTATCTGGCAAATAGATGAAGAAAACAGAGCAGGGTATCTGCCGAGTCGGCTACTTTGCACTGGTTGTCGATGTAAATTTGGCTTTTCAGCATTTGATTTATTTATTCATTTATTTATACGTCTCGAGCACAAATCAAATCTCATTACAGATGCTTGACTGCCGCTGATGCTCAAACTTGTCAAATGCTGCGACAAATTTGTATTTTGTATTTTCATTCATATTTCAAATATATTTATTAAAGTTGCAACTTTTTATTGGTTGGTAAATTAATTACTCAATTTCTGCACTTGACTTTTTATCCATAATTAGTCTGCGCTACTTGATGCTTATTATCAGTCGTTTTTACTATATATATATATATATATATATATATATATGTTTGTATACATTTACATTCATTCACATTAACAGTTACCGTTAACCGTTGCAGCTGTTGTTGCGCCTGAATAATTACCAAATTTATTTCATTCCGAAATTGCATTGTTTATTTTGCGCAATCATAATAATCGTATTTAAGTTGCCATATTGTAGAATATTGTGGAGTGTATGCATTTATGAAAGACAACCCACGATGCAGATTTAATCGGATTTCAGTCGTACCCATATGAAAACTCTCAGTTTTAAAGTCGAGTATAGCTGCTATGAGTGCTTGTGTGAAGAACTGCTTTGCTCAATAGATAGTATTTGGTCTTAAGCGATTTACTCAACTTAAGTCAACTGCTGTTCTGATTCGTTTTTCTTGTTAGCTGCGGCTTAACTTGGCTCAAGTGCTGTCTACAAATGTAAAAGGGGCCTGTTGTTTGTGTGGCGGGACTGGGTTGTTTTAAGCGAGTGAAAACAATTTGCACCTGTGCTGAGCAGCTTTATGTAATTTGCGTTGTTTTCGCTGTTGTTTTGTTGCATTGTTGGCATCAGATTCGAGAGCTCATAAAAATTCTAAAAACAATAAATGTCAATTTTGCAGCGCAACTAATTTGGCGAAATTGCCCGTTGTTGTCCTTTGTTGTCGCTGTTCTTGTTGTTGTTGTTGTTGTTGTTGCTGTTGCCGTTGCCTGTGGCAAGTATGAAAGAAGGCCCCAAGCGACAACAGCAATAGGGAAGAAAACTGAAACAGCAAACTATAAAACAAAGATGGTAAAAACAAAGAAATACAGTCAAAAAAATAAAAATAAAAATAAACAGACAATTTTGTGTATAAATCAAATACTAACGTAATCAAAATTAGCTTAATATAAATAATATATAATCAGATAATAGAAATCCTAATCTCAAGAATTCTTTTGAAATCCTCAATCAAGCTTACAATGTTAGCTTAAGCATCTTTGCTCGCATATTTCGCTGAGTGTAGCGGAAAAAAAGAACAATACGCCGAGCTGGCAACGCTGGTGCTGTTCGTCCTTCTGCTTCTTGCTGCTTGGCCAGTGGCAAGGATATGCCTTAACAATATTTAATGTCAATTTGTAGGCGAACGATTTTAATTTCTATCCCCTTAAACTTGTTTATAAGATTTACATACTATTTATCCATAAAATTGCTTCCGTCCGCCCCCCAAAAAGTGGCACGCCCTTCCCCCCTGCTTGAGTCTTGTGTGGGGCTGGCTAAATTGTTATTTGCATAACAGAGGCTCCAAAAGTCTTGAGCAATTGCCAGTTGCCAGTTGCCAGTCGCCCGTTGCCAGCTGCCAGTTCTCCAAATTTTATTTGCAGTTCTGGGACGTTGAGAATGAGAAATGGCACATTAGAATGTAATTTGCCTGCCTGCACTTGACATCACTTTTGGGACTCACTCATCCACACACACACACATATATATATATGTATATATATATATATATATGTGTATATATACGTGTGTGTGTTTGGAGCCAGGTCAAGCGAGAGAGTCCTGCTGTTGGGCTTACTAATTCAATGTGGCATTCAAAGCATGCTTAATCAAAATACACTCATAAACGCCAAACAATGAGTTGAGTTTCTCTGGGGCATCAGCTCAGCTCGCATCCATCTTTGCCACATATTCAATTTGTCTATTTTTATATTTTTTTTTTGTTTTCCAGCAATTTCATAAAGTTTTATTCAAATTGCAGTTGCAATGCACTTTCAGGGCTTACAGTTCGCCAAAGCACTTACTCATGCATTTTAACCTGTTCTCACAAAACATGTTCACAACTCCACTGTTGTTGTCCACCCGTCTGTCCATCCGTCCACTCGTCTGACCTTCTGTCCTTCACACACGTTGTAATTCACAGCACAGCTGAATATTTAAAATTGTTGTTTACATGTTTCCGCTGCTGTCTTCTGTCTTGTGTCCAATGACTTTGTCGTTAAAGGAGAGAGAGAATGTTATATTCGTATATATTCCTGCAAGCTAAAATGTAGAATATATACGGATATATGACAAGTTCCATCGATATTGCAGCAAGCCGAGTTTAGCTGCAATTTCGATTAAACTTGTCATATATCCGTCTGTATTCTGCATTCTAGTATTTTACATGCATATATACATATATATATAGGAGCAGTCGGTCGACACATGTGCACATCTTTATGCGTCCTACATTTGGCCATAAAATATTTACTATGTGATGCAGTAGTAGCTTCTATAGGAAAGTCGTTCAGAAAGGGTATCTAACTTTCGGCATGCTTGGATAAATGTATGTTCTTTCTGGCTCTATATGAAGTTGTGTGTAATTAATTAAGTGTGATGCCATTGCAATTTTGTGTGGCAACGAATCATGAACAGAAGCAACTCGTTAGCCCTGCCAGTGATTTAAGGCCATTTAACTGCTCAAATAGTCGGCTGCTTTATATAAGCACAAATAAATAAATAAAGATAAAGTTATAGATACAGATATGTGTATAATTATAGATATGGATATGGATATAAATATAGAGATATATGGATGTAGCTGTGGCAAAAAGAGGAGGACACAACAATTTTCCGTTTCATATTGGCGGTTAGATAATGGACTATAACCCCATGCATAATCAAATTAAATGCAAAAACAACAAGTGCAACAACGACAACCACAACAACAACCACAACAGCAACAGCAACAGCAACAAGAGCAACAGCAACAAGAGCAACAGCAACAAGAGCAACAACAGCGAGCACAAGCTGTGTGTAAATTAATTTATGTGCGGCAATTAAGGCAATTATCACAAGCATTTTTATTTACACACAGACACCGTGGCAGCCCAGTGGAAATGAAGCATCATAAATATATCAATTAAAACAATAAAATAAATAAATACAATATTAAGCACACACACACACACACACACCCACACACAATTAAATCAATTGATTTATTCAGTGAAAGAGAGTTGCATTGCAAAATGGATTTGCAAAACACTTCAAGTTCTCAATTTAAAACATATCGTTGCATACATATTGGGGTTGGGAACGGTGGCATGCCTCCTTTGCCACTCCACTTGGCTTGCCTCATATTAACAACAACAGCAACAACAACAACAGCAACAAGAGAGCAGATTAAACAACAATTGTTCAAACAACAATGAAAGGCAGAGAGAAGAGGAAAAAAAAGAATTAAACTACTGTTGACAACGCGTGTAGAGCGCCTTTCTGCGTATATGAGGGCGTGGCTTAACCTTTAAGCAAGGCTATCAGTAAACTGGCTGACCCTATCTTTAAAAGTGTCGCTAACATTTTTGGGACCGGAAATGAACCTTTGAAATTGTGGAAAACACATTTCCACCTCGAGGCATATCGATTTGCAAATTGCCCCCAGTGGGCGTGGCACACCCATCTTAACATGATGTCCGACGCAAACATATAAGAGTTTATATATATATATATATATGCCCAGTTTCAAGCCTTTAGCTTGAATTCAAGTAGAACATTAAGCCAATTTCATTAAGAACATTTTATTGCATTTTCCTGCGAAGGCCATCTTTGATGTTCGGCAAGTTCTTTTAAACTGAAAAGCTTGTCGATTTAAGAAATTCAAAGCAACAACTGCAATCAAATCGATTTCTGTAAATCGCGTAGCGAAAATGGGAACAGGACAAAGATACGCTTTGCTTACGAATTTCTATGGCAAATACAATTTTTTTTTTGGTTGATGGTTGATTTTAACTGTTGTGTTCGCTCAATTTAGACAGCTGCTCTCGCCACACGTGGTTGCCACACACACACACACACACATATACATACATACACATACCAGCACTCGCACCCCAACTGAAGCCAATCAAACAGTCAGCGGTTGTCAATTAAACTTAATTATGTTGTCCAGCCAGACAGAAACTGTTGCAAGAAGCCGGTTGCTGCCCAGACAGAACAGCAACTGCCACAACAATAACAATGTAACATTAAAATTCATGTGTGTGTGTGGGTGTGGGTGTGTGTTATGCCATAAATTGAAGGCATGAACAAAAGTAATTGAGCATAAAAGCTGTAAAGCGAATTGTGAATGCGGAGACTTCGTCGCATCGGTCTCATCGACAATGTCTGGCAACGCTGTGCCAAATGAACTGTAACATCGGAAAAAAAAAAAAAATAAATAAAAACACATGTGTGTGTCTGTGTGTGTGCGTGTATGGGGGGGGGGGGGAACGTCTGTGGAATTATAGTCTCTGCAATTGCAGCACATTGCAAATGAGGCCGCCTTTGTGTCTGGCTTCAAAAGAGTCACAACATCAAATCGATATACCATTGTAGTTATCGATACACATTACTGTCGATTCCATCTAAATAACTGTCCTGTATCTGTGTGTCCTCGTTGTATTAATTTGATGATTGGACTTTTATTTAGTTGCTCTTTGTGCTATCAGCTAGCAGTATTATCGATATCTTCAATACTTCAATTTGAATATGTGGTATCAACTACTATCCCTAGTTTAGCAAGTCAAATTAGTGCTGGAAATATCCGTGTTAAAAAACAAAAGCATCAACACAAACATGAATTTAATCAGCAGCAAATTTCTTATCGATGCAGCAAACAAACGAATTTAATCGCAATCGAAGAGATAAGCTGATGATAAGTCATTCGTTTGCTGTTGAAGTATTATATCAAAGTAAAGACTTTTATTTATTTATGGATGGAAATACCGCAGCTTTTACAATTAGAGCATTGTCTGCCACTGCTGATGACATGACAGACAGAATTAATCTGTGATATCAACAGTGGGAATACCATTACCATTACCATTTCCATTTATTTTACTTTATTTTATTTCATTTCTTTCTTTTTTTTCATTTAAATTTTAAATCAAAATCTGGCAACCTTCCCCCCGCTCTCTCTCTCTCTCTCTCTCTCTCTTTGTCGTTCTCTTCCACTGTTTATGGTAATAGACATATTGAAATTGATATAAAGAAGCACCTCCTCCCCAAAACCCACCCCGCTGCCCCAAACAAATGGAAGCACAGAGAAGAGCAAAGGGCTAAAGTCACGGGAATAGCACTCAACATTTTTGAATGAAAATGTATTAAATGACAGAAACTGAAGCGAACAGAACAAAGAAGAACACAGAAGAAACGAGGAGAACACAAGAAAAGACGAACTGTGGTCCTTGCAACAGGCAAATGGGAAGCGCAAATGCTTTGGTTGGTTTGGGGTGCGGTGCCTGGGTTTGAGGTGCCGGGTGCACAGTTCAATGCACGATTTTCATTTATACTTTGAAGGGAGGGTGGGGTGGATGGGGGGAGGGTAGTGGGGAGTGGGGGTTGTTGTGTGCCCCGCAACATATAAAGTTTTCCTTCTTTTCTGCTCGTTGGATGCGATGTGATAGGGAGTCGCATGTTTTATTGTGTGCCACTACAGCGACACCCAGCGAACCACCATAAACCACTCCCTGCCCCACAGTATATAAAAGAGCGTATATATTTGGGGGGAGGGAGGGTTTACAAGTTTTGGGCATCAGTGTTGTGCAAGCTGCTATATATTACCATTAACGACAAATACTAACTGTTAAATTGCAGTAAATGACGAAAAGGACGACGAGGACGAAAACGACAGGCGACAAACGACAAACGAAAAGCGAACAGCGAAAAGGAAAAGCGAAATGAAAAGAAAATAATAAAGGAAAAGCCAGCCGAAGTTGTTGTTTTTGTTGTCTACAAGTTTCGTGTAGATTTTCATTAGCAGCGGCAATGGCCAGCAATGAACTGAAATCAAATAAATGAAAGGCTTCGCACAGACGCTGCCTTAGACTGCAGCAGGTAAGAGAGAGAGAGGGAGAGATAGTGTTAGGGTGTAGTGGCAAACGTTTCACCTGTTGCGAGCCACCGACGAAAAGCAATCGAAGTCGATTTGACGCTGCGCTCAGCGGGATAAATAAATTTATAACATTTAAGGTGCTCACGCGACGCGACGCGTCGCCCAGAAACTTGATGGCACTCGCCACCCCTGACCTAAGCCCTACCTCTCGACACGTACCCCTACCAACCGACAACAAGCCACCATGCGAAAGCCACAATACTAATCCTCACCCTACTCCACCCTCCATCGTCGCTTGTGCGCGGTGCGATGTGCGTGTTACAAAAATAAAAATGGTTGCACACACACCGACTCACAGACTGTTTGGGTGTGTGTACACGCACATACACACACACACACACACACACATACATATGCTGGCCACATAGCTACTCATTATGACGACGTCGTTACGTACATTATATTTTTCGTATTTTCGTATTTTTAGTTACGACCAAGTCGACTAGGTCCTTGAACTTCATCAGATGGCAGCAGTGCAATAGCTTATTTTTCTCTTTGTTTTTGTAACTGTGACTGTAACTGTAACTGTGACTGGTACTTTAACCTGTGACTGCCAGTGTGCCTGTGTGTGTGTGCCTGTGTGTGTGTGTCTGTGTGTGGGCTGTGGCCAAAAACTGTACAATTACACCTTGCAGACGGGCACTTGGAAAGTGAGTGCTTTTTTATTAGACTGCTTGAAGGAACATCCAACGATTTCTTAAGCACGCCGAAGACTATATACCCTTACTGTGAAATATATGATATAGTAATCCCATATTGATAATAATAAAACGATAATAATTAAACGCATATTGGACAAATTTATCGGTTCGAACAGCAAAGAAGAATATATGCCAAGATTCAAGAAGTTAGATTTAAAGCTAAGGAATTAGTTTGCATAGAAAGAGAAGATGGCTCAAACAACTTGGCCCATGATAAAATATATCTATTTATATATATTTAGAATCGGAGACGACTCCTTCTTTGATGCGTTACAAACCTCACGACAATATTGAAGAACCTCCTGCAAGCGTAACATACTCTTGCAGCGGAGCAATGGCCACCGTTTCACATTTAAATTGAGTTATTAAAATCAAAAACTTTACCTTTACTTATAAATTGTAAAAAAACAGAAATGTTCAAATAAATATATTGCACGAAATGTTTAAAGGGCTCTGTTGAAAATTGAGCAGAAGAAGCTTTGTCATGTTCTTTTTGGCCAAGAAAGAAGTCCAAAAGTATTGCATCGAAATTTAATTTTGTTTTGGCTTTTTGACTTGACATCATTTACAAATTGACCTGCAAGTCCCTATTAAATACACACGACAGTTCAATTATACATATATATATACACATATATGTATGTACAGATTTGTATTTCGAAATTAGAGCTTCGCCGTCTTTACGGATAATAAACAATAGTTGGCTCAATTTGGATCTACTTAGTTCGAGAAACACATACAAGCTTGAACCGACTGTAACCAGAACAACGATAACATAATGCGCTTAGCACAAGGTGTGGGGCTGAGGAGGTAAGCGGATGAGTGGGTTAGGGGGCTAAATACTCCTTTGACATGGCAAATCCAGGTAGAGAAAGAGGAAGAGAGAAGCAGAGAATGCTGGGCAATTAAGTGATAAAATATGCAACAAGTCAATTATGCGCACATTAAATACTGCGCCTTGCCAACAGGGTCAAACCCCCTCACCCCACACACACACACACACCCTACTCATTACTCACTTAGAAAAAAAAAAAAAAAAAATGAGGATAATTTTCGAGAAAGAACTTGACGCACAGTTAGCCACGCCTACTTATTGGCAATTGTCTGCGCTCACATCACCTGCCATTGCTGTCCAAGCCAGGTTGGGGGGGGGGGGGGGGGTGGTAGGGTGCCAACAGGCAGCCACAGACGATTACTTTCTCAAACAAAAGCTATCCACGAGTTGTGCATGGCTTGCCTGGAACGCATCAATTTTTGATGTGCGCGCGAATTCGAAGTTTTTGAGTGACTTTGCGTGGACTTTGGTCATAAACCTTTAAGTACTCTCTCTCTATCTCTCTCTCTGTGTCTCTCTCTCTCTCTATATGTCTCTCTCTCTCAGTGACATATCTCTGTCTCAATAGATCATGACTAGTCAGCGACTTCAATCGTTGCACCCAATCGTTTGTGTGATCCATTTACACATTACAAGTTTTGCTGTTTGCTGCTCTAATTAATAGTGCTAGATTTGAGAAGCTAAATTCTTGATTCGTGCTGACTTTGTGATATTTAAAGTTGATATGATTTGTTTTTTATACATTTATTTTTAGCAATACTAACACAAAATCTCTCTGCGGGCTGGCAATTTCCTAATATTTTTTTCTGAGTGTAGCAGAGATCTTTTACAGAGATCAGAGATCAGTAAAATGTATATTAAGAATTGGAATCGCAGTCATATTTCGCTTTCCATTGAGAAAAAGGCAGCTTCAGCTCTGAGAGTGTCACACCGCACTTCATATACCCTTCCGACTACCAACAAGTGCTCAATTTCGGACCGATTTAGGCCATAAACTTTCAGAATGCGTTGCGTCATGCTTTGAGCCCAAAACAAGAATGTTTTGTACTCCGCACGATTTGAGCAATATGGGTGTGGCTGACGTCTGAAATAATTTTGGGAGGGCAAAGAGACAAAAGAGAGAAAAGTTGATGCGAATGACCGTTAATTGATAGTGTTGCAAGGTGTGTACAGAAGCAGACAGGAGCACAAAAGAAAAAACCACACAAATGTACTTGACATACACATTTACATATATATTTATATATATATATATATATATATGTGTGTATAAGTGGAAATATTTGTTGCAGGTCAAAGGACAAGCTCAATTCAAGGAGCAATCAGTGCCCTCAAAGTCCTTGATAAGCTGAGCAGTTTGCTGGAAGGTCTGCGTGATGCTCTCCACGCAGATGCGATCGTTGGTGTTGTGCTGCTTAATCAACTGAACGTAGTAGAGTATGGTGTGCTCCACGAGCGGATTGATGCCCAACGCATTGGCGGCGAGCAGCAGCTCGAGCACATCATCCAGATTGAAGCCGAGGAAACGTTCGTCCCAGGTGCATCTGATGCTATTCGCATTGGCCACACTCGGCGTCTGATGCAGCAGCTGCTTGAGATCATCGTTGCGATGATGATGCATCCAGCGGATTAGACGCACCATCATCGGAGCACTGATCTTGTCCAGCTGCATCATTCGATTGGGACTGAAAAGGGGCTCCCTTTGCCGTTCGCATACCAATGGAGAGAAACGATTGATCAGATGACTGGGCACATGAATCACTTTGTGATCGCTGCACTCAAAGTGCAACAGTCGACACATTCGATCCTCCAGCAGGCTGCTAACCAGCATCCAATTGGGGTGAGTCAATTGGATGCGACACCGTGAAGTTCGAGTGCTTCGGACAACAGGCACAGCACCTGCTCCAGCTCCAGCTCCAGCTGCTGCTCCTATTGCATACAGTTCACCTACTTTCCATTTACATCGCACTCCCGCTGCCGCTCCCGCTCCTGCTCCTGCTCCAGTTGCTGCCAGTTCGGTTCCCTCCTTGGCAACATTTCCAAATACATCGGGATTGGCTTCCATCTTTATCATGCGGGGTATGCGGGAACCCATTTGTTTGCCCATCTTCAGCTCGGATTTCGAGGCCAGCAGGGGGCACTTGAGGGGCACACGTACAATGGCAGCGTTGCTCAGTTGCAGCCAGGGATGTGGCATCTTCGACTGGGTGATCAGAGCCAACATTTTTGCAAATCGCTGAATCGTTAAGTATTCCAATTTTGTATTTTATTGATTTGATTGTTTGTTTGCTCGTTTATTTGTATGTGTTATTTATTTTTATATTTGTTGGTTGTTTGTTGTATGACAGCAATTGAACGCTATTATTTATTTCTCTCCGTGTGTGTGTGTGTGTGTGTGTGTGGCATACACATACATATGTAATTTGTTTTTTCATTTCTCTAAGTAGGCCTGCAAATTTTCATTTCGAGCTGCTGCCTTATTTTTCCAAACATATTCAGTCTATCATCAGAGCTCGAGAAAAGCACAATATTTTCTAAAACTACACAAATTTTTATGCATTTTCGTGTTTTGTTTTTCGATTTTCGTTGTAACTTTTTCATTTACTTCTTTTCAATGTGAGTTTTTGTGGAAAAGCAAAGTGTTTAAGTTCTTAGAAGTGCAACAAAAAAACACTGCAATTATTTCCAACTGACTGCAGAGGAGCAGAAGAGGTACAAGACAAGAAGAGGAAAGGCAACGACGTAATCCGCTTGCGTAAGTTACCCCAATAATAACTATCAAATAATGCCATAGGAAGATCAGGTTTATTCCGATAAATCGATTCGACACTCATATATTGAAAAAAAACAATCGATAGTCTTACTATCTTGCAGAGCTTGATTACTCACATTGCCGTTGACAGTAATCTCTTCTATTTGGACACCTTTCTAGTTGGCTAGTTGGTTTCCTTAAATTAAGATTCAGATTTGCTGCGTTAGTGTTTGGGTATTCTTGAATATCCCTATTTCTCTGCTATAACTCTACATCTCTGACCATGAACTGGATTAGGGGAAGAAATTATTTGCAAAATTATTTTCAAATTTTATTCACTGTGTTTCAAAGTTTGTTCACTGTGGAATATCTCAATCAATATGTGACTTGAAAAATGTTGAGTTAAGAATGCGTCTCAAATATATAATTTACGATTATATATTTCAAATAAAATAAAAATCCTCTAAAAATGATATTCTCAAGTAGACAAGAATTATTTCTAGAATTTGTACCAGTGTCAAATTAGTCTCATCAATTCTACTGTTTAATGTAATGTACAAAATGACAAACGATTTTAATGCATTGCTGTGAACTGAGATTATTGAAACATTCAATCAGAAGTGTGAATAGATCTCATAATTGAGTGTAAGCCACAAGGCAAGTATTTCACTTGGGATGAAGCCGCATTTCCATTTTCAGGCCACGAGGTTTATTAAAGACTTCTGGGCGAGACGCAGTGAGCAGGTCTTTGGCCCCAATGAAATGCAATGCAATTTCAAGAAATTAATCGAGTCAGCAGCAGTGGCTGGAACAGGAGCAACACGAACAGGAGATGGCTGGCAAATTAAAAAGCCATTTAAATTCAATTTCTGAGTGCGCTTTGCTTTGGTCGGGCCAATGCCGAATGGCAAAATGCGAATGGCAAAATGCTATATTGTAATTAGAGAGTGAAAAAATAATAAATCTTTATAAAAGACAAGGGCGAGCCAGCTCCGAAGCCACAGCCGCAGCCGCAGCCGGAGCCGCAGCCGGAGCCGGAGCTGAAGCCTGTGACTGAGACTAAGACTGAGATGGTTGCCAGGACAACGCATAAATCTCAAAATCGAGCAATATTTAAGAACAGCTGCGGAACAAAGTAAACGTAAACGTTAGTTGGATCAACAAGCCACATAAACACGGACGGGGCATGCAAGACAGAGATAGATAGAGAGAGAGAGAGAGAGGGAGGGAGAGAGAGAGTAGAGGAAGGAGAGAGACAGATGGCGGGAAGCAAAAGACACACAAAAGGCGCAGGAATTAGCTCAAAATTGCAAACTTAAGCCAAATGGCAAAAGTGGAAGGCAAAAAACGGAAAAGGAAAAAAACGACTACTTTTTGACGAACTGGAAATGCTCTATGAAAATGCTGATGAAATAAGAAGTAAAGCACTGAGAAAATTTAGGTTTTATTCTAATTAACTTTAGCTTTAACATTAGGTTTAACTTTAAGTTCAACTTAAACTCTAGCTCCAATTTTAACTTCAACTATAACTTGAATTTAGTTGAACTGCGAATATAATTTTAAATTTAAATCTAACTTCAACTTAACTTTAGTTTTAATATTATGTCTACCTTGAACTCTAACTTTATATCCAATCTAACCGTAGCTCTAATCCTAACTTTAACTTGAACCTTAACTTGACTTCAATTTAGCATTAGCTTCATATTTAACTTTAACGCTAACTTTAACTTTACTTTTAACATTAACGTTAACTTTGGCTTTAGTTTTAACCTTAACATGCCAATTTAGCATGCTTTCGATACCAGTTTTAACCTAACTTTAACAATAAAACTTTCAACTAAGTCCAAATGTGGATACAAAGCTGAGAGACAGAGCGAAAGGGTATCGGACCAGAGGCGGAGGGGAATGAAGAGAGTCGAAACAATTTCAAAGAAGGACACCACGGCGAACGTTGCAGAACGTGGCGAGCGGTGAAAGTGATTCGTTTTTCATGCCAATGTACAGAATACAAGGAGAGTGCGGAAGGAGTAACAGAGAGAGAGAGAGAGAGAGCGAAAGAGAGAAGGAGACGGAAAGCACAGGTAGAAAAAGCGCAAAACCAAACGAAAAAGCAACACACAAAAATAAAACAAATTTGATAAAAAAATAAAAAAACGGAAACAAGTCAATTTGCATTGCGGCTTAAACGAGTGCAGAGAACGCAAGAGCAGAGCCAGGAACAGGAACAGAAATGGGCCAAAGGATATACCGACAAGCATTGCGTGCTCTCTCATTCACTATGTGTGTGTGTGTGTGTATGTGTGTGTGTGTGTGTGTGTGTGTAAAAGCGATGTGTGCTAAAACCTTCTAACAAAAGGCCAACAGCCAAAATGAAAAGAAAACTCAAACGAAAGAAAATACCATCTAGAATTCATTCCTTCGAGTGTGTGTGCCTGTGTGTGTGTGTGTGTGTGTCTGTGTGTGCCTGCGTGTGTGTGTGTATACAGTTGTAGCAGCAGTGAAAAATTGTAGTTGAAAAGGCCAGAAGCTAACCATAAATGATGCATTCGGTCCGTTCGACGTACCACGTTCCATGTGCGTCGCTGCTGTGAAATCTGTTTTGTCAAGCTTAACCCGACTAATCAATCAACTTAGACAGCAAGTTATCGGCTTATAACTAGTCCCAAAAACAAAACTGAAAGCTAAATAAAGAAGACGAAGAACGCAACAAGATGAAAATAAACCAAAAAGGGAAGCCTAAAATTCGAACCTTTGTTGTTAATGTTGCTGTAGTTGTTGGTGACCTGTGTTCAGCTATATTATTGTGTGGGCTCAAAAGATCATAGATGCTCATAATGGATTCACAAGTTGAGCTTATTCACACACAAACGCTATTATTAACATATATAATTATAATGTTATATAATGTATATAATAATATACATATATATGTATATATATATATATATATAATTTAACTGCCATTGGAACAATCGATCGATAGATGAGTTCTTGTATAAACCATTCAAATCAAACTTCGCTTAAAAAAATATTGTTATCCACAAAGTAAAAAAAAAACAGGGACTTTCTTGGTTACCATAGTTTTGTACATGTGCATTTATTATGCAGATTATTATTATTATAATTGAATACCTTCCCATATTGCATTCTACGTACTCATCCTACTTCCATCAAATCGATATAATTCGTTGTTTATTGTTATTTAATAAAAATTCATCTAACAATTAAAAATCTATTTTGAGTTGATAAAATATTGCGTATAATTTTATTTGTACTGCGAGCACACAAATTGCAAATCCAATTACGAACGAGGCCCATGAGCATAAATGTTTGTGGACCTGGGCGTAAATGACAATAAATGAATGAATGCTTTGTGTGTCCTTTGGATTGTGTACAGGTTTTGTTGTTGGCAACAGCAGCTATTAAAATAGCATTAATTGAGCCATAATATCAAAACACACACAAAAACACACAGCAATTGCAATTATAGAGGTTCATTTGCATATATGGAAAGTATCACAAATAACTGCTACACCATCTATAAATATGTTATGGCAAAATGCGATTTAAATAGCTTTGCCTAACGATCCAGATAAGCTCATAAAGAGCACGTGTTAGGGTATATCAGCGACTTGAGCACATTTGCGACACTCAACAATGATGGGTAGCTAAAATATCAGTTAGTTCTCATTATCAACCGAAGCTATTCCAATAATTTCCAATGATTTTCAGGTATCTCTTCGTAAATTAAGAATCGCAGTTTTACCGCACTTTTCCACAATTTTACAGATAGAACTTTATTTATGTCAAAGCGGAACTGAAACCAAAACCGCAACCTTATCAAACAATATTCAAAGCGGCAACCGAAAACGATATTCAGCATTTTTTTAAGAACCAGTAACAGAAGCCAAAAATTAAACTTGATATTGTGTTCTACATAGAATAGCATGTCTTTTGATACTATTAAGAGTAAGAGGGTATTTAAATATTTGTTTAGCTTTTAGCGCCTTTATTTTAATTTGTGCTGCGGTTTTAGCTCGAATTGTATTGTCTGTTGGCGTTTTCAGCGCTAATTGAGCGATGACACGCATATAATGCACAATTTAGGACACAGAATCCATTTGTGCACATCTATAAATCAAATATTCGATTTCAAATGACAAATGTGAAAAAGATATGGGCATATAAGCCGATTTTTATTTGAAATTGTATTACTTGTCGTTATTAGTAACACGTTAAGAACGCATTCAAGTTCGTGTGCGTGTGTGTTTGTGTGTGTGTGGGTGTGTTTGGGCGTGTGTGTTTGGGTGTGTGTGTTTGGGTGTATGTCGTCTGGCTGTGTGTGCCTCAGTTTTAATGTCAAATCTGTGTTGGACAGTTCCCGAGCGTGCCGATTCGTTTAGATTTTCAATAGATTTTCATAAGAAAATCTAAAGGATGCAAAAGTATTTAATGGAAGCCAAACAAGTATAAACAGAATCGATTTTTTAGCGCTTTAGCAAACGGGGAAGTTAGCGATCAAATTAAACGTGATTTCCATTTGGTCGGAGAGCTCATACGAACAGTGAGACGGATGAATATTTCACAGCTCGACTGTTAAGCCTTATCAAGAATATATATACAGAGTTTTAAGCCAACTTTGAATGTGAGAGGTAAACAACACAAAACTACCGCAAACTTAATTAAAGCTTTTCATTTTAAATGAATATAGTCTCGGCTTTAGATTTATGCCATTTTCTTTACATTATCTAGATTGTTTTTCTCAGTGCACTCATATGAGCTTTAAGGTAAGCAATTGCTTACTTTAATTTCGGCCCTAATACTTAACGAATTTAGTTAATCAATTGGATTTGTGTGTGTGTGGGCCGATTTCATTAACTGGCCGGCTTAAGCCACTTGTCAAAAGGACGACAATAGCAACAGGAACAACACACACACACACACACACACGCACACACACACACTAGAGAGTTGATTAAGCCCTCGTCGAAGGAAACTACGATCCTTAATGGTAACCAATCCGTGGCGGAAATTTCATTAGCCGCAAGCCAAATGGCCGTGCGTAATAGCGTGAAAAGAAAAGCGGAGAGGGGCAAGAAAAACGTAAAACACTAACGTAAACAGACGTAAATAAATAATGAACATTGATTGTTTATTTGCCCAAGATGAGGGACACGGACACGGACACGGAAACGGCCACTGGCTCGAGAGGAAGGTCTCCGCACAACAAGGACAAGAATAAAGAACACGACACACAATTCCATTCAGCTGTGCAACTTGCAACGAGCACACACAATAATCTGCCGCACTCACCCACACGCACACACACACACGCACACACACAGGTGAACACACAGATACGCACTAAGTGCACCATTGAGCAAAAAGTAGAGTTTGTGTCACAAATTCAAAATAGCACTTTTTTTATGGATCAACAGTCGATCCTTGTTGACAAAACACATAAAAATGATCTTACAATGAGTCTTCGACGCGATATTCATGATATATGTCTAGCAAATAGCAGTGTATTTAGTCCATTTTTAATTCCCAAAGAGTGCACAACAACAACAAGGATATAGCCATCTGGTCAGACAAACAGTTTCGAAATAAAGTGGAAAATAACCCATAGGCTTGTGTCAATCATAGTCGGAGAGTGAGCAGGACTCTTTCGGACTGACAATTCTCTGAGAGTCTGCCTTGAGAGGGACGTGACTCCCTTACACACTCTGAAAGATTTTCCATCACTTTCCATCAGGACGAAGAGCTATAGCTCAATTATCCGAGAAAATGCGTTCATAACGACGCACGCTCGTCTCAAAAACCCCCGCCCTGGCCACCTTAACACGCCCCCATCTCTCTCATTTCCATAATAAGCCTCTGTCCATGCCCATCCTTCAAAATGTAGCATTTTCACTCAACAACACCGGCAAAAACGCAATTCATGTTCACACAAAAAATGAGCACTGTTTCATAAAGTTTTTCATTTCATAAATGCAGCAAACTAAAAATGAAAAAAAATTAAAATTAAATAAGCTGAAATGTTAATTATTATTTATGTATCTAAAAAAAAAAGAAAAAAAAGTGTATTTGTATGCAACGAAAAGAATCCAATTTTGTCCATGGTTCAGTGTGCAGGGGAGGGATGTGTGCAGAGGGGGTGTGGCAAGCAAAAGACAAGCTGCGAATAATGTGTGGGGAAATGCGTCGAAAAGGTTAATTGATGTTGCCGGCTAAGCCGCCGTTTCACTTGGCCAAAGTGCTCCGGCTGTCCAAGACACACACACACACACACACGCACACGCACACACTCAGTGGCATGATGTTTCAGGGTTAATTGAGAGCTCAGCAATGTTGAGACGTTGGTGAAAGGGGTTCTGAAAGACGTGGCGGACACAACGTTGTTAAAGGCAAAGGTTGACGAGACCATGGGGAGCTTATATACTGCAATCAAATTGTCACATGTGCCACAAGTGCCAAGTTAAACGATAGACAATACTAATTTGCCATCTGCTGCAAATTATGTGATACTCGTTTCAATTACGAACAAGAAAGCTCCATAGAAAAATCAAAGCATTACAAAAAGGAAAACATTTTAAGCCGAATTTTCCAAAATGCAACTTTCACTTTAATCCTCAGATTAAACATTATATTGCATTTATTAAGGAAATATAACTATGTATTTTAAAAAGTACGTATATATTTAAGTTTGATTTCATCTTCTAACTTTAACTATGAACCTAGAATTTTAAAACTCACCGGTTTTATCTATATGGAGTATGGGTGCTCCTTAAAAGTTTAAAATAGTTGTTTACCTGTAAATAGAAGAAAGATTAAAACAATTTTAATTAGGATATATATTTGAAAATATTTAAAATATACAACAGAAGTATTGACTTCAGTACAAATTGGAAATGTAACACAAACAGGGTTAATAGTAATATGTAGACAACTGTTACATATAAGTACTATTTATTATATTCTTATTATATATAGACAGATGGACTGATGCTGATCAAGAATATATATACTTAATGGGATCGAAGATGCTTCTTTGTGTATTTTTAATGAGCTTAGGTAGTATTTAAATCCACCCAACGATCGAAATGGATGAGTTAAAAGCAAACAAAAGCTATTTCATATAACGATAATCACATTTGAAATTATTGAAGGCAGATTTCAGTTAACATGTTGCTTGCATGTCAAGCATTTCTCTCTGGCAGCACAGGCAATTAAACAACAGACAGTCGGTCAACAGTCGCTGCCAGCCAATTTGCCTGCGTAGAAATCCAACAACTATTTAGCCAAAATTGAGATTTGTGTTCCGAATCAAACTATCTCCATTTCTCTATCGCTCTCTCTGTCTCGCTTTTCTATTTGGCTTATCGATTTTAATTTGTCTATTTCTTGAAGGTGCGGTCAAGATATTCAATAATTTTGGCAGCTGAATCCTTGCCAAAGGCACTCAACATTTCGCTGTGTGTTTGTGTGTGTGTATGTGTGTGTGTGTGTGTATGTGTGTGTGTATGTGTATAAATTTGTCCTTGTATGTGTGTGGGTGGACATTAATTTAGCGCGATTTTTATGCATCTATTGTGCTACAGTTGTACAAAAGAAATCAGCCAAGAAAAATAATGTTCACTCACATTTGCATGCACTAAACAAAAAATCGTAGTAATTGGGTGTATTATTTTATTATGTTCAAGTCCCATTCAAATATTTATTTCGAAGCAAAAACTTATATTATTCTGCAATTATAACCATATCTTCGAAATACCATTTTTAGCATTGTGTCAAACCGAATCTTTGTTCGTGTCCAATTCCAGTAAATATTATAAATTGGTTGCACATTTTGTATTTGATTTCTACTAACTACTAACTAAAATAACGGATCGTGTAACTGGCTCTTAAAAAAATAAGTTTAATTTCAATATTTTTTTTTCTTTTCTTTAATGTAAAAACTGAGTCGAATTATGCTTAGCTTGTAGTACTTGATATGATCGATTTTGAACTTAATTTGGATTTTATCTAAATAATCATAGTTGTATTCATTTGAATCGAGAACACTTTACTTATTATAAGAAAATTTAAACATGCTTGCCTCAATTTCTGTCTGTGTAGAGCTTGCAACACAGGAGGCAAGCTGCCTGAAATGCCTGAAATGGGGAATGAATGAATGGAGGGTGGTGGGTGGTGGTTGGGTTTGGCGGATGAGGGGTGTAGTAGAGTATGGAAGGGTTGTTTCTTGTGGTGTCACGTCAGCGCATCTGTTTATGTCCGCTATAAGCCGCCGTGTCTCTATTCAGTTTATAATACGCACATAATAACGAGTGTGTTTCTTATATATTTTATATTGGATTTGCAGTGGAGACAATGTCACCAACTAATGCACGTCTCTCTCCCTCTCTCTCTCTCTCTCTCTCTGCCTCATATTTCCTCTCTCAGTCAGACACACACACACACACACTTAGATCCCATTAGCGTGCACTGTGAACGCTGACAGCTGGCAAATGAAAATGCGGTTTTAACGTTTGCATCTGACGGGCTTTCCAACGCTTATTCACAAAATGGCGAAAAATGCAACATGGCCGCCATTCACAGCTAATGTGGGAGCGACACTTACCCACACACACACACACTCACTTAGCATGTTGTCCATTTTGAGCTTAATTCCGCTATTGCGTTTTCCTTTTGCTTCTTCATCATCGTCTTTGGCTTTTATGCACGTTGTTTCATTTACACTAACTACGGATACCATAATCTGGTCACAAAATTTGCAAGAGTACATAATATGCATATACATAAAAATAATCGAAAGCAAAGCACAGTCACCGACTGCTCAATACACTGCTCTCAATGCACCTGCAAGCCGGAGACAGCTCGACTGGGAGATACCCTCAACTCAAATGTTTAATGTGGCTTACTATTTTTGGTTAGTCAAATCTGTGCTTCATATTTCAACTCTCAATTGAAATTGTTACTTTTTTATTGCCATCGGAAATCAATTAGCATCGATATTCGCGAAATACGAGAAGTTCATTATTTCAACTTGCAAGTCTATATATTGGATATGGCGAAGTCGATTCGGCTATTGATCCTGACCAATCGGGTAGAAGGGGCTTTTTTCCCATTCAGTACACTCTTTTTCACACTTACAATGCTGATAAACGTAATACGGGATACCTTTGGTATCCCATGTAGAGTTATAGTAGTATAGTATATATTATATATATTATAGTAGTTTCAGCAAAATAATACAAATAACTTATATTTGCACGTACTTCATTTCAGAAGGGTATAAAATCGTCGCCATTGTTTCGACGTTTTCTTACATACTTGTTTCTGTTTTTTTCATGCTTTCAGCGTTAAATGCGAAAATGTTATTAGCATTAAGAGCAATATTCTTATGCTCCCACACTGCCAAACACCCACACACACACACACACACACACCCACACACACACACTCACACACACACACACACACACACACACACACACACACACAAACACACACACTTACATATATAATAAAAAAAATGGCCACTTAGCTAACGCCACTAAGTACGCAATGCCATTTTCCATTTGCTGGCTGCCAGTTTCCATTTGCCACTGCTGCAACAATCTGGATAAATATAAAAAAAAAAACAAAAAAAACAAACAGCTTCAAATATAGTCAACTATATAGTAGGATGATTTGCGACTAACTAATTAACTCAATGGAAGGCAGCACAACAACAACAACAAGCCAAAGAGAACTCAAACGAAAATAATATTAATTTGGACACATTTGGACATTTGGACTATTTAGCTTGTGTTTCTTCCAATTTCAGCTCTCAGTTTAACGGCCAATTTTATAAGCTTGCCGATTTTATCGTGAAGTTTATCACCAATTGAAGGACCCCGCCAATTACATATATATATATATATATGTATGCTTTAATATGGCAGCTATATGCAATGGTGCTCCGATTCTAATATATGTGCTGCGTTTATATTTATATTTCATTAGCCGTAGCCGTAGCCTTAGCCGACATGCGACGACTGTTGATGTTGGCAAATAATATGTATATATACTTGTTGGGTTACCTATACACCACAAGGGTAAATGGGATTAAATACAAGCCATTCAGCAGTAATAACAACAACTGTCAACAGAAATGCACAAAGTACAAGACTTGGACATTCATTATAATTGCTATGCATGATTAATATATGATATAATAATATAGGCATGATTTTGTGAAAAGTGCCCGTGGGAAACGCAGCTGTTCAAATCAACCATTTCTTTTTTTTTGCTGAGCTTATTATTGCAAAGCGAATTCGCGTTCAGCATTGTTTTGCGGCCAAATTGTTTTTTTTTTTGTTTTATTCTTTTTCACAAACAATGGCGCCTTGGCAGTTAATTGGCGCATAACTTGGCCCACACACACACACACACACACACACACACACACACACACATATATATATACACACAAAAGAGGAAAACAAACTGAACGCCTAATCTACAATTGACACACATACGCGCAAACAATGAGGGAAACTCTTTGCACAGGCCTTTGCAGACCCCTAGCTCCCCAACAGCCTATGTATTAAGCCCCAACCACAACCCCAACCCCAACCCCAGCCCAAATCCCAACCCCAACCCCAGCCTCAGCCCCTCGTCTGCGCACACATCTGAGTAGCAGCAGCAGCAGCAGCAGCAGCAGCAGCAGCAGCAGCAGCAGCAGCAGCAGGCACAACGTCATAGAGGTGCACAAACACTGCTCGAATCGATCCACCAAAGCGAGCAGCTCTCTCTCTCTCTCCCTCTCTCTGTCTCTGTCTCTTTCTCTTTCTCTCTATCTCTCTCTCTCCCTCTCTGTCTCTTTTCTCATTATTTATGCACGACCTTGTTTTGCGCCATTTTATTATTTTGCTAATTTCGCGCGCATTATAAAAAACAACAACAACAATAATTATAACAACACACACAAGCATAAATTTCCAGCATACACACACACACACACACACACACGCAGTCACAGAAATGAATTTGCGAGCTTCAGCATAAGTAGCATTAACCCTAAAATCGTATACGGTTCAAATCTCCGGAATTCCATTACAATTTTGGCATTCCAAATAAACTGCAGCATGAAAATGTAATTCAATTTATCATTCAGGATTTTAAAATTTTCTTTTTTTAAATATTTTCTAGTACTATAAATGAATACATAAAAGCCATGAAAACGATACATTTAATGGCATTCCATTATTATAATTGATAAAAACTGTATATTGAAAAGGATGATTTTATCGTTAAGTATGTGCAAGGCACATATATATTCTTGATTAGCATCAGTAATCGAGTGGATATAGCCGTTTGTATGAGACAGACATGAGAAAGAAAGATAGAACAATACCTTTCCTTATGTTTTTTTAAGAATCTTTAAAAATGTATAATATGCGCATATTTAATTATTTATTCTATGGATAATTATGAAAAAGCATATTAAAACAAAATCCAATTTTGATTATTGTCTAAGAATTTACTGATTATTATTAGCCTTGCTTTTCTTTAAATCTTGTGTCCTTAAGTTAAACAGAGCTCGGTAGAGGCCGAGTGCAGAACTTCTTAGCTTGCGTTAAATTATAATATGATTATGAAAAAGGTTAAGAGTCAAGCAGACTTCTAACTGACGCTAACCAAAAAGTTAGAGACTTTCACTTAAATTATATGCAGAAAAAAATTTTAATTGCTTATTTTGATTTCTGAATTTCTCATAAATCGGGAATTTAATATGTACTTAAAGCGAGTCAGAATGATCTAGATAACTGGGGGATACCCTGAAGTTTTGAATACACATAGGCTTGTTCAATATAAGGATACAAAATCTGTTTTTCTTCTTCTTAATCTTAATGAATGTTTTCAAGTAGACCCGTAATATATATATTAATTGGAAGGCTTTATTTGAACATCTGTGTCCTTCGCTGCCAGCGCATATGGATTTGAATAGATATATCCAAAATGTGCACAGTTATTGATAAAATAAAACTAGATCTGTGTATGATAAGCGATAACTTGTATTCTAAATTCTTATTACTATTGTTGTGCACAGCTTCTTTTATTATTTATTCCAGTCTAAATAGGTTCAGGGTATAAAAGTAAAAAGCTGAAGACCACAAATTTGATTCAAGTATACGCGAAATATGCCTAAAAACATATTTGTGAATGTCTTCGATTTTATATAGTATATATATATATACTACTACTTGGCAAGTAAAAGTCGAGCACATTTCCTGTTTCTTAGCTCTTACTCCTTCTCTTCTTCTTTTTTCTCCTCCTCTTCTTTCTCTTCGACTTCTGCTTCGCACCACGTCTCGCCTTTCCTTTTGATTTTTATTTTGAACTAGCTGTTAAGTGCTTTTAACCTATTTTCCTATTTTTGCGCAATTTATCAACAAATTAATTTAAGCTTGGCTTACAATTTTTTTGCCTCCACTTGACACACACACACACACACACAGACACACACACACACACATGCATGTGTGGTGGCTGATGAAATTTGCATGTTGCTCGTAACCCTCTTTCACTCATTTCTTTTTACTCATTTCTCATTTTCATGTTTGCTTTTGTTTTTCCTTTGCTTTCGTTTGGTTTTTTTTTTTTTTTTTTTTTTGATGCATATAATTAACTTGAAGGGTCTCTGTCTATGCGAAAGTCAGAAAATGCATGCAACTCATGTCACTGCCTGTCAGACACACACATCCACACACACACGCCACACCGCACACATCCACACACACGCACACACACGCACACACAACATACATATAACATATAACTGTCATTTGTGTACAACTTTTGCACAAGTTTTTGATATCCAAAAGCATTTCTCAAGCACAACCTTTCAATTTAGTAGGCAGCAGGCAATTGTGATAAAGAAAACACTTGTACCACATACACAGACACACACACACACACACACACACACATACACACACACATACACACACACATACACACACACATACACACACATACATACACACACACGCATACAGAGGTGGAGGACAAGCGAATGAAACGAGCCAAGTAAAATGTATGTACATAATATTAAAGTGAGAAAAGTAAATGTAAGATTTAAACACAAGTTAAGTAGACATCAAGTGCCTAGAAAAGAGTGTATACATATATACATATAAAGTGAGCATGGAGGACTACACAGGAAATTCACAATTCACAATTCAAGATTCCAGAATACTTTTGTTTTTATCGCTTCAAGCTTTTCTCAGTTCCCATGAGGTCAACGAGAGAGAGAGTTGATAACTTGTTTCTCTCAGCTACTACATATGTTCCTGTCTGTGGCGACATATTCTTTGAGGATGTGCTTTGAGAATTCCTCGTCTCACAAAGTCATCAGAGCAACCAACTGAGTAGGTGACTTTTTAATCTGCAATGTCCTGTCACGAGACCGCTGAGTATTTCAATTCTATTCTTCGCCATGGACGGGATATTGCAGGCTTAAATCGTTTTGGATTATAGCTTCTTAAAATTAGAAATACCTGCCCCAAATCGACAACTTCACAAATATGGTGTTTATTATTTTCGAAATATTTTCTATTATTAATGCACTTCCAAAAAGAGATGGAAACCCCCATTTTTGCATAGAAACAAGTAATGGAATTAATTGCTTCAACTTTTATATCCCCGTTAAATCATAATGTATTCAACTTAAATGATATGAATACTTTATCAAAAATAAATAAAATTAATGATTATTAAAAATAATACAACTAAAAATCTACTAGAAGAGTTGCCTGTATATACACACACACACTGTGCACATAAGAAAAAACACCTTAAAATTGAGGTCGATTTTTTTCCGAGTGTAGGCGAGCTAGCTTTTCAACCAAGAACCCTTTTTTCGCTGCGTTTCCTTTCTTGCATTTTCCGACTGCCAAGTCGTGTCTTTAGCTGATTGCTTTGTCATTATTATGAATGCCATAGAGAAATTCACACTTGACAGGTTGAAATATGTGTGGAATGCATACATTCACCACTATGCAGAGTTGACGACAATGCAAGCGTGCCACGCCCACAATCGCCACGAACAGTCGGCCCCTTGTCGACAGTCGACAATCGACTCTTCTTGATGGACATCTGTCAGCAACTGCCAACTGTTAACTATTAACTACTGTTACTCTTGTTTTTTACCACAGTTCACATATATATTTATGCATATGCATATAGAAATCTTGGGAACTGTGAGTGGTATTAGCAGCAGTTGGCTAAGGGACGGTATCGCCCACATAAATAAATATATATATATGTATATACATATACATAAATATACATGCATATGTCGCAGTTTATTGAAACTGAAATGAATCGAAGCGAAACGAAAAGTGACGCAAACTTTTGATTGGCATCTAGACTGTTTTCCACCTTTCCTTTCCGCCAGGAAACTATATCAAGCCGCAACATGGACAGGTGCAAAATGCCATCAAATGGGCTACCCACATGCGGCCAACCCACAAATACATCGATACACTGGAAGAAAAAAAAGGAAATAAAAAAAAACCGATTGCCCTATTAAAATCGCATTTGAAATAGTATTATTTATACTTATTATTTTAATATCGGAATCGGAAACGAAGTTCAAACGTCTTCTTAAGCCCCAGTTGCATGAACTGATGTTATTTGAAAAAATAGGGAACCAATTCATAAACTTCTCCGGAACGCTAACTTTCTATGTGCCGGATCTGCAATTCGATCGAGATACTTGGAATAGTTTTTAAATGTTAACGATATGCTTATCCTGGGTATCAAGTACAATCAGTGGAGAAAAGTTGATAACGTTCTAATTACTGCTTTCAGTAGAAAAGAAAGAAGGAAAAATAAATAAATAATATTAATATTAGGTAATTTAAGTTGCTCTGAGAGCAAACAACTGCATTGATTTGACAAAGTCAAGTTTTGCAAGTGTAGAGAGAGTGGGAGAGGGAGGGAGAGAGAGTTAGGATCGCCATCTCTTATCTACTTTATGTGATAAAAGAGTGATATGGTAGTAAGGCAATATACTCTCGTGTAATAGCCGGGGGAAAGCAAAGGAAATTTCCATAATTTTACGACTGGCTGACAGGACACGGACATGGACACGGACACCCACATTGACAGGACAAGGACAAGGACGCGCAGATGGACGGGATGAGAAAGCGGGAGCGGTTTGGTCAGAAGTAAAGTGGAATTTTCAAGCACACTTGAAACCGCATCTCGCCATCGTCTCGCCCCCTCAGCTACCTCCTAGCCTAACCACCAACAGCAGCACAGTTACCAGAAAGAAAACCCAATGCTGAAACCCCGAATACGAAACCGAACCAAAACCCGTACCCAAACCCATACCCGTACCCGAACCCGAACCCGAACCCTGAGCATCAGTTGACAGGCATTTGTATACGGCTCCATTTTAATATGTATGCATAAAAATTTATAGGTGCTAAAGTACGGCATCAGGACATGTATATGCATATACTTAAGATGCACAGCTCACAGTGAGATACACACACATACACACACATACACACAACCCCTAATACATGACTCGCCCAACCCCTCAATCTAACTCGCTGCCTCTTTCCGTCATTCGCTCATCCGGAGTGCCGACATCTTTGGTCAGGGAAGCAAAAGCTGATGGAAAAAGGTGAGCGTTCGAAGGTAACTATTGCAGTAGTTGGTATGCTTTTAAAATTTACGAGTTAAGTCAATGAGAAGCAGCGGCACCAAGCTGCTCCAAAGTGCTGATTGAATCATAAACTTTCGTTCGCTGTGCCCTGCGACACCAAATCATCAGCATTGCAATCATTATTGTCAATAATAACGTTGCCAATTCGAGCAAAAAATAAATTGTTGCGTTTTATAAACGGTGCTTTAAGTAGTTCAACAGTTTTGAGTTATGGAAAGCGATGCAAAAAAATAAAATAAAAACTTATGCGTATATTTCCGCTGGGGTGTCAAACCAGAACCGGAACCGCAACTT
The DNA here is from genome assembly GCA_035043445.1 of Drosophila silvestris. Classification (NCBI taxonomy): domain Eukaryota; kingdom Metazoa; phylum Arthropoda; class Insecta; order Diptera; family Drosophilidae; genus Drosophila; species Drosophila silvestris. The sequence continues at coordinate 564,647 of JAWNMZ010000039.1, forward strand.
TACCGATTGAACCGGAACCATAGTTTTGTATGCACCTGTTACAGGAATCGATACCGAAAAAAATAAAAATAAGAATCATTTCACAACCTTTACTGAAACCGCTACATTATACGTACCGGAACTGGAACAGGAACCGAAATACGATTCAGTTACTTAAAAAAGTTTTTTCATGTCAATGTTATCTGTCACCCATATATCATAAACTTAGATGACTTCACACAAAAGATATATATATATATATATATTCTTATTACATTTGTAAGTATTTATTTAAAACAATTATTAAAAAGAAAGCAAAAGCAACTTTAGACTGTAATCATCATTTTAAACTACAATTTTGTCATTTTAAAACCAGACAATTAAACCACAAATTTTTTTGGGTCTACTTTTAAGAAAAAGATTGACTGAAATTAAAAATTTAATAAATGCGACTTGAGCAATTTTCCGTTCTTGACTCAACTGGGTCGTCAAATTGTGGTTGCACTGTCATTGTCGCATTTTCTAAAACAGAATTCTCTAGTCGAGAAAGATCTTGACTTTTAGATACCTTATACACAAGTTTATAAGTTTTTTATTTATATTAGTATACAATTTATTTAACAAATCTTTTGTGCTCAACTCAATTGTACGGCATTAGAATTCTGTTTGTATTGCTATCGTTAATCGATTTCAATCGATATTAGAGACGTTTAAGACTTTTAAAGTTATCGCTGAATCAAACATCAATTATCGCCAGCTCTTAAAGACTCACAGATCTGCTCGTTCATACAGACGCATCAGTATCGTGATGCTGATCACTGCTTACCTCTGCCTGTTACACACATTTGCACAAATTGATTAAGCCCGCTTTAGGGTTATTGAATGGCTATAGGGTATAAGGCACATTAAAAAGGCAAGCCCAAAAACTGAAGCATATTTCTAGGCTAGTCAATGCTTTCTCAAGTTATGTGTGCATTAATGTATGTGCAATTTCGAGTTCATTAAACAAATGAAATGTGTATGCAGTAGTATGTCTGTGTGTCAGTGTGTGTGTGTGTGTGTGTGTGTACAAAATCATAACTTGAAATGCGTTAAAATGCATATAAAAAATTTATGGGCTTCACTTAGGCGCACATTAAATGACATGCCCGTCAAAAGGATTGCTTGGCAGGACGTTATCGTGTTGGCCTCGTCATCCTTTTTGCCTTCTGCCTGATTGCTTTTGACAGTGACGCGGCACGCAGAGTGTTGATGTGTGTGTGTGTGTGTGTGTGTGTGTGTGTGTGTGTGTTGACCCCAAAAACAAGCAAACAAACATAAGAAACATTCGTTTTATAATGAATTGTAATTCAGTTCACACACACAGACACACATTTAAAATTATCTGAATTTTCTGCGACTAGCAATCAGTTCATTTGAGTCGAGTTCAAATGAACAACAACAATGGCAACACCATCAACATGACCGAAAATTATCACGCTTGTCTGCTCTTTGACATCAGAAATGCCAGAAATCAACTCTACTTAATTACACATTTCATTGTAGTCTGCACAAAAATATAATAATAATATTAACTGGGCTCAATGACTAAACGTAAATGGCATCGATTCAAGTTTATAGTTCACACAAACATATGGCCACATTATCACACTTCTCACATCACATAACTTTATTATTATATTTACAGCATGTTTCACTTATTTTGTCACAATGCCAGGTAAAAGTTTCATTATGTTGTATTCCCGAAAGAAAAAATTCCATAATGGGTTTACGGCATTTTTTTCATAATTAAATTTTCACTTCTTCAACTATAATGTAACTGTCAGCAGCAGGCAATGTTTTTTGGTTGCTTTTTTTTTTGTGTATAATAATTCCAGGAATTTTTGGTGTGAAAGCGAACTATTGCAAGAGGCATGAAAACCCATTCAAGTTGTAAATTAAATTGAGTTGGGGCTGAGTTTGTTTTTTGTTTGTTTTTTTTTTGTTGTGAAACGCTCGTTGTTATTAATATTGGTGGGGGACGGGATCCAGGATCCTTACTGATGATGGATACTCAATTTTTCTCTGGCTAATCTGCAATTGTCATTCATTGCGGCATGCTTCGTTTTTATGTGCCACAGTTAGTTAAAAATAAAATTACTAAATTGTGTGAACTCTTATCACAAATGATTGGTTTTAGGCCAGCCAATATATTATATGGATTTTAATCGGTTGATCAATAGTTGCTATGGCTGCTGTATGATATAGTGATTTGATTCAGAGTTCACATAGTTGGACAGGTAGCCAGATAGATACGCAGCTCAACAGAGAGACGAATGTGGCTTCGTCTATAATACTCTCCGCGAGGCAATCAAAGCATTACTGTTAAGTTAAGTAAGCTTCAAACAAATCTAAGCAACCAAATTGTCGAGAGGGCAATGCAGTCTTTTCAGTTCAACTGAGACTCTGGCTTGGCTCGTATTTCAAGTACGACAAGAACTGAAACATAGATTTGTATTTGTATTTCTATTTTATTTTATTTTACGTATTTATTTAATTTTTTTTCTTGGATGGCACTTACTTTCAGATAGGGGCCAAGTCGATAAGTTGTGGCTGGGAGCAGCGTTGGCTGCTGGCCTTGGGTAGCTATAGAAACAATCAGCTTTATCTTTATATCTTTTATATATATCTAAATAAATACATACATATATATTTCATATACATATGTGTTAAAGGCAATTCGGCTAAGGACTTGGTACATACCAAAACCTACGAAAGATAGCAACTTGAGCATTTGCCGCAACACTTGACTTGAATTTCTCGTGTTGCGTGTGTGTGTGTGTGTGTGTGTGTGTGTGTATATATGTGTGTATATATGTGTGTTTTGCTTTGTTAATTTCTGTTGTTTGCCGCTAACCCCAACAATGGGAAAACAAGGCCAGACAGGCAGACAGACAAATGAACACAGTTTTGAATGGGCAAGAAGGATAAGCGATGGCAAAAAGATGGCTGAGATATATATATATATATATATATATATATATGTTTTGTGTATGTGTTGGTGTGTGTGCGACACACATAAAAATAAAAAGCAAAAGGCAACACGAATAAAATTGATGTGGCTTGTACATACATATGTATGTATGCATGTATGTATGTAGATTACTCATACGCAGCTTAGCTGCCGCTTTTTAAGGATTCAACTTAGACTTGCCTCTTTCACTTGCTGTTGTTGTTGCTGTTGCTGTTGCTGCTGTTGTTGTTGCTGCTGCTGCTGTTGTTGTTGCCGTTGTTCTTGTTGCTGTTTGCTGTTTGCCGTTGCCGTTGCCGTCGCTGTTGTTGTTGCTGTTGTTGTTGTTGTTGTTCTTGCTGCTAACTATTGTTGTTTCTGTAGTTATGCTAGCATTTATATTTTTTTTACATTTTTTTGCTGTTTTGTTTATTTATTGCACATACGCACTGAGTGTCACCAAAAAAGAATTTATAAAAAAAAATACACACATATACAAATATATATAAATATAAAATATATAATATATAAAATAGCAACAAATGAAAGCAATTAACAAAATGTACAAATGTACCACAAATCATTCAAAATGTTTTCCATTCATTTTATTTATATTTTTATATTTTTGTATTCTTTTTGTTTTTGTTGTTGCTGTATTTTTTATCTTTTTATTTATTCGACTTAAATATATCGCTTGTTTTATTTACTCGACTCGCGACTCGATGCTGTGTGTGTGTGTGTGTGTGTGTGTGTGTTTGATTGTGTCTAAATTGCTTTGGCACTTTGGTGCGTCTTTCGGTCGTTGTCGCTCTATGCGCCTCTGTCCGAGTCTGTTGTGTGTGGCGTGTGTGTGTGCTTCAGAGTGTGTGAGTTTTGTAATCCGCACAAATCCGCTGGTAAATTTGAACTGAATGAGTTCAAAAGCTAAAATGAGTTTGCATACCCAACGCTTCAGTTCATTGGCGACGCGCTCGCAGCTTGCGTTTGCCGAGCCTCAATAAAAACAACAAAACTAACAACAAAAAAAAACGCCGAAAGCCAGCCGAGCGCCAACCGATGGATGACGAACCAACGAGCCGACGCTAAAGCCGAGCGCCAACGAGCGCCAAGCCGCCCACCAAAGCGAGGCAAAAGTTCAGGAAGCCTCCTCAGCCAGCAAACTAACAATGAGAGGAAGAACTGCAGCTGTCCTAAGCACACCGACGATTGTATACCCTTCCAGAGCTCGAACTGGAAGCATAACTTGTAAGATGGCTGAAAAACATGATCAACAGACGAACATTATCATTTATCAATTCGACTAGTATGATCTGCTGATCCCAAAAATATATATATTTTTGTACACCATAAAAGTCGGAGATGTGTGTTGCACACTTGACGACACAAATGGAATGCCCCTTAGAGATAGAGTATAAGGATGAATTCAAGAGAGAGCTTTTTGCAAGCTTTGCCTGCCGAATTGCGAGGAATTCCCGTTATCACAAATGAACTGCATTCAATGTATGTGCATCTGTATAACAGTTTCAACTGTGCGAATTTAATGCACACTTTATGATCGTACTTTATGTTATTAATTCTCTTGTTCTAATTCATTTTAAACAAATCAATATATTACATTATTGTAGATATATATAACATCAAATAATTTCACAATTTATTTTCTATTATTGTTTATCCTTTTTTTTTTGGCTAAAAAGTATAATGATTTTTTTTTTTTTTAAGTATTTTTTAACACACACACTTATAAAAAGACGAACAGAGCAGTGTATTTAAATAAAAATAAATTAAAAATAGATTTTTAAAAACGAATGCACTTTGAAAAAATACTTGTTTTTCACTTGAAGAGCGCAGCTCAAGTCTGAGAAATGAACTGAACGGAGCTGAAGTGAAGCAACAACTGAATGCTCGAATGCGATGCAAAGCCGACAAATGCAGCTGTCTAACGGACATTGAGAAACCGCGAGCTTTCTCGAGCTTTCAAATCGAATGAGAGAGAGAGAGAGAGTGTGTGTGTTTGTGTGTGTGTGTGTGAGAGACTGAGCGAAAGAGCGGGTGGAAGGCGGACGAAAAACTAAGAATGTTTCACTGCGTTATCCTGTTGAAAGTTTTACGCTCACAGCGACTGCGCTGCTTCGCACAGCCGATGAAAGGATACGAAGGTATGAAACAAGAAACAACAACCTGAACTCAACAAAAAATCTGTGCACTTTTCAAATAATAATTATTTGTAATTAAAATATATATTTTTACTTCGATCGTATAACATATATAGCTGTATAATAGTTGTGTGTTTTTAATGCTACAACGAAACTAGGACTTGAGCCCATTTTAGAAGTAACACTTATGTTTATTCATTAATTTATCAAGTTCTTCGATTGGTTCTGATCCGGAAACGAAAATCAATAGTTTTTAAGCACCAGTTACGCGAACTGACATAGTGCCAAACATAATAACCAATTCACAACTATTACCTTTATGACTCGTTTTAAAAGCCTGGTACGCAATATTCTCATTTCTTTTTCGTTATTATATATTGGACGAGTTTCTTCAAAATTAACCGCTTCACTTTGCATAGCTTTATAGCTATATAAAAAAAAAATATGTAATTAATTTTTTCAAGTGTATGACGAGGCTAGTTTTATTTCGCACGTTGTGTTGTTGTTGCTGGCGCACACCTGTGATTTAGCGAAGACGTGCGAGGACGAGCACGAGGACGAATATGAGGACGAGGACTCGAACGAAGACGAGGCCGAGTCCGCAATGTCCTCGTGCCAACTTGCCAGCTGATATTTACCTTATTCTCCACAACCAGACGAGCGCTCTAAAAAATGAAAAGCTATGTGAAAAAGAAAAAAACAGGGCGACGACCAACAAGAAAAGAAGCTGAAACGCTAGATACAACAACAACAACAAGAACAACAACGACGACGATAACAACAACAATAACAAGAACGCTTTATTCACAAACGCTCTTCGGAATGATAGCCCTGGTTTATGCTAATGTTTGCCGATGCTTAAAGTACTTCGTCTCTCTGTCAGTTTGTCAGGCAGTCAAAACCCTCAATTTTATGTGTGTTGGAGAGGAGGACCTCATTTGACGATTCATTATTTGATGTATTTATTACAAAAATGGCCAAACTAAAATTCCATAAATTGTTTACATTTATTCGTTTTTTTAATGCAGTTAGAGATTCAGAGAGATTTTATTGACACACAAAAAGAACATATTTTCATCATTAAAAGGGGTCACCAAATAAAAGAAAACAATTATGTTTGATTATTTCGTGCGTAAAATTCAAATTTAAATTTATATTGCACGTTGAAAACTAAGTGAATTGTGTAATTAGTATTTCTTTATTTCCTATCTCTATCATTTTTATACCCTGAGGCCATTAAAAATAGGTTAGAAAGGGTAGAATAATGAAGTTGTGTTAAAATATGTAAGCGGCAGAGAGAAGCATGTCCAAAATGTATTTTAATATTCAACAAACTACAATCAGCAAGTAGTTAAAAGCTGGGTTCAGGGTACTTGTTAGCCGAGCTCTCGCAACTAGAGCATTCCCACTTGTTAATGGTTTGTTATGGAAATTGGTTTTAATTTAGTTTGTCTCAAATACAAACGCTTTAAGCGCTTTTTGCGAAAACCAAATGCATCAATGACTAACATTTCCACACCAAAAACGAAGCATATTTAATTATAATTTTAGTATATTGATGCTTATTTGTTCATATTTATTCACAATAAACACTGGTTTAACCAAGTTGTGTGCGTTATGCAAGATTAAATAACTTTCAAGAAGATTCATAAACCCCAAAGTTTTCGTCCCTCGCACAACATTCGTTTAGCAGTGTTAACCACCCCGAAGTTGTCAGATGTGAATGATTGACTGGTAAATACCCTGCACTCACCCTGACCATCAGATCACCTATTCCCAATATTAATATATATTTTGCAAGTATTATAATACTTTGAGCAAACAGAGTCAAGTACGCTGAACGGTTGATAGTGAAAAATAATAATGAAATAATACCTTTTTTTGTTTATATAATAAATAATTTGAGTTGACTGCGAAAGCAACGCAACCCTTTATTAAGTACGAGAATTATATCTTTGGCTATATCTCGACATTAATTGCAATAAAGGCCGAACGAGTGATGAAGGGAAAAAAACGCTGAAAGGCAATCAATGCGCACCACTTTCGGTAACATCATGCAAATCAAATTATTTGCACCACATCACAACACTCATTGAGAAGATTGTGTCCAGTCCATTTACAAATGGAGACACGCACAATGAAGATGGGAATTAGGGGAGACATCACTGGCAGCAATTCTACTACTATTACTGCTTTGGTTCATCGCATTGGACTTTAATCATCTCTGATGGCATCTCAGCTGTGTGGCCAGTAAGCTCACAGACATATTCACGAACTGATAACAATCGACAGACAATCGTCAATCCAATCATCGACTGACTGCCCAGCTCACAGATAGCTGTTGACAATCAGTTGACAATTGACAGACAGTTGGCCAAGACAAGCACTTCGATGCCCTGTTCATATGCCCATATAAAGAGAGCATATCATGTAGATGCACTCATTTTAAACAGGGAATCGAACCCGAACTAGAACCGCAACCTGATTTTAGCACATTTTCATTTTGATTGTATTTTTTTTTTAGGCCACATTACAGGGTACCTTTCACTCGCTCTTATTTATATAGTGGAAGAGTCTCATAATGTGTACATTCTTAATTACACTAAACTTATACGGAATGCTTATTTTGATATACTTGTGTTTATATGAAAGACTCTTAAGAGAGAGAGAGAGAGGGAGACTGAGTGAGAGAGAGGCGGAAGATCGTGATTCAATGAGTCGGCATTTTGTGAAGTTCGAAGTGTGGGTAATTATTGGGGCATAGTGCATTGAATGGCCGAGATCTAGATAGTGGCAATGAGAAAGATTGTGTCAAACACTATCAATCCTGTTGTCAACATAATAGTTAACTAATAGATAGATAGCTAAGCAATAAATATAATACTACTCGTTCTTTGAGTGTTTATTCAAGCCGATGGAAATTTATAAATTTCATTTTATTTCATTTGATAGCCCGTTATTTGTTTGTTGACAATGATGGTAAACAAAATATTATTACACAAGTTAGCTGCAGCTATAATATATATATACGTATATACCACCTTTTATAAATATTATTACAGTAATAATAATAATATATAGATTAGCTGTGGCAAATATTTGCCTATTTTTGGCTTTTTTTCATTCTTTTGGGGAAAATTAAACAAATTTAAATAGAAAGCAAATTGAACTAATCTTGAAACTGCAGCCCAGAATTGAGAACTGCGTGCGCCAAAAGACATCTGATGGATTATCATCAACTTCTGCTCGCTCAGCGAAGCAGCCGCAATCTCGGATGGCTTATAACTGACCAGATTGTGGTCAAGACTGGCCAGTTCCAAGAAGTTCTTGGACATGGCATAATGATGATCAGCAGGAAATGAATGAGCAATGCGCAACGCGCCAAATTGTTGTCGATCGCCTTGAATATGAGCAGCTCCATTTTCCGCTGTCATCGATGAGGATGGCACGCATCTTCGACAACACCTCCGACTGATCTTCCTCCACCTCTGGCAGATAGTCGTAAATATCGTTCGTGTATTCGGAGACCAAAATCAGATTCTCCCGATCATTCGCATCAATGTCCTCCACATCAGCCTGACGACGACTGGTCAGTGCTACTGTTGTTGTTGGTGTTTTTTTTGCTGCAGCTGCTGTTGCCTGCGGCACGTTGTTGCGCAAATTTGGCAGCCTGGCCAAGTCAACAGTTGCATTTGCGCGACAAGTTGGTGTCCTCGCGGCGCAGAGTGTTTGCCACCGTTGCCCCTCTTTTCCCCATCGCTTGTGGACTTTTGTTTGGATGCAGCTGCTGCTTTTGCGGCTGCTGCAACTGTACGTTGGATTGGATGGAATGTGGTGACAGGAGGATTTGTGGATGAGGTGTGCTTGTGGCACCGGGTTTGCAAATTACGCTTGCTGTTCGCAGCATCAACGACCACTTTTGCATTAGCCATCGTCGTTGATGTCGTTCTTGCTAATCGGCCAGCTGCAGCAGTGCTGTGCCAATGGCAGCGGCATACCTGCTTTTGCCGTCCACACATCTTTCAGTTTTTTGTGGGCCACACCATTAGTGGTTATTTCACAAGGTAATCCCCGATTCTGCAGGTTGCCGAAGGCACTGACAGCTTTTTAACGTGGACCTAGTTGAATCTTTCCTGTGCATTCTCGTCCATAATCACTTTAATGTTTGCATGCCGCCATTTTGATAATTTTGCTTTATTTTTAACACAAATATATATAAAATACAAGATCGTTTTAGAATGGGATTGACTTGACTTTTGAACGCAAATATTAATTTAAATTTTTGATAATTTACTTGTCTTAGCTCGTTTACAGTTTGCACAAATATAGTTTTATAATGTATTTAACAACGATTGCTGCCGTTTATATTTTCTATTCCTTTTAAATACATATCTTTTTGCAATGTGTTAACTACCTATTTGGGAATGGCTTTTAGGATCTGCTTTTCGCCTCCTTGTTTATGGGGAAACGAGAAGTGTATGGTATTTTAGCCATCAAATCCTTGATATGAGATGTGCCCAAACAGTTTCTCAACTAATTTCGTATTTATTGTAAAGCCGTAAAGTCATTTGATGACTGGCGATAGCAATTCTTGTTGTTGTTGTTGCTGTTGCTGTTGTTGTTGTTGTTGTTGTTGTTGTTGTTCATGTTGCTTTTAGCTTGTTGGATTTGCATGTGCCATTAAAAATTGTAGTTAAAAGTCTATTAAATCTTTATGGCTTTGCCAGGCAATAATGAAAACTCTTCGCTCTGTCTCTTTTTCTCTCGCTGTCTCCTTCTATCTCTCTCTCTCTCTCTCTCTCTCTCTCTTTCTATCTTTATCTCTCAGTTTCTCTCTCTCTCTCTGTGTGTCTTTCTCTGAGCTATTTCCTCACATCCTGTCGTTCCACGCGTTTCATTTGCAGACGTAACACAAAATAAACCTAATTACACTTTACTTTCACTTTCACTTATTGGTGTGAGTAGCGTGGGGCGGGGGGGTGTGGGAGGAGCATTGCGGCTTGTGGTAAGAGCTAGCAAAAACAAAAAAAAAACTAAACAACTTCAAAAGCAACGTCCGAAGCAAAGTTAGCGGGAGATTCGCAATATAATTTTCGCTTTATGTACAACATTTTCGTCTTCTATTCCCAGTTCTGTTCTCCGTCGGTTCGGTTCTGGTTTTATGCCTGTAGCAAATATGAAGGCCAATAAAAGCGCTTAAGAAGCCAACGCAAATATGGCTCTCAATAACAGTTCGGTTCGGTTCTGGGTTGACTGGGTTCATCAAGCCAAAATGCGTGACAGATTTTGGTGTACAACTTTCTGAGAAATGATAATAGTATAGAAATAATAACAAGCAAAAGAGAATGTTTTTGTCGAGACAACTCGACTAGATAGCTACCTGAAGTCAGCTGTTAAATATATTTAATATTTTTACAGTTGATCAGTAATATGTAGGGCTATTTAACATATCAATTGAAAGACTATATCCTTACAAATCTGTCTTTTATTGTTATCAGTTAACGATAAAATCAACATCAAATAAACTTGACCTGGCTGTGGTAATCGATAACTTATATTCCAAATTGAAAGCCTTCAGATCTTCTAGTCTCTGAAATCGGTGTTTTTACACAGTGGCTTTTGATACTGATCAAGAATATATATATTTTATGGTCGTAATCATTATTGTCTTCTCTTCTGTTATTTACTAAGAAAGCCTTTCACTCATTTCACTCGGGCTTTGCAGGGTATTCAACAACAAATAAAAGCGCAACAATACATTTTTTTTATTTTTTTTGCAGCATAATGAACACTTTTATATGCAAATAATCATAATAATATATGCGTGGTGTGTGTGTGTGTGTTGAAAAGTGTGTTGTTAAAGTGTTGTAAAACGCTTTTGAAGCGCTTATTTGTATGTGATTATTTAAATATTAAATGGGGCAACGCTGAGCTTAGGTCGACTGGAGTCGACTCGATTATCAGCTCGACGCTCATAAGTAGGCAATAACTTTTGCTTTGTTGTGGTTTGGTGTTGTTTTTTCTCTATTGTTGCTGTTGTTATTGTTTCGGTTGTTGTTGCTGCTGCTGTTGCTGTTGGCCCCCCCAAACCAACATCCCGAAATTCCAAGCAAGTAGCCGTAATGAGCATGTCATTTAGCGTAATTTTACTTGATTGTTATGGTATTACCAAACAACAACGAAAGCACACTCGAAAAAATAAAATTTGCACAATAAATCAGAAACGCGTTGCGAATTTTCTTTACGCACAATTTCTTTAAGCACAATTTGTCTCAATTTTAAACACAATAATATAATACATTAACATAAGAAATATGATTTTAAAAAAATAAATCAGCTTGAATAAAGAACAAACAACTAGAACGATTTTCTTTTACTCTTAACTCTTAAAGAACTATTTATTCTAGGTTGTCCAACGAAATCGTATTTCGGTTCCAGTAAATGTTATGAATTGGTTCCAAATTTTGTTCGATATTCGTTTCCATTATGTGACTATATAAACTAAACTAATTATCGGTTCCGGTTCTAAATTTTAACTGGTAAATCTGTGATTCCGGTTACGCTTCGGATTTATACCTAATATTAAAAATATGCTTAAGCCAACTTTAGTTAATTAAATTTTTAGAATTCTATATCGATGCTGTTGAACATCATTTTTCTCCAAGTGCAGAAAGAGATAGAAAGAGAGTGAGAGAGAACGGAAAAGAGAGAGGACAGAGTATGCGGCAGGAACAATACTCAATACAATAAACTTGTGCCAGGAAGGACGAAGGCCTCAGCCTCGAAGCTTATCTTATCATCAACGTAGAAAGCGGTCAGAGCACAGCCAATGCCAAAAAGCCAAATACCAACAGACAAACACCCACAAACACCCAAATACACACCACAAAACATAGACACACACGCACACACGCACACACCATGTTTGTCTGCATGAATTACGGCTAGCTACTGTTGCCGTTGCTGTTGCTGTTGGTTTTAGTAGCTTTGCAATGGTTTACTTACTGTGTGCGAGCCCAAATGGCTGGGGAAATTGTAAGCTGGGCAGTGGTGAAATTGGGAAATGGAGAAACCCAGAAGAAAGTTCATCCTGCTCGACTCATATGTTGGCCTATTGCTTACCTATAAAGAAAAGTGTTAATTTGATTGGTAGTCAATAAGAAATTCATTATATACTTTAGCACTGCTAGAAACTAATATAATTTAATTAATACAATTAATTACATTTAACAATTAGAATGAGAGAGGCTCTACTTGGAGATATCCTGAACCCTTCCGGTATTTATATATTTATTCTCGTTAAGTTTTCCCTAAAATAACTTTGCACAAGCAAATAAAGTCAGAGAGTTATGCATCTGCTTGCACAGATGCCGATATCGATATTCGCGAAACAGGAGCAGTTATCGGTTTAATGAAATAAACTTGATCGGAATACGGGTGACGAAACCTAATGTTTCAGTCTCTAGCTCTGATAGTCTATACCGCACAGACAGACAGATGGAATAGCTTTAAACTGATACAATTCGTGATTGCAAAAAATTTGTAAATCGATCGATTCGTGAAAAAGTGGAAAGGACACAATCATCGCAGCTGAATCGGGTAGAAAATATGTTGAATTCATCAAGATTAGTTAAGTGACAAATGTTTGTACCAGTTAAGAAACTGTTGTGGCTAGCGTATGGTCCCAAACCCAACTTCTTCAAAAAGAGGATAATTTTATGTGAAATCGACTAAAAAAAAAAATGTTGCCGTTTCTTTTAATTGTGTTCCCTTTAGGCGAAGTGGCTTTAATTAAATTGCTCGCGTCAAACTCTTTCTTATTAAAAGTGGAATTAAAATAAATAAATACCAAGTAGAATTCCAACTTTTGTGTTAATGCGAAAAAGGGGATTTAATTCAGCGAGCATTTAAAGTAAAAATATAAAAAGATAATATTTCATTTCAAGAAGTGTGTGTTTTAAATGAAATCAAATGAATGTGGATCATGATTATGGATCGAGCAAACCAAAATGAAATGGATAAGTTGATGTTGAATGAATTAAGTTGTAAAGTTAACTTCAACTTTGACTAATGCCGACTAATGCAATGCTCACACACTTGGTTAAATAGTCCCCAATATATCTATGTGCATGTGTAGAAATTAGAGCAAGCACACACAGAGACGGAGAGAGAGAGAGGGAGAGAGACAGGGAGCTAGAGAGAGAGGGATGCAAAATAGGCACTGGCTTGTATTAGGCCATCAATGGATACAAGCAATTTCGTTTAATTAAAACATGCCAATACATTTTGGCTAGCAGCAGCAACAACAACAACAACAGGAAGCACAGCAACAATAAAGAGATCAAAAACATTTGAAATACTGGCCAAAAATACCAGCGACAAAATGCATACTTAAATTTTATTACGAGCTGCAGCAAATGGAGCATTGTGCCACATGCCACATGCCAGAAACCGTTGCCCAATTCGCTTGCGTCCCCTCTGCGCTGACCGCTGTTGCTACCACAGCCAGTGCCACTGCCAAACACGCCATCTCGATGATATATATACATATATATATATCGATGATATATAAAATATATATATTTTGTGTCGAAGGTGAATTTTGAAAAATGAATATCCAGAATTATTTGACTGGACACAATTTGATAGACTTGATTTGAAGTGTTTACGGATCGACGGATCGATCAAACCAACAAAACTCGACTCTTCGCTTTTAATGCTCTCGATAAGAAAAATCAAATTACCAGCTAAGCTCAAGTTACACATTGAAAAACATGCAGCAACATTTTAGCAAGGTGTCAAAATGGAACCGGAAACGCAAAATTACCAATTGAAATTCAGAACCGGAAGCAAACATCAAAATTTAACAGGAATCAATATTATTAGACCATAATGGAAACGAATACCGAGAAAAATAAATGCGAAACGAATCTATTTACTTAACGCACCGGAAGCGGAAGCGAAACACGATTCGGTTTGACAGCAAGTTGCCAAATGCAATTAAATATGACATTCTGGCGTTTGTCAATTGTCAATTGCAGTTCATCGTTTCTGCGAGTGTAGCTGCAGCAGTGTTGTTTGTGTAATGGCTGTGCGATGTGGATGTGAATGTGAATGTGTTGCCTGTTAGTGAGTAGAGGACAACCCGTCGTCCACGTCAGTGTCCTCGTCCTCGTCCTCGTCCTCGTTCTGGCCACACTTGATGCTCATTACAGTCAATTGAAGTTAATGCAGTTGCCAGCTGTTTTCTTCCCCGTTTGTTTTCTGTTTTCCGTTGTCTGTCTTTTTGTCCCACCTCCATTCGACTCGACTTCGCCGAAAAGGTGAAACAAAAACGAAAAGTGAAAACAAAAACAAGGACAGCAACACAGCAGCGAAGGAACATTTTTCGCGTTGCCTGTCATTATGGCAATTTAATCGAGCGGAAATAAAGTGCTTAAGCATCATAAACAAGATTTAATGTGACAAAAAAGCAAATCACAGCGAGACAAAAGGGCGTGTCACATGCTGAAGGGGGCGTGCCGTAGCCTGGGGCAGAGGGGGAGAGTGGAATGTTTGGATTATGGTGGCAACATAAATGTCAAATGGCATTTGGCTAAAGATGACAAGCAAATCCTTTTTCCCTTTTTCCCCCATTTTGTTTTTTGTTTTGCTTGGGTTTGTTTTGCTAGCTTTGTTAACAAAAAACAAAAAAAAAACCGAACAGAAACAAATGTGGGTGCCCAGGTGAAGAGTGTGCACGAGTCGCAGATACCCTGTAGCCAGTTCAGGCAGTTTCTATGCTGATTACTCAATCATTCATAATCAATCAAAAGACGACATTCAAATTTTTGCATTCTTAATTTAAAAGTTGACATATTAAAGAAGCAGATTTTAATGTACCCCTTTCGGGCTGTGCTCCTTTTGAAGGGGTATTCAACACTGACAAATACGCCACCACGTATGGCTACCGGGGGGCGGAGGGGGCGTTGAACGTGGGCGTGGTTGTGGGCGTTGTCATGAAAAATCGCGCTCTAGTTACATCTTAAAGCGTTTCATTTGGATTATGAAACCGTTAACATGACAGCAGCGGTTGCAACAGGATCCAACCTAATTTCACACTACCAGCCTACGTCTATATATATATATATATATATATATATATGTGTGTGTGTGTGTGTGTATTTGTATCTATGGCACACTTCACATCTACCTGCCTGTT
The DNA here is from genome assembly GCA_035043445.1 of Drosophila silvestris. Taxonomy (NCBI): domain Eukaryota; kingdom Metazoa; phylum Arthropoda; class Insecta; order Diptera; family Drosophilidae; genus Drosophila; species Drosophila silvestris. The sequence goes on from JAWNMZ010000039.1 coordinate 579,972, forward strand.
TTTATTTTTTTTATCTTTGCCAGCGACACCTTTCGGCTTATCTAAATATTTGAACTGCTGCTTCCAATGTCAATAAAACCAGAAACGAAACGAAACGAAACTGTCAGCAAAGTGGTGGCTTGAGGGGGCAGACAGGCTGGCCCAGCCAGAGGGTTGCAGCTGGTAGGGGGGGGGGGGTGCTAAAGTTGAGTCTTCTATGGCAATTCAGAAAACAGTTACTAACGGAACAAAGCAGCAACAACAACGGCGTTGCTGTTAAAGTTTGTGAATTTTCCCAAATTTTGTCAGCTATAAATAGCTAAATGAGTTGAAATTTGCCTTTCTTATTTGCTTCTCCCTACTCTTTTCCCTGTTTTTTGCTTCTCAGTAAATAAATAGCTATTTGCAGGCGGAAATAGTTAATTCACAAGAAATACAAATCACAAGCTGTCATTTAATTAAATCAAACTTTAATTCGGCTTCATCCTAATTAATATGCTTGGATTCAAAAATTAATATTCTGCGAGATCATTCGAAGTCAAATCATATACACAACAAGGGTATTCCCTTTCTCATTTACCGCTGCACACAGCGCAAAAAATGCTGTCAATCAATCGCAGAGAATTTTTCAGTAATTGATTTGACCTGATTTACTTTTGCATGATTGAAAAACAAAAAAACCAAAAGATAAAATACGAATACCTGACTCTAGTTCCGTCAATTCATCAATCACCGCGCGCATTTCGCAATCAATCAATCAATCCTCCGGCAAGCAAACAATCAACAATCGACATCGATCATAAATAAATCCAATTTTGTTGTATTCTTTCCATTATCATTCCACGAAGTTGCACATATTTTGGGGCAACAACAGTAGCAACAGCTACCCAAGTAACCAACATCAATGAAACCAAATCAAATACTTAAATACTTGAGTAGCTATCAATGCCCCATCAATAAGTGTCTCTCTGTCTGGCAGTCACTTAATCAAAGTTCTTATCAAATTGATTTAATAATAAAATGTGGAGAATAAAAATGCTAAAGCTGTTTCCAATGTCAAATTAAATGTGAAAAAGAGTTTTAGAATAGCATGCTCGACTCGCAAGATACTCTGTAGCTCTGATCTCTTGTGTAACAGTGAAGTTGGTTAATTAAAACATCGACTAATCAACCAATGTTGTTTAACGTGTTTAATGTTTGATAAAATGCTCAAAATAATAAATAGTACAGCTTTGTAGTGTTGCAAAGTAGCAGTTATAATTCAAATCATTCCCTTTTACATTTGCGACAGTGTTGCGAAATGTTAGCTCGACTGCTGCAAGTTACAAATGTACAGGAGAGCATCACTAAAACACGCTCAAAAACTAGTCCTTTCTATATTCCCGTTCATTAGCCCAAATTTATTACAGTGTAGAGAATTCGTAGCTGTACTGCTGCAAAGTAGCAAAAGCTTCTCCCTTTTATTTACACATTTATAACAGTGCTGAAAAATGTTACCCAGACCATTGCCAATTAGAAATGTACAATGTTGTAGTGTTGGAAATCAGCACAGAAGCACCCTTTTTATTTTCACATTATATACCCGAACTTATGACAGTGCTAAGAAATGGTTGCCAGACTGCTGCAAAGCAGCAAGAAGCAACTGCTCTCGTTTTATTTTGCCATTATTTAACCGCAATTGGGATCCGCTGCTCTATTTACAAATTATTATAATTATAAGTAGGAATTTAGCATGTGCAAATATCCCACTGGATATATACCAATGATGACAAACAAAACGCAATAAGCTGATAAATCAAATTGCGGCTGTAGACAAATTCATTTTGAGGCATGCTAAATAATCGCATGTAGCTTAATTAGTTGGCCAATTGGCTTGATGTTGATTTAATACAAGCACAAACACACAAATCGCTTACTCAATTTACTATGCAATGGAATTTCCAAGCATCCCATCCCTTTCACTCCCACCTCGCCCAGTCGCTCGAGTTTTCTCTCCATCCATCTCTCTCTCTCTCTCTCTCGCTCCCTTGCACGACATTTTACTGAGCTGAGCTCAACTCAACAGCAATAAGCTGTCCATTCTCAGCTATTTACAATTGATTGATATCCATCGATGATGCCAATGGCAATATGAAGTTGTGGGACGGGAATGACGGGGGATGACAGTCGTGGGACAGAGTGGGCTGGGGGTGGTGGTGGAGGTGAGGGGATTGAATGGTAATGTGCCCGCCCCATAATGGTTTTTCCAGACCATAGCTCGACATTAGATGCCAATGTAAAGCTAGAAGGCAAGAAGAATAAGAAATGAAGACATTGCTACATGACAACATTGTTGTCAGTCACCCACTCACACACACACACACACCCACACCCACTCACACACACGCACACTTACACTGTACACTGGCGAATAAAACCGTGTAATAAATGCAAGGGCAATTATAAACTTTTAATAATTACAAATAAATCTTCCAATTCACAATCGTCCATAATAGTATATAGAAATAAAACCAAAAAATACCAATAACAAGCATACTTAAAGCAAGTATTAAAAGTGCTAAGTATCGATGCGAGTAGATCCAAAGTTTTGTTTCAAGCTAAGTTTGTTTTATTTTAAAATAATAAGTTTGGTGTCAGAGCTTACAATAATAATAATAATAATAATATTCATGATGATAATAATCATAATGATAATAATAATAATAATAATAATAATATTCATAATATTCATAATATTCATAATATTCATAATATTCATAATAATGATAATAATCATAATAATAATCATAATAATGATAATAATCGTAATATTCATAATAATGATAATAATAGTACTAATAATAGTAATAATAATATTAATAATATTCATAATAATGATAATAATCATAATAATAATCATAATAATCATAATCATAATCTTACGCCAAGTAATCGAGTGCTTTATTTAAGTTTAATGTGGACATGATGTTCTGTTTTTGCTAAGTGTAGCTGTGTGTAAGTGTGTGTAGTATTTGCATTTGCGATGCTGACAGCGCCTAAGCGGCCATTTTATCACGCGTATTTTACAACAGGCACACCCACACACACACGCACACGCACACACACACACACACACACACAGACTGAGAGGGTGAGAGAGAGACAGACTCCCAGGAGATGATATGACAAATGATATGACACAAATGAACGAAATATGAAAGCAACTCACCTAAGCAAACAAAAAGTCCCGAGTTGCATATTTGAAAAGTCGGCTGATAGAGGATACTAATAATAATGATAGACGAACCCAATACACATAGCAAAGTAGCTCAAAACACATTTATGACGGTTGAACTTTAAAGCAGTTGAATTGTATATATATAAATATATATATATATATAGATAATACAGAAAATAATGCCGAACAGAACCGAACCGAACCAAATATCTAATAAGCAGCCGCTGAAAACGCTGAGCAGCCGAAATGTTTAACAAGTAGCAATAAGCTCAGCAATATAAAGGACGAAAAAAAAAGGAGACAAAAAAAAAACAGACATGATGGCCTTTACCGCAAATTCAATCAAATTCATGGGGGGATTAGATAGGGCAATGGAGTAAAGTGGACGGTTATTAATATTGTGGTAAGCACTTGAGCTGTGTATATGCCATCTCTGCGACACTTAAGTTCCCTTACGAATTTAACGAAACTGACAGATTTGTCCCTGTGCAAGCTTCATTTATAGGCTCAATTTTAAAGCTAATAATATTCATTTCGTTTGATTAGTATCAATTATTCACGCCCCCAAAAATCGCAGAAACCTGTGCCACTATATCGCCATTGTAAGACTGGAGTTGCCTAACTTGGCAACTGAATTGCCTACAAATTTATTGGCAATATTAAAAATATATATATATATATATATTTATATATATATATATATATTTATATATATATATATATTTATATATATATTTATATATATATTTTGTATTCAAGGCTCAATTGAAAATATTCTAGATGAAGACTTATAAGCATTAACCAAATTTTTGCTTTCACAGTCAGCTTAGTGGACAGTGTCACATGCGCTGACAGTTTTATGTCTGTGGTTTTAATGTGTTCAATACTCGGTAATAATTCATTAGAAGCATCAGCAGCATTGAATGCAGTCTGCAGTGCGGATAGCATTCAGTTGCAGCTGCAGGATTGCTGCAATGAGCACCAGTCGCACTCAAAGTGCTTCAAACGCCTCAAGCACGCTTCGACTTTCAATAATATATTTATTTATTTTAATATAATATATAATTTAGATATGCTTTTGCATATGCAACCATTTTTTTCATATTGCCGATTTATGTATATATTTTTTGGTTCCCCCAAATGTGGGCTGAAAAGAAGGCCAGTGCAGCCGCTGGTGTCGAGAGTCATGTGCGTTGTCCAACCAGATTCCTTGAGCTCTATGAAAAGTAGACATTCTCCTCCATCTCTCTCTCTCTCTCACCCTCCTACTGTTGCAGACCCTAGCTGAATGAACGTCCACTTGCAACGTTGTTTGGGATTTAATTGAATTAGTTGGCGGAAATTATTGAGTTTTACATGAGTGCATTCGCGATTCAATTAAATCGCTACCCGCAAACAACAACAAGAAATGCAGAAAAGTCCAATGCAAAAGAAAGTTGCAAAAAACAAACTGCATATATAAACTCGCACTGTCAACCACAGTGTCGATCATTTGCCAGCCTCACTCCGAAGTCCATTTTTAGTTAGATCAGGAATACCAGGAAACAATGCAGCCCACGAACAGCTTTACCTGCAGGCTAAAGGATGCCGCTTGCAGGCGCGTCTTAGTGGTCAAAGTATACAAACAAGTTACTTAGTTTTATGGTGGTCTCAACTAGATACAAGTTGTAAATATAGAGAACTGAAGGTTGCAACAGGTAATCCAAAACAGGTGCACAACACAAGGCTGGTCCGACGTCATGCATACCCTGTACAAAGTCATTCAACAAAAAAACCTATATAAATATAAAAATTAATGAAAGATCGTAAAAGTCCTTTACAGAATTTTTTTACTTATTAATATGCCAAGCTCCATAAAATCGTAGTCTAAATTCGACCACAAACCTTTTAAAAATGTGTTACACAACTATGCACCTAAAATGCTATAAAGCTATGCGATTAGGAATACCAGGAATAAATATAAGTCGAAAACAACCCATTCAATAAACGCACAGCTTTTCCAAGAAAAAAAGACTGCAATCTAAGGAACACATCAAGTTGCAAGCTAAAAAAAGAATGATTGTCCTTTACAGGTAGTATCTAAAGAAGGTTGCACAATATTTATATTATAATTATATGCAATTAAGTAATGCAAAACAAATGCATTACAGATCGGGAGAAGATCTTCCCAAAATATACATATTAATATGGCAATCTCTATTAAATATAAGTCCAATCCATCGTAGTAAATCAAACCGGTTGCATACCATTTATCAAAAGAATTTCAAAGATGCGCCAACCGCACCACAGCCAGAAATCACTTTTTAATTGGATAACAAATTGCAGGACTGGCACGTCTTGGCAATGAAGAGACTACATACAAGTTGCCAGTACACACAAACAAGTTGCTAGAAAAAAATAGCTAATTGTTTATGTTTATAGCAGATTCAACTACATATTCTTACACACCGTTGACCTTGAGAGTGATAGCAATGAGGGTGGCGCCGTTTGGAATACCCTTATAATCCAGAAAAGACTGTTTTTCCAGCTTAAAAAATAGCGTAATGAAAGGTATTGAAATAAGAGAGAAGGATGAAAACTAACAGCATCTTTTCTTATTAAAAAAAAACCCTTAATTAGTATTTTTGCTAATTGCTCAACCCTTTATGAGCCATTGACGTATGAGAAATATAAAAATAAATTTCAAAGAGGATTAAAACTAATTAGCGAAGGGGCAAACATGTTCATTAATAAGATTTCCGAGAAACGCACAAAATCATTCAAATGAATTCATTAAGGTAGATTATTAAGGTAATATTAAGATTAAGGTGGATATGAATATTAGCGTTTTTTAAATTTTAATTTTCCTATATGCCATGCAATTATTTCGAATATATTATTTATTAATATATGGCACATTGTTGATCGCATTGTCTCCCTTTCATTCTCTCTCTTTATCTCTCTCTCTCTTTCCCTCTGTCTGCCTCTCTATCTAAGCGTGGCTATTAATTCTATTCCTCTTTCTGAATTGTTCCTCAAACACTTCACTGCCATTTGCTCATTTTGTTATTGTTAGAAAACCGTTCACAAAACATATGAACGCATGCATGTGTGTGTGTGTGTGTGTGTGTGCAACGTCCATCGCTCCCACCATGTGCCACATGCCACATATCATGGGAAAAATGATTGCACTACTTGCTCCTTGTAAGCCATCCGCAAAATAAGCTGCAGCCATAAGAGAGCTAAACAACAGCAACAAGCTGGCCAAAAGGCAGCTAAGACAACAGCCAGAACGACCTCCAATTACAAAAAGTTTGCTATTTGGCCGCGTGCTTCTGTTTGCTTGTGTGTGTGTATCTGTCTGTGTGTGTGTGTGTGTGTGTGTGTGTGTGTGTGTGTGTGTGTGTGTGTGTGTCTGTCTGTGTGTGTGTGTGTGTGTGTGTGAGAGAGATGTGGAGCTTGGGTGCAACGATTTATGCCCGGCAGTCAGCAACAGTTACACCTTTACACCATATTTATGTTTGACGCCGCACACACACACACACACACACACACACACACACATACACATACAGGCAATACACCTTATTCCTTTCATTCTCTGTCTCTCTCTATCCCTCTCTCTCTCTCTCTCTCTCTCTCTCTTACACTGTTTGCTGGCAGTGACGTTGCTTTTGACCTAGTAAAATGCAACAGCGTTAAAGTCAAAGTTGAATGTTGTCGTTGTTGGTGTTGCCGCTGGGTGTTGCTTGCCTCAAGTTGCTATTATAATTTTTTGTTAGTGTTGCAGTTGCTCTTGTGGCTGTTCTAAGAAATGCATTCGCTTGTGACACTATTAGCCGGCACACTGATTAACAATCGTTTGAAAAATCAATTGATGATAATTTGCCATAAATAAATATATAGATTATTGTCGTCTTCTGGCGTGAGTTATCGATTGGTGCAATCGATAGATGATAGATAGTCGATTAAATGTAAAGTTGAATTTGAGTTGGTTTAGCTGTTGTTTTTGGTACCACTGTGCATTCGAGAAACGAAGCAGTTTTGTGCAGTTGAATGAAGTCAATTCGCATTCTTTGGCTATTTGTGCCTGTGACAGCAGCTGAGCTGCTTGCCCCACTTCCCACAGCCACCATCTGCACCACCATGGACACTAGCTAACTGGTTAAACAAATAGCAAACAGTTACCATTGTTGAACAGAAGAAGCACATGCAACATTTTTTTAAAAATGCATTACGTTTGAGTGTCTGAATATGGTACAGGCACTGTAGAACGAAATGCTCAAACACTGAGAGAAAAATTCGACTCTAGTTTGAACAAACTCAAGTACAACTGGTAAAATGAAAATTTCATGAATTATTTTCAGTTTGTACTTTAAATAAAGTTGAAATTTGTATTTGTCTTTCTTAATACTTTAAATCTTATTTAATGCTTATTAACTTTACGAGCTCACGAGCTAGAACGTTCTAGTCGAGAGAGCTCGACTCACAAATACCCTGTACCCAAGTGTTTACCAAAGTCTGAGATGCTTCCTGCTGACTGTTATACACTTTTGCACAACCTCGTTATATATATTTTTGTTGCCCTTTTTATGGCGTTTAGAGTACAACATTCGTATTCGTATACTCTGTACTCCATTCTCGATTTGTTTTTCTCGGAGTGTTGGGAAAGATATGAGGCTAAGGCGAAAGTGAAAGCATTTAATGTCGGCATGGAAATGAAAGTTCTGCCCTTTACAAATTTTGACGTTTTATTGTTGTTGCTTGTTGCATTGCAATTGTTGTTGCCAGTGATTCAGTGCGGATACTAACAAAAAGTAACAAGGCCAGGCCGCGGCCAGGTAAATACTTAATGCATGGGCCATGGATGTATGTGTATACACAAACACATACACACACACACACACCAGAACACAACAACACACACATAAAAGCATAAAAGCATATGCGGAATACAATGAACTTTCAGCGTAGACTTCAACGCGGATGGGTGCAATATTTTCTTGATGCAAAGGAATATACATAATGTAACTTTGAAGTTTTCGTTATTATAATTAAGTTAGCTGCCAGCGTAATTGATTAAAAGCCGAACTTATGAATACATTCAAAAGTGCTTTCAGTTTTTGTGGATAATTTTTGCTTGTTATTTTTACACACACACACATACAGAGAAAGAGAGGAGAACTCGATTCTATGCCGCCATAAAACATGCTTTGATAGTTCATATATAAGTAAATAACTCAATTATCAACACACACAAACAGACACACACACAGACGACAACAAACAATACACAGATGCAATGGAGAAGTGCTTTTGTCTTTGTCATTCAAATGACAAAAAATGCATTTGTATCTCTCTCTAGCCTCTCTCTCTCTCTCTCTCTCGCTCTATCTCCCTTCCTCCGACTGTATGTGTGTCTGACAAAATGTATGATGTATGTTTGTATGTATGTGTGCGAATATGGCAAATAAAGTTCTGAATAGCTGATCACAGCTAATCATTGAAAACATGCCCAACATTTGCATCACAAATCTAATTATCACTGAATTAATCCGTGTATTGAAAATAAATAGTGCTTTTTATGTATGCAGTTAATTGGATTCGAAACATACTCTTTTGATTAACATTTTCAATTTATTGCATAATGTTAAAATTCAATTGAAATTTCGAAAAAAGATTTCAGGCTTTGCAAAATGTCACACATTTTTTGCGAATATTGGATTTAATGATAAATTCAAGTGTTCAACTTAATTATGGCATTTTCTACTGGATTTAGGATTATAATAGGAAAGAAATGTTATTCTGAGGCAGTACCCATGCAAAAAGTTGACAAAAACATCCGAATCTTTATTGGAATTTTTATACTTTACGTACTATAATTGGAAAAATATTTGTTTTAAACAGGCAAAAAAAAATATTTTTTAAATATTAATTTAAAATACAATTAAAAAACGGAAAAATTCAAATTCAACCACGGCCTGCAAGGCTATATAATCTGCAGTGGTCCTCAGATAATCGATAAGGAACCGCAGAGTGGGATTCGGACTTAAACAACAATTAGCAAATAAGAATGCTGTAATCGAGCTAAATCAGTTTCAATATAGCCTGAACCCAGCTGGTAAATTTATTGTCGACTTTCCTTTTAAAATTTTTGCACACTCAAATGTAAATTGACTCGGCTGTTAATCGTTCTGCATTATATGTACTATAGAACTTTCTCAGGGTATTTACAGAAATTGTGGCAGTCATATTTAATATTTTCAGATATGACGGTAAAAAGTTCGTGCTCGAAACAAAGAACAAACAAACAATAAAACTTTAATTTCAGCACAAATATGCAAAAGTTCAAATAATACCTCAATTGAGGATGTAATAAAAGTTTTGGTATGGAAATTTACACTCTCCATGATAAGAGAAAGAAGTGACAAATAAATGATCCCGGTCTGCATTCCAGCCAATTGAGGATGTTTTCAAATAACAATGATACCAAAATATCGTACATATATACATTAATACTATATATCTAATATACTAATAGTGTTATATTTAGAAAATAGGTACTCCTAGACAGCTCAAGCTCATTTCATTTCGTCGATAACTGCCCAATTGAGTTAAAAATATGAAATATTACTTGGTATTTCTGCCAGTGTAGTCAGTAGGCCACACCTGGCATGCATTATTGAAATTGCCAGTTGCCTTTTGGCCGCGTTCTGTTGTCTCAACGCTGAGGTTGCCATTCACGAACAGAATCACAAATGGAATCGGAGGTAAATGCAGATGCAGATGCAAATGCAAATGCAGATGCAGATGAAGGTGCCTAATTGAATTGTGGCATATTGCATGTAGCATGCAGCGTCCAGCATTTAAACTGAAGCAGCATTTATTCAGGTTTCCAGCACACAAAGAATTGGTCAAAATGAAAATTCCAGCGAAAAAATACCGACGAGAATTAAGAGGAAAAAGTGGGGCAGAAAGAGGGAAATGGCATATCAAATCAGGTCTAATCTATTGACACAAATGAAATGCCAACGACAAAGACAAACAATAAGACAAAACGCAAAGAGATTGCATGACTAGTTTTAAATACCCTGCAATACGTTAACGATAACGGGTGCACTGACTATAAGCAGCAATATTTTGAATTTGCATTTCGTTCTTATTTGAATCGTTTTCTTTTCAAGTCTTTCCCGTTCCACTGCCAAGTGTTTCATGCCGCAACTGTTGCATTTGTTCAATTTGCTTCAAGTGTTTCATTGCCAAAATAGTCATTTAACTTCAAATTTGTTTACGCGACTAGCACGAGGTATTTGAACTGCAACAACTCGAAACGAATTTAGGTTCTGGTTTTGGATATGGTACGTAAAGCTTAAGGTTCCGGTAAAGATGATTAGATTTCATGCCTTACTGGGAAATTTAAAAGAATAAATAAAAGAGTAAAATGGATCTTCATGCTGTACCGCTACGATGTTTAGCCTAATAACAACATAACAACATTTCCGGTTCCGGTTTCGGTTCCGGTTCAAATAATCAATTTATTAATAGATATTTCACGTCCATGTTCTGGCCATTGTCGAGATAACAAACAACAACAATAACAACAACAATAACAATAACACCAAACAACAACAAAAACCAAACCAAACCAAATGCAAAACGTGACTTTTACAGCAGCCATCAACTCAACGCAATACTAAATCACTAGCAGATTGACCAACTGACAGAGTGACTAACTGACTAAAGTACTGAGAGATTGACAACGGCAACTGGCAGACAGCTGGGTAAATTTGTAAATTTGTTTGCCCCGGCGTGCGACCAGAGTCAACAATAGGGCAAAGTTCTTTAAATATCAATAAGCGCCTGCCAACAGTTGGGGGCAGGGGCAGATGGGGGGCGGCGAGTGATGGGGGTAAATATTTTCGAGGGGGTTCAATGGTCGTCTATATATATATATATATATATATATGTATATAAATATATCTATATTTTTATATGTATACATATAAAATTTATGACTCTTTGCACGCTTGGCGCCTATTTGCATATTTGGTTAATTGAATTGGATTTTTGTGTCGAAAAAAATCAGCGACCGTGCTGCATACTCACGGGCGCTGGTCACACTGAAAACCGCAGCACGATTCAGTTAGATAAAATCTGTGTTTTCACATGCCTCCAATATGTTATCAAAAAACGTAAAAACCTAAAAGCATTTCAAAAGCGAAAAGCATTTTTTGGTTGCGTCTCCCTTTTCTTTCTGTTTGCATCAAAAATTCGACTTTAACCATGCACTAGTGGTTATTATTCCCAGAGAGAGAGAGAGCTTCTCTCGATTATCATGCTCTTCTCAAACATAACTGAATGGCTCTTATCCGATGTTGAAGAAAGTTGATTTACACCTGATCAATAATATGCCAAGGTTATTAAATTGCTTTACTTTTATTGCTATTGGAAATTGATTCTTATCGATATTTGCGAAACAGTGGCAGTTATCGATAAAGTGAAATAAAATTCAATTGTATGTGATTTTCGAGAGCTTATATTCCAAATTTGAAATCTCTAGCTCTTATAGTCTCTGAGTTCGGCTTCTTTATACAGGCGATTAGGTCGAATCGACTGTATATGCTGATCAACAATATATATATATAATAAATGGGACCGAAGATGCTTCCTTGTGCCGGTAACATAACTTGACTTAACTTCACTTTACCGTTTTAACCATTTTTAATGGGTTCAAGTTATACAAATTGATTGGCAGGAAAAAAAAAACAAAATCAAAATAAGCGAAAAAATAAAAACATTGGCCAACTGACCAACTAACCAACTAACCAACTGACCGACTGAATGACAGGTGAAAATTAAAATGGTACATTCACCTTGCACTCATGAAAATCAATTTCAATTCAAGCCAACGAAAATTATTATGCAACTCGAAGGTTTGAGACTTGGATCGGCAAACGGACCGCAAGAGGAGCAACTTCCAAGTGAACCACAAAAGCCGACCAAAGCTGTTGTTGCTGTTGTTCTTGTTACACTACTTGTTGTGTTAGAAATGTGTGTGTGTGTGTGTGTGTGTGTGTGTGTGTGTGTGTTTGTGTGGCACGTGGGCGAGAGAGAGAGGGTGAGGAACAACCGCAAGAACCGCTCGCCAAGCGCACTCAGCGAACTGCGGTCTGACCTGCTTACTTTTTGAGAGCTTATGCAGTGACGGGCTGCACTGAAAAAAACGAAGAAAAAGAAACACCAAAATTATCATCTGGCAGCAGGGTGTCAAAGCGAATCGTTCCGGTTCCGATACATGAACTGTTAATGCTCCACATCTTTTTCGATATTCGGTTCCGGTACAGATGAAGAAGGTTCCGGTTTGACACCCTGATTAGCAATATCATTGTTCACTAGATCTTTCAATAAAATCCGTATCTAAATGACAAGAATTTGGAGTCGGGTCAACTTTTGTTGAGTAAGTTGGCAAGATCAACTTTTATTTCGAAGTATTTTTTTATTTATGAAGTATTTTTTTAAATATTACTCAAAGTGTTCATCGATTTTTAGAGAATATTTGCACTTGAGATAAGAGTTCAAAGAGAGTTTTCACAAATTGCATGAACAACGATTGTCAACGGTTTGTTTTGTTTTCTGTGCAACAGCATCGAAAGTGCCAAGGAGAAGGCACCACTGGTTAGATGGTTGGGGTTGGGGTGGGGGTTGGTGTTGGGGTTGGGAAACTGTGGCAAACAGTTTGTGTTTGGGTATTTTGTGTTTGCGTGCAACATGCACACACAATGCTCGCTCGTTTGGTTGGGTACAGGTTTTTTTGGGTGGTTGGTTGGTTAGTGACGTCAATGAGCACACGCACCGACATGTCGACAACAATGCAACCTACACACACACACACACAGCCAGACAGACAGACAAACGAAACAGGATAGGTGAAGGCTGGATGGGTACTTGCATGAGTAGAGGTTGAGGGGATTGAGGTTTGCAACTTTAGTGCAATAACAAATGATTAATAGCAAAAAAAAAGAAAAGCATAGTGCAACTAAAAGACAACAAAACCACAATGTTCCCCTCAAAAGCAACAGACTAGCAGATATCCTGATTTCTTTTTAAGAACGCAACTATTTTTTAATGGAAGCAAGCAAACTGTATCTATAATCAGAGTGTCAAATGGGAATTGGAATCGAAACTGCATTTAATCGAATGAAATTCAGAATCGGAATCGGAACCAATTCAATTATTCGAAATTCATCTCCAAAAAATATCAATCATATTAAATAAATATGATTCATACACACAATAAATCAAAGTAAACCAATTGCTAATAAAGCATAATTAATTCCTAGAGATTCATAAGTTTCCTTTTTACCTGATTCCTGACTAATATATAGCTGGCGTCTTACATGTCTCCCTTACAAAATTCCCAATAAAACTGTTGCACTCTCTGCAAGGTTATAAAAACAATCGAACCGAATTTTAACATGAATGCCAATAAAAAATCGTGTTTCTAAATTGTTATGGGGTATGTGAATTATATACGACATGATTGAGTAAGAATAAATAGAATGAAACCTTTGCTTGTCAGTTTTGTAGGTATCTATTAAAAGAAATAGTATCGAATGTTTACATTGAACATGAATACGAGTATTCTGCATACACTTATCATTATTCAAAGCACTCATCTCTCACTGTCAGCGTATCGCATTTAACATGCACAAATACACTCACTATGCACACATGCAGACATACCTATTCAAAATTAGTATATTGTATATAGTATATAGTATGTATATAGTATACAATATATGGTGTATGGCATAGAGTAAGGCGTCACAGCAACGCATTGATCAATGGGTGGATCAAGACGCATTAGCCGACCAAAGCCCTTCCCAGATGTCAAGAGTGATAACATTAGCTACTAGCTACTGTGTTATTGTTGTTTATTATTCATACACATTCATATTCATATGTAGATACAATCATTTACCATATGAATATCAGTTGAATTTAATTAATGACGAACATTATTTTTCGTATGTCAGCAAACGATTACCAAATTGTATTCTTCATTTTTTAATTGTAAATGCGAAAAATGTTTTCATTTTATTTGATTTCGAAATTTGCGAGAGGCTGTTCTAGTTTTGTACAGCAGTAATTGGAAAAATATTGAACACTGAGTGGATAAGCTAACCATGAAGCCAAAACGTTATAATAAAGTTGTGCCAAAGTATGTACTGGCAGGAATATATATATTCTTAAGCAAACTCAACATCCGAGTCGATCTAGCCATATCTATATGCTTGAGAGAAAGAGGAATATGAGCTATGCAAATCACATTCATTTAATTTTATTGACAACTTTCTGCATGTTAAAGATACACCTTCTCAATCGAGTATCTATGTTTGTATCTTATCTGTCTCTGCAAAATAGTACAAAGTTGTACTCTTAAATTTCATTTATTAGAAGAAAAAAAAGAAAATGTTTTTATTTCATTTTATTTTCGAGAATTTGGCTACACTTGCAGAGGGTGTTCTAATTCACTGTTGGAAAAGCATTTTACAATTTAAATTTGAAACTCACCTTTAGCGATTCTGTCGTCTGCAATACGAATTGGGTGTCAGCTCATGTTGCACGCTGCAAGTAGAAAAGCAGAGTTGACACACATTGTAGGAAATGGTTGTTGGCACTTCAAATTGCTGTTTGTGGCAACAAGTGGGCAAATAGAGGAGAGTTGGGACAATTATTTGATTAATTGTTACTACACAAATCGAGTGCGTAAACAAAATGTTAACAGCTCTATTATCGCACTCTTGATAGGGGCACCAATACCCCGCTTTGGCTGTAATTGTATCTACGTATCTACTACGTATCTGTTTCTGTTTCTGTTGCTGTTTCTGTGTATATTTGTGTATCTGTGTCTGTGTCTGTGTCTACACATGTGTCATATACTCCAGATACATATAGTATATATAGAACACAACATTTCAATGCTCGCCCGCACCACAAGATAAAAAACAAAACAAAACAAAATAAAAAACAATAAAAAAAAGTAAGAAAGTAAAAAATGTAAAGCCAGCGGCGTAATTAAAAGCTGTTATCAATTTCAATGGCTAATTGTTGTAGCAGCCCAGAAATTAACTACACACAAGCTAAATACGTATCTATGTATCTGTATCTGTATCTGTATCAGTATCTGTATCTGTATCAGTATCTGTAGCGGTATTTGTATTTTAATTTGTGTGAAAAAGTTTTTACGAGTTCAGCGACTGGTCAACCGTTACAAACAATACTTAGTACACAAACAGTGCTGGCAACAAAAACCAATTGCACTATTAATATTTCAGATTCTGGCATTCTGAGTTAGTTGTCTGAGCTTTGCTTTAATGTTTTGTGCTTAAGGCGAACATTGAATGCCGCAACAAAGTGAAGACCACAAATCATTTGAAAAACGATTAAGCACGAAGTTTCCAGCTAAATGGCATGGTTTTGATTCTTATACCCTGAACCCATTAAAAAAGAAAAAGAAAGGAAACCCCTCTGACCCCTCTGATAGATTTATATACGAGTATATATATTCTTGAACAAAATCAACAGCCGAGTCTGCTGGCAAAGTCCGCCTGTAAGTATTTTAGGTCTGTTCTTCCCCATTAAAAACCAGTTCCGATATTTAATATTCATTTAAGAAACACTTACAGGAATCGATATTATTAGTTCATTGAGTACCAGTGTGTTAAATCCAATCAAAATTTAATTCAAACCAGGTTTCTTTGTCAATTTCAATTGGCTTTATTATACAAATCGTGTAACAAGACCCAATTTTTAAACTATTGTTAAACTGCTATTTTTTCTTCCACAGCTGTACCTGCAATATATATACATATATGCTATATATGTATAAATGAATGTAAAACGGCTTTTAGATTAGAAAGCTGCCCGGGTAGAAAATCAAATATACTACAAACCGATAGAAAAGAAATAAAAATGCAACAATTGCTAGTTAGTAAGTGCTCTGTGGCACATAAAAATATACTGTGTGTGCCTGTGTGCTTAGGTGTGTGTGGGTGTGTGTATGTAGATGAAGGAGCTTTTGCTGCAAATCTATTAAATTGCTGTGAGTGTTGCAAACTGTAAAATAGCTTCAGCAACCTGTGTGTGGGCCAAGGCTTGGGCTTGGGACTAAAATGTTTGTCTTTTCGTTTTTGAAAATATATAGAGCTACATAACCACACACACACAACCACACACACATACACACACACGACTACCACACACACACAAGATATTTCAACATTGTTAGTTTTAATCTCAACTTGGTTCTTTATCTAGCAAATTGAGCTGCAGATTTTCCACTTGTCATTTCCGGCCTGCAACCAAGCTGCTATTTTGTGGCCACAGAACACACTCACACACAGCACACACACACAGCACACACACACAGCACACACACCCAACACACACACACAACACACAAGAGCATTTTGAAAACATGAGTTGATTAATTTTCACTGTCTTTAAAGATTTGTGCTGACCATCGCATCATTAAATTGCATACGGTTTGAGCTTGATTTTGCTAAACTTTGACTTGCATATCTCTATTATTAATTGCATTATTATTACTTTTGTTTATAAAGTGGATTAAGGAATACATTTGTGAAATATTGACAAGTCTTCGACTTACTAATGCATTTTGAGTGACCCCGACTTTGCAGGACCAAGTTTAGTTTATTTTTAGAGTGGTAACTTTCTAAACCAATTTCTCAATTTGTTATAATGCACAAAAGCACAAATTTACACTTGCACTTATTGCACACAAAGCCACACATGTAAATCAGAACTGGTTGTAATTTAATTTATAAGCAAAACACATTAAGAGCATTATTTTGGGTACAAAACTTTGAAATAACTATTGTATTACACAAAAGTTGTATAATATATTAATATATATAACATATTTAACAATCTGTAGCCATTCAAAATGGGTTAACAGAGTAATTTAAAGTTGAGCAAGTGTACAGTTAAGGTCAAAATAATACTGCTGCTTCATAAAGTGTATAATCTCTATTTCTGAATTCTCTTCGATATCTTTGAGCATTTCACTTCTCGGCGTATCTCTTCATTTTTTTCATTTACCTTTTGTATATGTTATATTTTGGGCTATTTTAGGTATGTATAAAATGCGCTAGTTTATTTGTGGAGCTAATTCAGTTGACTAAAATTATACAAGGTCAACTTTACTGTTTTCTTAAAGGCATTTTATGCTGATATACTATCAGGGCTGAAAGGCAAGAACTCATTTAATAGCTAATCGGGTGGTATTAAAATGTAAAATGGTCGAATATTTATTGCAAGAATTGGGGAAATTAAGAAAAAAAAAAACCTAATCAGACAAAAAATTGTTCAGCAAAAGAATGAGATAAACAGTGAGACATTAAATAAAGAAAATATAGGCAAATATTTTGTACTACGACTATTATTTTGACCGCTACTGTACCGACCTCTAAATTTATTTATTATTATATATATATGTATATATATAGCTTACTGATCAGCAACAAAAATCGAGTCTATTTAACCATTTTCAATAGTTGGGCAACTTTGTACTTGATTTGAGCGATATGAGATAATAATATGCCAATCATAATCATCAACAACGAATAATAATCTCTCTCTAGAAATATCTTACCAATAGCATTAAAGTAAATGTGAAATTGAATGTTAATGTTAACCTTTGTTGGTCTGTTCAAATCAGAGTGCCCTTAGATTGGAGACGATTGCATCAGATTGGATCGACAACGATTGCGAATAATGCCAAGGCAGCTCGGCTGGCGCCAGGTTGTGAATTATAAGCGCCGCCCAATCAACTGATTGACAGACTGACAGATTGACAATTTGTAGCCACTCAATTTGCCGCAGTTTCAGTTTTTTAGTTTGTCGTTTCGATTTCAGTTGTGATTTCGATTTGAATTGGGATTTGAATTTGGATTTGGATTTTGATTTCAGCGCAACATTCTTTAAGTTCTGGCGGCACGCGACTTCCAAACAACAAATATTGTGATTCATGTCGCGTCGATTATTTCTATTATTTTTTTTCTTTTGTTAGTCGTTCAACATATAAAGGTGTCAGATTGCCGAGGTGAATTTTGAGTTTAGCTTCTGGGTTTTTGAACAAGTCGAGCCCATTCAATTGACGATAATTAGCACACAAATTTACACAAATCAAAATGGAAGTGTAACTAGAAAATGGAAATAGTAAAACAAACAAAAATATTTAGATACAGATGAGTAAAGAAACAGAGATCATCATCAGTAAATCACAAATTAAAATTGTCAGTAGGTAACACACACACACAAACATATACATATGTACATACATATATGCATATAGAAACAGTGATTTAAATATACATACGTTTTCCCGTTGATGATCTTTTAAAAAAGAGCGGGCAACGTAACTATAACAATCCAAGTAACTAAAACCAACACTAAACGCAAATATATCTCAATTTGTATTCGCTGTGGACATTTGACAAATACTAAATACTAGGAACTGTCAAGCATTCGTTCTATGATTATTAATGGTTTTATAACCACGACAAAAGCCATGTTAAAACGGATGAGAAATAATAAGTCAAGCTTAACCGACTGCGGCATACTCTTAAATCAGTAAAATATCCGCTCATAATAGTTGACCCAAAAGTGATTCTTTCGTCTCGATCTTAGCTCAAGAACTGTGGAAGACATCTGACATTTCCGATGTTTAAGATTTATAAGTCGATCTTTGATAACCGACAATACCAATTTTCATTCAAAATTGTGTGATATTCTAGCTGGATAGGGACATTTTATCGATAGGCATTTCCGCAGTTATCGATTTTATATTGTGGCATTTTGTGTAACTTAGAAGTGCACTATATATCCAAAGTTTCAAATTGTACAAAACCAATATACCCTTCCAGTAATAAAGAGAGTATAATAATTCTATGCTTAGATACTCTAAGAAACATATGTCAATTTCTAAATGCAATGAGAAACTCAACTTTGTGAACAGAATTGGCAAGAGAAAAGAGCAAAACTTAAATTTTGCCGATCTGTTCACATTCAAAAATATATACTTTTTATTTAAGATATCGCACTGTTTGGTTAGGGCAGAATTACAGTGCAAGCGTTCGTGCCAAGTCTTTAGGGGCAGCTCTTCGAGTCAAGTCAGATCAAAGACCTCAAGTAGATAAGTTCAAAGATCATTAATCAAAGTTCAAACCAACGAATTTAAACTAAACCCATTTTTTATCTTTTCTTTATGTGTTGCTTGTTGCTAAACGAATGTAAATTGCCAATTGTAAGACGCAAGAAATTAGCCAAAACGGCTTTTTTTCCTTTTTTGTTAAAAGTGTTTTCTAAAATTAGAGCAAACCCACTTTTTGACAGTTCATCGAAGCGTTACGCTGATAATTATTCTACACACACAACCACACACACGAGCTTCACCTGTTTTTTTTTTTGCAGAGTTCAAGTTGGTTCTGAAGTTCTGATAGTTGCAAATTGTACTTCTTTGTGCTGTTTGTTTGGAATTACAATTCTTATCCCACGATGTATCTCTCTCTCTCTCTCTCTCTCTCTCTCTCGTTGTCTTACTGCTCTCTCTCTCTCTCTCTCTCTCGTTGTCTTACTGTCTCTCTCTCTCTCTCTCTCTCTCTCGTGTGTTGTTGTACTGTTGCAGGTCTGGACACATGCAAGTTGCACAATCTCCCTTTTTCCCGCCCTTTCTTTCTCTCTCTCGGTCGGTCACTGTCTCTCTCTTATCTCTCTCTCTCTCTCTCTCTCTCTCTTTCTCTCTGTGACTAGCCGCTGTTATGGGCATTT